>OU342664.1:7540000-8790000 GCA_910589605.1 Chrysoteuchia culmella | reverse complement strand
GGTATATAATTTAACAGTGAATCAAGAGTTTCCACTTATCCCTACCAGTAGTTTAAGTAGATATTTATTCCACTTATCCCTACCAGTAGGGAAAAACACGCTCTACATTTAAAATATTAGTAGGATCTGCAAAGATAACTTTAACATGTTATTACGCCAACTACTTACGCCGAAACTAAAGAACATACTTAGAACATACGAGTATTAGCTTGCGACTTCCTTTGTGCGGAAACAAAATTAAGTTCGATATTTTGAATTGTGATAAAATACCACTTATGAATGAATGGATATTATTGTAATTTAATATGTATCGACATTATTTTTGGGGCAAGCTTAACTTTCTAGCTCCAGAAACAGAAGAGCTAAACAAAACAACAATTGGTCTTCTGCACTTTAAAATGTGCGAACTTTAAATTGAAGCGAAATAAATACTGGTTTAATTTTCCAAACTAATGAGCTTTCTGGTTCGTAATATTCCTCTTATTTCAGTTGAATGCTCACTTAACTATCAGACTTATTTCCACCTAAGGAACTCTGCACATAAAATGCGGAAGAAAGCATCTGTCGATATCGATTCGAATTCTATGGGGGAAATAGGATCAGTATTCGCTAAGCGTGAATGACATTTTGGCGGTTTCATTATGAGCTCATAGTTAGCTAGCCATACGTAATATAATAGCACTGTTTTAAAATATATTCGGGCCAACCACGATTTACACTTAAATAGTCTGGCTTAGCCCGGCCACTAATCGATTCTATTTTCTGTTCTAGTTAGAACAGTCAAGAACAGAATAGAATCCGGAATGATCGTCACACACAGCCCGGTTACAACCCGGTGCCCGGTCATTTTGCCACTTTATGTCTGCAGTTTCAGGTTGTTGGCCGTTTGCTTGATGACGCGCGTTCTTGCTAATTCGGGTCGGAAGTTATGCGACACGTAGTATTATATATTTTGTAGGTACTGCATTCTATCCTCCTGGCTTCAATTCTGTTCTAGGCAGGGGGCCTACCGCCATCTTTTAGTTCAGTATTGTTTCAATCTTACCTTGCTATTTCGTACTACGCATCTTTAAAAGTAGCTTGTTTTTTATGGAAGTTTTGTACTCATCTGTGTGTAATCAATCATCGCTTCTAAAGTGTGAAGTGTGTCAAAATGTGACAACTTCAAAAAAACATGTACTTATAAACATCGCCTCCAAAGTGCGAAGTGTGTCAAAATGTGACAACTTCAATAAAAACAAAACGTTTTCGTGTATGATGGTTTCTAATAGATGATAGCCCTCGGTTTGTAGACACGGTCAGTTCTGCGCCCCAAGCTTATCTTTTACTACAATCAGTAATTTGTCAGTCATCACTATGATTAGTGTTATATTGTAAAATTATATCCATTTGCTCTTTTCATTGCATTGACTATTATTATTTATTTATTGATAATAATTAAACGGGAGACCCAGTTACATAATCTATGTATCAAACGCCATTCGGACTCGCAAAAAAGATCCAACGAACAAGTGCCATCAAAATGTCCTCAGCTTGAAGTGGCCTTCCTTATCGATGGATAAGCGGAATGCGTCATAGCCACACTACTCGGACCTAACGCAGATCCATGGGTGTTAACGCCTGTGTTAGTTATTTTGGACCATGAGTACAAGTATCAATGGACATGTAATTAAAATTCTACTGAAAATGTTTAATAGCTTCAATTGTAGTTAAATTAAAGTATTGTTATACGAGCAATAAATAAATAAAACCTTAGAAATCTTTTTACAATTACTGGAATTTATTAAATAAAAACTACAATTTAAAAATGTTCTTTCAATTATAATGATTATTTAAAACACAACTTTAAACACACAACACATTTAATAACATAATCTTTACCCTTACAGAGAACGTCAAGTATAACCTCAAAGAAAAATAATCTGGAATAACACAGTATTAGAAAAGATTAAAACAGTAACTATTAGGGTAGAATAAAACAGTACCTATTGAAGCACATAGCTTTTTAGACCTCTAAATAAAAATGAATCAAGATAAAACAGTATTAAATTAAAATAGAATAAAACAATATGTAAGTAGAATTAGACAATATTAAAGTACTTAGCTTTTAGACCGCTCTGCTCGACTCACCACACATGACTGACTGACTATATCGGGTTCTTCCGCTCTAGGCGGGTACGGGTTCGAGCTTCTGCTCCTTCCCCGGGTTCTTCTCATGGGGCCACTGCCCCACGGTGGTTTGGTGCCGCTTAGCGGCCGTCAATGACGATAGGAGTCTCCCCGCCGGAGTTTGCTGCGCGGTCTGCCGCACCGGGTGAGACCCCCATAATGGGGGAGGCCCAGCGAGCGCCTGCGAACGGGCCACGACTGACTGACTCGAAAATGTGTGCTCCTATGCTCAGAAGGAGCCAAAGATGTAGGGGGTTCTACCGCCATTCATAACAACCAATAATAATTTTGCCACAATGGCGCCAAATGATCAAATCGATACTTTTATTAAAATAACATAGATTACTAAACTATTTGTACCAATTATAATGATAAAATTATAACCATTATTTATATTTCACTTATCAAGTAAATTACATGTTCAATATTTATGTTACAATATGATTAAGGAATAACAGGAAATAAACGGATAAATGATCGTCGTTGACCATATAGTCAAAACACACTTTTTAGTATACTGCCGTTCTTATGATTATGTTTTAAATATTTTAATAAAATAATAAATTAGTTTCAATAAAAAAATGAATTTAAAACATATTTTATATAAGTAACAAATAATATTGTCTATAAAAACAGGAAATAACAAACGATAAAATGACTCTCTTGATCAAATAATCGAATCACTTCTTTTAAAATGTTGTGATGTTCGAACTATAGTAGGTTAAACAACTTTTATAAGAAAATTAATGATATGGAAATATAGTGATAAATTGCAATCACGTTATAATATAAACATTTTGATAGTTCATTTGGACATTTTAAATTAAAACAAAGCTTTATTTAATTTGCATCACAATTAGGTTTTATAATTTACGATAACTTTCGTAAATTTCAGCTAAAAATAATAAAGGAGAAAGCACGCCGCCTTGGGGCACGCCGGCAGAAATAGAACACCACGACGGGTAAGAGTCGCCTATGTGTACTCGTTGCCGACGCCCATGTAGATAACTACGAAACCAGTCAATTACTGTTGGAGATATGTTTAGGGAGCTCAACATGCCAAGCAAGATGTTAAAGTCATCATTGTTAAATGCATTACTAAAGTTTTATTTGATTTTAATTTAAATAGTATGTCATATTTGTTTCATTATCTTCAATTGTCTAAAAGGAATCGACTTGTTTTGTTTGTTATTTGTTTAATTTTTCATTTTGGCAATGTAATGAACTAATATAAATTTTTAGGTGATCTATTTCAAAATGTATTTATCAGTTTACCCATTTCTTTTTAAAAGTGTAGCTGTTACGTACATCTTATGTTTTGGCGCGCACTGTTCATTGAAATAAAACAACTTTTACGGATATCAAACGCGCTATATTTCCACGAACTAAGTTGTAATTGTCCGTATTTTTAGGTTTTTTAGGGTTTTTTTGATTTTCCCCGACGTTTCGGCACCTTTACAGCTGCCGTGGTCACGGGATGAGTGATAGTCACTGATAGCCTCAGCCGCGGAGGTGAGCTTAAAAACCACCTGCTCCTCTGCATGCGGGCCACCTCACCCCTCCGCGCCTGCGCGGGCTTAAATTACACTCTAGGGGTAGGGCATACAAGACTACATGTAGTCGGTTTTTAGGCGATTCGTTTCTGTCACTGACTAGTATGTACTAGACCAGGGGGGCCCTGGTGTTGGGCACCGCTCCCTCCCCCCCACCGTCCCCCTTCCACTGGCTTTTCTGTTTTATGAACGATATTGAGCGATTAGGTAGTTATTTCAATTTTATAACAAGAGTTTATTATTACATATAAAATTAGGTCAAATGATACGTATATAAAATGATAGTTATGTAAGGAATACATTATATCAAATGAAACTTATGTGATATAAACGTTAGGGTAATAGAAAATATGGAAAATAAAAATTATACGAAATGAACAGTAGGTTAAATGAAAATTATGTCATATATTTTAGGGCAAATAAAAATTATATCAAGTGAACGTTAGTGCCATTGAAATTAGATCAACTGTTTTTATGCCAACCGAATCGCACCCCCTGTGACACCACGACTTTTGGGCGTTTACGGGAACTGCTCCTGGATCCACCGCGAGTAGATGGCGTGCAGCTCCTGCTGCTACTAACACTCTCCAAGACAAAGCCCAGAGACTCCGTCTCATCGGCCACACCAGCCGACGATGGATCTTCTCTTCCTGACACATTTTCAGCACTGTTTTTGAACGGACACTGTGCTCTGTCCTCTTGGCGGTAAGTACCCCCCCAGAAACGGTGGGGCAACCCGTTGACGAGGCCACGGGGAAGGATTCTCCGGACGTTGAGCGGCCGGTACCCTCCTGGGGTAGTTCTATTTTCTTAGACGCCATTTCATAAAGTGGACCTTTATAAGGGGAAAAGGGCCAAAATTAAACAAGTTTGGTTTTTTAGAGTGTGCTCCTTCCACGCACGAGTGGTATCCTTCCACGCAACCCCCACTTGAAGTGGCGGCCCCCAGCCCCTGCACCACGTACAGGAGTCCGGTCTGCACCACACAATACGACCCGCTCGCACCGCCGCTACCCGGACTGTCCAGGACGCCGGCCGAGCCCGAGCCACATCGCCGCTACCCAGAATAAGTCTGGTACGCCGGCGCGGAACCAACAAAACGGCCAATAGACAGAACCGATACCATACCCAGCTGCCAAATTATTAGCCGTCACTGTAAGTAAACAAAGATAGTCATTTACAGTGACGCCCAGGGTGCACCACGTGGAGGTTATTTGAGAAATCCTGCTTTATTGGAACTGGCATCGTTGGTCTGACGTGCCATAATAAATACGATATCACGCTCGAAAATTTTTGATTGCACTATAATAGGTAATATATCAGCATTAAATTTAATGTTTGTTACCGCGGAAAATATTTTGAATATCAAAAGCTATATAAATGGCAAGACGTAAAACAGACGGATGGAGACTCGTTTGAAAGTTTTAAATATGGCGATATCAGGTTAAAATTTTTAGTACCCACCGTAAAAGAGCATCGTAATTTTTTAATATGCGCTGACAATAAATAACAATCTACTGAACAAACTTCTTAAAATGAAAAATATATTTGTTATGTTATTCAAAACTAGCTTCTGCCCGCGGTTTTACCTGCATTGTTCCCGTTTCCGTGGGAATACTGGATTATAAAGTAGTATTAAAAAGTAAAACAATTATAAAGTCCATGTACAAAAAAGGAAACTGTGATGAAATGAATAATTATCGTCCCATTGCATTAACACCGATACTGTCAAAAGTAATAGAAACATTAATGTATAAACAGCTAATTGAATTCTGTAAAAAATATAATATTATAAACTTAGAACCATATGGTTATCAACAAAATAAATTGACTACGTTAGCTGTACACAAACTTATTGATACGGTGGTAGCTAGCACAAATAAAAAACAATTAACCACTGCTTTATTTATCAATTTGTCTAAAGCGTTTCCCACCCACTACTATTAAGGAAACTCGAAACCATTGGCATAAGAGGGACTGCTTTTGAGTGGCCAAGTCATACCTTGATAATAGGAAACAGTGTGTTGTTATCCACAAATTAAACCAAAATAATGAAGTTGAGTCGTACTCGTCAACATACAAAAGCAATAAATGTGGTAATAAATGTGTGAACCGCAAGGCGGGTCATATTCGGTTGCATAAAACAGAAAGGCATATTTTAATAACCGCTTTTTTTTATAACCGCTTTTATTTTATTTGCAGACGACATTTCGATTGTAGTGACATCAGATATTAAAAAATGTACGACTAATAAACACGAAATTGACATTAATCACACAATTCATAATTTAATTAATTACCTTGACATGCATAATTAAAAATAAATCTGACAAAAACTAACTATATTTAATTTTTTAATCATCTATCATCATTATAAAGATGTAAAAATAGAAAAAGTTAAACAAACTAAATTTCTAGGGTTAATAGTAGGCCGTGATATTAATTGGAAAATTCATGTAGATAATATTTGTATTAGAATCAATAAGTTTTTGTATGCTTTAAAACAAGTCAAGAATGTGACAAATGTTAATACAGCCATATCTACTTACCATGCCTAATGTGATGACCTTATTACGATATGGCTTAATAATTTGGGGTAGTACAAATGCCAACAGAGCTTTCATTGCTTAGAAAAATGCATAAGTGTGTGGTGTTCCTCCACTCACATCATGTCATACGTTATTTCCGCGTCTGGGCTTACTGACTCTGCCATCACTTTACATATTTGAGGTATGCGTATTTGTAAGATAAAATATTAAACTATTAAAGAAAGCTTGTGATATTTATCCCCGCAAACTAGAAATCCAGATAGACTTGTACTGCAAGAAAAATCTCAAACATTACAGTATTCTAAGAGCTGTCTTACTATGTGTGTTAAATTGTTTAATATACCTAATTATCAGAAATGTTTAAATATTTTACATTTAAAAAACGGGTTGTTTAAATAGCTATTGATGGAAAACTTTTATGACATTAATAATTTTTTGACTAAACGATATAATTAAATAATTTGTGAATGTTACCCAATCTATTGTTCGGACAGTTCAAAGTTTAATGTAATTTTATTTTCTAATGTAATAAATGTAATTTAATTTAAATACTTCAAATATTTTCTTACAACTGAATTCAATCAAAAATGTTAGATTTGCATGCTTAAATAGGCGAAACATGATGTACAAATATTATAACTTACCATCTTAATTACCATGTTTGTGGAAAATAGATAAATGATTATTATTATTGACGACCTGTTTGGCGCATGGGTAACTAAACCCGCCTTCTGCGCCAGAGGTCCCGGGTTCGAACCCCGGACAAGACAAATATTTGTATGCATGAACACGTCTTTTTGTCTTGGTCTGGGTCTTTAATCTTTATATATTATTATATCCTAACAGAGCAACCAGAAGCAGCTAATCGTTAAATTGTGACAAATCGTCTACAACAGTAGGTAGCTATCGTTTGTATGTATAAAATATGTATATAATATTATATATTTAAATATAGTATTTATTTAAATAAGGTATTGTATATGTATTTATGTTCTTAATAGTATATTTTATTTAATTAAGTACCTACAATTAATCATTTATTCCCTATGTTGTATTTTTTTTGCAATGGTTGTGTGCACCCTACTTCTTGTTGTCTCCACATCACTCTAAGGTCGCCTTTGTATAATGTGCAAAAAGTATTAAATAAATAAATAATGTATGTATTTTCAAATAAAAAGTATCTAAGTATGTTTATCCATTACCTAGTATCCATAACAGAAGTTGTTTATGAAACTTAACGTACGCTAGATAATGGGTGTGATTGTATACAATTATAAAAAAAAAGTAAAAAAAAAAATAGTATTATGATTATGACTATCTGTGTACCAAATTTCATTCAAAGCCGTATAGTAGTTTCGGAGCTTATTCAATGCAAACTAACAAACAAACAATCGAATCTTTCCTCTTTATAATATTAAGTATGGATAAACAATAGTTATAGTTAGGATTACGATACCGTAAAAGTCTTAAAATCGGTGGATTTGTCGTTATTACCAAACTATTTTTTCTCAATATATAATAGATTTGCAGTTGTCAGTTTTTACAAACCCCAGGATAAAGAAAGTTTTATTTCTTGATTAGCTCAGGGCCCTAATTTACTATGACCACTTAGCGATACCTTGCTTAAACCACGTCGATCTCGTACTTGGTTACGACATTTTCAAAATTCGTTTTCTCTATGATATTCACAAATATAAATAGTTATTCTACAAGTACATGATATCACAAATCATTGTTAAACCTTGTGTAGAAAGTTGAATTAATATTTACAAATTAGAAGAAAAACAAGAATCCGTTAAACATAAAATTTTATATTATAACAAAAAAAAAAAATACCTATATCACAAATTATATCGTTGTTGTACAAGTAAAATAACTACATCATTTGTGAGTGTTATGGATTATGGTCATAGTGAATACGGGCCCAATTAGATAAGTAATAAAAAGTGGTTACACCACTAAAGACAAAATACAAAATACAAGTAGATAGTTAAGTATTCTCGCAGTTAATAGCAATTTATTTGCGGAGGCTTACTAAAGGTTTTTATATTATTATTAAATAGAGGCTAACTTAAATAATGTCAAAAGAGATTTCAGTATAATTATGGCAAATATTTGATGATTTTATTGATGAAATAAGTAATTCTGTTTACATGATTTGTTTTTTACATAATTTGCGAACTCTCATGGGTACACAAACCCTATGGTTTTGCTAATGAGTACCGACGTAAAACAAAACTGTATAATGTCTTATACATAAAAAAAAAAAATATTCAGTAGTCAAATTAACACCTGCCCGTCACACCATTCACACCACCTCATCAATTTGTAGTCATCGTAATATAATTTTACGTCCACCATCAAAGGAGGTGGTAAAACCTCAGATTTGCCAGTGTTGCCACTTGAATAACACCTTCTGTTTAACTTTATGATGGGTGGCAATAAAGGCTTCTGCCATTAGCACTAAAAGCCTCGTAAATTATATGTTTTATCTCCCTTCCTTTACGACGTCCGTGTGCGCCCTAAACGAGACTCGTTTTCGCGGACGATACAATTTAGTTTGGATATTAGAAAATATTATGCGGGGTATTTTTTTATATTTCGAGAGTCATTTGGCAATGTTTGTACAAAATGATATTATTTTGATGACCTTTAACTAAATATTATAAATAAAATTAATAAATAAATTATTAAAAAAATTTGCATTGAGGTACCTAAAACAGCTTTTTCTTAAAGCCAATCGTTTGAATGAAATACACTTTCAAAGTGAAAAAATGTGTGTCCCCTCTAACTTTTAAAATAAGAAAGTGAAAAATAAAAACTAAAAAAAATATGCTGTAGATGTTTATAAAAACTGTCAACGAAAATTAGTTTGAACGAAATATATTATGCAGTTTCAGAGCTATAGCACATTTGCCAAAACCGCAAATATAACTTGGTCATTCATACAGACACTATGAAAAACAGAGTTATTTTTGCAGGCGAAAAATTATAGTGGCCTATTGGGTAGTTAGGTGTATTTAATATAATAATAGAAACTTTATTGCACACGATACTAAAACAAACACATACAGAGAAAACACACAATAGGCGGTCTTATTGCTACATAGCAATCTCTTCCAGGCAATCTTGGGTGAGAGACGAAACCCTTCATTTAATATTATGCCTATTCAATGTTATGCTTAATTATGATATGCCAAATCTGTTATGCGATTTCAAATTAAGACAAATAATGTTATGCGTATTAAGTGACACCCATTTTTGACACAAGAACAAAAGGTTTACTCATGAAATTATTGTACTACTTACTCCATGGTTTGACTAAGAGAAAATGTTGAATCTCTTGGAACTTGTCATACGGACAGAATGAACGGATTACTTAGCTTTTTCAAAAGCAGTGGGGTTAGCACAAATAACTTTCGAGTAAGTATCGAGGAAGTAAAGTAAAAAAATGTATGACATATTGAGCAGTGTTCCTACCGGACGTAAACGCAACTACATTTTCCTATACATTTTTTGACATTTCGTGCTCGATACTTACTCGATACTATTTCGATAGGCTTTCGTGCTTGCCCTGCTGAACTCATCATTCAACTCAATTTTAACTGCCACAAAGTTTTTCTTTTTTGTAACAGAATCATTTGATAAAATAAAGCAAAAGAAATATCGATATCGGCGAAGTCCTAATCCAAGGGAATCAATTTAGATCAATGCGAAATACTATCTCGGTCTGTCTGCTTTCAGACTTTCAGGCTGAATCGCTGCACTGATTTTGCTGAAAGAAAATGAAATTGAAGTAACTTATTGAACTAAATAAACTAAATTACTTCGCTACCATCCATTTTTAAACCATCTCAAGAAGATTCTGAGTAAAATGACGCAATAACTCCTAAAACAAAACTTAAAATGTATTAAAAAGTCAGTAACACCAAGTCAAATAAAAAAGTTCAAATCTTTTATTATTTGGTGAACGACCTAAGCTTCAATTTTGAAATGCCTGAAACGATTATTTTTTAAAATTTTTAAATTAAATACTAGCATCCGCCCGCGGCGTGGTTCCCGTTCCCGTAGGAATATCGGGATAAAAAGCAGCCTATTTTACTATCCGTGCTTTCAACTAATTCTCAACCCCAAAATCTAGTCGATTGGTCGCTTAGTTAGGGCGCGAAGAAAGGACAAACAAACACACTTTCGTATTAATAATTTTAGCTGGGGTTCAATTTTACATTAAATCAATAAAATCTTACTATTCGCGGACTCTTACTATATATATAAATACTACTACTAATCTAACTAATCTTACTATAAGGCGTCTCACTCATGCGTTGGAGGTTATAATCGCCTTAAACATCATTCACCTCTTCAAAGATATTTTTTTATGATCGACGGACGGGGAGATTCTTAGCCATCATCATACCTGTTGTTAAGTAAGGCTGAAGATGGAAGCGACCCTCTCCCGGAAACCTCAATCACTGAGGAATTGGCTATCTTATCTCTTAAGGGCCTGAACACAACAATGCTGAAAACATTGTTGTTATGGCGTTAGACTTAGATAAGATGGTGGTAGCTAGCCAGGCGGACTTACAACAAGTCCTACCACCAACCAAACCGAATACAATATGTATCCTCGCTGGGAATCGATCCCGGGGGTCTGATACCGGTGGTTGTTACCACTAGACCACAGAGGCGGTTGAATTCAAAGCCTTACAAAGTTCGAGCATACTAGGCCTAGCACGAATAACTTTTGAGTGAGTATCGAGAAAGTAAAGTAAATAAATGCATGAGATATTGAGCAGTGTTCCTACCGGACGTAAATGGAACTACATTTTTCTATATTTTTTTGACATAACTTGCTCGATACTTACTCGATACTATTTCTATAGTAATCGTTCTAACCCTGCCGAAAACATATTTCCAGAACTTTGTGAAATTAATGCATGAATTCCTGTGCATTCTACTGCAACCGCTGCACGGGTTGCTGGCCATTTATTTGAAGTATGGCTGCTGCAATCAGGTCTTAAGGTGTTTCGGTCGTTATATTGTTATGGGGCCTTTATGGCTTGCCCGAGGGAAAATATTTTCGTAATACGGTGTTAAAGCGGTTTAAAGTTGTAGCTTATGGTTTAAGCCTTGACTTTTGAAAATAAGGGGTGTAGAATTATTTGGAGTTTCATAAATAGTTGTCATATTGCACTTACTTTAAAAAATATCACAATTTATCTTACGCAGCAGTTCTTCTTACCCCCATATTCTAAGTCGTTCCTCCAAAACTTTTTACACTCCACTCAACCTCGTCGTGGGTAAAAATGGTTATCAAAGAAATTTCGTTAAGTCGAGGACGAGTAAGTTTTGGAGGAACGACTTAGAATATGGGTGTTAATCTTATATTAATTGAGACAAACATGAAATATACACAAAAAAAAAACAAATTGAAATTGGCTCAGACGGTAGTTGGATAATTTGCATCCAATTAACGTTTTTAGGGTTCCGTGCCTCAAAATAAAAAACGGAACCCTTACTTTGTTGTCCGTCTGTCTGTCCCTCCGTCTGTGTTCGATTATCTCCGGGATGCGTGGAGGAATCGAGTTGAAATTAAAACCATATATTGACCTAAAATTGTCAACAGTCTGTTCAAGGTATAAAAAAATCAAATAGGTAGGACCGTTTATGCCACAAAAACGTATATTTCGACTCTCTCAAGGAAATCAAATTTCATAGGGCCCGTCGACCTAGAACTATGAAATTTGGCATGTAATGTTGTCTTTTTCTACAAGTACAGGAAAAACTGAAAACCACACAGTTTTAATGAAATAAAAAAAATTATTGTCTTTAAGAAACAGAATATTGAACTAAAATTAAAGTCATATACTTCAAGTCAACTGTCCCTTGAAAAATATACTAAAAGCAATACCACCATATTTAATACTATTCTGTTTTAGTCATTTGATTCCTTTCTTTATGTTCCTAAACAATTTCTTAGTATCTGCTTAATCGTATACATTTTTCCTACTTATCTCTCGAGTTATCTCTTAATATTTTTTTCCAGATAAAGTTAAACGATCCGAAGGCATTTATTCGCGTCCGCTGCAGTTCAGTAAGAGCAATCTATTTAAATGCGCAGGAAATGACGTCACCATTTTGCGGCATTCCCGAGATGTAATTTTCTTTACTTACTACATTTTGTCATGTAACAGTCGGATTGAGTTCTTAAGAGGATAATAAACTAGTCGCTTATACTGAATTGGTTGTGACTTTTATGTACCAACAATGGTAGTAAAGATTTTTCTTTGTTTTGTAGCAAATAACTTGAATTGAATTCTAATCCTAACTAAAATATAATAAATGCGAAAGTGTGTTTGTTTGTTCTTTCTTCACGCCCTTCTTGAATCAATCGACTTGATTTTTGTCATAGATTTATTTGAAAAGACGAAGAGAAACATAGACTACTTTTATCACGATATTTATACGGAAACGGGAACCACGCGGGTGAAACGGTTAGTTTCATTGTAAGTATAACAAATGACATTAGTTTATGTTGTTTATTTTGCTGCAATGCAGGAATGCTTTTATCTATGGAAAATAAAGACACACCCTTCTCATATACCCTCTTCACACATTCATTCTTATACTTATGATAAATTTTAAATAGAAAAATATTGGAAAAAACAACTCGGGCGCAAGTGCATTCTCAGATGGGACACGAACCCACGACCTTTGGAAATCCATTCATTCTTATTCCGAAAAACCTTCCTGAAAAATACCTAGTGAGGTAACTTAGTACAATAATTAACATCTTGCTGAGTTGTTAGATTTCTAGTTAATTACGAGAAATTGAATAACATAAAGGGAAGCCCTAGTAGCCATGTTACATCAAAATCCGAAGGGAGTTTGAAGCAAGGGCATAGACGTCTTTGTTCTATATCCACATTTCACGAAAATCAGCTTTGCGTGAAAGTTAATAAAGAGCAAATTGAAAAATGAGGTTGAATTACGGAGCGGTAATTAGTTAAACTTTTTATTAACCCCGTACTCGTTCAGAATTATGATTTTGGCGCTCTGTAATTAGAACTCGTTTACTGTTCCTTTTTCAAATTATGAATCTAATCTAAAGAGGTTTGGTTTTTGACAGTAGACGACTGACAACTAAAAAGGCTGGCTTTGAAATGAAAACGCATTTTGCTTTTAAACTTATTTGAAGTTGCTGCGTATGTAGATTGAAAAAAGGTTGATTTTCGAATGACAGGGTATGAGTGCAGCGAAAACACCGTGTTGATGGTTCGACCGTTTATTTAGCACTGTTCGTACAAGACATTGGAGTGTGTAGATATATTTATGTAGAATTACAACGCAACATGCCGCCCCCCAAAGGACGACAGTACTTTAAACAAGATTAACACAAAAAAACAAAAGTAACATAGTATAAGTATCTTACACACACACACAAGTTATAAGTACAACCATCATAAACCAACCAAACACTTTTGCTTAAATATGTCATGCAATACAATACAAATTATTTTCACAAATTCAATCATTAGTTATAGGTAATTTACACAATTTGTTAATTGACCGTTTTACAATTTCATTTTTACTTTTAATGCTATAAACTCTGGTACAACCATCTGGACCAGGGTGTTTGTTTACAATTCTACCTAATGACCATTTTCCAGGTGGCAACTGTTCGTCTTTTAACAACACTATATCACCAATATTTAAGTCTGGTTGTTTGTTCAGCCACTTAGGTCTAGTTTGTAACCTAGATAAGTATTCAGTTTGCCATCTATGCCAAAAGTCTCTAACTAGCTTTTGCGTTATTTGCCAACGAGATAAACGATTTACATTAATTAGTCTTAAATCAGGAGTAGGTATGTTAACGGGAGCCTCTCCTATCAAAAAATGACCGGGTGTTAAAGGTTCAGGTGCATCTGGGTCTGAGGTGTCTATTGGAATCAACGGCCGCGAATTTAAGCAAGCCTCGATTTCACACAGTACAGTCGCCATTTCCTCAAAGGTGAGACTGGTGGTAAGTATCCTTCGTAAATGGTATTTTATCGACTTTACCCCAGCCTCCCATAATCCGCCGAAATTCGGACTGTATGAAGTGCCATTGTGTGCCTTCTAATGAAAGTTTTTCCTGCAAGTCACCAGGAAGTGTTAAATTCGCGTTCCTGAACTCTTCCGCCAATATCTTGTTCGCGCCCACAAAATTACGGCCTTGATCACTCCATATGTGAGTGCAAGCGCCCCTACGAGCTACAAAGCGACGAAATGCGCCTATAAATGAGTCTGATGTAAGGTCACCCACCAACTCTAAATGGATGGCTTTAGTAGCCATACATATGAATATGGCTATGTACGACTTGCGCTGCTTAGCTCCACGCCCTTTCGACATTAAAACATACAAAGGACCAGCGAAGTCAACTCCACTATGCTGAAATGGACGTGCAGGTGTTGTCCTAGCTCGAGGTAAGTCTCCCATCTGTTGAGATTGTATCTTTGCTTTCATCGTGGTGCATATTACACATCTATGAATGTAAGCTTTAACTGTATTTTCTGCAGTATCCAGTACTTGGACCGAAGGTAAGTCAGGACGAGCTGTGTTCCGCCGTGCAAAGTTCTCCTGTGAGCGTCTGCAATAATAAGGTAAGTTAAGTCATTTTTATTTTTCAGGATTATAGGATGTTTGGAGGTCTCCGGCAAGACTGAATTTCTTAATCTTCCACCTACCTTGAGTATACCATCTTTATCAAGGTACGGATTTAATGTTTTTATTTTACTGTCTCTTTTTACGTTTTTATTCGATTTTAAACTTTCAATTTCTTCGTCAAAATCTCTTTGAGCAATTTTTATACACTTTTTCAAAGCTACATCTAATTCTTCGGTTGTAATTGCTTTATCAACTCCTTCTGAGTTGCCTTTAAAATGTAAAAATCTAATGCTGTAAACTATTACTGTCAAAAGTTCCTTCAAATTATTAAAGTTCTCAAATTTGATTGTATTTTCATTTTCTATTTTCGTATTAACTTGTATATTTCTTTTTTCTAATTCCACAGGTGTCGTGTTTGGCTTTGTAAATTGTATTTCTTCTTCTTTTAACCATTTAGGTCCTTTCCACCACATGTCACAATGGTATAGCTGAGCGAGCGGAACGCCTCGGGAAGCAATATCGGCAGGGTTCTCTTCTGATGCCACATGATGCCATTGTTTGTCGCCGACATTATCTAGAATTTCAACGACGCGATTTGTGACAAACTGTTTCCATCGCGATGGTTCTCCACTAAGCCATGATAAAACAATGGATGAATCCGTCCAGGCATATATTTGTGACGCAGGTATCCGCATTGCCTCTGCTACGTTTTTTAGTAATTTGGACAGTAACACTGCACCGCAAAGCTCCAGTCGTGGTATTGACACTGATTTCACAGGAGCGACTCTAGTTCGCGATGCCACTAGTGTGGTGGTTATCGTGCCATCAAAATTTATTATTTTGCAATAAACAACTGAGGCATATGCCTTCTCAGAGGCATCACAAAAGCCATGTAGTTCAATTCGCTTCATGTTTTTTGTTGATGCTCCTAACCACCTTTTTATATGTATGTCCTTTACGTTTTCAAAATCTAGTCTCATGTGGTGCCATTCTTCTTTTAATTTTGAATCTATTTCCTCATCCCAATCGATTTTCTTTAACCAAAGTTTTTGAATAAAGATTTTAGCTGTGATTATACATGGAGCTATCCATCCGAGAGGATCAAACAGTTTTTGAATATCTGATAAAACATTTCGTTTAGTTATTTGTTCTGCTAATGGAGGTAAGTTAATATTGTACATAAATTCGTCATTTGCTAAGTTCCATAGTATACCTAATGCCTTCACAGTTCCTTCGATATTTAAGTTCAGTTGCACTTTATTTGATCTATTTTCTGGCTCTATAGATTCTATAAAATTTGCACTATTAGACGACCATTTTTGTAATTCAAAACCTCCTCGTTTCAGTATTTCTTTTAACTCTTTACTTGCTTTTATTGCTTCAGTTTCAGTGTCAAAACCAGAGAGTATGTCATCCATGTAACAATCTTCTTTTAAAATACGCGCTGCGACGGGGAAGTTGGTACCTTCGTCCTCTGCTAACTGTTTCAGGGTCTTCACTGCAAGGTATGGTGCCGATGTAGTGCCAAACGTAACGGTAAGTAAGCGATATACTTTTAATATTTCAGAAGGATCATTTCTCCACCATAAACGCTGGAAATCAACGTGCTCCTTTGCTACTAATATCATTCTATACATCTTTTTCAGATCTGACACAAAGCATACGGCGTGCATCCTCCATCTCAAGATGATGCTGCGGAGATCTTCTTGCAATACGGGACCAACGAGCAACTCGTCGTTTAATGAAATGCCGTTTGTACCCTTGCAGGATGCGTCGAACACAATGCGCGTTGGAGTACTTTCGCTATCTTCTCGGATAACCGCATGATGACATAAGTATACTGCTCTTTTTTCAAGTTCTTCTCTCGGAATTTCTTCAGCGTGTCTTAAACTTATGTATTCTTGAATAACCTTTGTATAATCTTCCTTTAGTTTCGGCATTCTTTGTAATTTGTTTTCCAACTGTGTAAATCTTCTTAAAGCTATTTCCTTGCTGTTTCCGTCTGGTGAATTTTGCTTTTCTGATTTAAACGGTAAGTTTACAATATATCGACCTTCTTCATTTCTTTTGTGTGTTATATCATAAATTTCTTCACAAAGTTTTTCCTCCTTTGTTAGTTTTCTTTCACCTTGATTGTCTATTTCCCACATTGTTTTCAGTATTTCATCTAAATCAATTTGATGGTGCATTACCATTAGCGCAGGTTCTTCATGTGTCCTCTCTCCTATTTTCCCAAACAGAATCCAGCCCAAAGCAGTTTTCTGTGCACACGGCGTATCTGCAGGTCCCTTTATTAGGTCCTGTTGTAATATTTGTGCACATTCTTTAACTCCCAGTAACAAATCTATCGATGCTGGTGTATGATATGCTGGATCAGCCAGTTGTATGTTTTTCAGATGCGGCCAGTCTCCAATTTGAATTGATTTAGACGGTAATTTTGTCGTTAAGTGTTTAGGTAACACATAAGCTTCTGTTTGCATACAAAAATCCTTATTGTATGTGGATACAATTTGGAATTGAACCCTACTATTTATTCTTGTTTTTGTCGAACCAATCCCAGTAATGTTTCCTCGTGCTGGCTTCTTTTTTAGTTGAAGTAATTGAGTAGCCCGTTCGCTTATAAAAGAAGCCTGTGAGCCTTGGTCCACAAGCGCTCGTAATGATATCGTGTGTCCTGTATCACTCTTGACTTTAACTAATGCTGTGGCTAATAAAGCGTATCCCTGGTTATCGTTGCAGTGTGACGTCATCATTGTATTTACTTGGGCTTCATCCCCTTCTGCATTTGTATTTTGAACACTCGTATCCGTTGCACCTTCCTTTGCCTTTGCTAGATGCAGAAGAGTATGATGACGTTTGTGACATATACGACAAGACATCGGTAACCTACACCTCACAATAGAATGTCCTGTCAACAAACAATTATAACACAGTTTCTTATCTTTAGCATAGTTATTCCGTTCAATAATCGACATGTTTGTAAATTGCTTACAGTGACACAAAGTATGGTTTTCGTTGCATAAAATACACGGTTTTACTGGACGAGAAAAAGCTGTAGCGTGAAAAGTACGTTCCCTAATATTTTTGTCTTTTATTCTCTCTAAAGATAACGTCGCGGTAGGATTAGCTAACTCTAGTGTACGAAACTTTGACTCCAAAAAACACCTCAAATCAGACCACGTAGGTAAATTATCCGAGTCATTTTTATACGCGGAATTTTCCCAATCTTTACGGGATTCTGGGTCCAATTTCTGTACTACAAGAAATATAATTACAGGATCCCAAGAATCGGTATTGATACTTAAGTTATTTAAGGTATTAATGCATTCGGTAGTATTATCGAGTAACATTTTTATAAGATTGACAGACTGAACACTTACCTTTTTATGAGAAAATAACCTATTCAACAGAGAGTGCACTATAATACGTTTATTTCCATAACGTTGTTTCAAAATGTTCCACGCGTCGGCATAATTGGCATCGGTTACACGAACATGTCTTAGGAGGGTTTCTGCTTCGCCTGCGATGCTGGTCTTCAAATAATGAAGCTTCTGTACGTTCGAAAGTGATGCGTTGTTATGTACCAAGCTGATGAACAAATCTTGAAAAGTAGGCCACTCTTCGTAACTCCCGTTATAGGTAGGTAGCTGAATCCTAGGAAGCCTTACTTGTGAGGTTAGTACATCTGATTGATCATGGTCTGCTGAACCACTTGTTGCCTGATGCGGAGATCGCTGTGGTGACCGCGAAGAATCCATTTGTAAAATGGCATCTTGAATATCCGCTTTGAGACAGATGTAAACATCTTCGAAAGTACTGTATTCCTCGTTGACGAAGTACGGAATCTCCGTCCGCTTTTCCCGCGGAGTAATCTTTATAAGTTCCCGATGTGTAGAAGTAAACAATTTCCAGTATTCATCTATACACTGTATTCGAGTTTGTAGATATCCCTTAGTTAATCTAGCCTTTGGACACTTCTTCAAATTTACTTGAGTTTTATTCATTAAAGTAGCTGTTTCTTCAAGTTGTAATAGTAACTGTTCCATATTTTTATTTGCCATAATTCACTTTTCTCACAAGTATCACAAGTGTATAGACAGTTAGAATAATCTTCGCAAAAATTCCATTCCGATTTTAGCGTAAACAACTTTCCTTTTCTTCGATAGCCCTTTGCATTGGAATCTTGCACACTTGTTAATAAAGACTACTTTTAAATATCGATCTTTAATTTTAATGAATAGAAATCCTTATCAGTAGTCTTTTGTTCGGCGCGGCCGGCTACCTGGGGTCGCCTTTTGTTTAAAATTCTCGAATAATCCGGCTCTAGAAGACCACTTTATGCTGCGTATGTAGATTGAAATAAGGTTGATTTTCGAATGACAGGGTATGAGTGCAGCGAAAACACCGTGTTGATGGTTCGACCGTTTATTTAGCACTGTTCGTACAAGACATTGGAGTGTGTAGATATATTTATGTAGAATTACAACGCAACAGAAGTTATTAAATAAACATAAACGATTGCATGCGATCACGCAAACACAGTAGGCTACATATTTAGACTCTATTAATATATACTACTACTATTTTAGGGATACTAGAGCGGTGGTTTCCCTCTTGCCTTCCACCCTGCAATACTCCGTCTAACGCATGTGAGTCAGCGTCCAGAGAAGTCTGCCTCAGAGCCGTGCTAGGACTCCTGCCCTCCGCCTCTGGGTAGTTCTGACAGTTACTGCTGCCCTCTGTCAGATTTCAGGTTTTAGTCCCTGTGACTTGCCCTTTCCGCCTGCATTACCGTTCTAATGGCTTCCATCTCCGCTTCTGCAGCCGTTGAGGTCTTCACCCGTACCCTGGGCAAGGGTTCTATGATATACCCCGTAGGACTGGGTCCCCATCCGAACTTCGCTACCATCTCTTGTCACTCATCATCACTCCACCTATTGAAATTAGTGGTCCCCACCCCCGCGACGTGGATGCGCCGAACAGGACTTACCTTAATGGGAGACAGAGAAGGTGACTCTGCCACCCCTGAAGCCGGGTTAATGGTTGTATGAAGCTAGTGTCTATGATAAAACATCATTGGAAAATCCATAGACATTGTTTGTATCAAAATGTGATGTTGTCTGTACACTGTATGTGATTTGGTCGAGTGCATTAAGCTGAATCACCAATGAATGCTACACTAGGAGTGGCGTTGCTACGAGCCTGCATACTACAGATTGCTTGCCGAAATGCGAGTATTGTAAGGCATGGTTCACAATAGGGCTTAGATTTTGTTTCTGCTCTAAGTTTTTTTTAATGAACGAACGTGGAGTTTCTTAGCCTTTATCATACCTGATGTTAAGTATTGATAAGTTAAAGTTAAGTCACAGCCTTATGAGTGGGTTATATTTCGAATTGATTTTATTCGAGTATTCTTAAGTTGTATTTCTCAAACTATAGCAAGAGATCATTATAAGGCATGGTTCACAGCTTACCAATATATATTTTCCACTGTAATAACCACTTAGTGGGTTAGTTGATAGAGTGAAAGTAAGTATACTTCACAGGACTTCTTCATATATGGCAAGGTAACGGCTCATCGGAGTAGTACGAAGTAGTACATTTTTGGTCACCCATCCTGTGACTTACCATTGCGAAAGCTGCTTAACCGCCGCAAGATGCTCACCACTGCGCCACGGATTTCTTAAGCTTGCGGACCCCTCCTTTATGTTTCGCACAAACCGACCACTAAATTTCCCAAATGTGCAATCCGGTTGTTTTTTCAAAAGGTATCATTAATGAACATTACTTTTGCCAACCAGATCAAGAACGCTTTAAAGATACTTTCTGCTGAAATAGCACAGCGGTGTTTCCCTCTGAAATATTAATTTTCAGGCTTTCGCAAACGACTTGAAAACTTCAGAAGCGTTTCTATCGAATAGCCGAGCGATATGTTGTTTAAGTACTTTTTATTATCCGCCATCATTAGTACTTGATTATGAGTTATTTATGTCAATCCGTATAATGAGTAGGAGCAGCTCGGTGGCGCAGTGGTTCGTGCGCTCGGCCTGCGATTTTATGTAAATCCGTATTATGAGTAGGAGCAGCTCGATGGCGCAGTGGTTCGTGCGCTCGGCCTGCGATTTTATGTAAATCCGTATTATGAGTAGGAGCAGCTCGATGGCGCAGTGGTTCGTGCGCTCGGCCTGCGATTTTATGTAAATCCGTATTATGAGTAGGAGCAGCTCGGTGGCGCAGTGGTTCGCGCGCTCGGCCTGCGATTTTATGTAAATCCGTATTATGAGTAGGAGCAGCTTGGTGGCGCAGTGGTTCGTGCGCTCGGCCTGCGGTTTTATGTAAATCCGTATTATGAGTAGGAGCAGCTCGATGGCGCAGTGGTTCGTGCGCTCGGCCTGCGATTTTATGTAAATCCGTATTATGAGTAGGAGCAGCTCGATGGCGCAGTGGTTCGTGCGCTCGGCCTGCGATTTTATGTAAATCCGTATTATGAGTAGGAGCAGCTCGATGGCGCAGTGGTTCGTGCGCTCGGCCTGCGAATTTATGTAAATCCGTATTATGAGTAGGAGCAGCTCGATGGCGCAGTGGTTCGTGCGCTCGGCCTGTGATTTTATGTAAATCCGTATTATGAGTAGGAGCAGCTCGATGGCGCAGTGGTTCGTGCGCTCGGCCTGCGATTTTATGTAAATCCGTATTATGAGTAGGAGCAGCTCGATGGCGCAGTGGTTCGTGCGCTCGGCCTGCGATTTTATGTAAATCCGTATTATGAGTAGGAGCAGCTCGGTGGCGCAGTGGTTCGCGCGCTCGGCCTGCGATTTTATGTAAATCCGTATTATGAGTAGGAGCAGCTTGGTGGCGCAGTGGTTCGCGCGCTCGGCCTGCGATTTTATGTAAATCCGTATTATGAGTAGGAGCAGCTCGATGGCGCAGTGGTTCGCGCGCTCGGCCTGCGATTTTATGTAAATCCGTATTATGAGTAGGAGCAGCTCGGTGGCGCAGTGGTTCGCGCGCTTGGCCTGCGATTTTATGTAAATCCGTATTATGAGTAGGAGCAGCTCGATGGCGCAGTGGTTCGCGCGCTCGGCCTGCGATTTTATGTAAATCCGTATTATGAGTAGGAGCAGCTCGATGGCGCAGTGGTTCGTGCGCTCGGCCTGCGATTTTATGTAAATCCGTATTATGAGTAGGAGCAGCTCGGTGGCGCAGTGGTTCGCGCGCTCGGCCTGCGATTTTATGTAAATCCGTATTATGAGTAGGATCAGCTCGGTGGCGCAGTCGTTCGCGCGCTCGGCCTGCGATTTTATGTAAATCCGTATTATGAGTAGGAGCAGCTCGGTGGCGCAGTGGTTCGCGCGCTCGGCCTGCGATTTTATGTAAATCCGTATTATGAGTAGGAGCAGCTCGGTGGCGCAGTGGTTCGCGCGCTCGGCCTGCGATTTTATGTAAATCCGTATTATGAATAGGAGCAGCTCGGTGGCGCAGTGGTTCGTGCGCTTGGCCTGCGATTTTATGTAAATCCGTATTATGAGTAGGAGCAGCTTGGTGGCGCAGTGGTTCGCACGCAAGCAAGATAGCAATGACAAAACGACGTGCGTGGGAGCAAGAAGTTTGCAGATTAGGTGAAAAAGCCATCTCGCTTCGAAGTAAATAACTAAATTAAAGAGAACTGAAACTATACGATCCTGAATATTTGTTTTCCACAAATTGAACCAATTTCCAATAGTATATAATTATGTAACCCCATTTGAAGGTTGTCTTTTCGGAAAGAAAAAGTCTTGTGGAAAAATGATAACATCTGATTCTGAAACTTTACAAATCTAGTTAAAGGTATGACGAAATATATTTCTTATTATTATTATTTTTTTATTATTTGGGACCTTAAACAGTTATATGCTTAATTAACTAAAATCAAACTACAACATTATTATACCAGCTTATAACCCACACCGATGTCCAAGAAATAAACCCAAGTTATTAGGTACCTACATATTTGTAACATTTACTTATTTATTTATTTCATTTGTAACATCTCTAACCGTCCTACAGTTTTATAATAAAAATTCACAGATCTCTTGCTCTACACGACCTTCGGTACATTGAAAATGCACTTAGGTAGGCTTTTCATTTTGTATGTTGCCTAATCACATAGATTACCTATAATAGATTTAGTACCTATATCGTATTTGAAGTAATAGAGCTCAAATAATCGACGTAAAAAATCCGTAAGTTAAAAATAATCATTTTTGCAAACAAACACCATTGCAAAACAGTTCTTTTGTTTGACATTAACTCCACTCGGCTTGGAATGGATCTTGTTTCTGGGTAACTTTAGTTTGCGTAAAAAACGCAGGCTAACAATTTCACTAAGATCGTGTGGTTCTTCTTGTCTCAAATAGATGTTTTTGTGTCTATAAAACACAATACACGTTTAACAAGTACTATTTAGTTTATGACTACATTCCTTTCTGGAGCCAAACAATTATCATGCAATTTCTGAGTCTCTACTGCGTCGGGATCTATTCAGAGAGCAACAAGTCAAGTCAAGTCAAGTCAATATCATTTATTCAGTCTAGGCTGTTACAAGCACTTATGAACGTCAAAGAAGCTATGCCATCGGTTCACAAACCCTACGGCGGGAGACCTTGTAACGAGAAGAACCGGCAAGAAACTCGTCAAGGGCTGTTTTTTTCTCCCTGTTTTATTTCATACAGAGTCGTCAAATTGAAAAATGACCTTAACATATCAGTAAGGTCAATTTCCATCACAAAAATAAATACTAATTATAATATAAAATTGTATGGTTATTGTAACCGTAAACAATTTTCAACTGGCAAAGAAAGACTTATCTATCATACATTACAACATTTCTCGCATTACAAGACTACTGTACTGCAAGTTGTGAGGAACATACAGGTCAGTATCAATTTATTTTAGAAAAAAAATATTTAACCTTTAACTTCTCGTATGCCGAGATTCTAGACACAATAGAAAATCAATTGTGTCTCGCGTGGATCTACGTTCCGGCATACAAAGGGTTAAGCACAAGATAAGCAGACTGAAGTAGACCCATTTCCGCTGGCGGCACCCGTTCACGAGCATGACGCATGAACCAGCCATCGCTTCGCTCAACCATATTTTAGGGAACGTAACGACCCGCCTCACACGACACCGCCGAAGAAACGTTTGAGTGAGCATGACGTACTTCAGGTACTTATGTTAAGCTGTATAAATATATATAAAAAATAAATAACAGCAATAAAAAGAAAGATAAGAGTGCATTAATGTAAGACACAACCAACAATGTTAGTAGAAGACGCATCAGCTGGGTCATAATCACAAAGCATATTTAAAGTAAGTTTACAAAAAAGAATACTTTTATATAATTGGAATAATTTGAAAACATTATTTATTTTATTTATTCAGATCAAGCTGTGCCACGCGTCTTAACTTAAAAAAACATAAATAACATAAAATCAAAAACAAAAATATATATCTCAACACATTTATTGTCCTTACACCTCTTTCATTGCTTTTAATATTGGTTTGGTTTCTATTTTTTTTTATAGTTACTTTAGCTACAATGTTATTTTTCTAAATTGCAGATACATTTATTTACTTGAAGGAAATTTATACTTCAGGTATATTTTTGTTTTCTTTACTAAATTATCTTATAAAAATGAAAAAAATAACAGTCAGTCAATACAGTTCTCGTCTATACATACTACTCTGTTCGGTGAACTTATTGATTGTGTGATTTTATTTTTCATGCCAACTCATTATAAATTTGTCCAAAGCTATAAAATACTACGCTCTAAAGAAATATAAAAATGCTACGTGTTCATTCAAAACATTTCGATCTGTCAAAGGAAATGATTTCTATTAAATTCATATTAAATAAAATTTAAAAATTAATTTTACTCTCATATGGACCATTTAAATGAAAACAACAAAAAGAATAAAAACACAAATAAAAAAAATAAACAAATATTGTCAGGCAACATAACCCATAGAATGTTAGTAACAATTTTGCTTATCTCTATGTTAGAAACAAGTTAAGAAAATAAATATCATAAGGTTCATTCATTAATTATACTTACAAAAATAATCAAAATTAAAAGAAGTACATTGTATAGAAATTCATAAAACAAAACAAATTTCTATTACAGATTTTTCGTATTTAGAACATGAAGTTATAATTAGTAATTTGAACTATTTTCAAAGTTATGTAAATCTAAATTATTATTATTATTTATTTATTGTATCGTATCGATATCTCTCCATTTCTGGAGGTAATTTACGTTTTTTATTATGATTAGGAGCCTGCATTGTGCCACTGCAGGACAAAGGCCTCCCTACCTTTTTTCCAGCACTCTCGGTCTATTGCCTTTTGTTGCCATTCCTTATCCCCCAAAATTTATTTTAAAGAATTAATTTAAATTAACATCATTATAAAATTAATTTAAAATACACGTATTTACAAATAAATACAAATACATTTCACGATCAAACTCATAAACACTCAGTCCCATAAGAAATCAGCGACGCGAAGCGCATCTAAGGAGCGCGCTCCCAGAAATTAGGCCACACAAAGGACACCCTCCTGCCTAGATTATTAGTGATACAGAGATTCAGTTTTTTTTAATGTAGCCCAATTCAATACCCCAAAGGCTTTTTTTAATTTTTTCGATATCACATTTAGTTTTAGAGATACCTTGATTATGACAAAAGACCCTAAAAAGTGGATCGAATTTTTCATATTTTTGCGATTTTTAAAAAAGTTTTCGAATTAGCGAAAATGGGGCTATACTGAAGCGATCGCAAAAACATTTTCAATGTTAAAAGTAAAAAAAACAACATAACGGCTGTGAGGTGCTATTATTTGAAGTTTTTTTTGTTTAGTATACCTACTTCAATATAAGTATCAAATTAAAGAGCTAGTCTTAAGGCGGTACCCTGACCGAAAGTGGCGCCGCGTTGAATTTTATTTAATATCGTAATTCTAATTCACAATTTTAATAAAACTAAACGTGGAATTTTTAGAGCCCATTGTCTTGCATTTTTAGAAGGTATCGCTACATCTCGTCATAGTCATTCGTAGAAGTAGATAGCAAATGTGTCAAAAACGGCCACTTTTAGCAGTTTTGCTATCTACTTCTAGCAGTGACTACGAGGGAATGTAATGATACCGTCTAAAAATACTAGACTATGGGCTCTAAAAATTCCACGTTTAGTTTTATTAAAATTGTGAATTAGAATTACGATATTAAATAAAATTCAGCGGCGGTGCCACTTTCGGTCAGGGTACCGCCTTAAGGATTTTAAAAAGGTATGCCATGACCGATAAATAACTAAAAAGATATAAATAAATAAAAATACATATATAAAAATCAAAATCGCAAAACCCGCCTGCATGTTATTATGTTAAACAAAATATTTTTTAATTTGATCTTGTTTCCGTTTTTTCAGTTGTCTTGTGACGCAAGCGGGTTTTTTGGTTTTTTAAATTTATAAATTTGTACAGTCGTAAAAACCCAACAATCCGCATTGGACCCGTGGGTCATGGACTTTATTTTTTTACTAGTTAGTAACTGGGCAGGCATTTGACCACCATCTTGCTTAATAAACAAAATGTGGTCTAAGGTGTTACATGCTGGTCCAGGAAATGACTATTCACTCTCGCATTGAAGAGGCAGCGTTGTAGGAATCAGGGAACACATGAGCAGGCAGCGCATTCCATTCTTTAGCGGTTCGCATAATAAATGTATCATAGCAAAGCGCTTGGTACGGACCGTTGGAATATCAACGACATACGGGTAAGCTAACCTGCGTCTGTACCCCGAAGGTGGAAAGGGTCAGCCAGCGTAGACGCTGTCGACGCTTATCTCGCGATGTCTCGACACCGTACTCTTATGAGCGGGACAGACAATACACTCGCACGAGAAAAGTGTCGAGAAAGCTTTGTCGAGGTGCTCATGCTACTCATGCTGGAGGAACAAGATTGTACAGTTCTCTTGCACTCCCCAAGGTGTATCTTATAAAAGATGACATGGTCAATTATTTTTATCCATCCATGAGGAAGACCAGTGCCACAGCAGTGGAGACATAAAAATGGCTGATGATGATAGTGATTTCTGGCCGCGTCTGGGAGATAATTGCTTTTCTCAATCCTTTGAAGTCAGAATGCACATAACATTTGATTTGATATGTATCTCCCCCCTCTCATCCCGTGGGTGTCGTGAAAGGCGACTAAGGGACTCAGCCTTCAGAAGATGGGCAGCAGCGTCTCCTGCAAACTTGGCCATACTGCGATCGCCAACCCGCCTGCCAAGCGTGGTGATTATGGCACCCCCCCCTTTGGGGAGGCCTATAACCATGTTATGTGGCTGAGAAGACGATTTGATATACATATGGAATTCAGGTTTCTTTTTATTCAGGAACATAAAGCAGTACCTAATTAATGTTTATTATTATCTAATCATTATTTACGCTGGAATAAATAATAGACACAGACAATCAGATAGCAATTCTCTCACATTAGTATTAATATGTATACGGATTAAGTTTACACTGTATAATATTCATATGAAAATCAATACGGATTTACCTTACTTAACACGCTACAATATTGAAAGCGGAATTAAACAGCGGATGTCAAAATAAAACCGAATACATAAGCCCTCAGGTCGTGCGATAATTCCAGGAATTAATATCGATAAAATATTAAATTTTTCATGGTAGTCGTGTTAATCAACCTTTCTGGGAAAGTAATTATTGAATATTTTTTATGCATAATAAAATACTTGTTTAGTAACAGTAAGAAAAACGGTATGGATATTATGTGTATTTTTTATCATGACTGCTACGCATTGTGGACACGAAAAATACAGCAAAACCAAATTCCATACATTAGGTAATATAATAGTAAGTTATAAAGTTATATTATATAGCTCCCTATAGGAGCCAACTTACTCTTATACAATTTTTCACTATCATCAATTTCATCTAACATAAGTGTAACGTGGCTTCTGTGCTACGGCAGGCACGTCAAAACGTTGATCCGGTTGCAATTGAAGTCGTTAACGGCTCTGATTGGCCGTTGACGCCGAAAGGTTCTGGAATGGCGACCGCGCATAGGACGATGCTCCGTGGGTATGCACCTGTTCATCACTAGTATTTCATATATTTAAGCTAAAAATAACATTTTTTTTTAGATTTTATCAACCTTAACCAATGAAATATTATTATTTATATAATGTATTAAATAATAATACTATTTTAAATAATATTAACAATATATTTAAAAATCATCTAATTAGGTTCTATGACGGTAGCGAAATGCTGCCGTCAACCTGAATTGTAAAATATGATTATTATCATTATAATTTTATTTTTATACATTATTATCATATCATATATTGTAAAAATGATCGGCCATTCTTATAAGCCAATTGGAGCATTTATCTCGGAATGGATACGGCTTAGAAATGTGCTGTCTCTGAAACTATTGTTCGTGCTTAAATACTCTATCCATTTAATAAGGTGTGAATTTTGTGCAGGCACTTTGAAAAGGCGTCAAGACTAGGCATTGCCCTTTCTCTACTATGTAGGTACTACGGAGAAATGTATGAAGATGGAATCTCGCTTCAAAATAATGAATTTTGCAGCGATTTATGAAATATGATGTCGACGACTTTTTACTACTGTGAATGCAACCTTAAGATCTGCATAAGAGAATGCTTTGGAATCGTTTTGACATTTCGTATGCTTCAGCATTTTGAAGAATCATTCAAGATATTTGCCGTGCCACTTCAGCTCTCTCGAGAACGGAAGCTTAAAATGGAAACGTGAGGTAGTGAAGTAACAAATTCAGTTTTATATCAAATGTAAAATTGTAGGAATTGAAAATGAAAACTTGTGTTTAACTTTTGAACTGAACAAATTGTATTGGCATGGAGTGTTGTATTGGCTTTCTATGTTGAAGTGACGTTTTGTGTAGTGTTGTTTGTAATATTTAGATTGGAATAACAGCTCTTTGACACTATTTTATGACAACTCGTAGCAGTAAAAGAGGTGTTTACGGGGTGTTATTATGACAGCCCATAGCTCCGATAACCCATGGATTAGGAAGCTGCAAGTTGAGTACGTTTAGTGATGTAATCGGTAATCCATGCTTGTAATCCTATGCTTGGTCGTACCTGAGGAGGAGATTAGAATCGTATTTAGAGGACCGTGAGGTCCTATATGTGAATGTGGAGGACCAAATGGTGTCCCGAACGATGGCACGCGGGGTTCCACAGGTATCAGTCTTGGGACCGCTCCTATGGAACCTCGGCTTCGATTGGGTGCTTAGAGGAGTCCTCCTCCCAAAAATTTACATCATCTGTTACGCGGATGACACATTAGTCACCGCGAGGGGGGAGGACTATTGGGAGGCGAGGCGACTGGCTCGCGTGGAGACCCACCTGGTCATAGAGCGTATCGAGCTGTTGGGGCTCGAGGTCGCGGTACACAAGATGAGGCCCTCATTTTTCACGGTCCCAGAAGAGGGCCTCCAGCTGGGGCGAATATTGATGTGGGCGGGGTTCTGATCCCTTTGAAGCCCTGCATTAAATACCTGGGATTCATCCTGGACGAGCGCTAGTGTTTCACGGAACATTTCTGTCAGCTGGCGCCCAGGTTGGAAAAGACTGCTGCGGCCTTGGGACGCCTCCTTGCCAACATTGGCGACCCAGATTCCAGCTGGAGCCTCAATGTGGAGAACTGCCGCCTCCTCAGAAGACCGCAGCGGGTCCTAGCAACCCGCATCATAAGAGGGTATAAGACGGTCTTCGACACGGCGGCATGTGTTCTGGCTGGTACACCCCCGTGGGAGCTTGAGGCACGTCCTCAAGAGGGTGTACCGAGCGAGGAGGGAGGCGAGACAGAGTGGTGACCGATTGGCCCCTGAGGAGTTCGCCGATGTGAGGATAACGGCAGAGGAGGATGGCAGGCTGGGAAAGCCAGCTGGAGACTCCTGTCGCGGGTGCCAGGACGATAGAAGCCGTACGCCCGCTGCTGCGCGAATGGCGGCACAGAAGCACGGGGTGCTTACCTGCCGTCTGGTTCAGGTTTTTACCAGACATAGTTTATTCGGTAAGTTTCTGCACCGGATTCAGCGACCTAAGTGCCACTAGTGCGACGCGGAGCTGGACACTGCGCAGCACACACTCGAGGTGTGTCCTGCGTGGTCGGCTCTGCGTCGCGATGCGATGAAATCGAAGCAGTGCCGACGTCACGCTTAATTAAATCGTTTATCGCACCATGCCGATAGGCACAACCGGCGTTCTTGACGCAAGTAAGCCCATGGCGTCCGAACTGGTTCACATCTTTGCCACACGGACAGTGGTGAGGTTCGCACAACTGTGCACCCAAACGTAAACAAATCGAAATGCGAAGGGTAGCAGGATCGAGGATGGTACCTAGGTTTTGGGAGGGAAGAGCATAGAGTTGGCACCATGCTCTTGTCTCGGAAATATAATCCGGACATTGGTGTCCGGATTCTATTTTCGAGACTGCTAGCAGTCGGGCTCGGTCAGTGTCACCCGGACATGCAGCCAGAAGTTTGCGTCTGCGTGAGTTGAAATTAGAGCTGGTGACTCCCATGCGCTCTGTTGTCCCAGTTTCAAGGGACAATCCTCTTCCGGGAATGTAGCCCTCCAGGCAGATATGGCCGCCAACAAGCAAGACACCTCTCCGTCAGCGAGTGTAGAGCAGTTTAATAACTCGCTGATGAGTGAGAAGTTGCTGTAGGCCTGCTGTAGGCGGAGGACAGGAAGGCAGGAATTGCGACACAAGAAGTTGTTAGTACGCCCAGCCCACCATATATAATTTGAAGAGTGGATTGTTCCTAATGGCGATCTTGAAGTCGTAAATTTTGAATTTTGCAAAGAGTACCTTTTAATACTGCATCAATATTGCTGCAAATTAGTGATCAGGGGAAGTATGTTAAAAGCATTAATTTTGAATTTACTAACGAGGGGATTGCAATTTGCATCCTTAAACAAAGGGGACCCTAATAGAGTTAGAGACGCCTTTTGTAGTGTGCTATACCTAATTTCACACACACACTTCTAACCTATATATAAGCCTTTAGCACATAATTATAGAGAGCATTTAACCACTGATCCTGTGTGTATTATTTTAATATTCCGTTGCGCCTCCATCCAACATCGCATGGCGACCCTGCCAGTGCTGCCTGCTGGCAGCGCTGAGCCGATGGTTTATAAATTAAATTCGTAAAAAACAATATTTAGCAAAGGAACTGATATATAAAAAAAAACTACAATGTGCGTGAAAGTGTCGTTTTTACATTGAACAATATTTTTTAAATGTTACTTTAAAGTGATTTTAATATAATTAAATTCAACAGTTTTATTTGTCATAATGTGACTTTAAAGTGTTTTTTATATAATATTTTGATCTTAGTGATAATAACATACTAAAACAATTCCGAGACGGAAGTGGTGCAGCAGGGAGTTTGTTCCGGTCAATGTGGAAGTCATCAGATAACAATTTTTTTTGCGGAAACTTATATAAAGTTGTGACTTGTGCGTGAGACATTCATTGAGACATTTATTCTGTGACTTTAGTTCATTGTAATAATATTGCTTTTTGTTTATATACTTTTGTGTCGTAGTCGTAGTACAATTTTTAGATAAAAACAGTTAAAATTTTGATGAGATTTTTTTTGAGCATTCTTGTTTTCTTTACAGATAATTTGTGAACATTAATCATTATAGTTTTTTTTTCATACTTTGTTTAATAAAAGAACTGACAAAATTAACAGAAGTAAACAATTTGTAACCACTAAAAATACAGCTTTTGCATTTGGAGTTTATTAGTTTTACTTATTTTTTTTTGTTTGAATTATTACTAAATAGCGTAAATAATTATAGTAGTTTATTTAAGTTATTATTCAGAAGAATGACTTATAGATACTTGTTTTAAAATTGGGAATTACGTTTATTCTATTATCGTGACTTACATACCTATTTGCTAAAAAAAATTCGTATTTTGAAAGGTAAAATAGAGAAAGACTTTGTGTTAAGGTTTCGAATGATAATGGTCTGAAGAGTAAATATACAAATATCGCTTTAATACTTTAACAAATAGTTTAAATCTTAGTTAAAAAAAAAACATTTTTATTATTTGTAATGTGTCTTAATTGGGTCAGATAGAGACCACCAGTTAAGTTTTCCACTTTGGTTAACATTACTTTGTGTCAGCGAAAACTTACACGTTGGTGCACAAACAATTACTTATAAGGATGGCATGAGGCGGCATTGTTTTATAAGTCTCAAATAAAATTAACTGGAATGATTGAGTAATGATGAAACAATAATGTTATTCATTCTTGTAGTCTCTAGTTTAGAATTCTAAAAAAAATATTACGTTTTGAAAGTTAGCATTTTCGTTTTTTTTTTTCTTTGTTGATTTAGATAATATTGTTTTGCTAATTCTGAAAAATGTTTTATGTGTTTTTAATGTAATTATTTTAAAATAAATTAAGTACCGGAAATGACATGTATAACTTGAATTTAACAAATACAAGAAAAGGACGTGACTAAATATGAATGGACTATGTTACATTTTTTTAAAGATTCTGTAAATGGATAGTCAGGTAAAGTTATAATGTTGGAATATTCGTTAATCAGAGTTTCTCATTGGACTGATCATCTAAATGTTGATACTTTTGCTTAATTCATATTATTGTTAAGTTTTGAAATGTTTACTTAGTTTGTTTTGGATCGATGAAGGATTTTGAGTTAAAAGGCAGATTTATAAAAATTTAAACAATGGTACTATTAAATAAGGGCATGTAGTGTGTGTGCTATACCTACTTTCACACACACACTTCTAACCTAATATAAGCCTTTAGCACATAATTATAGAGAGCATTTAACCACTGATCCTGTGTGTATTATTTTAATATTCCGTTGCGCCTCCATCCAACATCGCATGGGCTCTATAATTATGTGCTAAAGGCACATTATATTAGGTTAGAAGCGTGTGTGTGAAAGTAGGTATAGCACACACACTACAGTTTGTACTGATATATTAGGAGCAATGGATTCAAAATTTTGTATTACTAATGGGATTCTGTATTATCGGTTTATATTAAACTTGCTCTAGCTTGGATACGCATAGATACCAAAAAAAATAACGGATGGCGGCCATCTTTATAGCAGTTACACTGATTAAAACATGTTATAATTTAAAAACCATCTGTTTTACCTACTTTCGACCGTAAATTCGTCAAAAAGAAAACTTGTTAAAGTCGTGTACAAACTTCGATAGTTTTAGTGAAGGCGCCATATTTTATACAATATTACGGCACTGGCTGGAACACCGATATACTGCTACTGTAAATATAACACGTGCTTGCAATAACAAGCGTGTCGTGATTTATGGGACGATATTAGATATTTACTATTATGTGATATTTTTTGAAAAAGAAATAGTAGGTAAGTAACATTAATACGAGTACATTCCGATGTTTGAAGCCATAACCACTGGAAAGGTGTCTAAACGCCGAGAACTAAAAAAAACTAAAAATGACATACGTAATATACCTAAAACCAAAATATTTAACCAGACCCCGGATTATGAGATAGAATAGATTTTCCCTTGTTCTCTGGACACCGGTGTCCGGTTCGGGTTTGATGAATTAAATGAGAAACAATTTTTTTATCCGTAAAGTTGTTATTTCAATTAAAACGGTAAATGTTGAACTATCCGGACTCCCACTTACAACGTCGATGCATAACTTTACCAACCGATCACACACTACTTCATCAAATTTTGTACTGCTACCATTGTAGAATTAAAGATTTGTATGATTACTTTTATCGAGAATGACTATTGAGATTTTTTTTAATAAATCGGTAATTAAGTTTTGTAGGTACCAAGGTTAAAACCGGGAATAAAATAGTTACAGTTTAGTGACCTTCATAAATAAGACTCTGTATGAGACAGCTGATTCTTTTTGCAATATCGGTAGCCTTAGATTAGGTGGCTTTTACTGACAATAGTAGTAAGATAACGTGTTACTGCCCCGCTCACATTTTAGGGGGGCAAGCGAGACAGCATCATGCGTCATATAAGGTATGGTCGCTTAAGATCGGACGCTTTTGCGTCAAGTTCGGACCGTTTTGAAAAACATAGATTTTTCATTTCCTACATAAATATTTTACAAATGGACTGTTGTAACGGTTGTGTTTTTTCAAAACAACGTTTCATTTTAATATTTATTTATATTGCATCTTATTTATTTAATCACAATCATTTATTATTATATTTCAATAATTTTTCTTAATTTATATTTATTTCGTACATGCGACCTCATTTCATCCATACTCTTTTTTCAAATTATCAACCTCATTGTATAAAACTCCTTGGTATCTATGTAATATTTGAAATAAGTTTTAAATCATGTTCGACCTCATTTAAAAATATTCAAGTATTCTACCTATCCTTTTCACACACACTCTTATTATCATTCATCCTTTTTACTCATTTATTTTTTTCTGACGATGGGGTTTCTTCGTCGTTTTCCCGCGTTTTCGTGCCGCGCTTTGAAAAGATTTTTCACTTTTTTACGGGACGAAGCCAGATTTTGCTTTTGCAATTAAGAATTGAAAATTTTGTCTTTCCCTTTTAAATATATAACACATTTTATTGGTAAGTATTTGAAAAGTATAAATACTATCATTATTGAAGTTTTCACAAAATTTACATAGGTTTGATATCTTTTAGCTTCATCTTCATACACGTTAAGTTACTTGGAATTGGAGATATCTTGGAGGAACTTTCATTTTAATTAAAAGAATATTGATAAATTAAAGTGTACGTATTATTTTCTTTCTTTTGATTAATCTCTTAGGTAGTTACGTATATTATTAGGTAATACGTAGTACCTATGTATATTCAAGATGTTTTTACTTATGTAGTTACTTTAACTAACGCCTTCTTTTTTCCCGTACTTTTCAGGAGGGAAGAGGAGGGACCAACCAACCAACCAACTAACCCACAAACTCGTTTATCGAGATCCGTACATATTTTCTTTTATAATAGATCGATATCTATAAAACAAGTTGCCTCATTTCCTAAGCTGAGTCTGAATGAAAACAGTCTGCGAAGTTCTAAGTACCGGTCCTGATCTTTAGGACCTGACTTTAAACAAGTAAGGGCGTTCCTGTTTTATACCTTATGTAGCGAGGAGACGCGACTTCGGGCGGCTATCTCTATTTTCCACCGTTCCCTACAACCGACGCGACTTCAGGCAGCGATCATTGTATTTCCATAAACTACGATTTAGTATAAATAGTTTTTAACGATTTGAAGTAATAATCTATAAGTAATTTTCATTTTAAGAGAGCAAAAGATTAAGGTAACCACCCCCAGCTATATAATTGTTTTGAACAAAGTTTAGGTTTATATTTAATTACATACATCTTCCTGTAAATGTTTTTCTATTTTTTTATTATACGCTTGTTCTTAAACTCAGTTTTATTTTATCTTTATTTGTAACCTGCTCACTCTGTTCCCCGTTCCTTAGCCGGGCCGGGAAATAGTCTTGACACTGTTAGAAAAAGTTATTAGCAATAAAACCGATAATCTGGTCACCTTTCATTTATTTTGATACACGCAATAGATTATGTGAGACACGCCTTCAAAGTGACGGAATAGTTTTCTTGACTACTTTCCCAAAAAACCTAGCAAAGCCAAAGTTCGGACTACTGCTTAAATTCACCCTTGAAGCTATGGTATTAGAGTGCACAGAAGGAAAATATCCGGTCTTAAATTGACAACAACATATCACAAAATCGTCCTGTAATTTCGCGTGGTGTGGCAAAGACAGGTAATAAATTTTTTTTTGGCATTTTTTTAGTCCGATCTTCCCTCCCAAGCCTAATGTGAGCAAAATTGTGTTTCTCTAACTTTATCCAGTCAGCCTCGGGTAGCAATAGTATTAAGATAGAGATTTAAGATCGGACGTAATAGTTATGTGCTTAAATAGGGCTGAACTAAACTCATAAATAAATATTCTAATTAGGTACATGATATGATTTAAGAACCACGGGTAAATGACGGGAGTGAAAATGGCTACCTGACAGGGATAGTATTCCAGTGCATATTTATGCGTAACGAGGACCATCGCGTACTTTTCGCGGATATACGCGATCTAAGTTGAATCTTATTTGGTTAACAATAAAGACGTGTCGCTGACAAAAAGTCCTCCGTAATCCGTTGTCTGCGCTAGCTCTAAAAGACACGAACCACTTGGTGCCTGGCCTGTCATCTTTGAACGGTGTTTTAAAATTATTTCTACGTACAAAAGCTGCCACTTAATCTAATGCTTCCTCTTTTGATAAACCCCAACCCCATTTTTCAAGCGAGCGCAGATATTCAGCCAACATAGTTTCCTGATCTAGAGGAATAGCTGGGGCTCTTCCTAGTGTTTGGCTTTTAATACCCGTTTTTGCCAACACACGATCGTTGAGAGTAGATGTCGGTATCCCATACAATTTCGACGCGGCATAGTTTGAAAGTTCTTTATTTCTAACTTTTTACACGGCTTCTCGTAAGTCAATTTCGGTATAGGTGGTCGCCCTAAATGTGCTCCTCTGATATTTTGTAGGCATATTTAATCTGTAAGCAACCATTAACAAATTCTTAATCTCACCTCATTCTTATAAATAATAGCGAATAACGTAACCAGAATAAGTTTATCTTTTACTATGGATAGATACTAAAATTGGCCTCAAGTGAACTGCGTTAGTAACAAAACATACAATAGCTGAAGTAAAAAATAATTGTCTTTATAAGAAGTATTTTAATAGGTTTTTAGAAAAGAAGGATAATAGCATAATAGCGTTGGTAACGAACTTTTGTCTATTTCAAAAACGACAATTTATGAACATTTGTTTTGATGAATCGATATTTAAATAAAATAGTCGTAATAATTTAAATATATAGTCTATTTGAACATTTTGAGAACCTCTGCATTTTTTTGAATGCATCAAGATCGGACTATCTTAGTCCGTACTTTGGCAATGGGAGGAAAGACCGGATCTTTGTTTACAGACGTCCTAGACGTAAACCAAGTATACAAATCTGGATAGCGCTTGCTAATTCTATTTAAAAAGCAATAAAATAATTAATACTCACCATAATTTAGCAACAAACTTTTGGATTGAAGACCGGATCGCCAAAAATTTACTGAAAATGGCACATTTTTAACCGACTTCAAAAAAGGAGGAGGTTCTTAATTCGGTTGGTATATATTTTTTTTTGTATGTACACCGATTACGCCGAGGTTTTTGAACCGATTTCCGTGATTCTTTTTTTGTTGGATGCAGAATAGTTGCCAATTGGTCCCATAAAAATTTGGTTTAGTTTGACCCAGTACTTTTTATGTTTTGAGCATTTTTATATATTTCATTTCATATTTGTTACTTGGATGATATGATATTATCTTCCTTTACAAACTGTGAAATAAAAACTTTTTTAAAAAAAAAATGAAAACCGACTTCAAAACACTAAAAAGCAAAAAATAAACCTTTTGGAGTCGGTGCAAGCCAAGGCAAGAAAAATAAAATAGTAGGACCGCAAAGTAGAATGCTTCATGAATGTATTCATTTTTTTATAAAAAGTTTTTTTGTAAGCTCCGGTGCACGTGTCCTGTCTGTAGCAATGCCGTTCGCGGTATGAAGGTGGTGCTAGGACTTTTTATAAATCCGCCTGGCTAGCTACCACCATCTTATCTAAGTCTGACGCCATAACAACAATGTTTTCAGCATTGTTGTGTTCCGGCAGTTCGAGATAAGATAGCCAGTTCCACAGTGGCTGAGGATTCCAAGAGAGGCTCTCTTCAATCTTCAGCCTTATCAATACTTAACATCAGGTAGGATGAAGGCTAAGAGTCTGTGGCAACACTGCTACTGTAAACATCATTAACTCGGCTCCGTATAATATTTCGTCAAAATAATTAAATTCCGGCCTAAACCTTTTGAAAAGTATTCTAAAAGTGTAGTTCGCTTTGAGAGAATTCTGTGACTTCGTTATTAGTGTTCTCGACGGCTGTGAAACATCATATTGCACAAAGCTAAGTCTGTATTTATCTACCTTTAATCATAAAAGTAAAAAAAGTACCCTCAAAGTTGCTTGCAAAGTGAATAGTCAAAATCAACTGACAGCCAACATTTCGGTTTTGACAGTGACAAATTCGCAAGAGTGTTGCCACCTTATAAATTTTCCTCAAATCACGGGTATTCTCCTGAAGTTTGATCTACTGTTGTTTTTGACTAAGATCGACTTGACAACTACCACTTGTCAGCTAAACAGCTTGTATTAACAATGGTTAACTGCGGCGCATGTGGCAAGTTCCTGTCATCGGCGAGCGGCGCTGCCTGCTCTCTTTGTCCGGCGCGATATCATAAAGGGTGCTTGGCCCTACCGGACAAGGCCCAAATAAGCAAGGACTGGGCCTGCCCCAATTGTAAGAAGGGTGCAAGGAAGGGTGACAACAGTCAAACGCCGGTCAAAGGAATTTGCGACACTCCACCGGAGGGTGACATTGACCTTGTTTCACCGCAACGAGACATATGCCGTCCGGAAGTCGTCAAAGAATCTGATTTCATCACATTCATGGCCGAGATGCGCGAGTTCCGCAAGGAGATGACCCGGCTGCACGAGTCTTTGATGACCCGCATGGACGGCTTCGAGCGGAGGCTGGACGTGCTGGAGAAGCGCGTTCCTGAAGTTGTGACCGGAGATGTCGCCGAGCTGGAACGCACCGTCGCCGAACTGAAGCGGGAGCTGAACGACCGTGAGCAGGAGACCCTCCTGTCCGACCTGGACATCGGGCAGCTGCCGGAGGAGAAGGGCGTGAGTGTCGTCCAGACGGTGACGGTTCTGGCCGCGCGCCTGGGTGTGACCCTCGAGGAGCGCGACGTGGTGTTCGCAGAGCGTGTGGGGCGGCCCCCGGCAGAGGCGGGCGGCCGCCCGCGCCGCGTCGTGGTGCGCCTGGCGCGCCGCCACCAGCGTGACGAGCTGCTGCACGCCGCGCGCGTGCGCCGCACAGGCCAGGCATCGTCGTCGGGCCCTCGAGTCTTCATCAACGAGCGCTTGACCCGCACGAACCGCCTGATTTTTCGGCATGTCCGCGAAGAGTGTCACCACCGGCAGTGGCGCCACAAGTGGACGAAGAACGGCCGCATCTTCGCTCGTCAGGGAGATGGAACGGACATGTTTCAGTTTCGTTCAGACGAGGACATCAACCGCGTTTTCGGTCCACGGGTTGCCTAAGGTCCTGCAATATAAAACGTTCGTAAAATACAATGTTTTTAATACTTGTGTTATACTTTCAATCAGTGTTTTAGTGATAGTATGTTTACCTTTGTGCCAAGTCTCCACTGTATTTTTTCTTTATGTGTTTCTTTTTTATTCAACATTGTTTAGGGGTCCACCAAATAAAACTATTCTTTCGAATTCAACAATTTATACAGTTTCAAACATGATCAAAATATACACAACTTACTATTTTATCATCATCTTTAGCTATTACTGGATTATAGACATTTTAGCAATGTCACTATTCACACTATGTACAATATCTCTAAACCTAATTACAGTTTTCTTTCAAGTTTATGATATGATTAACTACAATCACATTCTAATGAATTTAATTAATGGAACTATTAAAACTAAATTTATATGTGGGCTCCCGACTAAAAATGTCTTATACAATAAATGTGATTTGCTGCACTCCTACGACTTAGATAGAATTGCAACTATTTATTTGTGTGACACGTTTGTTCTATTGATTCATACTTGTGACAATGTGTGGAATTGTATTTCGATTTCTTATGATGTGTTCTAATAACCTAATAGTTGGTATCTTTAATGCTGGGTCACTGGGTACTAAGCATGAGGAATTTATGGTGGCCGTGCAGGAAACGGCTCCAGATCTTATGGCGATAAACGAAACTTGGCTGGGTTCGGGACAGGACGACAAAGCTCCTAAGTTGCCGGGCTACCGTCTGCAGCACATTCCGAGATGTGACGGTCGTGGTGGTGGAGGGGTAGGATTCTACATACGAAGAGGCATAAACGCTCGTACCTGCCATCACACAAGCACTGTTGCGGTGGAGCAGATGTGGCTGAGTGTGCGCGTCAATAATAAGAACATAGCGGTCGGAACCGCCTACAGACCCCCGAGGCAGGACGTAAACATTTTTCTAGACTCTATCACCTGCTCCATCGTCTCCCTGGGTACATTTGATCACATAATCTTACTCGGTGACTTTAATATCAACCTCCTCGATCCAAGCAGCAGTAAGGCTAAGCTATTCAACCAATTTCTGCATACCGTCAACTTATTTCAACTGGTAGGGGAACCCACCCACTTCACAGACCATAGTGAAAGTCTTATAGATGTGATCTGTACAAATGCACAGGCACTGAGAATCAATGTCAAATATTCTCCTGTCTTGGGAGGCCATGCAATGGTGGTAGCAGAATTTAAAATTAAAAAAGAGAGACCAAGTCCTCGCTGGCTAACTTACAGACCAATGAAGAATATCCTGGTTGACCAATTCAATTCAGATCTAGACTCCATCAAATGGAGCAGTCTAACCGAATCGAAGGATGTGAACAGTCTAGTTGGGGCCTTCTCGTTCTGTATGAAGGTGCTATTTGACCTTCACGCTCCCATTAAGAAAAGGAAATTCAAACACCCCTCACATCCGTAGGTAACGGACACAATAAGATCTATGATGAGTGTTAGGGACAAGTTTCACAGAGAGTACAGGGAGCTAAGTGCCTCAAAGGATCCATCAGTGCCAACGGAGAAGAAAGAAACCTTAAAAGAAACTTACAAATCAATGAAAAAGATAGTGATAGATGCTATCGAAAATGAAAAGAAAAGCTTTTTTACCAATCATATAAATAATAATATTAACAATTCTAAGAGACTATGGAAAAATTTTAAAAATACTTTTTCATTAAATAAGAAATCTGAATTGGATCTCCCTGCTTATTTGGACAATCCAGATCAAATTAATGCACATTTCCTGAATCTACCGGGGAGCCATGGAGTATCGATATCTCAACTGACTTACTTGGAACACCACAGGCACAGCACTGCAACTTTCTCATTGCACCCAGTCAGCGAGGATATGGTATTAAAGATCATAAATAGTTTCAAATCCAATGCACAGGGGGATGATGGTATTTCTTTGGAGATGTTGCAACTTACTCTGCCCCAGTCATTGCAAACTGTAACCAGCATAATTAACAGGTCAATAGAAGAATGCATGTTTCCTGAAGGTTGGAAGGTTGCAGTAATCAAACCACTTCCAAAGATCAACCAGCCAGAATCATTACAGGACCTTCGACCCATCAGCCTGCTCCCCTGTGTTTCCAAGATCTTGGAAAAAGTGGTCTGTGAGCAACTGACAAAATTTCTGGAAGACCACAACATACTCCCCCAGTTACAATCTGGCTTTCGCAGAGGCTATGGTACTGCTACTGCTTTGGCCAATGTTGTTGATGATCTTTTAACAGGTCAGGATCAGGGTTTGATGACTGCTATGGTCTTGCTTGATCTCTCACGTGCTTTTGACACAATAAATACAACTCTGCTGTTGTCAAAATTATCATATTATGGTGTCGATGTAAGAACACTTAGATGGATGGATAGCTATCTCTCAGGCAGGCAGCAATATGTAGAATTAACCAAGGGTGATGGATCTAAGGTCCAATCTACCCGTCTACCTGTAACACGAGGCGTACCCCAAGGGTCAATCTTGGGCCCTATCCTCTACGTTTTATACAGTGCAGACATCATCGGAAACATTACTCACTGCAAATATCACCTATATGCAGATGACTTGCAATTATACATTTCTTTTCCACCTACTGAGCATGCTGCGGCTGTGGCAAAGATAGATAGTGACCTGGTTCGGATAGCTAAATGGTGCCATCAGAATTGCTTGACCCTAAACCCCAAAAAGTCTAAGCTTATCTTATTTGGCACAAGACACAACCTCCGCAACTTTGCTAGCATATGTCCCTCATTCAGTATCAAACTTAATGGGGAAAAAATTGAACAAGTTGAAAAAGTTAAAAATCTGGGTCTGCTCTTGGACGGCCACCTAAATTTTGAATCGCATATTGCGGAATGTGCTCGAAACTGCTTATATCGCCTTAGGTTATTATACAAAATACGACCATACTTAAGAGAAGAACTCAGGATACGCTTGTGCGAATCATTAGTGTTGTCCAGATTGAATTATTGCGACACTGTGTATGGGCCATGCCTACTGTCTCGAACCAGAAAACTCGTCCAACGTGTGCAAAATGCCTGCGCCAGGTTTTGCTTTCATATACCGCCTCGTACACATATAACACCTTTTCTTAATGCTGCAAATCTGCTCAAGATGGAGGCTCGCAGAAAACTGCACCTTGCATCCATGTTATTTGACATCATCAATACAGGGAAGCCTCAGTATCTTTATGATAAGCTGGTGTGGGCAAAGAAATGCAGCAGTTACTCAAAAAGAGCATGCACTAATACCTTTTCTGTTCCTAAGCATCGTACTATGGCCTTTCGGGGATCATTCAAATTTGCGGCGTCTCGGTGCTGGAATGACCTCCCACCACCAATGCGTGACCTAAAAACGAAAAACACCTTTAAGAAACATGCAAAATACCATTTAATCGAACAACAAAAGCGTCTTGAATAATGTATTATAAATTACAATCGTATGCGATTATTTACCTACTTTTTCTCTATACTTATCATATTTATCACACTATAATAATATAATAATACTCACTCTTGGGTTTTCACGACGCGCTTGTCGTAGTTTTTTGAGGGTCCAGCCGCCGACACGCCGCCACCAGTTAAGAAGGTGTACACCGGTCCGTCCATCCATGTGGTGAAGTAACACATGCGCTTGCCACGTTTACGCCACGTCATCAATCGTCGAGAAGAATTCCACACCTTGATCCTTGATCCTTCGCATTACTTTTCTTTTGTTGTGAAACTTTTTAAAAAATAATTGGTGAATGCCAAATAAAATTAAATGTCATGTAATAAGTCATGTTGTGTCAGTCAATCAAATACAATGTCAATTCATTGTCAAAGGTCAAGCAATCTCAAACTCATAGAGATACAACAGAACAAGTCAATGCTCAAACTACTGTTTCCTTTTTTTCTTTTCTTTTTTTATGTATTCGGTTTCGGCAAAGGAGACGCGTAATTTTTAGTGCCTAACAACTTTATTTTTATTTTTTATTTTTTTATAATGTCCCGTTTTAGTTTTTATTATTTGTTTTTTTTTTATTTGCATGTTATTGTTTTTATTGTTGTTTAATTTATGTATCGTTTAGTGTTTTATTTTAGTGCTTTTGTTGTGTTGTGTCCACTCACTCATTTGGCCCTGTCAGAATATCAGTGCTTCTGGGTTATTCTGACCATCAATGAATGACCCAGAAGTTAATTTTGCTGAGACAGGGCCTATTAGCAGCACACTTATTGTTCTTTTTCGTCATTTTGTTTTTCTGTCTAGTATCAATTTTTCTTTTTGTCATAATTAAGTACCTACTTGTCTCATTGTATAACTGTTTTTTGTGTGTGTTGTTAATAAATGGTTTTCTTCTTCTTCTTCTTCTTTCTTCCCCGTCATTCATAAAAAAAATATGGTTTCGTCATATTAGGAAAATCTAGCAATAACTAATGGCTGGCTGGGTCTAGACTATACATATGCCACATAATATCCGTTTTTGTTTTACATGAAAGCATAATTTCAGAAAGTCTGTAATTTAAAATGAGCATGGTCCCATTCAGTCCCTAAAGTTATCAACTTAATCAATTATTATCACTGAACTTAGGTCCAACTTTGAAGCTCAATTTTACTGTTGGAAAGACTTGAATGAATGGTTCATTTTTTATGAGTTGTGATGAAGAAGAATTACTCTTTAAGTTGTTGGATTTTTATTTTACTGACTTTAATCGTTTGTCTGTCGAAATTAGGAAGATTTGTACCTTCGACATCATAAATTACTCAATCTTAACTAAATATAATAAATTAACTAAATTCAAATTTCTGTTTTTAATTTAAAAATATTTTTTTTTTACCAAGGCACATGAAAGTATTTATAGTAGCACATACTGATAGCACAAACACTTTTTTTTGCAACAATAGAACAAAATAGTTCAGAGAGTTAACATTGTCTTTTTAACTACTTAGGACACAATTCAGCGCATTTTTTACAACTAGGTAAAGTGTAATATCTTATTTTAAAACTATCTGTATTTGTATCTACATTAAACAAGAAAATATACTAGAAATAAGCAACTAGTCTCATGTCGCCCTGACGGGATTCGAACCCGCATCCTTGGTAGTCCGGCCCAATGCTCTAACTAATTATGCTACGTCGAATTTTTCTAGAATATTTACCTTTCCACCACCACCTCATACGTTTCTCATGGTCTCTGAAGCATAATTGTTTAGTGCATTGGGCCGGATTCCCATGGATGCGGGTTCGAATCCCGTCAGGGCGACATGAGAGAATTTGCTTTTTTCCAGTATATTTTCTTGTTTAATACTTATCACATAAAAAGCATTGTAAAATGCAAAATTAAAAAGTTACAATTAAAATTATCTGTTCATCACTAAAGTAAGCTGTAGTAAACTTTGGTATGTTTATATTTTAAAACATGATTTAAAAGTATCTTCGGCCATTTCATTGCCAAAGAATTTGTTTGTAATTAGCTAAAAGCCACACAAAGGATTTAAAAGTCCTTCGACCGTAGATTTCCTCCCATCAGTTTTCCCCGTTATCCCCTGGTCCGATTCCGACCACATCAATGCTCAAGCAAATTTCCCTAATTTGTATTCATTTTGCTAAGTGAAACAGTATTGGACCTCGAAATGAGATGTTATCGCAAATGGGATTGTTGGTGAATGTTTGGAATTTATTTTGGGTAACAGGTAGATATAGGCTCGTATTTATAAAATTAGAACCCAGGGTCCCCAGACCTTACACAATTTTATATGGGATTAAGTAGTGTAAGTTTGTACTTTAAGCCAGCTTGGGCCGACGGCCAATTAACTGTTACCCGGGGCTAAAGGTAAGAGAAAATAAAGTCTCAAAGCTGATTTTACGTTTGTTTTAGAGAATAAGGTAAAAATAAAATTCCATTTTCACGTAAACTAAAACACTTTTATAAAACTTGTAAGGCTATACAATTATAGTAGGTATGGTGAAATAATTATTTCAATATCTTGAAAAATTACAAAATAAATCAACTTTTACTGAAACCCGACATAAATCGCTCTGTGACGTCACAAAACTCGGCGCCGCGCGCGCGGCGCTGGGCTATTACCTAAAAATTCGCAATTATCGCGCGATCGCTGCGGAACGTCAAATAAAAAAATTGTATTACGTATGTGATTGCTGGCTAAACGCTCGCTGATGGTTTGTATAGCGGCATCTCACTCTCTCGCGCTCCTACCTAGGTGCGAGAGTGAGACGCCGCGTGTTGCAATGACGCTAGCGCCAAAAACAATTTGGTAGCAATAACAGGAACTAAATGAATAAAGACACATAATTATCTTTCCACCTCATAATGCTATGCCATATTATGCCACTGTCAAAGCCATAGCAGTGGGGACATAAAGTTAGGTAAGGTACACTAGACATTTTCTGCACGTCCATAGACAGAGTCAGAGTGTTCAAAGTGTAAAAAACAGACACTACTCGTTCTCAAATGCTCTTTTGTAGAAACAAAAACCCTGTTCCATCCACCTCTCCAAAGTCAACCAGAATTACTAATTCAACCCAAAACCTCTCAGAGGAAGCAACAGTTAGTGATGTTTTATGTTAATACTGCTTTGCGAACACCTCAGCCCGGCAAGAGCAGCCGAAAGCCATTTTCTGCATATAAGTCGTTAGTACGTATCCGTCTCAGCGATCCCAAAATGGCGAGTGGTTTTAGACGGCACAGTAAATATATTTGCCAGAAGGTTTGCATGATAATTTTTATATGGATTGTTGGATGGCTATATTTTCAATTTTACATAACAATAGTATTGCGAATGCAATAGTAAGAAAAAATATGTTTGCGGTGTGCAATTGATGCTTGTCCCACGTCATGGGTGGGACCTGTTAGCCAAACTATATGATTCTTACACCCATATTCTAAGTCGTTCCTCCAAAACTTACTCGTCCTCGACTTAACGAAACCTCATTGAAAACCTCTTCGAAATACTCCTCGAAATCGGTATTCTAAGTCATAACTCCTGGAGGAGCCAAAGAGTACGTAGCCACTCCGTGTTAGGCCTAGCGCACACTACCATTTTTACCCACGACGAGGTTGAGTGGAGTGTAAAAAGTTTTGGAGGAACGACTTATGTGCTATGATTATATCTGTCAATGTTGCAAAATACTGTGAGTTTAATCGAATAAATAAAGTTATATCAGCCTCAACAAGGTGCTAATGGCGTGTATCGACATTGCGAAGCTGCGTCGCGTCGCGGGCAATTTCAAAGTTGCCGCTGGCGAGCGACCCGCTCGGCTCGCTGTCGGGTGGCGGTGCTGAAAGGGCGCTCAGCGGACGTATAGCGGACTACACATTATCAATATATTGTCAATATATTGACAATATATTGACAATAAAATGTTATTACTTTCAAGCAATGTGACGGAATGATGAAAAACGATGAAATGACGGAAAATTTTGATATTTCGTAAAAATATCAATATACTGTCAATATATTGACAATATATTGACAATATATTGTCAATATATTGACAATATATTGTCAATATACTGATGACCTTGGAACGCACATTATTCCACAGTATCGACCGCGACTAGGGATGCCCGAGTTTTTGCTATGAATCGATCTTTTGGATCGCATGAGAGCGTATAGCCCAAAATATTGATTCACGAGCTTGAATCTAGATAGATTCAAGCTTTTCCCCAACCTATTATTTAGTACCTAATAATAGTAAAGTAACCTCGGAATGTTCTTTATTCTTTTTAGTAACTAATGAAAGTAAAGTAACCTCTGGTTGTTCGAAAATAGTAGGTAGGTAGATTCTAAAATAATAGCCTACTTAATCGTTTCAGACTCCAATCGGTTTACTTATCTTCCACTTTGTATGAGTTGAGGTGCTTCTTCTAATATTTATCACTAAGGCCCACTTGCGCTTAACTCATTGCTACCTTTGCCTGCATCTAACTCTGAGTCAAATGTTAATCTAACTCGGCGCAAGTTGGATAAAATTATTATCTCATTGGCTAGCGGATCAAATTATCACAAATATAATTTGGTATAAAGTTACAAACTTTATTAAAACACCTAATCAGGGATTAAAAATCCAAATAGTTAGTTACTTCACACCTTCCCTGCATTCTTGCAATTGTTGTTAAGATGTACTAGCTGTTTTATACTAGCTGCTGTTTGCTTCTTTTTATGAATTTATCAGATATATAGATCCGTATAGAGAATGATACATAGATCTATAGATAATCCTACCTAGTCTTCACCAACCTATAACAATAATTTAGTTTTTAATATTCTCTCACAAAACAAATACACTTAAAAGTGCAATAAGAATGTAATGGACTGGGTTTGTTTAATATGATCATAACGAAACAATTAATATTTAAATAATACGTATTAATTTAAAATAATCAAAATACAGCAGTCGCGCTATAATAATTACGTGTTTTTGTTTATTTCTGTATAACCTCTAAGGTAAGATAAAAATTATTACTAAGCAACTTTCCTACTTGATATTCATTTTTTCATTCATGAAACATTTTATTAATTTGCATCACGGGCACCGCCAGTAATTACGAATCACATACTCGTATTTCACTATCTCCACTGCTTAAATACTACTACCAACTCAAAACTCGCAACATTGTGTTGCCATATAGTGAAGTTGGTAAGTTTCTCAATAACACGTTTTCTACTCTTTTGTGTTATTATAATAAACTAGACTTATACTTAATCTTAGATTTTTTTATCTTTGATTCAATAAGAATTGGATCCCTATTCTTATCTTAATTAGCTTGAAACACTTCATTCCAATTTATTTATTTATTATTTTATAAGTTTAAAACAAAATATTATTTACAAATTAGTAGAAAAACAAGAAACCGTTAAATATAAAATCTTATACTATAACTATACTATAACTAAAATACGCCGTCCAACTCACAGCCGCGTGGCATAGTACCGAGAACACTGGCGCTGTTGCCCCGCTGAATGCAAAGACTCAGCCGCTGGGCAAGATAGGCACCAGCTCTCAGGTCTCCTGAGGCGTGGACCAGTTTTATGGAAAGATCTTTAATAAACTTTTTGGTGTCAGACGACCAAGGGCCCATTGTCTCTACGGCAAGCGCCGCAAATTCATGCTTACTGAGAGCGACGAATATTTGCGGCGCTTGAGGAACTGTGCTTGCTCCGCAGCGGCTCCAGCTCTTGAGGATGTACCACGTATATGGGAAGGACCTAAGGTGTCTACACAGGTTGCATCCCACATAAGGGTACGCCCCAAGCACCAGGGCACTAAGGTCGCACCATCGGGTCTTTTACCATCATCCCTGAATAAACCACAAGGTTCTAGAGATGATGGGATCGAAGCAGTGCCGAGAGCTCGCTTAATTAAATCATTAATAGCACTATGCCGATATGCGCGACCGGCGCTCTTGACGCAAGTCAGCCCATGGCGTCCGAACTGATCCACATCTTTGCCACACGGACAGTGATGAGGTTCGCACAACTTAGCACCCAAGCGTAGACAAATCGAAATGCGAAGGGTAGCGGGATCAAGGATGGTACCTAGGTTGTGGGAGGGAAGAGCGTGAAGCCAATGTCCGGATTCTTTTTCCGAGACTGCTAAGAATCGGGCTCGGTCTGTGTCATCCGGACATGTAGCCAGAAGCTCTGCGTGAGTTTTAGTGAGAGCTGGTGACTCCCAAGCGCTCTGGTGTCCCAGTTCCAAGGGACAATCCTCTTCCGGGAATGTAGCACTCCAGGCAGATCTGGCCTCCGACAAGCATGACACCTCTCCGTCAACGAATGTAGGGCAGTTTAATAACTCGCTGATGAGTGAGAAGGTGCTGTAAGCCGAGGACAGGAAAGCAGGGAGTGCGACACTAGAGGTTGTGCGTAGGCCCAGCCCGCCATATCTAATTGGAAGAGTGGCTTTTTCCCACTGGCGATCTTCAAGTTGTAAATTTAGGATTTTGCAAATTGTAATTTTTACTACCTCATCAAAACTATTTTTAATGCATGCGAATCGGGTTCGAATCCCGTCAGGGCGACATGAGACAAGTTGCTTTTTTCGAGTATATTTTCTTGTTTAATATTAATCACTTAAAAATAGCATTGTAAAATGCAAAATTTAAAAGTTATAGCATGCGAATTGATCTATAGACGGATTTTTTATTCAGTAGAGTAATTTGAATCTTGCTTTAAACTGTTTCTCGTAACGATTTGCGCAGATCCAGTTCCAGTTCAGTAAGCATTGATTCCATTCACGCACACAAATTCAATAATTATTATCATTTTAGGTAGCTAATTTTTAATTCAGCATTATTTTAACAAAGTGAAAACCTACGTACATCTTAAGTTTTGGCGCGCACTGTTCTTTGAAATAATATCTATCTCATGTAGAATGATGAATTCTATGTACAAGTTGATGGAGTAGCAATGGGTTTTCCTGTATCCCCCATAGTCGCCGACATATTTATGGAGGATTTCGAGGAGAAGGCGCTGGCTTCAGCACCAGTGTATCCCCGGTTCTACAAACGGTACGTAGATGACACTTTCACTGTACTACCTAGAGATAGTGTTTCTGCTTTCCTTATCCATCTTAACTCTATTCACCCAAACATTAAATTCACTATGGAGTTAGAAGCAAATAATAAACTAGCCTTCCTAGATGTACTTGTTATTAGGAATCCTGATCAAACTTTGAGCCACACAGTGTATCGGAAAGCAGCACATACAGACAGATACCTAAATGGTGACTCACACCATCATCCTTCACAGTGATAGCTACCGTAGGGAAATCTTTGTTTTAGAGAGCTCGCGGCATCTGTGACGAGAAACACCTGACTGCTGAGCTTCGACATGTCGAGCAAGTACTAAGAAATAACAAGTTGCAAGTACCACGCAGATGTCACAGAAACCGCGCCAAACCAGTCACAATAGAACGTCAACCTGCCACATTATACCATTTGTGAAAGGTGTCACAGACAAGATTGGGAGAATTCTAAAGCACGCTTCTATTAATACTTACTTTAAGCCGCCCAAGAAGATCAACCAATTCCTACCACCAGTCAAGTGCAACATACCCTTTCAAGTTGCAGGTGTCTACAAACTGGATTGTGACTGTGGGCTTTCCTACATCGGGCAAACAAAGAGAAGCATAGCTGACGTGAAAAATAGGCGCGAAAACAAGTCTGCAGTGTGTGAACACGCTTTTGAGGGACCCACCCACTACATCATTTGATAAGCCACAGATACTCGTCAGGGAACCAAAATTTGTCCCCAGAATGCTACGTGAGGCCATTGAAATCACCAAATATCCAAACTTCAATAGAGATGATGGGTGGAAGATTCCACCAGCTTGGGACTCTATTCTTCATAAATTAAAGTCTCAACCCAAATCACGCACGGCAAGACCCAAAGATACGGTTAGCTCTTTTTGTAGATAAATATAAAAAGTAAAGGTGGAGATAACATATCTTAATTTCTTTATAAACGTGGAGGTCGGCCAGCTCTCGAAGTTTTCTTGGCAGCTTCTTTCTTCGAAGGTCCTCTCAATTTGTGAAATGCCAGTAGAGTCTTTAGTTTTCTCTTTTCTTAATAATAAAGATTAGATTAAAATAATAATTAAATCAAAATATCAAATCAATAATAATTGTTGCAGTAGTAAATGTCTAACCGTATCCGAACGAAAAAATTAATTAAATTTTCGAGGGTAGACTTATAAGTAGCCAGTCATCCCGTGACCACGGCAGCTGAAAAGATGCCGAAACATCGGGAAAATCAAAAAAACCCCTAAAAAACCTAAAAATACGGACAATTTCAACTTAGTTCGTGAAATATAGCGCGTTTGATATCCGTAAAAGTTGTTTTATTTCAAAGTGAAAACCTGTCAAATCACTCTACTGAATCAATAATCCCACTTATTATATTTAGAACATAAAGCAAGCCATTCATAAAGAAGAAGAAGAATAGTGAAGATCGGATGCCCGTGAATCTATTCAAAAGATCGGAGATCGTATGGGTAAAAGATCGATCTTCCAAAAGATCGATTCAGATCGGGCATCCCTACCGTGACCGACCGGGGACGGGGGAGTCCCGACTAGCATGCCTCTTTATTATTTTGTTTGCCCGATCGATTCAGCATCCCTACCGCACAGTGGGACGGATTTCGGATTTGCGGACGTAGGACTTTTTTGTCGAATATCATATTTTTTTTATGTTAATCGATAGTCCTAATTAAGACGATAAGATTTATTTGCCGCAATTTTGTTGCAAAAGTTATGACTAACGAGAAAAATTCAATTTTCACAAAAGTTGTATGGGAGCATAACTAACTTGCTCTATAAATACCAAGTCTTGGCAGATCTCAGCCTGATATTTGGTAGGGTTAATCTATGGGTGTTTATATATAGCGCGAGCGCCACATACATAGTATTGCCCCGGACGTCCCCGTTTTCCAGATATATAAGGCTGAACTGAGGTACTTTTTCTACTTTTTCTTAGGCATTACTTAACTTCAAATAGTTGTAAAAAAACGGAACAACATAAATATTATGAATTGTATGTTAATTTTATTAATTATCAACCAGACTATTGGATCAGGTGACATCATATCACAAAATCAACACATGTAAAAACCAAATTTGAGTTGAGTCCTTAATAGTTTAATAGGTTTAATTTACAAATCAGCCCCCTAATTGTCTAATTTAAAATCTATCACAATCCCTTTCAGAGGTATTGTGATTGTGATATATTCGTCTGTCATATTGCTTAGACAGTTCAATTTCGTTTATTCCATACCTTTTAAAACGCGTCCCGATCACAATCCCTTTCAAATCTCAAATAGTGACGGCCTGAAAATCTTTCAAATTACGAATTGAAAGGCATTGCGATTGATTTTAAATTAGACAATTAGCCCCCTGGTTTGTATTGTTCCAGCTTAAGTATTAACAATTGAATTATTCTATGTCGCTAAAGTAAACAGGTATGTGTCAAATGAGGATAAATTGCATAATCTTCTTTTGTCGTAAGACCCTAAGCTTACAGTATTACGACCAAGAATGGCCAACTCAAGAGGATGACTCTCTCTCCTGAAGCTCGGAATCTTTTGATACTTACCACTGAAGATGTGTTTGAACCTGAATTTATAGATAGCAATTTATGTGATATTAGCGACATAGAATAATTCAATTGTTAATACTTAAGCTGGAACAATACAAACCAGGGGGCTAATTGTCTAATTTAAAATCTATGACAGACGAATATATTACAATCACAATACCTCTGAAAGGGATTGTGATAGATTTTAAATTAGACAATTAGGGGGTTGATTTGTAAATTAAACCTATTAAACTATTAACGACTCAACTCAAATTCGGTTTTTACATGTGTTCATTTTGTGATATAACGTCACCTGATCCAAAAGTCTAGTTGATAGTTAATAAAATTAACATACAATTCATAATATTCACGTTGTTCCGTTTTTTTACAACTATTTGGAGTTTAGTAATGCCTAAGAAAAAGTAGAAAAAGTACCCAAGTTCAGCCTCATATATCTGGAGAACGGGGACGTCCGGGGCAATACTATGTATGTGGCGCTCGCGCTATATATAAACACCCATAGATTAACCCTACCAAATATCAGGCTGAGATCTGCCAAGACTTGGTATTTATAGAGCAAGTTAGTTATGGTCCCATACAACTTTTTAGAAAATTTTATTTTTCTCGTTAGTCATAACTTTTGCAGCAATAGTGCGGCAACTAAATCTTATCGTCTGAATTAGGACTATCGATTAGCATAAAAAAAATATAATATTCGACAAAAAAGTCCTACGTCCGCAAATCTGAAATCCGTCCCACTGTGTACCGTGACCGACCGGGGACGTGGGATTCCCGACTAGTGATGGAACATTTTATGAATAGCATGAATAGCAAGCTAAAATCACATGAAATGATTGTCACTGTGATAAATGTTAAACAAGAAAATATACTAGAAAAAAAGCAACTTGTCTCATGTCGTCCTGACGGAATGTGTCAAGTTGCTTTTTTTCTAGTATATTTTCTTGTTTTAATATTTATCACATAAAAATAGCAAAATGTAAAATTAAAAAAGGAAATATATAATGATTTTCATTATTCACTTTCCTTCACATTTACTGCTACAATTCCACATTGTGAAAATCGCAGATTGCTCCTTCTCTTCACGAGTTCAATATACGAGAAGAAGAAATACGAGAGAAATATGAATTATGATGAATGATAGCTAAATAATTAGGAATTTGCGATTTAAATGAAACGCTCCTAAATGAAATATTACTCTGTCGTATGATTTTCATGTCAGGTAAGGCAGAACGGCAGAAGCCCCGGTTGTGGTCACTACCCCTTTTGTGGCCATGATTGAATAACTAGGTAAAAAACAGGTGCAAGCAATTTTCGACTGACATTCCTTATTGGCACAGATTAATAAATAGTTACATCGTAACAGATAAACCACTCTATTGTAAATGTTGGTACTTGCATTTTATAATAGCCTACTCTTTGCAGCTGCGCGTTTCGGCGCGCGAAAATATACCGTATTAAGCGGGCGTAAGCTTGCTATTGCTTCACAGCTTCGTGCAGTCGCATGACCTTGAAGCAAAAGCAATAACAGGCTGCAGCTTCCGAAAAAAAAAATATTTTACAATGTTGGTGAATTATATTAGTAGGATATTTGTACGATCGATAGGTACTTAAAAACTTAATATAAGTAATTATTGTGATCAAATATCTTTATTATTAATTTTAAAACGTTATTATTAAACGAAAATAATGAAAAAAACCTAAAAAATACGGACAGTTACAACTTAGTTCGTGAAAATATAGCGCGTTTGATATCCGTAAAAGTTGTTTTATTTCAACGAAAGTAATGATTTATGTAGCAACTCACCTTTCTTCGTCAGTAGGTAAATTTAACAAGAAAGATCCTTGTTTTTCGTCTTGCTCGATGTAGGTACATCCAAATACCGACATACATTTCCAGAAGCAGAAATTGTCATTGTCAATATGAACCTACGAAATAATTCGTCGAAATAATCGTCGTCAGTCACGATCCCGAACCAAATTTTAGCGCACACAGTTAAGTAGGTACGCAACACTCGTCCGGCGGCAACCCTACTGTATTTGGATACTCGAGTGTCCGTCGCTCGGCCGGTAGGCAACTAACGCGCGTAAGTACATGGAGTGAACTAGGCCTGACAAGGGGGGCAGTGACCACAACCGGGACTTCTGCCGTTCTGCCGTACCTGACATGAACATCATACGACAGAGAAATATTTCACTTAGGAGCATTCATTTAAATCGCTAATTAGCTATCGTAATTCATATTTCATTACAAGGAGCAAATGTGAAATTAGCCCAATATGTGGAACATAAACACAGTCTGTGAAATATCAGTCTGTGAAAAATCAATTTATTCATTGAATGAAAATTAACGAAAAGTTGCAATCATTGAAAACTACGCCCTGTTGCTAAGTATCTTAGGGTCAATTGCAACCTTTCCTCGGCTGATATCGATTCTCTTAAAATTGTATCCTTTTTTTTAGTGATTGGGGTAATCAGATTTAAAAGCATTTGATAGGCCTCGTTTGACATTCGGAAGTAATTCTCAAAGTCATTTGGTTCAGTGAGAGCAATTTCCTTTAATAAATTTACTTGCGCGTATTGTTTTAAGGATAGCCACTCTCTAGCCCATTTTTTTCTTTTAACTCTTTTCTTTAAACTCATTGCTATTATAATTGCTACACACGCTTTTTTTTCAATGCTTCCATAGTCCCACCACTACCACTGCAATAATGACAGCGGACCAGCCAGTCGGACACTTATTTGTAGTAATGAAAATATGTTGCCAATATATTGTCAGTATATTGTCAATATATTGACAGTATATTGACAATATATTGACAATATACTGATAGCCGTGGAGCGCGATCTGCTTATAAACAAAAGTGCCACAAATCCAAATTAAGAATTTTTCAGTAGAGCACGTGGGAAATTAGCTTTAAATTTTATTTGTTTTTCGTCAACATATCACTATACTTTTAATGCTTGCTTTTGTGTTATACATCATTGGATGTGTACCTATTTTAATTACCTATATCTTGTTTATATCCCCTACAACTCAAAAGGCATGTGGAAATCCCTTAAGCATATAATATATTTTTAAAAATAATTTTCATCATTTGATGTGTACCTATTTTAATTACCTATCTCTTCTTTATATCACCTATAACCCAAAAGGGATGTGGAAATCCCTTAGGCGTATAAAATATTGCTCACAAATATTTTTTTTTAAGAAAAGGCTAAGTACTTCTTTTTAAAATAATAATCATGCTTTGCCGAACATTGTTGACCAGTGTAATTAAATGCCCCACTGCTGGTATGTTATCTTTACTTTCCCGTTTTACCAGCCATAAAATGATGAAAAAAAACCGGCCAAGTGCGAGTCGGACTCGCGCACAGAGGGTTCCGTACAAACCCGTAGGTATATAAGTAAAAGTTCACCCATCACGACAATCTAGTCATAGTTATGGTATTTTTATTGCAAAATGAAATTTAAAATTTTCAATAAAAAAAAATGATGAACTAAAAAATTACGGAATTCTCAATTTTTCCTTTATCTGTACTATAAGACGTTACTTCGTACCAAATTTCAAGATTCTAAGTTCACGGGAAGTACCCTGTAGGTTTTGATACCCGTGCAAGTTTCGAAAATTTGCGGAAATCTACGGCATAGACAGCTGTATCTTTTGATTACTTTGGCTTATAGTTTGATTTTTTCACAGCTCCAAGGGACAGTAGACCTGAGTATTAGATATAAATTTCAGTTTGATACCTTCACACGTTCCTGAGAAAAACGGTCTTGACAGACAGACGGACGGACGGGCAACAAAGTGATCCTATAAGGGTTCCGTTTTTACCTTTTGAGGTACGGAACCCTAAAAAGACTGAACTTAGCTGAAATAATAATAATGAAGTAACCAAGTGCCATTGAATTCAACACCGTTAAAGACTTCTTTTATTTTAATAGTAAAAGTAATAGAAATTTGCGCTTATAGATGGATTGTAAATGTTTTATTTTGTTGCTATTTCCATTGTGCGCTGGGTATCCTTGAGCCTTTTTTAAAAGACTTATATTTAGATAAATCAGTAAGGCATATTTTAGAGCCGCATAACGTTTTTTGGCATACTCATCATAACGAATAACGTGCTTACAGAATAAATCATAAGGCTTCCTTTTTTTCCTCATAACCGCTTTTGTAATAACGGTATTTCGATAAAAAAAAATGTGTAAATGTTTTCACCATAACGATTACTAATCATAACATTTATTGGCATATCAATCTTTACCATAAAATATATGGAAAATACTTAACGTTAACAAGTATACAATGCATACATACACTGCATGCAAATGCAAAGCAAGCAAGCATGCAAGCAAGCTAGCATGCAAAGCACGCATGCTCTGCCTGCTCTCCCTCCGCGCCTCCGGTCTCTAAATTGCACTCTAGTATTGGACCTACAAGTACCGGCCGACCAGCAAGGTAACTACGGCAGGTCGGGATCGGGACCTAATTCCCTACCAAACTCGCTAACTTAAATATAAACTATTACTCTTAATAATTGTTTATGGTTACAGATGGTTTAAACGGTATAAATCCATTATACATTTCATATTTTATAATTGTCTTTAGTCGTATAACAAATGCCCTTTAATTTGATGGTTATTAAAATTATGTAAAAATAAATTATAGTAAATAAGAATTATGCCGATAAAACTATTCTGCGTCCATAAAACACTGCTTATTATAAATTATGCGAAAAGACTGTAGGACAAAACTGTTATGCCAAATGATGTTATAACTAAAATCATTATGCGACCGAAAGGACACCCATGTTTTACAGCTTTTTCAAAGCTCTCAGAATACTGCCCACCCAAGTTGGATTCGACGAGAGATCTCTTTCTTGAAGCTGAAAATCTATACTCATAAAACTGACAGACAACGCAGCCAAGCGGCTGAACCTGTTAAGCAGAAATTTTGCATACTGGATCCTTTAACGATATGGGCGAGCACTGAGAAACTATTTTAATTAATTTTACGGGATAGGGAATAAATCTTCTATACTAATAAAACAATACCGTGACTGACAGGCAAAGCACAGCTCAAACGGCTGAACCGATTAAACTGAAATTACTGATTAGCTAGAATTCTATAACGATGCAGGCAAGCACTAAGAAAGGATTTTTTGGTATTCCCACGGGATAGAGAATAACACAGGATTGTGTTGTAACCTAATTCCCTGCGGACGAAGTCGCGGGCGGAAAGCTAGTATTAAATATGAATAATTATACATCATGAAGCAAAGACACTACCTACTAAACAGAAATTCCAAGTTGCATCAAAGCCGTTTGCTTTAAAAAAAGCTCAGAAGCACAACAATGTTTTGCGCAAAATAGATTAAAAGAGCGCATGAATAAATTTTTAATTAAGAGGTCGATTTTGATGTATGTACTGTGTCTTTTTGAAATATGAAAATATGGGTGATTTAGACCTCATTTGTTTCATAAAAGTGATTTTGGATTTTTATGATTTGTGACTCTTTTGTTTATAGGCAATGATATGAGTAATAATGGTGTGCATTACCCTGGCAGACTATAACAGATAATAGCAAAAGTTGATTAAAATGTAGTTTTAAAGTTATTTGAGAAAAAATGCTTTTAATGCAGTATAATAAAAAACTATTAGGCACTAACTAATTACAGATTAAATGTATTTAAACAACTTATTCAGTATTTGTTTTTATTTGAGACACTTTTTTTACTTAAACGTAATTGATTTTTATGATTTAGACTATTGATTGATACTATAAAAAATGCAGGATATTATTTTTATAATTTAAGCCGGTTAGATTCCCAATGCAGACAAGTATTTATAGAAAAACGTTGAATGCAGTTTAACTTGTTTTTTTTTAATAAAGGAATGTTGTCATTACCTATGCTATTATCAACAATATTAAAGGTTCTTTCTCTCCAATTACCGACTCTTTTTTCCTCACTTTATATTATGTATTAATAGTATATTTAGAAAATAACTAATTGATGATTATAGGATTCATATTATTATAAACATGAATCCCAACATTGTTCCATTGCTATAGCAATTTGACATCCAACTAGAGTTAAATAAAAAAAAAGACTGAGTTAATCGTAATGTTTAATAATAACATATTAATCTCCTGACCGTTATCGGTCACGTCACGGCGTCTACAATCTGGCTAAATGAGATTGTTGCTCGTGTGCCTTCATGTGACTGACAATTCCGATCTGAAATCGGATCAATCTGATATGAAATTCTGTTTAACTTACTTACTAGTTTATATTATTTACCTAATTAAGCCACGAAATAATGGTTTTTAAATTATTTTGGCCGAGGACACGGAACCTATATAAAATATCAAAGTTGAACTGTATTGAATTATACTTTGAACACATTCAATATACTGGTGAGTGCTGATCGAGTCTCGTTTTGCACAAGGGTAGTGTAAATGTTTTGCGATTTACAACCCGACTACTCGCTCGTGGGAGAGTAAATTTAATACATTTTAATATTTTCGGTAAATAAGTATGAGCATGAATGAAAATATCACGTCAGAGATCTTTCTGCGCACACTTAATAATGGAAGCCCATAATGCTGGACTGCAGTACTTTAAGATACTGTGAACTTAGGAGTTGTAAATGATAACAGTGAGTTTAGGATCCTTCAAAATTTTCATCTGTCGTGTGATAAAGCCTGATAATTTAGACGATTTCCTAATTAAAGAGTCTATGTGATACCGAAAACTAAGAGTATTGTACTGATATCCTTGGCTGCAGATGTGAAACCATGCAATGCCAACTGGGAACAATTTCTCAGGTATGACTCACACCATCTCAAAAGCAAACCGTAAATAGTCTTTCACTCAAAAATTACTGAACGGATTAACATGAAACTTTTTTAGTCTTTCACTCAAAAATTACTGAACGGATTAACATGAAACTTTATAGTAGTATAGCCTATATATCAGAATAACACATTGGTTACAAATATCCCGATATTCCTACGGTAGGCAAGTATTTAACTAGAACCACGTGGCGAGTGAAACCACGAGCGGCCGCTAGTCATTCATAATGTTATAAAGCTAATGAGTTTGTTTGTTTGAGCACGCTTATCTCAGGAACTATTAGTTCGATTTGAAAAAAAACTTTTTGTTTTGGATAGTCCATATATCGAAGAATGTTATAAGCTATTATATATTATCACGCTGCAATCAACAGGAGCGGAGAATGAAAAATGTTGCAAAAACGGGGAAAAAAAGTACGCTGCGTAAACGGTTAAAGTTACGTAAAAATAATGTATAATGAAATGGTTCTCCATTAAAAGTTCTAAAAAAAAGTCCGCGACAGCATTTTTTTTTAATTTTTTTTTTATTACCGTATAAAAAGTAATTTTACAATAATTGAAAAATAACAGCGTCAGAAATCCACAGAGGTTTATAGCAACGCTGTTAGAAGCTCGCTTTAGCGTTAAATACCATAAAATATACTAAATATCACTTACAAATAAAATTAGACAACAATACAAAGGAACAAGCTAGGCGCATTCTAAGGTTTCAAACAAAAATTAATCTATGTTTTAAGGTTGACTACTATAACCATTTTTATAAAGATAAAAAACGTTCTAAATTAATGCATAATTTGTATAGCTGTTTTCATAAACATGATATTAATCTTTATCTAAATAAAAACGTAATTCGTCACGTCATGTATTTAATTTTGAATAAAATTTCCCTTTACATCATTTCATTGTAATGAATATCTGAGGAAATATCATAGTTTTAAAATAACTCCGCAACAAAATAATTCCCTACAAAATTCATTCGCGTGCTTACTATAAACTGATATATTCCGGACGTTTAAGCTAGAACGTTACACAAACAAATAGCGCCCTTCTTGCCGTGGCCGGTTTGTATTTGAGCAATACTTTTTCTAATTATGTATTCTTGTATGAAATACTCAAGTAGGCAGTCTCAAAATTGCCTTGGCAATTGGTAATTTGCCAAGGCAATGCAAATTGGCAATTTGGAGACTGCCCATTTGAGTCTTTAGCGTAAGGAAAACTTAGTGGATGAGTGTTGAATAGATGTTTGGTTATAGAATAACGGAAATAAAATAAAACTAAATTAACTTTAACACTAGTGGTTTATTTGTTTAGGTTATTAATGAGGTAGGCACTGCCTAATTGCCTATATGGAATGTTCAAACGTCACTCCACCAAAATCTCTTTGTCTCCAAATAACGATAAAGCTAAATTATAAAATTATAAATTAAATTATAAAAAAATCATACTAGTGAACAAAGTGCTCCTAATGATACAGTAGTTAATAAATAGTCTATCCTAGTCTCACCTCTCCCAAGCACAGCATTTTGCCAGGGTAATGCACACATAATAATGTAAATATACTGTCAATATATTGTCAATATATTGTCAATATATTGATAATTAGTGGGGAGATTTGGACGAAATTCCGCGAAATGTGGATTGACAATATATTGACAATATATTGATGAAAATGGAATGACAAAATACTGATAGTGTGTAGGCCGTTTATGTGTATTGCCTCGCGCCTTGCCTCGCGCTCCCGCGAGAGGAACTTTGTAATCTCGTGAGGTTTGATGATGCCAGGCGAGGCAGCCTCGCAATGTCAATAATCGCCATGAGACCTTGTTCGTTGGTAAATGCGTTACTGATTTATTATACTGTGTGAGCGGTAATCCTGTGACACGTAACTACCGTATGTTACCAAGCTCGCAGATATTTAAACATGGCTGAGGTTTTTCAAGCATAAACTGTCAAAGAAGGACTTTTAGTAGTACATATATTCAAATAAATACAGTCTTTTCTAAGCATTTGCGAATTACCATTACAAATATGGTACACCATCGCTTTGCAAAGCCTACAGTGGGAAGTATTCCGCTGTAGGCTGTGCAAACTATCAAATGTACGTACATCCGATAACTTTGATAGAATATCAACTCGTACTTAGTTAGGGATACTTGTAACAAAACGAATCGACAAGAAACTCACTTAGAAGCAAGTTTTCAAAAAGTTTACAGGTCAACCTACTTTTCAATAATTTTTGTTTTTCACCTTTTCGTGAATGATCAGCTTAACAGTTTCGTTGAATTTAAAAAAAAAACCGGCCAAGTGCGAGTCGGATTCGCGCACCGAGGGTTCCGTACAAACCTGTAGGTATATAAGTAAAAGTTCACCCATCACGACAATCGAGTCATAGTTATGGTATTTTTATTGCAAAACGAAATTTAAAATTAAAAAAAAAATATATATATATATAAGATGTCACAAAAAATTTACGGTTTTCACAATTTTTCCTTTATCTGTACTATAAGACGTTACTTCGTTCCAAATTCAAGATTTTAAGTTCACGGGAAGTACTCTGTTGGTTTTGATTCCCGTTCGAGTTTCGAAAATTTGCGGAAATTTGCTGCATAAACGGCTGTATCTTTTGATTGCTTTGGCTTAGAAGTTTGAGTTTTTCACAGCTCCAAGGGACAGTAGACTTGAGTATTAGATATAAATTTCAGTTTGATACCTCCACGCGTTCCTGAGAAAAACGGTCTTGACAGATGGACGGACGGACAACGAAGTGATCCTATAAGGGTTTTTTCCTTTTGAGGTACGGAACCCTAAAAAACGATACATCCTAAAGACCCCTTCATAATTTATGGTTCCTAAAATCCCCCTTAAAAGGGTAAATCGAAATAACTACGGGGAACAATAAGAAAATCTTCGGGGACGGAATCGCAAGTGACTGCCTGTATGATTCAATTTTCTTTTCCACTTTTAATATGATTCATCTTGATTCCTTACCGTCATCTTCATCAACCATTTAAATTTTCCCTTATAACGCCACTATACTTCCAAAACATTTTTAATCGACATTTTGTCGAATTGTGAATTCATGACTCAAACTGTTGCAGTAAAAAGTCATTCAGTCTTAAGAACACGAATTATGTAACTTAATTTCCTATTTAATTAGATAGATTAAACTTTTGATACAAAACCTACTTGGTAAGTTTTAAATATGAAATGTGCGAAATAAAAGTTTAGTTTTTTCATTTACACCATTAAAGTAAGATTAGATTGAATAACTCTTTATTTTTGTAGGAACTTTGAATAAAATTAGTTTTTTTACCTGACGGCTGATGTGAAAAATAGTGCGAAAACATATTAAATAGATATGTTTTATGCATTTTTAAGTTTCATGGCTTGAATAGTTACAGTAGAGAACCAATTCATTTTTTAAAACACCAACCATGCAAACCTCAGTTCCTGTCATATAGGATAAATTAGTATGAGATACCTTTTTTTTCCTGACGGCCGAAGTGAAATTATTTTAGTTAAATCAGTAACCAAATTTGTGAATAATAAAAAACAAAAGAAAAACCACTTGCTAGTAAGTAAAATGATTTTTAGGGTTCCGTACCTCAAATAAAATGGGGTTTACATATTATTAGAGACAGAGTAAAACCATAGATGGCGCCACGAGCACAACAGACTGATTTTACCGACTCCCCACCCCACTCGTGTCGGTAAAATCGGCTCGGCGCGCGCGCGGCAAGCGGGAACACGGTTGGCTTCACTTTTTCTCGACGAGCGGCGCGAACGGTTGTCTATTTCGGTGTTAGGCTTAGTCTTACTTTTTACTTCACATTTGTTAATTGTAGATACGTATCTTTTATAAGTAGTAATAAATTCTTTATATCAAGTGGTACAATTATTTTTTCAATAGATTTGTTGCATTTTCCTAAGATCAGAAGTGGGATTGGGCTAACGAAGTCCATCCCGCTTTGCTATCCGACAAACGTTAATTTGATTGTGGAAAAATCATTTCATAGTTATAGTGGAAAAGTGTTAGGTAAAGTGGAAAATCTTAAGTTTAGTGTGCGTGTGTGTAGGTAGTTACGAATAGTTGAGGTTTGATCATTAAAGGAGATTTTCCGTTGAGTTTAATACAAAGTGTTAATAACGTTGCAGTTTTCTTGCGGTTTAAGTTTTTTCCCCCGTGTTTTTGTTGTAAGGTAGGTAATTATTTTCGCTTAATTTCTTTTTTGTATTAGTTTTAACAGTCGATAAAATAAAGTGATTTGAAGAGACGATTAGTAAAACTTAACGTCTAAATTGACGAAAAGATCGCGTGATTTGTCCTTTTCACTTTTCAAGTTTAATAGTTTTGGTTTGAAATAAGTAGTTTGCAGTAAAGTAGTTTTTTTCTCGTTAATAAGTTTTAACTTTTTGCTGATTAAATATGTCTGAAAAACGGTCACGAAATAAAAGTAGACACGGTAGTCGTAAACGTCGTCGTAGTCAGTCCCCTGATGTGGATCTTCGGCATCAGATGCATACGATTTTAACTCGGATACAAGCGTTAGAAAGACAACCGCTCTCTTCGCCGTCTGCGTCGATACCAGCCCTAGGTCAGGTGGAGCTTGCGAAGAAGGGGTCTGCGGTCGGCACGCCACCGGGTTCCCCACCACAGTCGTCGCGGGACAGCCGGTCAGCCGTGGCAGCAGGTGACGAGGGGATGCATGGTGCAGCCTTGCGATCGAGCAGTGCCGCCTCTTCAGAGCACCCGACCGACGCATTGGTGAATGCGATCCGGAACATTAATAACGCGGTGAGATCGAACCAACCTTACTATATTTCAAATTTTGATCCCAATTTACATGATATTGATGTGTGGTGTCAAGAGGTAGACAGAGCTAAGGTAAGCAACAACTGGAGTGATAACGAGTGTTTATCTAGGATAGGTAATTGCTTGAAAGGGGATGCGAGATTGTGGTTAAATGAGTGGGTTACGACCGACCGCAGCTGGAGCAATTTCAAAAGAGAATTTAAACCTTTATGTCCTAAAACGCCTGACGTAGCAAACATTTTATTTGATGTGATGAAGACTACTTCTGATAGTTATGCTACGTATGCTGACTACGCCCGGCGTTCATTGCTCCGTTTGCGAGTTGTGTCGGGTCTAAGTGAACAATTAATTTCAGCCATTGTCATTCGTGGTATCACAGACCCCCAGATTAGAGCATCCGCTACCAACGCAAAACTCATGCCTAATCAATTAGTCGAATTTTTCTCTATCTATGTGAAACCATGCCCTGATAGAAATGTGCCTCGTTTTCTTAGTACGCCGCGAAACCAGCGTGATAATTCTAAATTTAAGCGACCTGCTGATGTACTGAGAAAACAACGCTATGATACTGCTAAGTGTTTTAATTGTGGGCTACCTGGTCATATCCAGGCTTCATGTAGTAAAAAGCTGAAAAATGATAATAATAGTCATACTAAAGTGGTTCCTTCTACAGTTGTTGCAGTGCCAAAGTTACCAAACGTAGAAATATGTTCTTTTTGTAAGAAACCTGGGCACAAGATTGAAACTTGTTTTGCTAGGATGAAATCTGAATCGCGGAACCAAGCCAACGTTAATTTCTGTTGTGAGATGAAAGGTAGTCGCAATAACGATGTAGTAGTAGCTGTTATTCAAGGCGTTCCAGTCGATATACTAATAGATAGTGGCTCAACGATATCGTTAATATCATCCGCCCTTCTTAAACATTTTGATTGCCCGCGTAAGCCCTCTTTTCGCGTCCTGAAGGGCATCGGTAGTCAAGAGGTAGAATCGACTTTTTATGTTACTTTACCGATTGAGTTCGATGATATTACGCTCGAAGTTGACTTGTTTGTAGTTGACGCCATGTATATGAATATGCCAGTGATAGTAGGGACAGACGTTCTTAATCGCGAGGGCATAATATACTCACGTACTCGTAATAGTCAGTGTATTACTCGTAGTTTACCTAGCCCTGACAAAGTATTTGTTGTTGAGTCTGAGGAACAGTTTCCCATTTCTACAGAATTGACTGGCGCTAACTTAGATAAATTGCTTTCTTTAATTAAAGCATTTACTTCTCATTTTATAACTGGTACTGCCATTTCAACCGTGACTACTGGAAGCATGTCTATCAAACTCAACAATAATACACCTGTTAGTTATAGACCGTACCGGCTTTCTCAAGCTGAAACTTTGCGTGTTCGAGAAATTATTAAGGATTTGACTGAAAAAGGTGTTATAAGGGAGTCGGAATCGGAGTTTTCGAGCCCCATCCTTCTCGTTAAGAAAAAGGACGGCACAGATCGTATGTGCTTCGACTATAGGAAACTTAACGAGATAACGGTGAAGGATAGATTCCCACTCCCTCTCATCGACGATCACATTGATCGATTAGGACGTCACAAATATTTTAGCAGCCTTGATATGGCCACTGGTTTTCACCAGATTCCAATGGCCGCGGACTCCATTTCGCTAACAGGGTTCGTTACGCCGGAAGGCCACTTTGAGTATTTAAAGATGCCGTATGGTTTGGCAAATGCTCCCGTTATTTATCAACGAATAATCACAAAAACCTTACGACATCTTATTGAGTCCGGTAAAGTCCTGGTATATATCGACGATGTCCTTGTCATGAGCCATACTATTGATGAAGGACTCTCTATTCTCCGTGAAGTATTGACGACTCTAACAAATGCAGGATTTTCAATAAATTTAAAGAAATGTTCCTTTTTGACTACAAAAGTTGAGTATTTAGGTCGTAAAATCAGCCAGGGTCAGGTACAGCCGAGCCCGTTAAAAGTGAAAGCTCTTGTTGAATCACCTGTACCTAAAAATGTCAAACAGGTACGGCAGTTTCTGGGCCTGGCTGGGTATTTTCGAAAATACATTGCAGGGTTTTCCTCCAAAACCGCTTGCATAGCTAAACTAACTAAAAATAATGTACCTTTCGTGTGGGGATCAGAACAAGAAGCAGCTCGGAGCGAAATTATCTCACATTTAACTAATGAACCTGTTCTCGCTATTTATGATCCTACCCTACCTATCGAGGTTCATACCGATGCCAGCTCGTTGGGGTATGGTGCAGTTTTGATCCAGACACACGAAAGTGGTCACAAGCGCGTTGTCGCTTATTTCTCTAAGCTGACTCAAGGTGCAGAACGTAACTATCATTCGTACGAGCTGGAGACTCTTGCAGTAGTCAAAGCCCTGCAAAACTTTAGACATTATCTGGTAGGGGTGCATTTTACAGTGGTAACTGATTGTAATGCCTTAAAGCTTACCCAAAAGAAAAAAGATTTAATGCCACGTGTCGCCAGATGGTGGATTTATCTGCAGGACTTTGATTTCTCGCTCGAGTACCGTAAGGGGACTTCCATGTCCCATGCAGACTATCTAAGCCGTAACGCGGTTAATGTCGTTCGTATTCAAAAGCCACAAAATTGGGCACTTGTTGCTCAATCTGCAGATGAGGAAACCCAATTTCTTATGCAAAAACTTTCTGATGGGCAATTAGACTCTAATCAATACGTCAAAAAGAATGATCTCTTATATTACCGTTACTGTGCTATCGGAGAAGAGCCTAAACTGTTATGTTACATTCCAAAAGGTCACAGACTCAGCCTTCTTCGCGTATTTCATGACGAGCATGACCATGTAGGTGTAGATAAGACCTGTGATCTCATTCTTAGGCACTTTTGGTTTCCTGGACTTCGTACTTTTGTCCAAAAATACGTTTCGCATTGTGTTGTGTGCTTAGCCCACAAGAAATCTCCTAGAGCACCACTTCAGCCAATTAATTCCTATGAAAAACCTGATTCCCCTTTCGTAACTATATATGCTGATGCCTTGGGTCCACTGTCAGAATCAAACGGTCACCGTTATGTACTAATTATTGTCGATGCTTTTTCCAAGTATTGTCTTTTTTATCCAATGATACGCCAGGACGCTAATGAGCTTAAGCGTCATTTCATTAATGCAATTTCACTCTTCGGTACACCTAAATTGATCGTTGCTGATCGTGGGAGAATGTTCCAAAGTACCGAGTTCCTAAATTGGGTGTCCGAATTGGGAAGTGATATTCACCTGGTCACCCCCGAAATGCATCAATCTAATGGTCAGGTTGAAAGGTATTGCCGTACTTTGTTAAATATGATTAGGATTCAAACTAACTATCGTCAGGAGGAATGGTCTAATGTATTATGGCGATTACAACTTACCGTAAATATGACTAAACATAAAACTACTCAGGTTTCTCCGCTCAATTTGTTGATTGGTGTTGATGCCATGACGCCTGTCGTTCGCAACCTTGTGCGTGATGTCGCAGTAGAAGGTACTCATCCGAATAGAGAAGCTCTTCGTGCGATGACAAGGCAACGTGCTTCTGAACGCTTAAAGAAAAATCAGGAGCAACAAGACGCTTCAGTTAATCAGCGTCGACATGAGCCTCGTGTTTACCCGGTTGACTCTATGGTCTTTGTAATAAAGAAAGCTCAATCCACAGGAAAATTGGATTCTGGCATGCGCGGACCTTATCGCGTTGTCAAAGCGCTGCCACATGGCCGGTACGAGCTGCAGTTGATTGCTGGCTCCTATGGGAAGTCAACCCAAGCTGCAGCCGAGTATATGGTGCCGTGGAAAGGGGAGTGGACTCCGGACGCATGTGCTGCTTATTTCGAAAGTGAGATTTTTTGTTCTTATATTTGTTAAGCGAGCAGACCTCGCGTTTCATTCAGAGATCTCGTATTTGACTATACTCCACACTCGAGCAGACCTCGAACGTGAGCAAATTCCATTTTCCTTAGCGAGCAGACCTCGCACGTGAGCAGACCTCACTATTCTTAGCGAGCAGACCTCGCACGTGAGCAGACCTCACTATCTTTGGCGAGCAGACCTCGCTCGCGAGCTACCTTACACGCGAGCAGACCTTGCATGTGAGCAAACCTCACTACTCTTAGCGAGCAGACCTCGTACAGATGAGCTATTTGTATTTGAGCAGACCTCATTTTCTACTTCAGGTGCAGACCAAGAGGAGTCAGAGTCATCTGCAGCGAATGACGACACGGCTGTCGAGCAGGGAGCCTCAACGTCCGGAACGGCGGGATACCACAGTTTGTCCACGCCAGGTTCCACTACTGAAGATTCCATCACGTCGGGATTGGCTCCAGGAGATGAAGAGACAGTCATAGTTGTAGTCATTGCTGAAGATGAACCAGGCTTAGGACCTGACACAAGAGATCCCTCCCTGGAAAGCAGAGCTAACCTATTGGAGAACGAGGATGTTCTCCTGTCAGGAGAGGCCGTATTAGAGAGAGTAAAACCATAGATGGCGCCACGAGCACAACAGACTGATTTTACCGACTCCCCACCCCACTCGTGTCGGTAAAATCGGCTCAGCGCGCGCGCGGCAAGCGGGAACACGGTTGGCTTCACTTTTTCTCGACGAGCGGCGCGAACGGTTGTCTATTTCGGTGTTAGGCTTAGTCTTACTTTTTACTTCACATTTGTTAATTGTAGATACGTATCTTTTATAAGTAGTAATAAATTCTTTATATCAAGTGGTACAATTATTTTTTCAATAGATTTGTTGCATTTTCCTAAGAATATATATACTTTCCGTTGACCAAGAAATATGAAATTTGGCAAGTAATATCGTCTTTGAATAGAAGTATAGGTAAAAAACTGAAACTATACACTTGTTATTAAATCATAAAAATATAGGTAGTCTTTAGTTTTGAAAACTGAATTTCAGGAAAAATTCGGAAAAAATGCGAGACTTGATTCCTGAATTAATTTTTATAATATTATGTAGGTAGATACCTAGGCACCTCCTAATTTGTACGGAACCCTCGATAGGCTAGTCCGACACGCACTTGTACGATTTTTTTTTAATTATTGTTGTCGAGCGCAGGAATGAAAGGCGCCAATGGCAATTATGAGGGCAGGCGCCATGTGTTTTGTCGAGTTAACTAGTTGCTTTTTTCTAGTATATTTTCTTCCGTGCTTTATGCGATGTACTGTTGCTAACTCTTTGTTTCTGAGTCACATTAAGCTTCTTTATTTTTTTTCTGAAATAAAAAAGTACTATGCTGTGGTTATCTGATTTTACCTACGACTATAGCCTTAATCATGCAATTAATTCTGTTTTTTACGTTTTAGTTCAACAGTATACTCTTCATTGTGAGATATAATACGTTTTTCCTCAGCATAACTTCTAAACTATCGCTCTGATCGTTCAGTCCATATTACCAGGCGCAAGAGCACACTATTCTTGACGAATTTGACTTATATATTGACGACCTGTTTGGCGCAGGGGTACTAACCCCGCCTTCTGCGCCGGAGGTCCCGGGTTCGATCCCCGGACAAGACAAATATTTGTGTGCATGAACATGTCTATTTGTCTTGGTCTGAGTGTTTAATATGTATATTAAGTATGTATTTACAAAAAAAAAGTATATAAGTATGTTTATCCGTTATCTAGTATCCATAACACAAGTTCTTAATGAAACTTAACGTGGGCTAGATAATTGGTGTGATTGTATGCAAATATTTAAATATTTTATTCTAAATCCAGCCGTGCAGTTAACAATTTTTTCGGTAAAATGTCATTTAATAGGTTTTTGCAGTATAGCGGCGATTAATAACGAGTATGAGCCATGATGACCCATCAGGCGGTCCCAATGCGGATTGGTAGGCTTACAACTTCCATGGTAGCCCGGATCAACGGCTTTACGTGCTTTCCGAAGCACGGAGTCTCAGGATAATAAACTTCTGATCACCCATCCCATGACCGACCATTGTGCAAGTTGCTTAGCCGCTACAATCACAGGCAGAGCGCACGAACCTCTGTGCGACGAGCTCTTCATTCATCATAACAGTTTATATTTACGCTCATAAAATTTCACACAAACAAAATGGCTGCTACAAAATAACAAACACTTCGCCCATTTAATTCTCATTTGTGTTTTGTTCGCATATTCCAAATTCAAGCGCGCAGGTGCGTTTGAATGACGTCACGTCCGGTGCGCCAAAAGGCGCCCACTTCCGGAGCGTTACTTCCGCAGGCAGTGCCCTCTTTATTTAGTTCACTTTTTGATGTATCGCGCCGGGAGTGAATATGCGATTTAGGTTTTCACCATCAATCATTTATTTATAAATGTTTGTTTACGAATTCAGCATTGAGGAACAACTTTAGCAGTTCATTCAGAATGATAAATCAATAATGGGGTCAATATCACGTAAAATAGTGTAGTCCTGTCCGTGTATTTAAGGTTTTATAACGATGAAGCCATTTGAATTGAAAAAAAAAAGTGCGTTATACAATTGAAAATCCTATTCTCAAGAAAGGCTTTTTATCTCTTAATACAAGAAAAAGGTTAGTAGGAACATTTAGTACCTATCTACCCGTAACCAGCACGGAGGCTTATCCGGGGGCGTAATTCCCCATGATGAACTGGATGTAAAAGAAAACAAAGAATGGTTCAGCTGCCAGCTTTTCAGCGCAGAAAGTAAATATGCCTATCAATGGACAATGCATATGCATAACTAGCAGCCGCTCGTGGTTTCACCCGCGTGGTTCCCGTTCCCGTGGGAATATTGGGATAAACAGTATCCTATGTTAATAACTAGGCTATCTACTATCTGTGTACCAAATTTCATCTAAATACGTTCAGTAGTTTCGGAGCCTATTCAATGCAAACAAACAAAGAAACAGACAAACAATCAAATTTTTCCTCTTCATAATATTAGTATAGATGTAGGCGATATGGGCTGACAACCTGTCACTTCCTAAAGAAAGACTTTTTCTGTTCTGTGCTGTCACTATTGTTTCTGGACAACATCTTACACCCAACCTCAACCAAATGTGACTACATTTTACACTCATGCGGCACTTTTGATGCCCTACCAACCCCGCCAGGGATTTATGGCGTGATGGTACGTATGTGTGTGTAGTTTTGTAACTGGAAAAAAACAGTGGCCTACCGCGTAAGTGCCGTCGGCATCGCTGTCGACTTCATTTTGGCACCCAACGGCGTTTTCGTACAGCGCAACTTCAACGTTATCTTCCTAACACTAAGATTCCATTGAAATAAAACAACTTTTACGGATATCAAACGCGCTATATTTCCACGAACTAAGTTGTAATTGTCCACTAAGGTTTTTTAGGGGTTTCGGCACCTTTACAACGGCAGCTGTAAAGGTGCCGAAACCCCTAAAAAACCCTAGGTCACGGGATGACGGCAGCTGTAAAAATACGGACAATTACAACTTAGTTCGTGGAAATATAGCGCGTTTGATATCCGTAAAAGTTGTTTTATTTCAATGAACAGTGCGCGCCAAAACATAAGATGTACGTATAATAAGATTCCACTTCAATAGTTACGTCGACGACGTCGATGACACTTACACGGTAGGGCCACAGGTCTTAAATAATCACTAAAAATAGAAGGGTTTGAACCTTATGGCCTCGTCACCGGTCCGCCATTTTGTTTTTTTTTTCAAAATCTCGCCGCACTATAATACCTATATAAATAGATAGGAAACGTAAAGATGAACAAAAAATATTACAACAAGATGCCCTAAATTGGCGTCTCATACCTACTACGTATTTGGATGAGACCAGACTCCATACAAAAAAGTTCGAACCCCTTTCTTTTTGTCTGTATCATACATGTATTTTCTGACGTAGGTGTGCAGCTTACAAAAATGCAACATCTGAATTATGAATCAAGCATAGTTTAAGCAACTGTAAGTAAAGTATACAGGCTGGAAATTTAAAACGGGGCTCGAAGGACAAGTACCTTAACCGATGTAGCTACATGAAAACGTTCTTAGGAAACCATCCTTAATTTTTTGAGAAATATTGAACGGCATTCACGGATTTTGTAAAATAAAATACATTCAGCAGATTTTTTTTTTTCTTTTATCTTTTTGATGACAATCGAATCTGTTACTTATGAGGATCGAAACAATCTAAGACACGAACTCATGTACTGAAAACTAGAAAAGTCAGAATTCGCGAAAAAGTATTTCCACACATTCGCTAAGAAAATAAATTCCATCAACAAATGATTCTGATTTTTCTAGTACTCATACCTCAGTTGGTGTCTTAGAGTGTTTTGATCCTCATAAGAAACAGGATCGATTGACATCAAATTTTTTTTTGACCACTGACTGACCATTTTTCTGCAGATTGTACATATTTTTCAAAATCTGTGAAGGAAGTTCAAAATTTCTCAAAAAGTTAAGGATGGTTGTCTAAGGTCGTTTTCATGATGGTACCTGCTCTTTCTGGCCCGTCTTCATTTCCCACCCTGTATACCTGTCTGTGAACCACAATGTAGATGACTGCCATTTTCTCGGTAGCTCCGGGTTTCCGCTAGTCATGCATTTGAATAAACGAAATTAATGAATTTCACTTAGTTAAGTTCAATGCCCTGAGCCTGCTGTATCTGCAAATATTATTTTCATTTCCAATTCAGTGACTTACAAAGTGCCTGCCACCCTTTACCTTTGATATTCTTTTGGTGCTTTCAGAACTTCAGACTTGGCTTATAAAAAATAATATAATTGCCGCCATCGACTTCCTCTGTCTGAACTTTAGTTTCAGTTACCCTTATAAACTACTAACTTCCGCGGTTTCACCTGCGTGGTTTCTGCGATAAAAAGTAGCCTATGTTATTCTCCGTCTTTTTAAGTAACTCTATGCCAAAAATCAAGTTGACTGGTTGCTTACTAAGCGCGTAAGGAAGGACAAACAAACACACTTTCCCATTTATAACATTCGTTAGGATTAGGATATAATTGCTGCCCTCGACTTTCTCTGCCTGAACTTTAGTTTCAGTTCCCATTATAAGCATTTTTTTCTTTTCGAAACGTAGTTCTGCTATATAAGGTTGAAACTAGGGTAGGTTGGAGAAGGAACTCCATGGCCTTCAACTCTGTACCAATATTCACCATTATAATTTTAAGATAAACGGAGTTACTGCAGTTTTGCTCGTATTAAAAATAAAGGAATGTTTCCTTTTAGTAAAATAAGCTAACTAAAAGATTTAAGCTAGTTCCCCTCCAGGGCCTATAGATTTTTTCCTCCCTGTATAATAGAGTTACTTTTCTTTATTTTGGTACGCGTTGGTTGGCGAATTTTCGACGCTACACTATAATCATAATAATCATTATCATAATTATGGGTAGAAATACATATAAACGTCTCAGGTGCAAATGGTCGTTTTCATCATACAAACATTTGCCCTTACCGGGAATGGAACCCAGGACCTCAGAGTAGGCGACACCTTGAAACCAGCGCACGTATGGTGTACGTACTACTACTACGTCGTCGAAACTGATACAAAACAATGAATTAAATACGCATTGCCTTCTCTTTGGAAATACATACCTACTTATTAAGAATACCAATACCAATACGAATATTAATATTCATTGTATAAAATATTCATACGTGAAACCTGTGTGAATTGAACCCTCGACAACGTGATCCAATCGGCAGTCCAAACATTTTTACTGTTGAACCAAGTCGTCTCGTCAAGGAAATCGTCTTTGAAAAGATCTCGAATCCGTCATCCCGTCAGGGCGACATGAGACTAGTTGCTTTTTTCTAGTATATTTTCTTGTTTAATATGTATCACATAAAATATCATTGTAAAATGCAAAATTAAAAAGTTATAATAAGATCTCGAAAGAAAGCAGGAGTAAATTTATACTTTTATACAGTAAGGTTGTAAATAAATGGTACTATTTTAACCGATTTTCAAGGAGTCTTCGTAGAGCTGTCTGAATTACCCTTATATTTTAAGTTACTAAACGGTAGTTTTTGCTGAAAGAAGTTGGCGGATTTGTTGTAATATATCTTGGACTAAATCTCTTGCAAGAATGACTTATTCTGCTATTATTACATGGTACATCTTTAAATAGCCATTGAAGCACTTGAACGAGTTATGACTTTCGTTGTTTATTATTAGTAGGTTTTAAGATTTTTGTTACAACCACTAACATCCCTTTTTCTAAATTTTTTCGCGACATAAAATAATCTGCTTCGTCATGGTCGTTCAATTATACCAGAATTCAGCTCAACCCTATTCAACGACAATGCAAAGTTATTAATTACCTACTCTTATTACCACATTAATTATTAGCTGACAGTTATTCTTATTTAAAATTAAAGTTAATAATTGCATGCTATTATAGAGAGGAACGCTCAATAAAAAAAATCATTTTCAAGCCTTTATTTAAATTGTCATCATTAGGTTCTTTTGTAGTTGTCTTCAAAGAAGAATCGCATGAAATTTCAAATAACATTTTAACATTATTCAAATAATATTTTACTTTATTTCATTACTAATCAGTTGGAAATAATTTTATATTTAAACAAGGCTTCTAGATCTTTCGTTATATTTTAAGCATAATGAGATGGTATTTAAATCACTCTGACAACAATACAACTGAACTGACCCGTGATAGAGATGTATTTATATTGCCAACTGAGTAGATACTGGGTTCGATCCCCTCTCAAACAAACATTAATTGAAACAAGTACTACAGAAAATAGATAATACGCACAGTTCTGGACGTTTCTCATACATTTACCTCCTCCACTCCTTTATAATAATAATAAAATACTTATGGTAAATTTTAAATAGAAAAATATTGGAAAAAATTTACTCGGCCACAAGTGAATTCTCAGACGGGAATCGACGGGATTCCCATAAGTATAAAAATAGCATTGAAAAATGCAAAAATTACAAAATCATAAATTATTGGCAGTTGCATCTTAATCGATCGTTAAACACCTGAAAAGATGTTTCTTTCGAATGCAAGGATATTCCTAGCATTGATGTAACAACGCTGGCCTACAGCGTATTAAAAATATAAAAGTATTGGAGAATTTCGACGGTGGTTCGCAAGTCTCGGTAGCTCAGCGGTTAGAGCATTGGACCGGATTTCCAAAGGTCGCGGGTTCGATTCCCGTCTGAGAATTCACTTGTGGCCGAGTTAATTTTTTCCAATATTTTTCTATTTAAAATTTACCATAAGTATAAAAATAGCATTGAAAAATGCAAAAATTACAAAATCATAAAAAATAATAAAATATTTATTTTTTATTTATTGCCACTACAGCACCATCTGAGAGTGACCATTGCAGACCATTAATTGTTGTGTTCCGGCAGTTAGAGATAAGCTAGCCATCCTCAGTAGTCGAGGATTCCGGGAGAGGCTCGCTTTCACCTTAAGCCTTATCAATACTTAACATCAGGTATCATGAAGGCTAAGAGCCCCCGTTGTCCATAAAAAAAAAAACTGTCATTGGTTGCAAAAAATCGCTTGAGTTTCTGTTAGTATTTGATTGAAGTATGTTGGTAAATATCTGTATAACATACATTCAAAAGCTACTTATTTCGGAATCAATTCAATGAATGTGATGGTGTCTGATATTAATTGTTATTTCATTATTAAATTGGCTTTCAACTCTTTTCTACGGGAAGCCTTTTAAATTGCTTTTATGTTCAACAAAGTTAATCGGAATAAAGTATCACAGTAACGTAATTGGTAACTTAATCAGATTTCGTTGAATGAATTGATATGCCTCATGGAAACAAAGGGTGCATGATTTACGAAGTCCGTATTTTCGGAATTTAGTCTGGTATATTTTCTTCATTTAAAGCTCATTCTTGGAACGGGTAATTCGTAATGTGATCTGTGTTTATCGAGCTTTCAAACTCCCTGAGTTTTTAACAAATTATTGGAATTTATTTACCGCATGATTGCCGGATTTTGTACTAGCGAGAGAGAGCGATAAATTATTTATTAACACAAAGACCACAAATACAAAACTAGAAATATAATAAATACAGTAAAAAAATAACAAAAAAAAAACTAGAAAGTCGAGGGCAACAAGCAGTAAATATGACACAAACATGTGATATTTAACCGCCTCTGTGGTCTAGTGGTACAACAACCGGTATCAGACCCAGGGGTCTGGGGTTCGATTCCCAGCGGGGGTACATATTGTATTCGGTTTGGTTGGTGGTAGGACTTGTTGTAAGCCCGCCTGTGTAGCTACCACCATCTTATCTAAGCCTGACGCCATAACAACAATGTTTTCAGCATAGTTGTGTTCCGGCAGTTCGAGAAAAGATAGCCAGTTCTTCAGTAGCTGTGGATTCCGGGAGAGGCTCACTTCCATCATCAGCCTTGTCAATACTTAACATCAGGTATGCTGAAGGCTAAAAGTCTCTCCGTCATTCATAAAAAAAAAATGGTCTAAGGTTAATAAGTTCCTGCCTCAGCTTATGTTGCCATGACACGACATCAGACGTGTTTGTACGCGCTGGTATTTTGGCAGGACCTATTTGATGCGCGGTTTAAAATAATAAAATAGTGAGTGCCACTGCACCCCCCCAATATGGTACTATTTTTTTTGTTTTGTAAAAGAATTGTTTAGATAAGCTTTTCTTGATTTTACTACTCTACGTGTACATACTAACTAAATAAGACAGAGGAAAAAAACAAGCCTTGCCAAATGTCGTTTCTTTCTTGTTACAAGGTCTCCAGCCGTAGCTAACCGGGGTTGCTAACCGGTATTGCGTAGCCGAGGGGTCACCAATTACTTTCATTGCTGGTCCGTTTGTAACAAATATAACTCTATCGGAGTCCGTTTTAATAACTAGCAACCAAGACTTAAAATTCCTACTAATATTCTAAATGGGAAAGTATGTCAGTTTGTTTATTTGTTTGCAGAGACAAGCAAAGCGCGGCGGGCTAATTTGAATTATCACACATTTAATACTGATATTCTCAGATTCTTCTGGGTCCGCACAAAATAGGTCGGCGGTCTGGATCAGGACCACGGTCCGCCATTTGGTGACCCCTGGCGTAGCCTCTTGAACATTCACATGTCCTACTAATATTATAAATGCGAAATTTTGTGAGAATGTTTGGATGTTTGTTACTCTTTCATGCAAAAACGACTGAACAGATTTGGATGAAATTTCGCACACAGATAGAAGATAGCCTGGATTAAAACCTAGCAGTGGGTGACGTGCGACTGAGATGATGATGACTGAATTTAACTTAACATTTTACCTTACTGTTTTTAGAAACCGAAAATAAAAAATCTTTGGAATAGTTAACGCATAGGTAGGATAGTACACCCCGAGAGTTGAAAAACGTGGTTAATAAAAATTGATTTTCCTTCGCGGTTTGATTTAATCTCTTCACCGCTTCACCGTTTTAATTGCATTTAAAATTGCGACGGCATTCGTAATTGGATACGATTCCGTTTCTTTTTTTGAAGTAATTTGCTTATTAATATTAGTCCGGAAGGCTTGGTGGAAGGTGGAGTTTTTAAAATACATTGTTTTGTTAACTTGTTTATTTTGAAATATCGGAGGAATAGTAGAAAAAAAGTATTTGATAAAATGGAAAGACCTAAATGTTTGTTTCTTATTCATCATTATCATTATAACCATCATATCAGCCGCACGTATCATTTACACCCACTGCTTAGCTTCCCCCATATTACATTTCGCCGCTAACCTCCTCTGTGGTCCAGTGGTAACAACCACCGGTATCAGACCCAGAGGTCCCGGGTTCGATTTCCAGCGGGGCTAAATATTGTTAAATTAGACAATTAGGGGCAAGTCCTGCGCAGTCCGTATTAAGCGACTTTCCGCTTAACCAGCCCCCTAATTGTCTAATTTTAAAATCTATCACAATCCCTTTCAAAGGTATAGTGATTGTGATAGTGATTTATGGAATTGTGTAACTTATAGGCGCACGCCTCGCAATCCCTTTCGGAACTAATGATGTTTTAAATGACACTTCATTTGACACTTCTCCATACATTTGAAAGATATTTTCGTGTGTCACTTTGCTTAGACAGCTCAATTTCGTTCATTCAATACCTTTCAAAACGCGTCCCCATCACAATCCCCATCAAATGTAAAATAGTGACAGCCTGAAGTATGTTAATATCTTTCTACTGACGAATTGAAAGGGATTGCGATAGATTTTAAAATTAGACAATTAGCCCCCAGATCGTCGTATGTCGTCGAATGTTTGTTTGAAGTATCAGATTATATGCGAGGAAGATAATGAATGCACTACAATAATGTATTTATTTCATTATACCTACGTTTATCGAGGTGAGGTGAATGGACCATATGCCAGGTTGTTGAATTCGGCCAGAGGTCGAACCTCGGACACCATTGTCATTCAATAAACTTATTAATTAATTTTCTCAATATTTTATGCTCTGAAAATGCGCCTGCGCTATTGACTGCTCCATCATCATTTGAAAATGGAAACTAAAAAACTGAAATAAAAGCCCAGAAACGCTTGCCCTTGTTTGGACCAAATGGCAGTTCTTTAATTAGATTAAAGAAAACATAAAATGATAATGCAAAAACGTCTCGCCAGATCTAAGCACTAACAAGGATTACTCGCCCTGTGAATGATTAATGACGTCACCGAGCTGGCCGTGACGTAATCTCAGCAATCAGCTGAGAGATCACGAAGACGTGACGACGACGCTGGCCACTAGCAGCGATTATCTGTTTTCTTCTGGTGTGGTTTTTAATTCCTTAAACTGGACTAGTCCAGTTTGTTGACTAGTGTTATTGACAGTTGACCTATGACAGTGACAGTTCTTCAGTGTCAGTGACAGTTGTGAGATTGCCAGTTTCGTTTGAATGTCAACCGCATTAAATATTTTGCGTTGTTCCTCTTCCTTTCCACCCACTAACGTTCAAATCCATCATTCTTCTATTAACAATACCTTTTGTTTTCCTTCCTTCTCAAAGCATATCGGTTTCTTTTCAACTTTAATATGACTTTTTATTCTATCATTGACACTACCTTCAATCATTCTAATCTATACTATAATTATTATAAAGAGGAAAGATTTGTATGTAACGAATAAACTCAAAACTACTGGACCGATTTTGACGAAATTTGGTATAGAGAATCCTTAGACCCCAAGTAGTAACATAGGCTATAAATGATCCCAAAATTCCCACGGGAACGGGAACCACGCGGGTGAAACCGCGCCCGGCCTCTAGTTTATTTATAAATGCGAGAGCAATGGTCTGCTTTTGTTTTAATCAACTAAGGACACCACCAATTTCTATGAAATCTCGAAGATAGATGAGACCATGGACAGGAAAATAGACAATTATTATGTTGTGAAAAGGAGATCTGTCTTTTTGGGGCGTTTTCTTAAAGTGCCGGCCAACAAAAAAAATTGGTCCTTATGGTAAGAACTGGTCGTTTGTAGCAATAGTTGATCTAAGTCAAGGTATACAAGTTCAAAGATTAGCCATTGTCATACATTCCTTCATTTCTAAAAATGGTAAAAATGAAATATTTTATTGCTAAAACTAATGATCCCACTGCTGGGTATAGGCCTCCCCCAAAAGGGGGGGTTTGCCATAATCGCCACGCTTGGCAGGCGGGTTGGCGATCGCAGTATGGCCAAGTTTGTAAGAGACGCTGCCGCCCGTCTCCTGAAGGCTGAGTCCCTTAGTCGCCTTTTACGACACCCACGGGATGAGAGGGGGTAGTGCTATTCTAAGCCGACACTACACAGCTAAACGAATAAACGAGTAGCCCATCATTTTTAACCGACTTCAAAAAAAAAAAGAAGAAGTTTATCTATTCGTCGTGTATATATATTTTTTCATGTATGTAAACCGATTACTCGAGAACGCCTGAACCGATCGAAATGATTCAAACGTTATATCATCAAGTTTGTTCCCAAGTTGGTATCATTTTTTGAAATTTTGTAATCGGTTCATTAGTTTTGAGGAAATCTTGAAAAAAAACTGTCGTTTTTTCGGTCAAGCGGTTTGACACTAACGGTTTGATTCAAACTAGTAGTTGCCTACACTACTGGTTTGATTCAAACCAAAGTGCGGGATAAATATTAAACAAGAAAATATACAAGAAAAAAGCAACTAGTCTCATGTCGCCCTGACGGGCAGGACTTATTAAATCGTAAAAAAAAACAAGAAACTGACTTCAAAAATCAAAAAGAAAAAATAAACCTTTTGGAGTCTACATTGTACTTACTTCTATGACTTCTATTTTTCTTACCTTGTCTGGCACCGACTCCAAGATGTTTATTTTTTACTTTTTGTGTTTTGAAGTTGGTTTTTATTTTTTTATAAAAAGTTTTTATAGCTGCAGTGGTAGTACCTACTGATTAAAAAAAAAGAAAATGATTTCTTTTTTACGTACGTAATTTTTATATTAGTTGCAGGAATATTGTTAGATGTGTTATTAAAACATTATGATTACCTCAGTGCATAATAAAAATGCTTTAGAGCAAGTTTCTTTACACTTTCAAAAATCTAAATAATCTAATCATCTAGTTTCGCCGTTCCGGTACAAATTCATTAAAATAAGTGTACTTTAATGTCCTTACCTATAAACAAAAACAAATGTACATTTCTACTTTCAACAGTCTATCTAGTAAAGCAGTGGTGCCCGCGGTACGAAATTTCTGACACGACTACGCGAGATTTGAAGGATATTGTGATCAATTTACAAATTAACGAAAATATATGAAGTCAACTTTGCAAGTCAAAATATTAGAGTCCGACCGAAACTGGTTTTCCGGCCGAAACCGAAACCGAATCCGAATATCCGGCGGTGGCTTCAGTTTCGGCCGAAATCGAAACCGAAACCGAACCGAAACTCACGTGGTCAAGTATAAATTTCCTTAAAACACTGAAATTTGGTGCATTTTACCCATTATTCTGCATTAATTAGGACATGAAATGAAAACACAGTATATTAATATTGTAATCATTTATTTAATATAAAATAATAATAATATTTGTATTATTTTTTTCAAATTAAGTTCTCATAACAAAATGTTTATTAGTTATCTATAATCAAATCACTAATTGTTACTGTTTCATTAAATACTAAGTATTGGTATTTTGAAATCTTATTAATTAATACTTTGGTTAATATCTTTTAGGTACCTCTTATATAAAAATAATAATTACTAAAATTACTATTACACTCTTAGTTCCAGTCTCAACAAAGATAATCAAATCACACATATGGAATTAACTAAGATACTTAGATCACTATTAGTAGGACAGTCATGCTTACCTACATTTAGAGCGAACGTGCACGACAAAAGAGTTCTCCAGCGTGTCCAGAAGACTTGACAGTTTTTGCGTACCATCAAGAAGAGAAAAGTTGGATATCTGGGTCACATTTTGAGACATAGTAGGTACCAACTGCTCCAATTGATAATGATGGGCAAAATAGAAGGGAAAAGGTACGTTGGTAGACGGAAGAAATCTTGGCTTAGAAACATAGAAGAATAGACCGGAATCACCAGCGTGGAAGAACTGTTCCGAATGGCAAGGGACAAGGGAAAATTCAGCAACCTGACGGCAAACCTCCAGTAATGGAGTGCCACCATAAGAAGAAGAAGTGCACGACAACTTTCGAAATCAGTATCGGTTTCGGGAAAAGTTTCGGCCAATTTTGGCCGAAACCGAAACTGCCGCCGAAGCTTGATTTTTGGCCGAAACTCGGCCGAAACCTAAACCGAACATTCAGTCGGACACTACAAAATATAGCTGAGTTGAGCGGTTTTAGCCGTTATTTTTCAAAGAACTGAGTTCTTTTAATGGGTTTAATTATAATTCTTATGACTCCTATGTCTAAAAGACGACCTAAACAGGTGGTAGGAAATAGGGATTTCAATTTTTTTTTTGTTATTTTTTTTTCTACACGTATAGCACATATGGAGTATATTAATATGCAGAGTACATTAAGGGTAACTTTTAGACGTTGAAGTTATTAGAAGCTAATTAACCCTATCAAAAGAACTAAGAACTGAGATAGAATAATACCGGTTAAAACCGCTCAATTCTGCTGTAATTTGACTTGTAAAGTTTGTACCTATTAATATTCTTAAATTGAACGCAATATCCTTAAATTTTCATGTGATCGTGGCAGAAATCTCGTATAGGGCATGACCACTTTAGGTAGAATGTGGAAACTAGTAGTGTAATTTTTTTTTGATCATTGGTACATAATATAAGATTTACCCAATAAACTCCAAATCTGTCTTCTGTTTACGCGTCACAATTTAGGAAAAATTACTCCGTCCTCTCTTTAAAATGTAATGTTTATTTTTGATAAAGTTGACCGATTTTGATGAAATAAAGTCTTAATGTTAAGTTAAGATACGGACTATAAACATAAATTTGTGGTTTTGGTTAGATGCTCTTTCAAACACTCAGACATACAGACAAACAGATAGACAACAATTCTAAAAATAATATAAATTGGTTCTGCTGCTGATTCTGAGTCCCCGAAACTAAATATCTTGCAAATCCAAGCAATGTGAAGACACGCTGAACTTTTATTCTTATTATAAGTAGGTATCTATAGATTAAGCGAAGCTGGGCCTTCGGGTTTAGTTGGTATAGGCTAAAGCGTCACAAATAATTAACCCTGAGGTTATAATAGTTCTCAACACTGTCACGAGCAGAGATAGTTAACCGTTTGCTCTTAGTATGATTACAAGGATGTAGCTAAGTATAATACCTAGTACCGCTATCCTCGCTCTTATTCCACTAGATATTTCATGTTGCAGAAAGCTACGTTAATATTTTATTCAATGACCCACTCACTTAGTACAGCTAGGTGGAAGATCGGATCATAAATAAATAAACTTAGGAACAGAAAAAAATTATACCTAATGATCATTAATAATTATAAGTAGAATTTATAGATTTTTCAAATTGCTCCTAGAAAATGTGATATACACCATAAATTACCTGCAAACATGAGAATATTTTATAGATTAGATTTTTGTTGACTAGGTGTCATTTTTTTTTCGAGTCGAGTGAGGTGGGGTCATTACCTAGACGTTTTTGTTCACGGTATGGTTCATGGTATGACCATAATGTCATACCGAATATACCATACATGAATGTAAAAAGGGATGAATTATGTATCCGAAAACGATCCGGGACGCGGTCGGTACATTATTAAGGGAACCGCATCATATAAAATGTTCGTGACGTGTTGAATCCGTACCTCGCACGGGGCAAGCCTCGTGTCCACTACGGTCTCCATAATTCATCCCATAACGTGTAGGAATAGTGAGAATTTTTGAAGTAACAACTCAAATGCCGGCTCTTTGCCCATTGAAGCGGACTGAGACACCGGAACAGATTGAGGGAGAAAAGCGGAGCAGAGTGGAGTCTCCATACATTTGCCAGTGTAGACCTGACTCCCCTTGTTGTGTCCACTGTATGAAAACTTCGCTCCGCTCCGCAATAATGCGGAAGCCGGAAGCATATTATAGTTTCTGTCCATTAATACCCAGTGAGGCAGCACGGTGAAGCAGATTTACGGACTGCGGAGTGGAGTTGCGGATCGTGCGGTTCTCCGTTATTCCTGATTCATATAAAGCGCTTGGCAAATAAATAACAAATCCTAACCTCTCTAGCGATGCGAAGATTTTAAAAACAATCCCATTGGTTAATTAGTACAACTCTATTCCGCTTCTCTCCGCTCCAGTAGACAGGCAGTTTTATAAGCCTGGTTTTCACAGGGTCAGTCCCTGACCACGCAGTAGACAGCAACGTGTTCTCACTGGCCTGCATTGTACACAGCTACTATGTTACTAGGTCTTGGCATTTTGTTTCTGACGCATTGCGTTTTCACGAGGCCTGAAAATGAGAACACAGCGAGCGATATAATTTGTACGTTACTTCGTTTCACAATAATGCCTCCGTCATTTATCATTGAGGGCCGTGTCCACTTGACCGGACCAACCTAATTTGGTCTCGTCCTTTCGCGACAGCCGGAGAAATGTAGCTGGCCAATGTCCCTAATGATAGCTGGTGATAAATGGTCGGCACTATGAATAACCGTCTGCCTGCATCAGATGATCTGCGCTATTGTGCAAATGGACAGACTTTGTTCTATTTAAAGGATGTCATAGCAAACTATCGGGAGGCTTCAGGTTCATTTTGAACGTCGGGGAATTTCCCGGTAGGCCAGTAGAGTATTTTAGGGAACTTTATTTAAAAAAGGTAAAAGATTTATAGAAAAAAATCTAATATATTCATAGGTTTTTCATTTAAGTCTTTATTAGAAGTATAGTATTATTATATCTGTGTCTTAGCTTATGTTATAAATGCGAAAGTTTTTTCTTCCTTTACACCCTAAATAAGCAACCTTTCACCGAGACCGAGACCTTTATTGATCGTTTCAAAGATCGATAAAGATAAATCGATTAAGATGCAACAGCTAATAGTTTATGATTTTTTTAATTTTTGCATTTTTCAATACTATTTTTATAGTTATGATAAATTTTAAATAGACAATTTTTTTTTATTTAAAAAATCATAAATTATTGGCTGTTGCATCTTAATCGATCGTTAAACACCTGAAAAGATGTTTCTTTCGAATGCAAGGATATTCCTAGCATTGATGTGACAACGCTGGCCTACTGCGTATTAAAAATATAAAAGTATTGGAGAATTTCGACGGTGGTTCGCAAGTCTCGGTAGCTCTGTGATGGTGCTCTAGAGCATTGGACCGGATTTCCAAAGGTCGTGGGTTCGAGTCCCATTTGAGTGGCCGATTTGTTTTTTTCCAATATTTTTCTGTTTAAAATTTATCATAAACATCCAAACATCCATATTTTGACTTTTAGGTATAATAATTAGAAGGATTAATATCGGTGTAAGAAGGTTTGGTATTATAATTATGAATTGTCATACCTATGATAAACATTGTAGCAAATCAATTCAAATAAAAAATATTCAATGGTTTATTCTTCCTGAGTATAAGACTTAACTTTGTAACCTGTTTCCAACCATTTTCCCAGTCCTTGGTTCTCATGAAAAGAATTTAATTACTGCATTAATTTTTTTATTCGTAACTGATACCCAAAATGTTCACATATAAGCTTATTATTTCTGACAAATTTTCAATTTAACTCTGCGTATTTCGATAGGTATCGAATCCTACGTAGTAATAGAAGCTCGGTCACCCATTCTATGAAGTCTGTCAGTCTTTTTTTCCATGATCAAGGGGGGACTCTTACCCCCACATTGTAAGTCGTTCTTCCAAAACTTACTCGTTCTCAACTTAACAAAACCTCATTGAAAACCTCTTCGAAATATTCCTCAAAGTCGGTATTCTAAGTCGTAACTCTGTCTCGACGTAAGGATCGAGGAGCCAAAGAGTACGTAGCCACTCCGTGTTAGGCCTAGCGCACACTACCCTTTTTACCCACAAAGAAACAGTACGGAGATGGTTTTATGCGTTTGGGATGAGAGGATGTGTGTTTGTTTGTTTGTGCAAACCAATGTTTTCATTTATCTCCAATGTCGGATTTTGATGCCGTTTACAGCCGATTGCCTATGGGTTCGGGTTTGATTAGTGCTATGTTCTTAGATAGGTATTATGGTGACAACTTACCAGGGGGCGATGCAGTAAACATTTGATTGTGCAAAACCAAAATTACTAGTCTGAATTTGATGTGGTTTTCGTAATGGCGGTTATTAGTACAGAGTACATAATACCTATGCTCACTAAAAAGCTTGAAAAAGCAGACATTTGAAATTAAAAAAACCCTCTACGGTAAAACGTAAATAAAAAGGTTAAATAATAAAAAACCCCCAACTTAATTATCCGTCGGAGCTGCCATCACTATTTTAAGTTCAACAAATATAAATAAGTATTACAACAAAATATCTCCAGATATTCACGTTACTATAAAACTGCAAAACTAGTTCATTTAATACCCCCTGACGGATAATTAAGTCGGGGGTTTTTAAATTATGGAAACATTTCGAATGGAGGAGCTGGGTATAGATTTCACCATAAATTTTATATTTTTTGGCTTTAGTCACTTAAAAGTTGGCAAATAGAAAAAATTGCGTAAATATTCTCGAGGTTTCTCAAAGGCACTGTCTGTCGCAAAGTTTGACAGTTGTTTCCCCGACTCTAGCAAAGAGTTCTAATTATTACACTCAAGTGAGGAACAATTTGAGTGGAGGAGATATTTTGCAACTATGAATACCAAATTTCTCGAATGAGGTTGAGTGGAGTGTATAAAGTTTTGGAGGAACGACTTAGAATATGGGGGTTAGTCTTCATCAAACCTGATGCTAAAGTAGGCTGGCGATAGAAGTGAGCCTCGCCCAGAATCCTTAATCACTTAGGAACTGGCTATCTTATCTCTAACTGCCGGAACAAAACAATGCTGAAAAAATTGTTAAGGCGTCAGACTTACATAACATTGTGGTAGCTAGCCAGGCGGACTTACAACAGACCTACCACCAACCATTTCGTCCATTTTATTATTGCAAGCTATGAACGAACTTATGCTTTTTAAAGCACATTTAGTCTTTAGTCTCTTGGCCTGCTTGGTGGTACATCTGTGGTCATTAACACACATCATTCCGCGTTGGGCCCGCGTGATGGTCATGGTCTATATTCATCCATAAGTCCTGTTGCCCAGCAGTGGGTATTTATTGATCTTACTCAATAAGTATCTCAGATAAGTCCTTGTCAGTTGATATGCTTTTCCTATCTACACTGGCGTTGCTAATCTGCAAAATTCTGTTTTTCATTTGCTTCCAGTACAGCATGGGAAAGTCGCATCTGTATACCTAATAACTATTCGAATGTATAATTCAAATATGTACGTCTACGTACGTCCGTCCGTTGTAAGTTGGCAGGTTTATTATTTTATACAACGAACAACCAAATAATTAGCTTACAGAATATGAAACTGCAGCAAAGTTATGGTACATTTAATATAAGTTCTAGGATTTACAAACAAAGAAACGCCGCGTTCGTGTTGAGAAACTTTCATAATTCAGGCGACGAGAGCTGTCACTTTATTGTCACAGTACACAGCTAAAAGCAGTAAACTCACGTATGGAGAAATTATGCGACCGAAGAATGCGCATAAGATAACGCCGCATTCTTTCTTACAAAAGTTTCCTGTGTCAGCACCCTGACTGCGACGTATTCGCAGATAGCTGGGGAGCTATTACGACTAAATGTTTGTCATTCTGTGAAAGTGGATGTTCTTTTTAATTGTTCAGTGTAAACGAAATTTTTATGTTTATTACTGTGTTGTGTCATACATATCTCATCGTGTTGTTGATATTTGTTTTTCTAAATGTAAATTAACTGAGTTAGTTATGTAATTGGGCGCCGCCCGTGTAACTAATAATAATAATAAATAAATAAATAAAATAAATAAAAAAGTTAAATGATTAATTTTGTAAGAAAGAAAACCTTGACAAATCTCTATATAAAAGGCCTGTGTTATTCATTCTGATGTTCCCTCCAGCGCCATGAGTATAACACCTACAGCCTTCATTCACTAATACTTCACTAATACCTTCAAAAATCACAAAAAAATGTAGACGGCCGGTTTTTTTTATTTTTTTTTATTTACCTTATCAAGGTCAGAAATCTTTTTTACATGGTTCGATTGTACTGGCATCATAGTTCAAACATAAGCACTTATCGACGTGCTACGCACGTGTGCAATAGCACTTATTGCACACGTGCGTAGCACGTAGCTTAAGTCTAGTGTTCAATAGATTTGCATTATCGAAATTCATATTATAAAAACCGCATCAAAACCGACCCATTAGTTTAGTTAACTAACTCTTAACTTGTATATCTGGTATCTTGAACATACAGACGGATACACATTCACGTCAGTGTTATAAACACCCCTTTTTTGCGGGGGCCAAAAACAATAGATGTCATACTTATTAACTGCATATGAAGGATACAGGCGACAGAAAGATCATAGTGACTTAAGGCATATTTTGAAAGAAAAAAGTTAATTCCTAAAAGTTTTAAAGTGCCTACTTCAATTTGTGTATAATCATTCATTAGGACTGTTTTTGGTTTCATTTATACTAAATGGCGTTGTTAACTCATAATCGAATGATGGTCTATTAGGTCTTTCTTTCCATGTACCTACTTTTAAGTATGTCGTAGGATGATTCGATAAATAGAATTTTCGCAAAAATTCTAGGTATATTGTGAAAACACGGATAATCAGACAATGGTGTTGACATTTCTCAAACTTACTGAAAAAAGATAGGATTTTTGCAAAAATACTGGTTGTTTAGTAACATTGGATATTCTTACCTCTGATTGGCTTAATTTATGCTTGCTTGCTAACTCTAATTCTGATTGGTTCACAGAAAGTTAACTACACATGAGAGAATGGATTAACATTTGAAACGTCAAGTCGTCAACAAATCAGAGAAGACGTTGTTTTGGAAAGTCCGACAAGCCAATCAGTGTTCTTATTTCATAATAGCCAGCCAGCTATTCTTTTCGCAATCTTACGGCAACCCGTTTTTTCGTAAAAACCCTATTTTTTTAGTAGGATTGAGAAATGACAACACCTTTGTCTAATTATCCGTGTTTTCACACCCTAGGATTATCGCAAAAAATCGATTTTTCTAATTATCCTTGGACATATTGTTTAATTTCAAAGTATTTTTATTGCAATTATAATGCATAATGGGGTTCATTATAAGCACATCTAAGAAAAAAAGCCTTAATCCTAAAGCCATAGAAATGAACTTCCCCTGCTAAATCAACTGTTGACATACAACTCCTGAGCAAGGCGATTTGTGTCCATTTATTAGACGCAAACATCAAATACACCGGTCGACATTTGAAGTATTCTGCAAATGTTTGCTTGTGGACGTTTTCGATACATTTGCTTGTGGACGTTTTCTATACATTTGCTTGCATTTGTGCATCATGGTGTTACGAATGTTGTTATACGTAAAGTCAACAGAACGTCAGGCTTACACATCAAAAACCCTGTTATGTCCCGGCTACACGCTCCGTCTTTCCTGAAAGCATGCCTACACAAACCGGTTTACACGGGCAAGATGGAGAGTGTAGCCGGGTCAATCCCCCACGTCTTACCTACGCAAACTGGTTCGTGCAGGCATGCTCTCAGGTAAGACGGCGCTTGTACCGAGACATTAGGTTAAAGTCAAAGTATTGTTTATGATTCTAATAAACTGAATAAAAAAGAAGTGAAAGAATAAACAACATTTGTGTAATAAAATGACTCATACTCATACAATAAAATCAGATCAATATAAATTTTATTGTTTAAACGCAAATTGTTTATCGTTAAATTGAACCGAAACAGTACATAAGTGAAACGCTGAAAAAAGTATGAATGGACTTAAAACGACTGAAAATCGATGGTATTCAAAGGGGAGGCTAAAATTACAAAATTAATGGACAAAATGATAACATTTGTCTATTTTTTTTATTTCGACGGTGAGACTCTTAGCCTTAATCGTACCTGATGTATGTAAGTAAGTATTGATAAGGCTGAAGATGGAAGCGAGCCTTTTCCGGAATCCTCAATCACTGAGGAACTGGCTATCTTATCTCTAATTGCCAGAACACAACAATGCTAAACACATTGTTGTTATGGCGTCATACTTAGATAAGATGGTAGTAGCTAGCCAGACGGACTTAGAACAAGTCCTACCACCAACCAAACCGAATACAACATGTACCCCCGCTGGGAAACGAACCCGGGACCCCTGGATCTGATACCGGTGGTTGTACCACTAGACCACAGAGACGGTTGATCTATCGGTTGGTCTATTTGATAAATTCTCTCGATATAACCGTAAAAGCATTTTCTTGTTCGTTTGTGACAAACAGAAGATTAACGATCGTATTATATTCATTGGGTGGTTGCGGCTAAAATATGGGTTTTGTGATACATTACATTACTCTCAAGGTCAAAGTGTAAAGCCGTAGCTGCTGTTGGCTGTACCAATAGTATTCTGTGACAAATATTCGAGTTCGGACACATCAAAAGTCTGCATTCGTAAGTTTCGTTACATAATGTTATACTTAAATGTTATTAATATTGCCATTTATATTGTTACACAAAACTGATTCAAATAGACTTACAACTATTAAGCGCTTTTGATTGGTCAATATGTGCCTACCGACAAGAAGAATTCATTTATCTACTCCCATAATAAAATATCCCGTCACCAAGATGAATGTACCAGCGCATTTTTTCATGACAGTATCAGTGGATGCCAATAAAGGGCTTACTATCCTCCAAGAACCCTTCTAACGAGGCATCGGATTCCACGCCGTCATTACCGCCCCTCGTACACTCAACAGCAAGGCAACCTTCACAGTTGCCATGCAAAAATAGTTACCTACTGACGTTTCGGACAAATCCGAATTTACACTTTTTTTTTTTTTTTTTTTTATATATAGAAACTGTTTATAATTAAAGCGGTTTTGTAAGTCAGACAAATATTTTTACTTTACTTCCTCGATAGTTACTCTTTTTTTATTATGAGCAACGGCAAGACTCTTAGCCTTCAACATACCTGTTGTTAAGTAAGGCTGAAGATGGAAGCGAGCCTCTCCCGGAATCCTCAATCGATGAGGAATTGGTTATCTTATCTCTTAAGTGCCGGAACATAACAATGCTGAAAACATTGTTGTTATGGCGTCAGACTTTTCTTTTTTTTTTTTTTTTTTTTTTTATTAGGCTTACAAAACTGGTTTACAATGTTATCATTTTACTAAATTAAAATTAAAATCTAAAAGCTTATACTACATTGAAACCTACTAGATGTAAGCACAACATGCGTTATGTAATATTACAATTTGTTTTTGATATTACGGTTCGAATTTCTGTTTTAACTTACTTACTATTTTATATTATTTACTTGAAATTTACTTAAAATTAAGCTACGAGATAATAGTTTTTAAAACTTTTTTGGCTGAGGACTTAGATAAGATGGTGGTAGCTAGCCAGGCGGACTTACAACAAGTCCTACCACCAACCAAACCGAATACAATATGTACTCCCGCTGCGAATCAAACCCGGGACCCCTGGGTCTGATACTGGTGGTGGTTACCATTAGACCACAGAGGCGGTTAACTCGAAAGTTTTTCGTTCTAGGCCTACGAGGTTAAAAGTCAACTTGTGAAATTTGAAGCGCTGTGGACTGTACTTGAATTTCTCTATTATCGATGGGGAAGTGCCGTGTATTCACATTTTACTCGAATATTGAAATTCTTAATTATGGAAGACGGATTTATAAAAAGGAACAATTATTTTGCTAGGTATTTATATTGGAGTTGGTTGTTTTGTTTTTGTTTTCTTATCTTGTAAAAATTTTCAACCGACTTCAAAAAAAGAAGGGGATTATTATTATAATTAGTCGCGTAGGTATAATATACCTAAGAAAAGAAATATCTATAAAAATACTTTTATAGATATTTCTAGAAGTGGAAAGTAACATTTTAAGAATGCACCATTGAATCGATGTTTTGGCTGGCACCGACTTATTATTTACTTTTAGAAGTCGTTTTTTTTTTTAATATAAAATCGTATATCCTCTGAAAAACTGTTTTTATTAATTTTAAATGTATGCATATTAAGTTACTGCTAAGTTAATATTGCTGTTCTTTAACTTAACTGTTGTTTCCAGAATGTAAAAAAATGCATTGATAAAATAAATAATAATGTATTTATAAAAATATTCGCTCCGTGAATAATCGTCACTTGCGCTACCTTTTGACAACTATTCAAACGAATGTTAAGATTGTTTTATTGATCGGTAGAAAAGAAAAGGCCGAATCAAACTGATTTTTTATCTAAGACCAAGCTTTTCTTGTTTCAGTGTGCCAAATGTATTTTATTTTTCAATTTTTTAACCTAGAATAAGTCCCGTACTTCCTTGCCTACACTAAAATCGGGCTGTTTTAAGCATTATGTCACCTAGGTAACAAAACGAACAAGGCAGTTTTTTCAAAATTTCCTGAAAACTACCGACCGATTTATAATATATTACAGCTAATTAGCTTTTTCAGCTGACTCCATCATTATTACATTAAGGGCAGAAATTTACGTCATACAAAGATCTCAGATGGATGAGTGGATAGCTAAAATTAATTGATGAGATATAAGATTTCTCAACGGTTTGATTCACTGGACATCGTAAATAACCAAACCTTGACTGGCCGTGAATTATCTTTCGTCACACACATTTCTTGCCAAGGTCTAATTGTTCTCAAATTAAACTCAAAGAATTGTGTCTACTGAGCTTATATAGCTTCTCATAAATATAAAGGGTACTTATAAAAAATACCAATAAATGAAAGACAAATGTGGAATCACTTAATCCTTGGAATACATACATAATCCGTAAATAACAAATATTACAAATGCGAAAGCATATCAGTTTGTTTATTTGTTTGTTACAAGTTCACGCTAAAACTACTGAACGGATTTGGTTGAAATTTTGGCACAGAGATAGTCTGGATTAAAACATTGGATACTTTTATCTACATACTTCCACGGGAACGGGAATCACGCGGGTAAAACCACGGGCAGCCGCAAGATAATCGATAAATCTTAAACTAATAACAAAATAATTTCCTGCTCAGACGTTAAGTACTCGGACTAAAAAGTAAATGGAAAAAAAAACTTATACAGTTTACGCAGTTTAATAAAAAAAAAAACTAAAAAAAAATTGTAAATTTCCAAGAGACAGACCGTTACCTCCTCAAATACAGGTCTTAAGTCTTATCTTAAAATAAAACTATTAAAAAAATAAAGAAAATATTTAAAACTACACTCTACTTTCCCTTCTAAACTAAAAGCTTTCCTTCTGTAGGTAAATCAACCATTATAATTATAATCTGTAGTACAACGCTTAGCCTTCTATTCATTATTTTATCTAAAAATATAGCGCTTGTCTAGTCATGGATTACGGTAATGATTATTATTTTTATCGTGTCACTCGAAGTGCCCTTTGCACTAGATTTGGCCACCTTCCAGAACATAATGTAGGCGTTAAATTGAATTTGTAACAGTATCGTGAGAAATAAATTGTTTTTAATAAGGAAAAATATAGCGAAGAGAGGATAAATATTAATAGGCCACTGTTTAAATGTAATCAGTATTATACAGGGTGGAAATTTAAGACGGGGCAGTAAGGGCAGGTACCTTAAACGTTGTTGGTACATGAAAACGTTCTTAGGAATCTATCCCTATTATTTTGAGAAATATAGAACTGCATTTACGGATTTTGAAAAAAAAATACAATTAGGAAAATAGTCAGTCTTCAAACATTATATATTTTTTTAATGCCAATCGATCGATTAAAAGATGGTTTCCTTAGAACGTTTTCATGTAGCTACAACGGTTCAGGTACCTGCCCTTCGTGCCCCGTTTTAAATTTCCATCCTGTATACACGTAGGATAAAATCGTATTTTGTGTAGTGTTGTGAAAAGATGTGGTAGGTATCATATGAAAGAATATACGTACATTAAAAATAAAATATTCGTAGTTAAGAAAGCCAAATGTTGAGTGAAGTATTTATCAAATAATTATGTCCGGAATCCTAACTGTAGTAAAGTCCCTAATACCTATAAGTATATTAATTAATACTGATATTTTTGGCATTTTTATGTATGTACAATAGCGGTACAGTGGTGATAGCCTTCGTCATACCTGATGTTATTTTATGATAAAGTGGAAGCACGCCACTCCCGAAATCCTCAACCAGTGAGGTGCTGAGCAAATATTCCCTCTCTTTATTAGACTCTTTTTATTTTATAATTAAGTGAAACATGCAGAGCAAAAGAAACTTCCTATAGCTTTGATAAATTTTAAATAGAAAAATATTGGAAAAAATCAACTCGGCCACAAGTGAACTCTCAGATGGGAATCGAACCCATGACCTTTGGAAATCCGGTCCAATGCTCCTATAGCTTCCCTGGAGTCCATCTATAGCTTTCCTATTTGATAAGTGTACATTGTGCATTACGGATTTAATGAAACGTACATTTGAACATGAGTCCTGACCGATTGCATTTGGCACCGACATCAAAGTTTCATACATTCGTGATATCTGATGCATGTCTGTCCGTCCAACCGTGTAAGCGTCCGTATTCCATGCACTTGTGCATTACTAAATGCAAAGACATTTATTACCATTGCTAGCGCAAAGGGTCTTTGCATTTAATGGTGACCGTAAGATGGATAGATTGTCTCGGATAAAATTTTTTATTTAAATAAATAAATAATGCCTTAAATCTACTATTTGCTATACTTATTTGATAAAAAATTTGCTACCTCATACTATGCATAAAGATTTAACAAAAACCTTGGTCCCTCCATTATGACGTCAAGATGGAGGGACCAAACTGATAGCACAGGAAATACTACTCCCTGGAATGTTCTACCTACCGAGGGTTATACTCCTTAAGCCTACCTCAAAAATACTGAAAATACGTCCGTATACCGTGCACTTGTGATTTAGTGCAACAAAGTGTTAGTCGTGGGAAATTTTAATTAGCTTTGATTTAGTAATGAGTTTAGTTTTAACTGCCTCCGTGGTCTAGTGGTGCAACCACCAGTATCGGACCCAAGGATACCGGGTTCGATTCCCAGCGGGGGTACACATTCGGTTTGGTTGGTGGTAGGACTTGTTCTAGCTATCACTATCTTATCTAAGTCTGACGCCATAACAACAATATTTTCAGCATTGTTGTGTTCCGGCAGTTAGAGATAAGATAGCCAGTTCCTTAGTGATTGAGGATTCCGGAAGAGGCTCTCTTCCATCTTCAGCCTTATCAATACTTAACATCAAGTATGATAAAGGCTAAGATAATCTTCGTCGTTCATAAAAAAAGAGATTTGATCGTGATAATTATTATTCGTTGCATAATGACTGGCGAAAAGGTCCATTGGTTATAGGTTTACTTAGTCGAGGTTGTCGTTCATTCACACCTATTTAGGGTCCGATCTCCATTTGGGAAAAATGTCAAGTGATAAAAGTTTTGAGTATGTTCCGTGGGCTGACTGGGTGTAGTTTACAAATCAATACTCATAATATACCTTTGTTGGTATTAATACGTATCTATTAACCGGAATCTGATGAATGGAAGAGTAAATAATAAAATTGTGTAAGAATTTCATCGTATTTATTATCACAAGTATTCTTAATTGTAGATGTTTAAAACTCAGAAAGATGCCAATTTCATACTAAGCTCGATTAGGTATTGAGTTTCTTTTTGTTTTAAGTTTATACAAAATAATATTTGCTAGTTATACCTCTGTTCTAAGTAAATATTTCATTAATTAATTGAATTAATTTGTCTATGGACGTATACATATAAAATGCAGATCAAAGATTGAATGGCTCAGAATAAGGAGTCGCATAAGCGCATATTATATCATTGTACCTTCAGTCATATCGATTGAATATTACAGTGGAAGGAATATTGCATTAAGGTAGGTATGAGTTTAAATACTATAATTATTATCAGTTAAATCATAGGCCAATATTTGGAAGAATCTAACATCAAGAAGGCATCTAGGTATTTCTTATATCGGTGGATGCAACTTCCATGTTTGATTTTATATTATCGGAACGAAGATGAATATTTTGGTTTCATAGTTCCCTATATCAGTGTTTCAACTACTTACTTATTGTGTAAGTAGTTGAAACACTGAGTGGTAGGAGTGTAGATTGCATAGACCAATCTCCTTATCCAACCATAAGGAAGGCCAGTGCCCCAGCAGTGACATTAAATTAGCTGGTGTTGAAAGAGCAATCTAACGGACGGTGTCACCAAAATAAATTTTACGAATTCGTATAAAGTATATCGTAGTTTGCTTGTCAAAGATGTTAAAAATGCATGTAACTTGACAGCTTTGACGCAAATTACGTTACTTATACTTTTTGTTGCAATGGCTGTAAGCTGTACCCAGCATGCACGCAAATTATAAAGAAATATATAGTTTTCTTTGGCCATAAACCAGTTTTCTCCAGAACATGCTGCCAAAGATGTTTCGACGACCTGTTTGGCGCAGGGGTACTAAGCCCGCCTTCTGCGCCAGAGGTCCCGGGTTTGATCCCCGGACAAGACAAATATTTGTGTGCATGAACATGTCTATTTGTCTTGGTCTGGGTGTTTAATATGTATATTATGTATGAATTTAAAAAAGTACATAAGTATGTTTATCCGTTATCTAGTATCCATAACACAAGTTCTTCATAAAACTTAACGTGGGCTAGATAATTGGTGTGATTGTATGCAAATATTTATTTATTAAAGATTTATCACAATCTAATCAATGGTTCTAGTAGTAGTAGTAGTAGCTCATATAGGACAAACATACAAAGATTGATTTCTAATAATATCGATGAAATCACTAATAATATTTTTAAACCCCTGTCGTAGTTCAATAGACCTACTTAGACTATAAGCCGCAAACTAAGGTCGCAATGAAACCACGTAGATATCTTTGTAGGTACGGCATAGTTCTGCCATTAGGACTTGGGGAACTTTCACACCGCTCATTTAGCTGCCGTAAGGGGTTATACTCATTGAGGAGACTTAGCTTTATAAGATGTCTTGTATACTGGATCAAAATGTATGGAACAGATGACATTTTTCTACTTTACCACCTCAGCTTTGAAGTATAAACTTATATGTCACCAAAATAGTGAATAAAACAATCTTTAAAGATTTTTTTTAAACACAATTAGTTTTAAATAAGATCTTATTTTTTTTTAATTTCCCGACATTTCGGCACGTTTACAGGGGCCACAGGATGACTAGCTTCTAATAGATAAGTCTACCTGGGCAGTTCTTTGAAGATGAGCAGAAAAATGACAAAAAAAACCTGTCGCAATGGAGACAACCCAATTAGTTTATTGATGAAATGGCTATATGATTTTGGAAACGGGTTTAGGAGCATTGTGAAGAAATGGGAATTTCAAGGAATGGTAATGAGAAATATAGGATTGGTAATGATGTACTTTTACGGTAGCGAAATATATTTGGAAATGGTCCCGACCAATAACATTCTGGTCCCAAGCCAAGTTCTCCTGCTCGTGGTACACTCTGCTTAATGACGGACGAAGCTCTGGCGACCAAGTACAGACCGGCTTCGGGCAGCAGCGACATCGGTGCGATTATCTATAGCTACCCATTATTGCTTGCATATACTGCGTAACACTAATTTTGTTATCTGTTCTATCCAATAATGATTGCATTTGAGAGAAAAATGTTTCCACCTCCCTATTTTGATCAAGATGGTAAATAGATATTATTATCAAAATTCATATCGGTAATCTCTACTCCACAGAATTCCACCACACATTTGACAGTGTATGATTGTATATATATCAAGCTTTTCTTTCGTCTTAATGGATTCGCGCGTGAATATAGTCTTTAAGTAAAAAATTAACACAATTTAGACTAATACATTATTCTATTCATGGAATGAATTGTCAAAAATGCACTCTACGATGATTAATCATATGATTTGTATCAAATTGTACAAAAATCGGGTAAAGAGCACATGACTGGTAATTAGATTTTGGCGTTTCAAATTCCAATATATCGAAAAGTAAATAAGAAGCAGTAATATAATTAAATCCGCCTAATAGATCGCCTAAGTTTACGAACTTTTATACAAAGAGTAATGATAAATGTGAATGCAAACATATTCTTTGTTAAGGGCCGTGCGATTTCATCATCTTCAAAGAAGGGCACCTTCGAAAAATTTGCAATTTAAAACTAATCGTTTAGTAAAAAAACGAGTTTTAATCCGTTAAAGTTTTATTCAATGAAAAGTACGCGCAAAAAAAACATAAGTATATTAGTTCTCATAGTATTAGTAGGCTGGAATCTTGTCTGTCCCCACCTTAAGATTTAAACCTTCATAATTGTTATGGAAATTCAATGCCGGTAAAGTGAAGTTACTTTCAGCGGCGGTTATTCTGCGAAGTCATTAGTATGCTGACGGTACATTAATCAATTCAGTGATCGCTGCACAAAAGAAATGTATATTTTTGGAATTCATTCTTTCATTTACTTTTTCATGATAAATAAATGTCACAAAATATCGTCCCCATCACTAGCCATTTTAATGTCTCCATTTGAACCTGCCTTTCTTTTGGATGGGTAAGAAGAATTGGCCATGGCCCAACACACTGTCCCTAATGTGGAATTTAGGAAATTGCTTGCAAGAGGCACATACCTTCCGAAGCTTGAAGCTAAAAGGAGCTCGAGATAATGAAAAAGCGGAGAATAATCATAAACCTATGAGGAAATGTATGGACTACTTCTGTATTTGGCACAAAAGGGCGGCGAGGCGCGACAACCAACAGAACTTACAGCTTCTAACTTATTTCTTGTGTTCTGTGAACATAGGCTTAGATGACAACCTTAAGTGTCAAAATATATATTATTCTTTCGTTTTGAGTTATGAGGTGCCAAGTGATACGAACAATATTTATAGTGCTTAAGCATGAGAGAGTAAATGATAAATATCCAGGCATTCTATTTAGTGCTTAGCAAAAGTGGATCTAATAAATTATGATAAAAGATAAGAGGGTGTCAGAATAGAAGAAAATATCTGAAGTGTAATAAAAAAAAACAAATTCCAAACGCGCACAAAAATAAGTTTTTGTAAATTGTAATAGAAAAAAAGAATATATTCAAAAAACCCACCTGCATCAAAAACAAGTCAACTGAAAAGATGGAAACAAAATCAAATACAGAATTTTTGTTCTTAATAATTATATGAATAATATTTGACGATCTGTTTGGCGCAGGGGTACTAGTATAAGTTCCGGGTTCGATCCCCGGACAAGGCAAATATTTGTGTGCATGAACATGTTTATTTGTCTTGGTATGGTTGTTTAATATGTATATTATGTATGTATTAAAAAAAGTATAGAAGTATGTTTATCCGTTATCTAGTATCCATAACACAAGTGTTTCATAAAACAACGTGGGCTAGATAATTGGCGTGATTGTATGCAATTATTTATATTATTATATAAATGCAGTCGGAGACATGACATTATGAACGATTTATTATAAAATTATTTGCCTCCGACTGCATATTATTATTTTGAACAAAAAATATATATTTATAGGAGGGTTTTTTTAGTTTTTTAAATTTATATATTTTTAATAAAAGATATAAAAAAATATATTAATTTAAAAACGAAAAAACCCTCTTACATCAAAAACAATTCAACTGAAAAGATGGAAACGAGATCAATTATAGAATTTTTGTTCAACATAATAATATGCAGTCGGAGACAAAGAATGTTATAATAAATCGTTCATAATGTCATGCCTCTGACTGCATTTATATAATAATATAAATAATTGCATACAATCACACCAATTATCTAGCCCACGTTAAATTTCATGAAGCACTTGTGTTATGGATACTAGATAACGGATAAACATACTTCTATACTTTTTTTTTAATACATACATAATATACATATTAAACACTCAGATCCAAGACAAATGAACATATTCATGCACACAAATATATGTCTTGTCCGGGGATCAAACCCGGAACCTATGGCGCAGAAGGCAGGATTAGTACCCCTGCGCCAAACAGCACCCCGACCGCCTAACGGTCTAGCGTGTGATATCGCTAAAGCTATCAAACTTCAAACTCCCATAAAACCCTTCAACGACAGGGTTTTTTTCTAATTCCTACATATTTCTAGTCGTTAAATATTATTCATATTAATTTTTTTTTTTTGTTATAACTTATAATATGTCTGTAATCTGTGGTACAGGGGTTAAACGATGTTATTGTTACACATAAATCAGTACAAACACACACTGTGGTGAGCCAGTAATGAAACGAATGGATTCCTGAAACTTGATATATTACACCCGTTACATCTCGACCACATAATGTTCATTATCGGAATATATTCGTACCATGCAATCTTAACTTCGTTGAATCCTCTAGGTTCGCGAAACAAAGGTAGGTTTTTTTATGATCAATGGGAAGATTCTTAGCCTTCATCATACCTGATGTTAAGTATTGATAAGGCAGAAATAGTAGCGAGCCTCTCCCGGAATCCTTAATGACTGATGAACTGGCTATCTTATCTCTAACTGACGACCTGTTTGGCGCAGGGGTACTAAGCCTGCCTTCTGCGCCAGAGGTCCCGGGTTCGATCCCCGGACAAGACAAATATTTGTGTGCATAAACATGTCTATTTGTCTTGGTCTGGGTGTTTATTATGTATATTATGTATGTATTTACAAAAAAAAGTATATAAGTATGTTTATCCGTTATCTAGTAACCATAACACAAGTTCTTAATGACACTTAACGTGGGCTAGATAATTGGTGTGTTTGTAAGCAAATATTTATTTATTTATTTATTTTATTTAACTGTCAGAACACAACAATGCTGTAAACATTATAATTCTGCAAGAAAAACTTACATGCAAGATGCACCGCCCGCCCGCCCGCAAATAAATGCAGATGCAGCACAGTGACACACCTTGCACCTAGAAAACAATATGTACCCCCGCTGGGAATCGAACCTGGGAGCTCTGGGTCTGAAACTGGTGGTTGTTACCACTAGACCACTGAAGCGGTCAGAATAGGTAGGTAAATATTGCAAAGTTTAACTCAAAAAGTTTTTATTCAAATAAACTTATAAGTACTTTTGAATCTTCCAATTTCGTTTTCCTATCAGTGTTTTTATCGACAAGAAGAACGACCGCTAGAATTTTATTAGCTCACGGAAGCAACTCTGCCTATTCCTGTAGTATTAATTAAATATAAGTATTGGTTTTGAAGTGTAAACGCGTGTAAAGTTTTGTTAAAAGTATCAAATAGGAGATCATTCAGGCTCCATACAGGTTGGTAGGACTTGTTGTAAGTCCGCCTGGCTAGCAACCACCATCTTATCTAAGTTTGACGCTATAACAGCACTGTTTTCAGCATTGTTGTGTTCCGGGAGTGACCGATAAGGTAGCCAGATCCTCAGTAGTTGAGGGTTCCAGGAGAAGCGAGCTTCCACTTTCAGCCTTATCAATCAATACTTAACATCAGGTAGGATGAAGGCTAAGAACCTCCCCGTTGCTCTTAAAAACATTTTTTGGCAATTTCTGAAAGTGCCGGACATAAAAAAAAAATATACGTATGGTATTAAAACAAGTCATTTGAAGCAATAGGTGATATGGCACAAAAGTTGTAGAATTACACCAAGTCACGGTATACAAATTCAAAGATTCGTAAGTAGTTTTCATACATTTATGGATTTTTTTAAGTGTAAAGAATCTTGATCTGAAGCATTTTTATTATGCAGTAAGGTAATTATATGTTCTAATAATACATCAAGCAATATCCATGCAACAAATAGAAAAATTACGTCTCAAGAAATTTTTTAAGTAAAAACTTCTTTAACGGCGTTGTGCACATGAGAGTTTAAAATTTTTGGGATGGGTAAAAAATTTTAAAGTCGCGTCAGGACACGTGACCTGATCGAAAATTCGTAAGACGGAGGGAGAGTAGGCCGGCGCGGCATAGGAGAGGAAGTAATATCCCCTATTCCGTATCCGTTTTGTCTCGCGATGACTTCGGAACATTAGTTTTAGCAATATATTTTTAATTTATAGCATTTTAAAAAACTAAGGAATGTATGAAAATGTCCTAGAACTTGTATACTTTGAGTTAGAGTAATCCTACAACTTTTGTGCCATATCAAATATTACTCCAAGCGACCAGCTCTTACCATACGTACCATTTTTTTTTATTGGCCGTCACTTATAGAAGAGGGTCCAAAAATAATGATCTCCATAACAAAATATTCAGCTTTTGATATTCCTGTGTTTTAGTAACTATTGTCACAATCTAGTTATGTGTCTTCGTGGTATTGTGATGAATTTTCGTGCAAAGCGAATGGACAATGAGGAAAACTTTTCTTACGAAAACTTTTAAAAGGGGTTTAAAGCGTTTAAACTCTTAATGACGATAAGTACAATTTCTTGTTTGATGAAGTGGCGGGTGGCTGTTAAGGGCCCATACAAAGCTAGAAGAAATAAGGATTTCCCCCGCGCGTCCCGCACCCTATGCCGCTGTCGACTAGCTCCGCGCGTGTCGTTATCGCAGGCCGAGAACAAAGTTCGCTTGAGTTTACGTGCACAGTGTAATGAAGAAAACAGAGACAAGTGTCGCATGTATATACACATACTTAATGCATTCAAATAGATATTCCTGGTGAGTACTGTTTATTGTTTATTTTATAAATTACGTTTTTTAATAATATTTATAATGTTTTTTCTGTTTCAGATTGGCAACAGTGTAGCGCGATTAAAAACAGGAGACGAGTACTTTTTATTATGGTAATCCTTAGGTAACCTGAGGATTAATAATAAACATACAAGTAATAAATATATAAAAAATGTGCGACATTACATTTTGTATTGTAATGTGGTTTGGTGAACCTCCCGCATTATTATTCGTTTTACTTATGTTAATAACCATCTTGGGATCCATTGGTCTGTATGCCTAGTGTGAGTTTTGTTTGCTTGAAATTTATATGAAAAAAACGCAATTTACACGTTCTGACAGGGGTTCAGTACGTCTCTCAATTATAATTATAGTAATTAATACACTCAACACAAACATCCTTTTCTTATTAATTCTTGATTTTAGTATAGAAATGCAAAAAAAAATATTATAATATACCCAAAACCCATGTAAGATGGAAGCGTGAAAAATAATAAACTATTCAACAAGCAACCAATTTTTTATTTACATTTTCTTACGTTTAGCTTCAATACTCATTGATATTGCTCCTTTTCGTTTATTTTTGCTTACATTTACTAGCGGACTGCTTAAGGTGGTACGACTTCCATACTAACAAACATTGCACATTAATTGGTTCATCATACATTAATAATTCATAAATACATGTGCAACTAACACGTTTTAGTTATTTGTTAGCGCGAAATTATTAAAAAAATGTACTTTCATACATGAGGTATATAAATGCGATGAGTCACACACACATACATAGAATTATTGAAATTATAAGATGTTAGGTTTTTCGTGATTTATGTATGAAAGTACATTTTTTTTATTATTTCACGCAAACAAATAACTGAAACGAGTTAGTTGCGCATGTATTTATGAATTATTAAGGTATGATGAACTAATCAATGTGCAATGTTTGTTTGTATGGAAGTCGTACCACCTTAACTTAATATTTCGAGTCTGACGAGGATTCACTAATTCTGGCAAAACATGTTGCATATAAAAGTCTTTTAGTTTCGGTAGCATAAAGGTCTCCCAAAATTTGTCGTCTCTTTCAATTTTCAAAATTTTCATACACACACAGTACAAAACAATAAGGGTATTTTTAAAAACCTTTTGTAATGACAACATTCGCCATCCGTATTTTTTTCTTGCAACGTCAGATCAAAATTGGACATTGAACTACTTCTATGCTCAGATCTGAAAAAGAGACAATAACATGTATTTGTGTCTAACAATAAAAACATGTAGGGTTGTATAATGTCTTCGACAATATAAGTATTATTAATTTTACAAGCTTATCTTCTTTTAAATTTCCATGGTTATTGAAGTTACTAGAATAAACTAGGACTGGATTTACACCATGTACCTGTTTATATTTGAGACTCCGATATTTCAGCGCAGTTGCATGCGCCATGGTCACGAAAGAACTGTTGATTGTTGCGGGTTGATGTTATTGGCACACGAATAGATCTACCTTCCGTCTAAGTCTAAGTCTTTTATTACGCTCGATACTGGTACCACTGTCTGCAAACTTACTTACATTTTAGCCCTCACATTGTCATTATCTAAATGTTGTTGCTGCTCATCATTAATGAAAGTAGAAGTAACATCAGGAATTATGTTTGTAAGATCTGCCAATACGATTCTAAAAAACCGAAAAATAATACATTTTATAACTGTTTTGTTTTGTCATGCACCAAAGCACTTTTAAGGTATTGGGTATTTTAAGATACCTTTTGGGACTAATACATTCGACATTCGTAGCTTCCTGCACCGTCATAATCAGAATTGAACATTGAGCTACCTGTTACAATGCTGTTACTACTAGACTCGGCTCTGAAATAAAAACCGGAAACAGGTACAGCCCGAGGAAATAAAGAAAAAAAATTCTGATCATTCCGTCTTAATAATTCCGTCATCTAAACTTTGCATTACTATAAGTGCCAAGCAATATTTTGGTTCCTCGATGTGACCAATGAGGTACCAAATTGGTCTTGTTCGGAACTTACATAGAATATAATACAGGCGCGGATCCAGGATTTGTTTGAGGGGGGGGGGGGGGGATTTGGTTCAGGGAGGTTATATCATAATTGCAAACATTTTGCTTAAAAACTTTGCGTAAAACTGTGTGCCGGGGGGAGGGGGGCAATGGCTATTGTCCCCCCCCCTTTTGTTTGTGCCTGAAACTAAAAAAAGTATACTATGTATTTACTTATAATAAATTACTACTTTTATCTAAAAAGTACAGTCAAATAATATCTTTATTCAATTTCAAACATTTAAATTGGCACTGATTTCTGACAGATATTTGACAGTTTTGTATCTTAATATGCTGCTCGTCGAATACTTGTCTACTTTCTACAAATTTCTACAAAAGCTTATTTTTTATCTCTGTTTGCTATAATAACCTATACCTAGGTTATGATTAACAAATAGACTTTTTAAATAATCTACGTGCGAAATCGTCGCGGAGCGTAAGGCAAGCGCAGTCCACACGTCTCAATGGAGCACTCACGACTGAAGAGCGAGGAGCGAATCAGACAGAAATACGGTGAAATAACGCATGCGATAGAGATGCAAACACTGGTGTCTGTTTTAAAAACATCAACGTAAGCGACATTATCGTTTTTAATTTATTATTAATGAACTATTTAAAATTTTGAAAAACTGTCAATCACAAAACTAGAGAACTAGCTAAGGTATTTTTTAATAATAGTTTCAAGACTAAAGGTTTAATAGCGGTTGGCACAGAATTGAAAAACTACAAAATTGGAAGTAACTTTACGATTTTTTTCTATCGAGAAAAGTTTTAGCAATCATGATTCTGTCAATCACATAACTGAGTACTATAGTCTACTTTCTACAGTATTTTTTTGGGGCCGATAAATCTAGTAATACTATGTGAAATCCTTGATCAAAAATGTGTATTTGGCTTTGTATGGCCCCTTAATAATGTATAATTTGTTTTACTTATTTATTACTTTAACTGAACTAAAGGTACGCCATCTGTACCCAGCTTATTATTTTTGGAGAGGTACCCCCCCAGCTTTCTGTGGCAGCCTGTAATTAAGACAGTGCCGAAATTCTTGTCACTTTTAGTTAAATTCATTACTGAAGACTGGGTGTTTGCTAAAGTTTGTTCACCGAAAAGAGCTAGTACTGAGACAATTTGGTCGCTTGTGATTGGCTGAAAATAAGATGTAATTGCCTTCAGCCAATCATGGGCGAACGGATTACCTATGCGCCTTATATTCAGCCAATCAAGAGCGAGAAAATTCTCTCAGTACTAGCTCGCTTCGGTGAACAGACTATAGTAACAAATTGAACCCGTGCCCACTTCGCTAAACGTCAAACTTTTTTCGCCATCAGCCATTTTAATGTCCCCACTGCTGGGGCAGTGGCCTTCTTAGATAAGGATAAGGTGAATGGGCCATGACTCAATGGGGATTGATAGGTTTTGACGACTACAAGTGCAGCCGGGACTAACGGCTTAACGCGCCTTCCGAAGTTCGGAGGAGCTCGAGATAGCAAATTTTTGGCCACCCATCCCATGAGCGACCATTACGAAAGTTCCTCAACAATCGCAGGCCGAGCGCGCGAACCACTGCGCCACGGGCTCCAAACTTTTTAACTTGTGATGAAATGATCTCACTATAAAATATAGCCAATATCACTCAAGAATAATATAGCTTTGAGATGACATCATTACCAAAATCGGTTCAGTTATATTGTTATTGTAGTTACAGAGGTAACTCACAAAATAAATTTTACTTCTTAATAATATTATCCTCTTGTTAATAAACGTGCAATAAACTGACACACAGGAATAAAAGTAATGCTGTCACTTTTATTCGCTAAAAGGAAGTGAGAGACAACATTAGATTTGAACCTAGGTGTAACTTTAATCCACGTTTATTAGCAAGGTATTTAATGTATATGTTAATAATGTTCAATTATTAATAATGTAAAAGTGATTAATTAATTACTTTGACCGCACATTAAGAATAATTGCAACGGTCTTTTGGTCAATGTAATTTATGTTCAATGAAGTTGGTAAAAATATCGATTTTCGGTCTTTTAACATAGCAAAACGTCAATAGAAGCGGGGGACGGGGGGCGCAGCCGACGACGAACGAAAGAAGACTTTCTTTAAAAATAACTAAAATATGACACCTATATTTATACGGTCAAGAAAGTCATCTCTGGCGCTTCGCCGGCTGCTGCCGCGGCTCGTTCGTGAAGCTCGCGCGTCTTTTTGGTCACAGTTCTAACCTAACCTAACCTAACCTTTAGAACTATTTGGCCCAATGCCGGGAGCTGCGCCGCCCGTTACCTATTCATTAAAATTCAAATAAATACCTATTTATTAAAATGTTGTTTAATTTCTTTTACCAAAGACAGTCGATAATTATTAATAAATACCGAAAAAGTGATACATTTCTTAATTGTTTCACAAGTTGACCAAATCATGAGGTCAGTATTAATAATGAGTGGTTATTATTTATGACCATGACCTCCGTGACATATGTTACAGTGAATTTCCGAAGTGCAGTGTATACAGTACCCACCATACCGGTACCAACATGATACCAGACAGATACACAGATTGTGACGAGGCATACAACCTCTTCATAATCCTGGCAGTCCCTTTTGGCTTTTTTCACTTAGTTTGCAATAAAAATGTGTATTTGTATTTGTATTCTTTCAGCATTCTATTTCTAAATTCAAAAATTACTAGCAGATCGCTTTTGACTTCTGTCAAAGGGATCTTTGTCAACAGCATTAAGAATGGTGAACACGATTTTTAGTTATATACCGTCTGTGGCCTAGAACCGGAAGATAATATTAAAAACGGAGGCTCTTTACGTCACTAGTGATTGAATCATTAGGGTAACCTAACTAATTAAAACCTAATCGTTACTTTTTGATTTTTTCTAACAAACTTAATCGTGAATTCAATATAATGCAAACAACAGTACCGCTCAACTTTTCGGAGCACTCGGAACGTCTTTTTGACAATTTATGTGTCGGCTGATAGAAAAATAATACTGTCTGACTTACATCGTAATTCATGAATGTATTGTTTTCTTTCTGGAGTGTTTTTTGCACTCAAAGCTATTTTCACATAAGTTTTGTAAATGAATTCAATTCGATTAAATTGAAATCAATTTAAACTGAAACCAAAGAATTTCCCATGACAATATTCTGACTTTACTAATCAAAATTATTCTTTTGAATTTACACTCTTTTAACATTATGATCTTCTTTATAAAAAGATCATAATGTAAAAAGCGTAGAATCCATGGAATTAGCAGGTACTACGTACTAGTACTTAATAATTCCATGGCTGAATCTACTTGGTACAAAGAGTATACTTAGTATTGGTTGACATGACATGTCATGCATGATGGATAAAATTATAAACAGATAACTGTCATTGCGATATTTCATATTAAACTAATTTTAATTAATTTGAAACAGAGATTTTAAGCTGTGGGAAGTAGCAGGGGCTGTTGCTTTTCGATGAGATAACGGTAAATTTTCTAATGGATAGCGATATCGTGATGTTTTGCGGTAAGTTTTTGTTGTCCCCTGTACCACGATTAGTTCGCAACGTTATCGATAATATCGTTTTGCAATACTACACTGATTATGAATCGTAACTTTAAATTCTTATTGTGAGTAATGCATGGGTTTTGATTAACTGAAATCTTTTCAGAATAAATACTAATACTCTAGACAGTCTCTATTTTCAAAATTTTCCCCGATTATAGGCCCCACGCGGTATAAAATAGTTAATAATACCCCGTTTTGAGTGAATTCGAATATTTTATTAACAAATTACAGTGATAATAAGTGCTCTTCGCGTGCTGACCGTCGCAAGGTTACATGTGAAAGTAACCTTATCTATCTGTCTAGCACGTTTTTTCGTTTCAACCACTGAAACAATTTTGTAAATTGATAATTATAGTCTAAACTAATATAACCTATATATGCAAAAGTTTGTTTGTTTGTTTGTCCTTCTTTCACGCCCTAACTAAGAAACCAATCGGTTTGATTGTTGGTGCAGAGTTTGGCATAAAGAACGGAGAATAACATAGGCTACTTTTATCCCGATTCCCACGGGAACAGGAACCATCCGGGAAAACCGCGGGCGACCGCTAGTAGTCTATAAATAGAGTTCTGCGTGAAAATTTTTTCATCTAAAGCTGTTTTCCAAGCTTTACGGAAACCCATCTTATTTTCATGTATAGTTAAGTAAGGGATGATGTATGCATACATAAGGAAAGTCGATATTGGCCTAGACAATATTTCAGGCCAAGGAAAATCTATTCTCGTACGAAATACCAATATCTCGGTTACTTACGTATGTATTTATTAAAATATTATTGTTATGTATTGTGGATTTCTGTTGAAATGTAAATAAAACTTATAAAAGCGTGTGTACTGTAATATATTTGGTAAATAACTAGTCAAAGAATAAACATCGTTCAACGTTCAACGTTCCATCTGAACGTCTAAAGTGATAGAGAACAGATTGAAATTTTGATTAAAGTATATAGCCAGTATTACAATATTACAACAATTTCACTTACTTAGGGAGTAGGGATGATTCAAAAGTATAAAGTTCTAAAATAACTGTAACAATCTGCACCTATGTACATTTCGGTTCATTCGATTCATTTTATAGATAAGTAGATTAAACACCAAATTTTTAATTATTCAAAATACGCTCTCACTTTGACTCAACGTCAAAAAAATCGCACCTTTTAATTTCTTAAGCGTTATTAACACTTAAAAAATGCGTGCCGTACACGCATTTTTTTGTACCCCCAACAATATTGGTCTCGTTTGAAACCCAATAAATAAACATAATAAGCAACATTTCATTGCTTAAAAAAAATCATAATAACACAATGTGACATAAAAAAAAGTAATTTTGTTCCGAATAAGGACCGCTGGTTGAGCAATTGCGCTACAATTTGTGTTTGTTAAAGGTTCAATAGTTCCGAACCGTTCGTTACCTAACCCTTAAAAAAAGTATTTAGTAAGTTGTTTTAACACAAAAAGAATAATTATAGTAGTTTGTTACACAAGTGACGTAAGGGAGCTATTACAGAACAAGATCCAATTTGGCGCCTGTGCGAGCGCAGCTCGCAAAGGGCGCTAAAGGATCGAGTGCATCCGAGATATTTAGACGCCCGAGCGAGCGAAGCGAGCGTGGGCGAATATAGTTCGAGGTTGTAATAGCTACTTACAACCGAGGTAAGCATTCTACTTTACATCATTCATGCGAGGTAAATAAACATTTGTACGATATCTTCGGCTTCAAGATGACAGAAATCAGGCGTCCCGACCAGTTCTTCATCGGATGAAGTACTTGACATGATGAACTAACACTTTTAACTAGCAAAAACTTATAATTATATACTTATATTAAATTTTAATACAGTCGTCGCAAGTGAACAAGCAGTTAATTCAAATGAATTGCCGCCATTTTCATTGTTTGGTTACAGTAAAAAGTTTTCTTATCATTTTATAAAAACAAAATTGACCTAAGAGTTTTGCATAGCTTGAACTGAAATGAAATGCCACCATTTTCATTTTTTTTTTTTTTCAGTAAAAAGTTTCGTCATTTTATAAGAAAAGAGATTGGTTCACCAAGGAGTTTTACATGCTTAAATGATAAAGTGTACTTTACAATTCAAGCATTCACCCTATGCTTGATTTGTATAGTGATTTGAAAATGGAACGTTCTATCTAAACAATGCACTGTGTTGCACATGCCAACTTACACAGCCTCTTACCATATCTAGTAAATCCTAGTTACCGAGCAGTATGATGTAAAGGACTATTATAATAATAGTCGGATGTTTAAGTGATCGGGTGTACGCTTTAGATTGGCCGCCTCTTTTGCCGCTGCGTCTGCTTGCTCATTTCCGCTGAGTCCGACATGGGCCTTGACCCACGCGAATTCAACGGTTAGGCCGGATGTTCTGGCCTGGTGTAGGCATTGGTGGATGCGGGTGGCGAAGGTGTTGTGGGAATTAGGATTCTCAAGTTCGGTTAGTGATGATCTGCTATCCGAGCAGATGATTGTTTGAGGGAGGACTATTATAATAATAGTCCTTTACATCATACTGCTCGGTAACTAGGATTTACTAGATATTATTGTTCTGTAAACTTATTTTTTTGTTTGTTCTATTCCAATAAAAATCAAAAAGTTGAATTGTTTTGGGTAATCCTTTTTGTAAACTTTTAAATGATATCCAATATTTCCTCATAAATTGATTCCAAATAAAGTTTAACAGTGGGTTTTTAAAGATGCGATTTTTCTGATGGTGAGTGTAGTTAAAGACGTAAGTATTTGTTCCTCTTCTATATGTGTGATCCTACTATTCTGAATAAATTTGAGCATTTTCAGCATTTGAGTTTTGCTTACGTTTGCACTGTCCATGAACGCCTACGGAAGTCGACTTGCTACGACGCCTACTACGTCTACGAAACTCGCAACGCCTACGCAAATGTGTGGATTATAAATATGCCAAGGAAGATTTATGATAAGCTTATGTTTTATATTTGATTTCCTTATAAAGATAACAAATATAGGAAGCCTACGTCACATTTATACCTGTTACTATAGTCCATAGTTTGTTTTGATTTTTTTAGTTCCTATATTTCATTTTTTTATGAACAACGGGGAGACAATAGACGATAGACGGGGTTCATCAAACCTACCGGATGTTAAGTATTGATAAGGTCCCGGAATCCTCAACTGAGACTGAGGAACCGGATGTCTTATCTCTAATTGCCTGCCCAGTCTGTAATAAAAAAAAGAAAGATAAGATGGTAGTAGCTAGACAGACTTTTTTTATGAACAACGGGTAGACTTTTAGCCTTCATGTTAAGTATTCATAAGGCTAAAGATGGAAGCCAGCCTCTCCCGGAATACTAAATCACTGAGGAACTGGCTATCTTATCTCCAACTCCCGGAACACAACAATGCTGAAATCATTATTGTTATGGCGTCAGACTTAGATAAGATGGTGGTAGCTAGCCAGGCAGACTTACAACAAGTCCTACCAGCAACGAAACCGAATACAATATGTAAACCCCGCTGCGAATCGAACCCGGGACCCCTGGGTCTGATACCGGTGTTTGTACCACTAGACCACAGAGGCGGTTAAACTCACAACAAGTTCTACCACCATCAAAGTACTCCTTTAAAAATAAAAAAAACTACTACGGTAAACAGTAAAGTTTCTACCAACTACAAGTTCAATTAAAATTACATTTATGAAATGAGCTTTCGCAACGGTAGCATGTCGTTCGGAAATCTATAGAAAATCGGTAATGTTAGGTCGTTAGTGAATCGCCGAGTTGCAAACTTGGACTCGATCCAGCGTGTGATGCCGGTATATTTGATCAGCATTCGTTTCGGATAATGCACGGGAATCGTACTTGTTCGTCATGTTTTTCGAGTGTCATCTTGTATTTTGATATGGTTCATTTATGATCCGCGCATAAAGACCTGACCGTAATCGATCACGTTTGTTAAACAACGTTCGGTCCGGTCAAGTGTCGGATGGGTGACCGTAAAGTGGCATTACAACTGAGCGCTTCCGTGCTTCTGAGAGCAGGTTAAACCGTCGGTTCCGGCCACAGAACACAAAAAGTATTTGAAAGAGGTCACGGCTGTTGTCATCTGATAAATTCAGAGGCCTTATAGGGGGCTTGATAAACTCAGACACCAAAGGTGGCCGCTAATCCTCATACGATAAGAGAGAGAGAGAGAGAGACGGGTCATTAATAATTTTAAAACAAGATTTGTGTTATGCGGCTGTGTTGTTGCTCAGTTTTTTTTTACATTATTTTTTTCACTGTGGATTTTCCCCATTATAACAAGGACTAATGTAACAAGGTTTAGAGTTTGTTTGCTAGTTTCCTAAATAACTTACTTACCACTACTTATGTTAACATTTAGGGGTAGAGACGCAGATGTACATAAATTACATACATCATCATCATCTTAGCCACATGACAGCCACTGCTGGGCAAAAGGATCTCTACGACGATCGGTTCTGCGCTGCCCGCATCCAGCGGCTTCCCGCGACCGCGCACCAGATCGTCATTCCACCTCGTCAGACGCATCGTCCGGTGCGCGTTTTATAAAATTGCATACAGTTTGTTGAAACAGGTTTTGTCAGTATTTATTTAAAAAATGTCCACGTAAATAATAGACACAGGTGTTCGTGTAGACCAATCAATAATTGACCGAATTAAGTAAGCTAATACACCTGCTATGTTATGTTAAACAGATTGTAACCCAATATTATTGTTCTACTAACAGATAATTAAGCAAGACTGGACACCGAATCCCGCAATCAATTATGCAAACAGAATACACGGACAGGCTAAGTGCTATTAGATCCTCTAGGTCTAGGTTGTTGAGATGACAGGTGTACTAAGCCGCTGCTGATTATCAGAGCTTAGGATGACACAATACAGCTCCGTACAGGCTATATCTACATATAGCCTGGACGGAGCGACGTCACTCTCTGTCACTCAATAATCAAGACGTTTCCGTCTTTGGTTTTACCTTCACCTGGCTTGTCCCTCCAGATGCGTACCGAGCCGTTGATACACAGAAGAAATCCTACTAATATTAATAATGTAAAAGTTTGTGACGATGCTTGGATGAATGGATGGGTTTTTGTTAGTTTTTCACGCAAAAACTACTGAGCGGACATAGATGAAACTTTACATACAACATAGACACTGCTAGAACAATAACTGCATAGAACATAGGCTAGAATTTGGCTATAAAAAGGAACGGTAACCACGCTAGTAAATGTATAAAAGAGTCGCGGCCACCCACGGTTTGACCCGCGTGGTTACTGCGCCCTTGGGAATCTCAGATAAAAGTATTCTATGTTTTAAACCAGGCTATCTGTGTGCTAAATTTCATCCAAATCCGTTCAGTAGTTCTTGCTTAAAAGAGCAACACTTCCATCCACCTATCCTCGTAAACTTTCGGAACCATTCCATTACGACTACAACTGCACCGTTTTTATGTAAAAGCAATGCACGAATTGTCATATATTATTATACATTTTAGTTTGATCAGAAATGTGGCTGTTTACCGATAAACCATTTGCTAGCTCGGTCTCGTTATCAGTTAACTTGACTCTTAACTCAAAAGTTTTGAAGCTAATTAAAAGTTTAAGTTGAAATCTTCGTGATGACCCGACGAAAATTTAATTTAAACCCATTTCACATTTCGTTTGATTACTTAAAGAAGCGTTGAGAAAGCGATTAAGTATTAAAATTAGCTGTGGTCGATAGGTTTTAAGCAAATTGGTATAAGTTATGTTAGAATAATCCTAACTAATATTATAAATGCAAAAGTGTGTTTGTTTGTCCTTCCTTCACGCCCTAATAAATCAACCAATCGACTTGATTTTTGGAATAGAGTCTGTTGAAAGGACGAAGAGTAACATAGGATACTTTTTACCCTGATATTTCCACGGGAACGGGAACCATGCGGGTGAAACCGCTGGCGGAAGCTAGTTTAACAAAATTAACCAGTGACTTCATTGAAAGTAGAAATAATTTAGAAAAAAGAGGATTTAAACAAGTATGTACCTAGTATGAATTTTAATTGTCTCAGCGGAGACAAACGTTCTTATGTAAAAACTTTGAACCTGTATCAGCCGTCTTTAAAAAAAAAGTGTTTTATTCCACTTCATTTGTTATTTGATTTATTTCAAAGCTTTTCTTAAATTTTCTTTCTTATGTCGTGTTGTAAATATTACACACCCATTTGCACTAAACTTAAGAACTGCCTAAGGATATTCTTATCTATTTTAAAACATTAATATTAAGAATAGCTTAAGCTTTAGGCGCCCGATGATTGGGCCCGTTAGTTAAAGAAGCCTTAGTAGATTTTATGAACGTCATATGGCCAAATTTTTTATTAAGATTAAGAAAGATAAGAATTGCTTTAGGCGATTCTTAAGTTTTATGCATATAAGGTATTAAGTAAGATTATCAGATAAATTATTACATGTTAGTTCTAGTATAACTATTAGCGTATAGTAGATTTTATCTAATAGTTGCAAAATCTAAAGGACTGAGATAATTAGCTTAACGAACGGAGTCGATAAGTATTTCCAAATACGGATTACCTCACCGCGATATTAACGTACAATAGAGAAGTGTATTCGTGGCGCTCCTATTGATTGCTGGCGATTGTTGCCTCTATCAACCCTCGCTAAATTGCTTCAGGTCTATTGTGATGTAACAATGGGATGAAGTTTGATTAGGTTATGGCATTGCTAATCAATTAACAATGTTGCTGCGGTGCCATAAAGCTCGATTTTAATGGGAGAAAATTGGACGATGCTCTATTGTTTCAGAATAAAAAGCTACTAGATGGATGTATTTATTTTACACTTCATCCAATTAAAATGTTGGATATTATTTAATTGTTTCGTTTAAAAGTTTTCCGCTTTAAAATTTGAAAACCATTTTTCGAGTACTTGTAGGTATCCGATTGAGCTGAAATTTTGCATATACGTGGGCTGTTCCAATAATAATTAGTGAAATGAAAATTAGTTAAGTTTTCAAAACAGCTTTTCAAAATATTCCACTCCAATCCCAATGCACTTATGCATTCGGGTAAACCAGCTTTCAAAACATTTAAAAGACGTGTCTTGCGCCGGTCGAATAATTACTGCCTCGTCTGCAGTGCTAAATTTCGCCTACGAATCTTTATTTTTTACCGTGGGAAATAAAAAAAAAACGAATGGAGCTAAATCTAGGCTGTACGGAGTATGGCGTAACATTTGTACCCCTGAAGTTGACAATAGGCCATGGTTCTAGCAGCTGTGTGAGCGGGTGAGCTGGCGCGTTTTCTTGGTGAAAAAGAAGCCACGGACGCCGCTCCTTGGCCGTCGTCTATCCAACTCCCCGAAAGCTTGAGGCAGACAAACTTCGCTATACCATTCACTAGTAACTGTTCTACGGTCTTCTAGCGGAATTACTGCTACTGGTCCACTGCGTCGAAAAAAACCGCTATAATTTGTTTTATTAGAACTCCGACCGCAAACAACTTTTGTGGGCAAATCGCCATATTCAATCACCCATTGCGTGGATTGCTGCTTCGTGTGAGGATCGTAGCTATATATCCATGATTCGTCAGTTGTAAGTATGTAGGATACGTTTTCCGAAGTTCCTCATTCGAACTTTTCATCTAAAATTTGCAACAATCAACACGACGGCGTTTTCGCTTATCGGTGAGAGAATGAGGTATCATCGCAAAGCAAGCTTCCTAACTTTAAGGTGTTCATGCAGGATGGTGGAAACTGCCTGTGATCCAATGTTTAGTTCAGCTTGTATCTCTCGATGTGTAATATGTCTATTCTCTCGCAAGAGCCACTCTACCCTGATGACTTTTTCATGAGTTACTGCAGTTGGTGTTCGGCCGGGTCTTGGGTCATCGTTTAAGTTCTCTCGACCACGTTTAAACTCACGAAACCAATAAGTAAATTGTTGCAGCTTGTAAATTTTCTTGAGATTCCTTGAAGGGTAACCCTCTTTTTTTTTTATGTACGACGGTGAGACTCTTAGCCTTCATCATACCTGATGTTAAGTATTGATAAGGCTGAAGATGGAAGCGAGCCTCTCCCGGAATCCTCAATCACTGAGGATCCTCGTTTATAATCATAAAAAATCATAGCACCAAAAGCTTCCCGCGAGACGTCCATTGTTGCAAACAAAAGAAGAGTGATAGATAATCTTTAAACATAAATATAAAAAAAAAACTACATATTGGTGGCCAGTGATTTTCACAAAGGAGGTTTGTTTTAAAATAAGCCGTCAATTCAAAATAGTTTCATGAGAGAAGAGGTTGTATTTATTCTGTGGCTATAAATTTTCGGAACAACCTAGGTATATGATGATATGAGATAAGGCTGAATATCATCTTCAGCATTATCAATACTTAACATCAGGTATGATGAAGGCAATGGGCCTATGAACAATGGGTTCATAAAAAAAAAACTTTCAAGTTTTGATGCTCTTGACCTTGGAAGGGATTTATGGCGTGAGGATATGCAATTATACACTACAGGGGCCTTACCATCAACTCTTTGCGATTATTTTTAGGTTGTGAGAGTGGGATGCTGCCATACGGCGCGTATAGCGGCGTCTCACCCTTACTATCTGAAAATAAACTAAAATGAATCGCAATTCAATTGTTGGTAGTCCCCCTGAAGTGGAAATAAGCTCCTAAATATTTGGTCTCTTATCACTAACTCCTTTTTTTTTCTGCCAGAGAATTACGACAGTTTGCTTGTTGCATACAACTAGGATGCCAATCTAGTAATTATGCTTAAACACTGAAGCCTCGTTTGTGTCTGCCCGGAGTTAATCGTGTTAGGTGAATTACGATGCGCACGGCTTGTGTGGTCTAAGTTAGTAAAAAAAAAAGAAAATAAATCTTCTTGAAATAAAACAACTTTTACGGATATCAAACGCGCTATATTTCCACGAACTAAGTTGTAATTGTCCGTAATTTTTAGGTTTTTTAGGGGTTTTTTGATTTTCCCGACGTTTCGGCACCTTTACAGCTGCCGTGGTCACGGGATGACTGATCATCATCCCGTGACCACGGCAGCTGTAAAGGTGCCGAAACGTCGGGAAAATCAAAAAACCCCTAAAAAACCTAAAAATTACGGACAATTACAACTTAGTTCGTGGAAATATAGCGCGTTTGATATCCGTAAAAGTTGTTTTATTTCAATGAACAGTGCGCGCCAAAACATAAGATGTACGTATATAAATCTTCTTCTTCTTCTTTTAATCGTATAAGGATTAGTGGCCATCTCTGGAGTCAGAGTGCTTGATAAGCCGGCTAAAAGGCCTCTGACTTGGCTTAACGACTGTTATCCGATCACAGCAGCCGGGACCGACGGTTTAACGTACCCTCCGAAGCACGGAAGCGCTCAGTTGTAATGACACTTTACGGTCACCCATCCGACACCTGACCGAACCGAACGTTGCTTAACAAACGTTGGTGCGGTTAAAGTACTTATACTATTTAAAATTGAATTTGTGCGCTGGTAAAGTAATAATAGTGGACTGTATTTTTTTTGAGTTGAGAGTTAAATAAGTGTATTAATTTCAGCTAATATGGACGAAAAACTATATCGTAACGCTAGGCACTTGTAACAACTATTTAGACGGAATTCAGCTGTTTTAGGTAATTATGGCAATGAGAGGAAACAGCTGAAAAATAAGGAAAATACATGCACTTACGTACTCGTAGAATAGCTTCAGTCCTGGATGAAATTGTGCAGCAGTTCACACCACGTGGCGGTAGCTTTCAAGTGTTCATTCGACGTAGCTAAGCCTTTATTACACTTATCAGTTCATAAAATTTGCAGACACAATGGTTTTCATGTATAAGTAGAAAGTTCGTGTAAAATTGTAAAACAATAAAAAAAATCCCAATAAAAATATAGGAGCGGTTGCACACGCGCGTTGACAATCAATTCGCGATCGAGACAGAGACCGACGAGACGTCATCGGGTGCGTATACGCATCTATATTTATGTGCATGTAAGGTGAGGAATGTAGGTAAGGATTATGTAGCCGTTACAAGTGCCAATAAAGAACAAAATAAAAATAATTCTTATAACGATAACCATCATCCCCCCGCCCTTGAAGGATTCCCTTCAACAAAAAAAAGAAAGAGAAATACTCTGCAGTTCAACTTAATTATGAATACGAAAGCTAGGTACTTAAGTTAAACTAAACATAAAAATATAAAAAAAATACTACTGGTTAGGAAGCGGACATAACCGCACAACAGGGCGGATGTATGTTCCGCTGATAGTTTTTATTTCCGTGACTCTTATAACGCCGTCCTTACCAGGAAAAACTTTAGTTACTACGCCCAATGGCCATTGTAAGGGCGGCGCGTTATCAACTTTAATCAAAACAACAGTTCCGACAGTAACTGGATTTGAAGGAGTGTTCCATTTTGCCCTCGCTTGTAAATTATGGAAATATTCTAATTTGAATCGTTTCCAAAACGATTGCACCAGTAAATCCATCAATGAAAATCTAGAGAGTAAGCTAACGCGCTCGTCGCTCACGTCAGCTGCGGGGAGGAACTGTAGAGTCGTATTGCCTAAAAAATGTGCGGGAGTTAGCGAGCGTAGAGTATACAGAGGGCGACTGTTAAGGACAGCCTCTATCTGGTGAAGAATAGTAAGTAATTCTTCGTATGACAAAATTTGTTTGCCTACAACACGGAAAAGTAGGGATTTTACACTTTTTATATTCGCCTCCCATATTCCTCCGAAATGGGGGCGTTAGGAGGATTTAAACGCCAAATAATACGGTGTTTAGCAAGTTCGGTACTGAATGATTTGTAGTAATCATCAGACTTTAAAAATTCATATAACTCTTTGAGATAAGATTTAGAGGAAACAAAATTTCCGCCGTTGTCACTATACAACACCTTGCATGGACCTCGACGAGATAAAAACCTTTTAAAGGCTTCCAAAAATGAAGCAGAAGACAAATCTGACGTCAGTTCTAAATGAACTGCCTTCGTCACGAGGCATATAAAAATGCATAAATATGCTTTTTGAGTACGAGCACCACGTTTTCTTGTCATGACAATATGAAATGGACCAGCCATATCTATCCCAGTATGGGTAAAAGACTTATTTTGTTCGATATCTAACCGACACTGTGGCAAATCAGACATTGGCGGAAAAGTTGGTTTTGGTTTAAGCTTAAAACATTTGTTACATTTATGTACGCGTTGATTAACTAAACGTCTTGCAGATAAAATCCAAAATTTTTGTCTAAGTATACCAAGTAAAACTTGTGGACCTGCATGAAGGTTTTCCTTGTGATAAAAATCAATTAAAATATTAACAATATGACCAGATCGAGGTAAAACTGCGGGGTGCTTATGAAAATAATTTAAATCGGCGTAATTAAGGCGTCCGCCTACTCGTAATATATTATTACACAAAAAAGGAGCTAATTTTCTTAATTTAGGGGAGCATAATTTTTCTTGGCGTATATTACTAATATCTTCAGAAAATGAATAATTTTGAACAGCTTCAATGACGTTATTTTCAGCAACATCTAAGTCATTGGCGGTAATAACATGACTGCGTGGGAGTTTTTTAATAAAACGTAAGAAATAAACACAAGCTCTTAAATACTTGTTCCAAGAAGAAAACTTTAAACTCAACGTTAAGAGAGGATGGTCATCAGATTGACACGCGGTAAAAGTAGCGGTTTTTTCTTCAGCAATCTTAACATTAGAATTCGGCACAAACTTACAAATTGGCCATTCATTGAAAGGTAATGACATCCAATCAGGTCCATGAAACCATAAGTCATGTTTACTTAATTCATGTGGTAACATTCCACGTGACAGGCAGTCTGCTGGGTTTTGCACTCCAGGAATAAAATAAAAACAATCAGGGTCAAAATAACTCTGACATTGCGCGATTCTGTTCGATACAAAGGTATTAAACCTGTGTGGGCTTGAATGTACCCAACACAGAGCGACCTTTGAGTCCGAAAAGGCCATTACTTTATCTATGGGGTGTCGTTTAGAAATATTGTCGTAAACAACACGAAGTAATTTAGACATTAATAAGATTGCACATAGCTCAAGTCTAGCTAAGGTAATCGTTTTAAGCGGAGAAACTTTCGATTTTGAACAAATTAATCTTATAATGGGTTGGTTATTGTCACTAACAACGTGCGCATAAATCACACAACCGTATGCCTTTTCGCTGGCATCAGAAAAAGCTAAAAGAGTTACCTTTGATTGGTTTTGAATACCTAAATGACGAGGAAAGCGAAGCTCGGAAATCAATGGTAATTGTTTAACAAGATTTTGCCATAAATTTATTATATGAGATGGTGGTTCGTCGTCCCAATCCATCTTAAGAGCCCAAAGCTCTTTAATTAATAATTTACAATATAATATGATTGGCCCCACTAGACCCAAAACGTCATAAAGACGAGCGGTGGCGGAGAGAATAGCACGCTTAGTGCATGTGAAGTCTGGGGGTGAAACAGTAAAGAAAAAACTGTCCGACGCCGCAAGCCAACGTAAACCAAGAATTTTGAACTCACTTTCATCATTAAGTTGAAAAGAAGTTGAATCAATTAAAAGATGACTTTCAGGAATGTGCGCAAGCAGTTCCGGAGAGTTGCTAGTCCACTTGACTAACTCGAAACCTCCGCACTTAAAAAGCTGAAGCAACTGATGGGCAGTCTCTACGGCTTCTCCCAGTGAAGAAGCCGAGGATGCCATGTCATCCATGTACACATCTCTATCCAAAACTTGAGAAGCTAGTGGATACTGAGGTCTTCCGTCTTCAGCTAAACGGCGTAAGGTACGCAGCGCTAAAAACGGTGATGAGCGGAGACCAAAACAGACCCTAGTATATTCAAAAATGTCAATGGGATCTTCGGGACTAAATCGATATAAAATGCGTTGGTATTTACGATGTTCAGGATTAACAAAAATACACAAATACATCTGGCGGACGTCGGCAAAAAATGCGATTGAAAAGATACGAGCGTTCAAAAGAATGTTGAAAATATCAGTCTGTAAGTTAGGACCAGTATACAAAATATCATTTAAAGAAGTACCAGTATCGGACTGTGCACTACCGTCTACGACAACTCGTACTTTCGTGGTGCTTTTATCATCGCGAAGTACTTGATGATGCGGCAAATAAAAGCCAGGTTGGAGAGAATCCTCCTGTGAAACTTTGGTAAGAATACCTTTTTCAATATGGTCCTTAATGACATCATTATATCGTTCACGTAAATGAGGAAATTTTAGAAATCTTTTTTCGAGCGATAAATATCGTCTTTTAGCGGGAATGTACGAATTTCCTAAAATAATAGGGGATTCCTTTAATGGTAAATCAACAGTGTAACTACCGTTAGAGTTACGCACTGTTGTTGAACAATAAATGTTTTCGCAACGTTGTTCGTCTGGACTTAAAAACTTACTAGAAGGCACTTCTTCTAGTTGCCAGAACTTTTCTAGATTTTCTTCTAGGGGTTCACACGAGTATGAACAAAAACTACGTGTTTTATGCGGTGACGCAATAATAGGGGCATCGCCCATTATTAAATAACCTAAACTAGTTTCGAAAGCGGAAGGTAACCTATTATTAACAACTTTACGGTCAAACAATAAAATTTCGCAGTAAAGTTTTACTCCTAAAAGTATGTCAATTGGCCCAGGATTATTAAAACTATCATCAGCAAGCGGAATATTTTTAATGTAATCAAAATATTTTAAATCAACATGCGAGTCCGGTAACTGTGTTGTGATTTGATCTATTACCAAAGGTTGAATGCAATAGTTCTTCCCGCTATCAAACCGAGACGTAAAAGTCACATTAGTCATTCCAAGGACGCGCTGTGAAACTCCGCCGATACCATGGACTTTTGAAAAACGATTCTGCGTAAGTATTGGCAGCGATAAACGCTTGCAGCAGGCGGCCGAGATATAATTACTTTGCGAACCTGGGTCAATTAAACAACGAACAAAATGCGTATTATTGTATTTGTCAATGATCTTTATTTTTGCGGTACCTAGAAGGGTAGTAGTCGCTTGTGAACTAGCGTTGTTGCAAACAAAAGTATTTTGCGAAATATTAGAATTCATTTGCGGAGAGGAATAAGTATTGACCTTACGCGCAGGTGGCGTACGGTCGTTTATTGCGGCAACGCAAGGAGCGTTGTTGCTGTCGGACTGAGAACGGTCCGACAAGCGAGGTGAGTCACGCGCTGGCGGCGTGGTATTAGTACTAGAAGTGGAACCGAGGTTCGATTCCGATGCGGTGCGGTTTAAAACAATATTAGATTTTGAACTTTGCGGGTTGAAATGCAACAGTGAATGATGCCTTTCTGAACAAATGGAACAGTTGCGTTGTGACGTACATGATAATGTCCTGTGTTTAGAACTTAGACAATTATTACAAAAGCGATTATTTTTAACAAAGTTATATCTATCGTGCGGAGACATGCGATTTAAGAAATGAGAACATTGATACAAATGCTCGTGATTAGATTGACACAAAGAACATGTATTTTTATTATTATGAACGGAATTTTGTCGATCAGTATTCATAAAATTTTTAGTAATATTTTTTTGTGATGGAAAATTAGGTTTTTGATTATGTAATTTAATTTTATTTGTATCGGTAACTTTATTTGATCGAGTTAGTACTTTGGACTGTTCTTTAATGAAATCGACTAAACAAGTATAAGTGGGAATATCGGTTCTACCGTTCATAATTTCGAACAATTTGACTGTTTCTGGATCTATTTTTTGTAGTGCAATATGTAAGAATATAAAATCAGACAAATCAGATAACTTTAATTGTTTAAGGGCCTCAACCGACGAATTGAATACGTTAACAAATAGGTCAAGGCCAGCTGCGCTGTTATTATACAAGGGCTTGAACTCTAAAATTTGTTTTAGATAAGTAACAGCCTGTGAGCGAGGGTCATCATATTTCTGTATAAGTGCATTCCAAATAATAGGGTAATTTTCAGCGGTGGGTAACAATCCCATACACACAGATGACGCCTTCTCCGTTAATTTACCAATTAAATAGTAAACCTTTTCACTATCGGATAAAGTAGGATTTTCGTGAATAATATTTTTGAATTGCTGATAAAACATAGGCCAGTTTCGCATGTCGCCATTAAATGACATTAATTCAATCGGTGGCAATTTAGGAAGGTGATTATGTACTTGCGGTTTAATTCCTTTGGAACATTGCTGCTGAGATGCGGTAGGATGAATAATAGAATTTTCTACGCGTTTAACAAAACAATACATTTGATCGAAAGATATCCAAGTCTGATAATTAACTGGGACTTGAGGATTTATTTTTAAATTCACATCATTAAACTCGTCTATTATACGCTCAAAGTCGGATCGTAACATGTCAACATTAATGACATTATTCAAAAAAGCTTCTTTGCTGATGTCATCTACATGAACATTTTTTGACATATCATAAATATTTTGCATTCTTGAAAAATAAGCATCGCGTTTCGCTTGAATTATGCGAAATTTTGACTCATGTAAATCATCCTCTTCCATCTTTTTTGTTTCTTTAACTTTAGCCATTTTTAATAGAAATTAAATTGAATCAATTAAATTGTTACTTAGGCAAGCAATGTCCAAAGGAAAACAATAAAATTAATAAAAACGTTAAAAAGGTGACAGATGATTGTAGTCTGTTTTTACGAAACATACATAAATAAATAAACAATTCTGCGAATGAAATTAATTTCATATGATTAATATTATGCGGGAAAGTGAAACGAGAAATATGCGTGCAACCTTACTTGTATGTAAGCGTGAGCGAGCGACGAGTTCGCGTCGCACTCGAGGAGATATTTTAATGCGGGTGGAAGAAAAAATAAACGAGCGAGAAAAAAATGGAACAAGGTTCTAGAAATCAAAGTTAATATTCACTAAATAGGCAAATACAATGATTGCGAGTTTATATGGGTTATGCGAATAAAAGTAAAAATGAAATGGATATCAATGCGAATGCGGGAGAAAACAAAAACAAAAAACTTGACATCCACTTCCCAACCCAGTATAAAATACGATTTATATTTAAACCCAAACAGTAAATATGTATGATTTATTAAGAAGTTAGATTATTATGTCTGCAGAGTATTTATTGCAAAAGAAATAATTGATCGTCCGATAGACCAAAGATATTTGGTCGTCCGGCTCGAAGGTACCAAAGAAATGGTGCGGTTAAAGTACTTATACTATTTAAAATTGAATTTGTGCGCTGGTAAAGTAATAATAGTGGACTGTATTTTTTTTGAGTTGAGAGTTAAATAAGTGTATTAATTTCAGCTAATATGGACGAAAAACTATATCGTAACGCTAGGCACTTGTAACAACTATTTAGACGGAATTCAGCTGTTTTAGGTAATTATGGCAATGAGAGGAAACAGCTGAAAAATAAGGAAAATACATGCACTTACGTACTCGTAGAATAGCTTCAGTCCTGGATGAAATTGTGCAGCAGTTCACACCACGTGGCGGTAGCTTTCAAGTGTTCATTCGACGTAGCTAAGCCTTTATTACACTTATCAGTTCATAAAATTTGCAGACACAATGGTTTTCATGTATAAGTAGAAAGTTCGTGTAAAATTGTAAAACAATAAAAAAAATCCCAATAAAAATATAGGAGCGGTTGCACACGCGCGTTGACAATCAATTCGCGATCGAGACAGAGACCGACGAGACGTCATCGGGTGCGTATACGCATCTATATTTATGTGCATGTAAGGTGAGGAATGTAGGTAAGGATTATGTAGCCGTTACAAGTGCCAATAAAGAACAAAATAAAAATAATTCTTATAACGATAACCAACAAACGTGATCGATTACTATCAGTCTGTCAAGCCCGGCCTCGAGCGAAAAAAGATATAGTTTTGGATGGCTCGAGATTTTCATGTATTTCCTTTGTCCCTATAATTTCCTTACCGTTGTCCATGCCCCCGCTTGACTCCCCGCAAATCTAAATAATTCAGCCCCCTACCACGAACACCGCTATATCGCGCGATATGATATGGCGCATGATGCTGTCTTGCTTACCCCACATAGATGTGAGCAGAACAGTGACACTTTATCGAGCTACGAGAGTCGATAAAAGCCGTTCATGCTAGTACGAGTTGACATTTACTGTCAACGTTTTCGACAACTATCGGATGCTCTACTCATGTCGGTAAAACAGTCTATGGATACGAAAGAGACAAAGCGATAGTTTTCGAAAACGATTATAGTTTGCCAAACTATTAATAAGGGCACTGGTTGATTATGTTAGCCTCGTACTTTCATTAAAATATTTATGCCACTTTCAATCCTAGTTTTTTATTTCCGTTATTAGCAAAGTGCAAGACCACGGTTAAAAAGCTGTATGGGGGGTAATATTAATTATTTTAATAAATTACCTCTGACCCCATTAATGGGGACAATATTCCTTACAACTGCTCGTAGAATACAAATGAACATACATACCTATTACTACGGTTCGTAGTATACCGTAGCGAAGCTGACTACGATGTCATGTAGCTACTAAATCATTTGGTTGTATTGTGTATAGGGCATGCAAAACCGGGTCCGGTTCCGGGATTTTCATACGCGGTTCTTGTAGACAGTAAGAACAAGGGAAACCTGACGAAAAACTTATTTTATCTGAGGATAAACATCGAGTATATTAATGATGGTGATATTGTTGAATATTTATTTTATTTAACAATTAATCTTATACTTATGCTAAATTTTAAATAGAAAAATATTGGAAAAAATTAACTCGGCCACAAGTGAATTCTCAGACGGGAATCGAATCCGCGACCTTTGGAAATTCGGTCCAGAGCATTGGACCGGAAAACAGCATTGAAAAAATGCAAAAATTACAAAATCATAAATTAATCTTATGACTTGCACCACAGGGTCCGTTATGGGCAGTTTGCGCGGAGGTAAGCATGTGCCTCGTTTCGTTCCCAATACACCATTCCATGTTAACATGTTATATGTCCCGGTAAGCGCATAAATTAAGTTTATGGAGGTAGTTCTAAGTCATATTTGTGTGTTGGTTGTATATGAAATTTTATATTAACAAATCTAAGCTATGAATTTACGAATTTTCTACAAATTTAAGAGTTAGTTTGATGTTTATTGTAATGAAGTTTGATCAAATAATGTTGAATAGAAGTAGGCTGCTTATTTGTATGTCTGTTTGTCTATTCGGTGTTCATGTAACACATCGTGCCTTTTCATGAAACACATCGTATTTCATACGTGATTGAGTTACGTAAGTAATAATTACTACCTACTCTTTGGTAACAAGCAGCCAAACCTTCACATATATTTTATTGTAATATTAGTACGATTAATAAACACTAGTGGCAGCTTGTATTCACCTGCATGATTCTGGTTCCTAAAGATATATCGGGATAAAATATACGCTATGTTTTAAAACAGACTATAAACTTTCTGAATGCAAAATTTCATCCAAATCCGTTCAGCCCTTTTGCGAGATTGATGATTGAATCGTCCAACGTTGACATTTATAATACTAGTAGGACCAGATAATTAGTACTCGTACCTAGGTATATGATGTGTTGTTCCATTTAAGTTATTTCTGGATGTAAAAGTTTTAGTTGACAACGTTGAGGTGAATTGCCCAATGGCTGAACTGACGGGCACATAGAGAATTCGTGAAAACTTTTGTCTAAGAACCTAACGTAGAGAGAATACCAATGAGGAACACTCAACATAGAATATTAGCTTTCCACCATCTACTACTTTGACTGCGTTTTATTCATTTACATCGCCTTGGGGATTACTTCAAATCAATCTCAATGGCAAAATTATCAAAACTAGTTCAATGTATGAAAATATAACAGACATAACGAGTCAATTTTCGATTTAAGCCTTATACTAGTAGAATCAGTTTATTAATAAATAATAAGTTGTTCTACTTTAGTCATTTCTGGCTATAAAAGTTGGCACAAGAGCTCATCAATCTTACCCCGTGCGATCAAAGTGGGGAGATGAATTACCCAATGGCTGGACTGACGGGCACACAGCAAATCCGTGAAAACTTTTGTCTAGACAGAATACCAATGAAAAACACTGAACATAAAATAGTAACTTTCAGCTAGTTACTTCAACGGTACATCCCGGTCTAACGTTATATAAATTTTTACTTTTTAATTTTGCATTTTACAATGCTATTTTATAAATATTAAACAAGAAAATATACGAGAAAAAAGCAACTTGTCTCATGCCACCCTGACGGGATTCGTACCCGCCGTGTTCGAATCCCGTCAAGTAAAATTCGACAGGTCCTCATAGGTCTCTGTAGCATAACTGGTTAGTGCATGGGCGTTCCCAAGGATGCGGGTTCGAATCCCGTCAGGGCTGTACATGACATTTGCACCCCTAGGTGCTTGGATGCAGCCACCACCACAAAACCAGGCACACCATTAGGACCCGGAGCCTTTTTTTTTAACCCACAGCTTGTCAATGGCCGTACTAAGTTCTGATTCAGTGACCGGCATGAGACAAGTGCTTTTTTTAGTATATTTTCTTGTTTAATATTTATTACATAAATTTGTTGCGACGAAAGGTAGCCTACACAAAGTCATATGGTAATATACCTACATCAAAGTATTCGGTTAAGAATACGGTTTTGTCGCGCTCTGCAGGCTGATTTTATGTATCGAAAACTCGGTTCAGTTTCGTCCTGTCATTACTGTTACATTTTCATATTGTATGACGACCACAACAGATAGTAGATAGCCTGGTTATGAACATAGGATACTTTTTATCCCGATGTTCCTATGGGAACAGGTACCACGAGGGTGTAACCGTGAGCTACCGCTAGTATTAAATATAAGCACGCAAACTGGCGGGGCGTGCGGTGGTGGGGGCGCGGGAAGCCGAACGCTTACCGCGCACTCAGCCGTTGAAATCACCCATAGAATATGTCAGGCCATAGTCAATAGGGAGACAAAAAGAAATCGGCCATGATTTGGGAAGCCATGTTGATTTATTATTTTTTAATGGAGATGACAGATATGCTCTTTGGTTTGAATTTTTATTTACTTGTTATTTCCACGTTAAATTTTTCGTGTTTATTTAAGTTTTAAGTGTTTTTGTGATAAACCTATCTATATATATATATATATGATTTATATTTTCTCATTAACGCCTAAACAAAGTATTCAAACTGTTAGATAGTGTAATATTGTGTTCTGTCGTGTAAAATATGAATCGGTTTGTTGTCATATTGTTGTTGTACGATTAACGAAATTTCTCTTCAAAAATATGAATTCGATCGTGCCTATGGTACGTAAAACATATTTATTGACTATTAAAGCTATCGAGAACCTGCTTAGTTAAAAATAACTTTTAAAATTATTTTAATTTATTTATTTTTATTTATTTATTTATTTGTCATCAGGCTATAATGGCCCATAGATACAGACCATACATAATAACGTCAACATGTCTTCATTGTTATAGGTAATTTGCAAGAAAGAGTTGTCTCGGTCTTTCGTTTCTAGTTGTAAAACAAACAAATTGAAAGGGAATGCAGTCGCCGTGGTGGCCGAAAACTTCCTGAAAATCATAGTTATCATCGTAAATTGAAAAAAAGTCTATAATAAACTGCAAGGTTATTTACCTTGTTACTTATGTTTATTAACAAATTGATTTATTTGACAAAGAATTTAAAAAAGGCCTACAATTTCATATTTCTTTGTAAATCTTGTCTTTACTAAGCAAACTCTTGGGTCAGAGTTATGAGTTTGCTTTATTTACAAATACTTGTAAACTAAATTTTTCACTGCATAGTATGCTACGAAGATAACCAACTCGGAAGAAAAATAAACACATAAGACATATCAACCTTCTCAACTCTTGGAGATTTCAAAATCACACTGTTGTTATGGTACATTTATACTCAGCGCCACATCTTACCAGCCACCCCGTTATTTTCATACAAACATGCTCACTTCGCCAATATATTTCTGCAAAGATCTGTATGGTAATGTTTAGATTAAGCGTTCGACTGTCCCAATACAATCTCTTCCGGTTCCAAACCTTCATATAAGCGAAGCATTATTTTATGGTCATATCATATGGTAGGGAATGTGATGAAGCATTCATTGTTCTGCCTCTATGGATAAATGCTATGGCTTCCTTTCTCATTAAAAATGCTAATTGGTCAGTCGAATTATTAACTGAAACATTAGCATACAGATCTTTGCAAAAATGTATTGACAATCTTTTTTATTATAATGAGTTCGCTCTTTTATTTATGGAGTCGCAAAGTGAGCATGTGTGTATGAAAATAACAGGGTGGCCAGTTAGATGTGCCCCTAAGTCTATATTTATTTTGTAAATTTATAAAAAAATATCTATACTTTGCATTTTTATGCAACTTGAAATATTATGTATTGTATTCAAAGTAAAGATTGAATCTAAAGATAAAATATATATATTTATGTATAATGAATTTGTAAATATGTAAGCATAGTAATACATATTATAGTAATTTTGGTATGTTGATTAAAAATAATTTTCTCCTGTTTATTTCTTTGTTTTATTTAAAATAATGAGTCTAAATTAATTCCTATTCCGTCCAGTAAAGGGAAGGGAAAAGGGTAGTACCAAATATCGATAATTCGTAATGTCGATAAATCTTGGTTAGAGTCGATAGTTTGGACAACACTAAATGTCATTACAGTGTTGGTGCCCTGTCATTTCACTAAATAAGGGTCGATATAAGGCTCGATTCCTATCTGTACTACCTATATAATTTGTGCGCGCACTCTTTGCTCAGGCGCCAAACGAGTACGACGTATGGCAGAATAAACTGGTTGTTTTATTTAACCAAAGTGAACCTGTACACAGGCCTCCAGATATATCTTACTACAAATCGCGACGAAAAGTAGCATCCTCGAAGCTTATGTTCTTCTCCAAGCTGTAATCTATCTTAATGTCAAAGTTAATAAAAAATGGTTCAGTGATTTAGGCGTGAGAGGACAATATGTTATTTTAAGAATTTTAATACTCTGCGATCAAGGTGTCGAGGACTTCGTGAGGATTCGTTAAACAAACAAAAACAGTAACTGTTGTTATATATATATATCTTTATGTATAAATATGTATTATTAAAACATCATAAAACAGTAAGATATCTTATTACATAGTTTGTGGTATTGTTTTATCGTATAGATAAGACAATGACGATATTTATTCATAAAAATGTAGTATCAATGTCTAATTTAATTATATACAAAAGTAACGTTGTCTGTCACTTTATTTTGATGAAAATGCGACAATATGAAACGTAAAATAAGAAGAAAATCCAAACGAGCTAGAGACTTTAAAAAAAATATATGTTTGCAAAATCGTAGGCGGCCGCAAGTGAAAAAATAATAAAAATGAACATTCATAATGAAAAAGACAAATGATCTAAAGAACAACAATATTATTGCGCATTATTATTCCGTTGACAAACACGGCTGTCTCTCATCGCCTTAGAAAAAGATGTTGTTTTTATTTTAACTTTCCTTATTAATGACAGTCAGCACAGCAATTAATATTAACGATGAATCTCGGTATAGACTTGTGGACAACGACTTTGAAATATTTACTTTTGGGAAGACAAACTCTTCAAGGTACCTACTCCTTCTTTTTTATTAATTATGTTATTGCCGTTGGAAATCGTTGTACGATATAATTATAGTTTAACTATTTTTAATTGATGTAAAGCGTCAACTTTTTTGCTATCGTTCTCCTCCAACCAAAATTATATTTCTAGTTTACCTACTTACAGCAAAATGCGGAAACAATTTATTAATATTTTGGCTGTCCCAAAAGCTAATACAGTAAGTGACAAAATATTTTTTTTATAGTAGAGCAAAAAATCATATTTTTGACCAGCCGTACAAAAATACGTAATATTGCACCAAAGTAAGAAGTATGTCATGTAGAAGATTATGAATATATAGAATTCAATATTATACATGTACTTGGGCATGTTTTAAGCGACTTACTAAATTTCAAATGGTTATTTCGACAGAATTTCGATATCGATAATAACCAACCTCTCATATTAAACACAGCATGATACCTTACTATGGTTTTAAATCGTTTTTAGGACGATCCCAGCAAGTTCTATACATAGTGGAGAAGTATTTAATTTATTTAGATTGATTAATATTTAACTAAACTCGTTAAGAAATTAGTTTTTTTATTAAATTTAATAAAATAATTAATATATCCTGCATTTTAGGGTTTCGAACCTCTAAATAAAAAAAGGAAACCTTATAGGATTGTAGTCCATCTGTTCGTCCGTTTGTCCGTCTGTCCTCGTTTATCTTGAGAACGCGTAGAGGTATCGAGTTGAAATTAAAACCATTCATTCAAGTCAACAGACTGTTAAAAAAGTAAAAAATCAAAATTAACATTTTAAAAAAGTAAGGCCCGTTATGCCGCAAAAACGTATACTTCGACACTCTCACCGGAACCAAAATTCAAAGGGTACTTCCCGTTGACTTAGAACTATGAAATTTGGCAAGTAATATCGTCATATTAGTACCGGAAAAAATTAAATCATCAAATACCAACAAAAAACACAGAAAGTCCATGTGACTTACTGTGTTTCAAATTGGTACTGTCCCTTAATAATGATTTTGTTTTGGAAATCGTGTGTCAGTCCGTGCTCTTGCTCTTACTGTGTTTTGACATTTAGTAATTTCGAAACTACGGCCTCTTTTTGAACGGGATCTTTGCATATTGTAGGGTTTTACTGTGTTAGTAGCGTGGTGTCAATATCTTGATTTTGAGTACTATGGTTTATTTTGGGACAACTGATTTGGTAAACAAGATATTTTCAAGGTTAAATAATATGCGAACATCAAATTATTTTCATAAAAACTACCAGAAACTGATAAAAAAAAATAGTAAAAATTAAAAAATATCTCTCCGGCGGGGAATCGAACCCCGGTCTCCCGCGTGACAGGCGGGGATACTGACCACTATACTACCGAAGACTTGAGAGAGGTGGCGAAATTAAGAGTAGCTATCTTAAAAATAATCTTTGATTTATTTCTATCATAAAAAAAGTTCGCGTCGCGATGTGGTAATTTTATCAATCACTAGCGGCCGCCCACGGTTCTATCCGCGTGGTTCCCTTTCCCGTGGGAATAATCTTATACCTCTTTAAAAACCTTGTCCTGACAATAACGAACACAACATAAAGGTATTATCTAATTTGGTGCAGTCGATCGGAAGTTATGCGCTTACATACATTTCGGTGATTAATTGTTATTTATATAGACAACAATATTCACGTGTAAGTAAAGTAGTTATGAGGACTGTGATATTTGGGATTGCATTAACCAAAGTACCAACTGATGACTGTACAATTTTCCATTTTCTTTTTGCTTTAATAAATTACGTAAATACTGTTGTTATGTTGTACTGAATGAAATAAATGTTGGCATTTCTGTAGAACGCTCGCGACACATCTGAACAACAAAAGGTTTTTGTGCGCTGTTTTTATGAATTGAAGGCAGTGACGTTGCATGAAATGTACTATCGACAAAACGACAAACGCTACATTTGTAGTACAAAAATAGCTCTTGTTATCAACACTATAAGAGCGAACGGTAGGGCAACGAGTCAAACTTTTTGTGGTATCGATTGTTTAATACAATATACTGGGATATTCTTCGAAATTCATAATAACGATGATAAATTAAAAAGTTGCCTGTGAGCCATTTTTCGTTGAAATATGACTCACTAGCTTCCGCCCGCGGTTTCATCTGTGTGGTTTCCGTTCCCTTGGGAATATCTGGATAAAAAGTAGCCTATGTTACTCTCCGTCTTTTCAACTAACTGTATGCCAAAATTCAAGTCGATTGGTTGCTTAATTAGGGCGTCAAGGAAGGACAAACAAACACACTTTCGTATTTGTAATATTAAAGTCAAAGTCAAATTCAAGTCAATATCATTTATTCAGTCTAGGCTGTTACAAGCACTTATGAACGTCAAAGAAGCTACGCCATCGGTTCACAAACCCTACGGCGGGAGACCTTGTAAAGAGAAGAACCGGCAAGAAACTCGTCAAGGGCTGTTTTTTTCTCCCTGTTTTATTTCATACAGAGTCGTCAAATTGAAAAGTGACCTTAATATAACAGTAAGGCCAATTTCCATCACAAAAGGAAAATACTAATTAAAATATTACATTTTATGGTTATTGCAACCGTAAACAATTTTTTAATTGGCAAAGAAAGACTTGTCTATCATACATTACAACATTTCTCGCATTACAAGATTACTATACTGCAAGTAAGTTGTGAGTTACATACAGGTCAGAATCAATTTATTTTAGATGAAAATATTTAGGCTTTAAGCACAGCATTAAGATAAGCAGACTGAGGTAGACCCATTTCCGCTGGCGGCACCCGTTCACGAGCATGACGCATGAACCAGCCATCGCTTCGCTCAACCATATTTTAGGGAACGTAACGACCCGCCTCACACGACACCGCCGAAGAAACGTTTGAGTGAGCATGACGTACTTTAGGTACTTGCTGTGTTGTGTTAATGTTAAGCTGTGTAAATATAAAAAATACAATTGAAACAGCATAAAAGGAAAGATAAAAGTGCCTTAATGTAAGACCCAACACAACCTACAATGTCACTAGAAGACGCATCAGCTGGGTCACAATCTCAAAGCGTAATTAAAGTTAAAAAAAAAAAAAAAAAAAAGCTTTTATATATTTGGAATAATTGAAAACATTATTTACCTTTATTTACTCTGATCAAGCAGTGCCACGCATCTCAACTCAAAACATCATAAATAACATAAAATCAAAACAACATATATCTCTACACATTTGAACACAAGCAAAGATGAGCAGACCCATCCCGCTGGCAGCACCCGTTCACGAGCATGACGCATGAACCAGCCATCGCTTCGCTCAACCATATTTTAGGGAACGTAGCGACCCGCCTCACACGACACCACCGCAGAAATGTTTACAGAGAGCATGACATACCCAAGCTACTATAGTAAATAGCCTGGTTATGAACATGGGATACTTTTTATTTCGATATTCAAATGGGAACGCGAACCACGCGGGTGAAACCGCGGGCGGCCGCTAGCTTTTTTCTAATTTATTTTAATGAACTGTATTTACACTAGATATAGATGTGCTTAGTTCATATACTGTTCTACTCGTATCAAACATCACTCTTATAATCTTGTGACTATGCCACAACGTCGCTACATTTGGTATTGGTTGAATCCAAAATGTTGTACTTGTCTGGAAACTAATAGTGACAGTGATAGGAAGTTTTACTATAACTTAAGTACCTATTTGGAAATAAAAATATTATCTTTTGTAAGTATTCTTCCTATATGAAACACAAAATACTTATTTCATTAAATCATTTTTTCTTAACAGTTCGGTTGGTGGTAGGACTTGTTGTAAGTCCGTTTGGCTAGCTACCAGTGGCGAAAGATCCGTACATGTCGATTCTCATCGGCTTCCCTTCACGAAATCACACCTCGCCGATCCACCATACAGTTAAGAGAATTGTGGAAGAAATTTTCAGTCCAGCTTACTTTCGCTATATTTTGATCCCTCGCCACTGCTCGCTACGCCACCATCACATTTTTCTGACTGACGCCATAACAACAATGTTTTCACCATTGTTGTGTTCCAGCTGTTTTTTTTTATCGACGCGGAGATCTTAGCCTTCATCATACCTGATGTTAAGTATTGATAAGGCTGAAACTGGAAGCGAGCCTCTCCCGGAATCCTCAATCACTGAGGAACTGGCTATCTTATCTCTAACTGCCGGAACACAACAATGCTAAAAACATGGTTGTTATGGCGTCAGACTTAGATAATTGGTGGTTGCTAGCCAGGCGGAGTTACAGCAAGTCCTACCACCAACCAAACCGAATACAATAATGTAACCCCGCTGGGAATCGAACCCGGGACCCCTAGGTCTGATACCGGTGGTTGTACCACTAGACCACAGAGGCGGTTAAAAGAATTGTTAGAGATAAGATAGCCAGATCCTTAGTGATTGAGGATTCTGGGAGAGGCTCGCTTCCATCTTCAGCGTTATCAATACTTAACATCAGGTATGATGAAGGCAGAACCTCCCCGTTGTTCATAAAAAAGATAAACTTTTAAGTTCTAGAGAATGAATCAACTTTAGTACCTACCTAATTCAATTTCGCAACAGCGTTTTAAAGCCGCAAAGCCTATTAGATGAAAATTTTACTTAATCAACTCAAATATTATATTTATAACCCTATTTAAGGTGGGACAAGTTTAAACAGGCTCGGTTATTATAACAGAGTGACACGACAATTTTATCGATATTTAATCAATCTTCGTTAATCACGGCGCGGCGGTCTGTTGAAACGCTGCGCCGTACATTTTGAATTAAAGCGTGGCGAAATTTCTACTTAGAACTTGTTGAACTATAAATATTTACAGGTAAATTATTATGGAAAACAAATTCCAAAAAATGCTAGAATATAAAATAATTTTGTCTCCAACTGATAAAACGAAGCTATGAACATAACTTAACATACGTATCGTTGAAAATCACAAATATTATTATTATATGTTTGACGACCTGTTTGGCGCAGGGGTACTAAGCCCACCTTCTGCGTCAGAGGTCCCGGGTTCGATCCCCGGACAAGACAAATATTTGTGTGCAAGAACATGTCTATTTGTCTTGGTCTGGGTGTTTGATATGTATATTATGTATGCATTTACAAAAAAGTATATAAGTGTGTTTATCCGTTATCTAGTATCCATAACGAAAGTTTTTCGGGCTAGATAATTGGTGTGATTGTATGCAATTATTTATTATTTATTTATTTATCTGAGCATATCATCAACGTCAGTAAACTTATACCAATAAAACAAAAACGTGACTGACTGACAGACAACGCACAGCCCAAACGGCTGAACTGATTAAGCTGAAATTTTGCAATGTATGCGAGCACTAAGAAAATATTTTTTTATATTCCCACGGGAATAGGAAACACGCGGGAGAAACCGTTTTTAATATGTAAGTACAATGTACGTCCTCTGTTTGTTTGGGTTGAAAAGTCCCACGCAGATCCACTACAAAACCGTATCTTCAACCTACTTAAAGTTTACGTATAGGTTTTTTTTTAGGAAAATAGCTAATCGAATCATCGCATCGTTAGAAAGCGAAAGCAAAGAATTCGAATAAATCCGACAATTTTCCTGAAATTTCAGGTGGATTTCTGATTTTATTTTTATAACAACATAAGTAGGTATGTACGTACCGAATAATAAACGAATATGAATAATAAATGAAAATTATAGTCTATGGAGAGACTTTTCCTATTATTAAATTGAATCCAGATATTGGAACCTCTTTTTTTCAGCCAAATCTAAGTGGCAGTTGACGTGATAATATGGATTCGCTGGACACAAGCTCCAATTTTTTTCAGATACTAGTCAGGTACTGCTGTATGAACCAACATGTTTAAAGTGATTTTAATACCACTAAACCGCATAAAATGTGTTTTGTATCTTGTTGTATCCGTTAACCAAAAATTTTACTTTAATATTTAGACACCAATTTTGTGATTCTTAGTTATGCAGAACTCTAGATATTTCTAATAAACTAATAATTCATAATGTCCGCCGGAGGTGCTAGGTCCTATAAAAAATTTAAAGCATAGTACCTTACTAGCACTTGGAAAAATGGTGCTTGTGGCGGGTTTGTTCATTTTTACGACCATTAGTTCCAACAATCTGCCTTACTAAGTTATTAAATAACTGTAAGTTATCAAAATAAGTAAAACAACAATGTATTTTTAAGGTTCTTTGTTACCAAGTTACATTAACCAGCCGGCCTACCTTCATTTATTAGAAACCATTCTGTCTTAAGAACGTTTTGTTTGCGTTTTGTTTTTGTTGAAGTTGTCACATTTTGTCACACTTCACACTTTGGAGGCGATGATTGAGCGAAAAAGTCACATAACTTTCTTCAAAAAACAAGCCAACTCGTAATACGAAATAGCATGATATGAATGAAACAATACTGCGCTAAGAGATAGTGGTATTAGAAACCATTCTGGATACCGCCATCTCTTAGATTTTTTTTAAATCGGATCGATCGATGTGGGACGATCATAGCTCGCGTCCGCAGGAGTTACCTACCAAAACCTGCACGTGTCCCCTGGGTGGTGCTAAACGAGCTCAAAAACTGTCGATAGAAATAGGCGTAATAATAAAATGAATACCACAATTCCCCCACAAAGTCACACTAACGGCCATTTTCAGGGCTTGAAGACTAAAGATATAGGACATTCAGTCCGAATCTTACAACTTAACGTTGAAGGCATCAGTAAAGCCAAAAGCGACTACCTGCTCAAACTAAATAAAAGCTAGCTAAATAAAAAAAATAAAAAAACTTTTAGGAAATCTTGAAATTACAATGGTTACGGTACCTACCATAGCGAAGGGTCCATACAGGTCGATTCCCATCGGGTCCCTTTTGGAAAGCCCTCCCCAGTGATCCACCATGGAGATCATAATAATTATGACCCCTCGCCACTGGTACCTACTATTTTTTACGGATGATGAATTTATAAATTTTTGTTTATGAAACCGTTTAGATTATCGCTTTTCGTTCGAAATAGAATACTTTGATGACGAGATCAAAAATAGTGAAACGCAAGAACTAAAAAGCTTTCGAAGCCGTTGCTAGCCGCCGGTGGTGTAAAATCCACCACCGAATGCCTTGCCTGGCACCAACTTTTACTTTTTTGTAAAGAAAACAGTAAATAAATATTTGAAAAGGGAAAACATCAATATATCGATGTTCATAGGCTCCGAGTTATGAGACATAATTGATAATCCATTGTTTCCTGGACACCGGTGTTCTGCTAGCAAATGACGAAATAATGTAAGAATTGTTATCTAAAAAAATAAAGTGAAACTGTTATCTGTATTTACAGTTTTCTAACACATTATTTTTGTTCAAGTTAACGTTATAAAATTCTTAAACAGGTTAGCCAGAAAACACGTAGCAAGATAAATTGGAAAAAGAAAGATTTATCTAACTTATTTAAATACCAAATCAATTTAACACCGAACGCCGAAATGAGGGAAATTTTGAAGCAGCGCTTATTGAAATGTTATTTCAATATTTTATGGTTACGCTTACTGAACGCAGAGCAAATCCTGAATTTGTATTTTGTTTTTATTTCGTTCTTCTTTTTATTTTTCATAAATGTTATTGGAATTGCACAAGGATGTCTTGTTAGATCTTTTATAGGTTGTTTTTATTGTTGTCACTGTAAGGCCACTGGCCTTCTTATTGGACGGATAAAGGAATATCTCATACGTAGCCCTAGCTTGAGTGGCTCACCGCCTCTGTGGTCCAGTGGTACGGCCATTGGTATCAGACCCAGGGGACCCGGGTTCAATTCCCAGCGGGGGTACATATTGTATTCGGTTTGGTTGGTGGTAGGACTTATTGTAAGTTCGAATAGCTAGCTACCACCATTTTATCAAAGTCTGACGCCATAACAACAATGTTTTCAGCATTGTTGTATTCCGGCAGTTAGAGATAAGATAGTCTGTTCCTCGGTGATTTAGGATTCCGGGAGAGGATCGCTTCCATATTCAGCCTTATCAATACTTAACATCTGGTATGATGAAGGTTTAGAGTCTCCCCGTCGTTCATAAAAAAGAGAGGCTTTTATCGACACTCGTAATTCGATAACGTGTCACTATTCCGCTGACATCTTAGCGGAGTAAGCAAGACAGCACCATTCGCTATATCATATCGCGTGATGTAGTTCATGCTGAGTTCATGCTGAGCAAACTTATCAAAACACGATATCTTTTTTTTGTTATTTTCCTACAAATCATCTCTAATTTCGTCGTTCTTTAACCCCCAGTCCAGTAGTATTATCTAAACATTTCCATGATAAGAAACAACTAGATTTAAATGAATTTATTATGGTTATTAAATCCAAATTCATTATCATTTAGTCAGTATAGGCTGTTACAAGCACTTATGAACGTCAAAGAAGCTACGCCATCGGTTCACAAACCCTACAGCGGGAGATCTTGTAACGAGAAGAACCGGCAAGAAACTCGCCAGGGGATATTTTTTCTCCCTGTATTATTTCATACAGAGTCGTCAAATTGAAAAGTGACCTTAAACACATAAGTAAGATAAATTGTCATCACAAAAAAATACTACAACAAAAGTACATTTTATGGTTATCCTAACCGTAAACAATTTTCAACTCGCAAGGAAGGACTTACCATACATTATAACATTAGGGTCAAAACCAACATATCTTACCACAAATACCTACTTTTTTTTCGAATGGGTTCGCTATTGACCTAATCAAGCTCGAATGCTAAGACAGGTTCTTTGGTGGAGCGAGCTAGACCAGAAGGTGCCTATACACTCTTGCTATGAAGATTGTTGGGTTATAAGTACTCGGAAATACAGACGCAGGGAGGGAGTTCCATTCCTTTGGCATGCCCAATATAAAAGATGTTGATTAACGCTTAGTGCGACTTTTAGGGTTAGGAACCAAGAAAGAGTGATAGCCCACAGTGCGTCTGGATGTCCAATGGAAAAACGGGGATGGCGGTATAAATTCATGCAGCCTGAGCACACTCTCCAAAGTAAAGTCTATAAATCTAAAATTAAAATCGGAATTACAGGTGTTTGTTAGCGTTATTATTAATAGACACCTCATCCTGTACTTAAATAATTTTGCAAAATATTTTATATTTGTTTGCAACCGAAAGTGTCTTTAAGTTGAAATTGAAATACAGTGGCATCTAAATGCATTTCGTCAAATCTGCATCCGCTTTGAAATATTCCATCACAGCTGCATTGAAGCGAAAGCATATTTCCTCTCCTTTGTTAGCAAACATTGGAGGTACACTTTACGCCAGGGTTACTCAAACTTATTGGCCCGACGTACTCCTGTTGACTATCAGTCTGCAAAATTTTCTACAAATCCGTTAAGCCGTATTTGCGTGATTAAATACAAATATTCTGACAAACATCTATCCAAAGAACTCACCATTGCAAACACCAAATTCCCAAAACCAAAAAGTATAACAGTAGTTGTCTGTGTATGTGTGTAAGATGATTTAATAAATTACCGAATGACCGAATGAGTATCGAGTAAGTATCGAGCATGTAATGTCTCAAAATGTATAGGAAAATGTAGTTCCGTTTACGTCCGGTGGAACGTTGCTCAATATATCATTCATTTTTTACTTTACTTCCTCGATACTTCCTCGAAAGTTATTCGTGCTAGGCCTACAGAACCCTTAGGACGAGTTGACATTTACTGTTAACTTTTTCGACAGCTATCGGATGCTCTACTCATTTCGGTAAAGCAGTCTACGGATATGAAAGAGACAACCCGATAGTTTTAGAAAACAATAATAATAATTTGCCAAACTCGTACTAACGGCCGGTTTCAATAATCTATCTCTAACAAGAGATAGGCCTATCTTGGTTACGTTACTTAGCAACCGGTGTTATTTTGGGCTGATTAACAAAAATATCTAGGCAACAAAGCTCTTGTAAGCGTATTTCTTACTGTGGATTGGTTATTGAAACCGTCCGTAAGGGTAATGTAAACTGCGTATCCGAGTGCACTCCGACGATTTTGTACGGTTTACACGGTCATAGCAAAACGTCATTGTCCACTCTTACGAGTCAACTGTAATCGTGAAAACGCGGGTTTAGCTACCTTTACATGACACGTTTTTCGTGCCAGCTTTTCCATTCTCTACGAGTGAAAGCACGTCTCGTATAAAGGCAGCTATTTATCTCGTCGCGTGCTGTAAAGTCATTTGTATTGTGCGATTCGCATGCTCCTTCTCTAAGTTATTTCTGTCCACATTAAACAAACAAATCTGCATTTTGCTATAAACCAATACGTGATAGTAAAATTTTCGTGAAATCAATCAAAAGTCTTATTTCATTGATTGTAAATGTAAACTTATGAAATTATGAACTTATTACTACTACTTATATGAATTTCTAATGCGAAACTATTTTTGACCCCCGACGCAAAAAGAAGGGTGTTATCTAAGCTACTGTTTTTAGTGCAAAATAAACCCAATACTTATAAAAAGCGACTAAAGCTAAAAGGTGAGAATCAACTCTAAATAGTACATTGTTGTTAAGTTCCGCCTATGAGAATAGCAGGTTTAGGCAGGAGCAGGTGAGAATCTTTTATACCGAGATATAGATTTCTATACAAAATACTGTCTTCTATCTTGACGTAGTATTTCCATGCGTAGGTATCTCTTGCTGATCCTACATCTTATAAACCTTTCGCTGGCAATGATCGAGACTAATATAGATAAATAAAATAAATAAAAATAAAATACCTTTATTTCAGACCATGGTCCATATTCACAATTATAATTATTCACTTAAAAAATACTTTATTATTACATTAGATTAAAATTAATACATTACATTAATATAAAAATTTAATAAATAAAGTTAGAGTATATTAGTAACAATAGACTTACAACTATGTTAGTAACCAATTAAGACTCACTTGCCCACATGTAAAACATGCAATCCAGTGAACCTCCGGAAGACAGCTGCATCCATCCTGTCAGCTATCATCTTCAGGATCATAATTATTGCTGCTTCCTCTAACCTTGCCCACTAATGATGATGACTCCTTGCGCATGATGGCATAGAAATCATCGACATGTGCATCCGCGAACATACCCGACGCACACAAAAACAAGGAAGCCGCAACAAGGCCCTGAAGGCATTATTGTACTGGTAAAGTTAGTCCATAGACCAATATGTCTGCTTGCCAGTACAGGGGATAAAAGAAGCAAATGTTTATTAGAAAAAAAAAAAACATTAATTGGTGCTATCCTAAACCTATAAAAACCGGTACCTAAACTACTGATACAAAATCTAAATGGACTTCCTAATCGGCTTAATTACTAATAATCTGGTGGAGGCTTTAAATCGTCGATTGGTTAAGGTGATGATGACTGTGATTGCGACGCTAACACGCTACACGTTAAAAAAACTGTTATAATACTATGAAATGCTAATCTTTAGATCAAATATTTGAATTCAATCTTTTATTTATAAATGTCCATATCAAAACGTTTAAGACATATCTCGAGAAAATTCAGTTAATTGAAACAGCGATCAAATTCAAGGATATTAGCTTTTCGAACAATCAGTCGAATATTGCGAAGTTCCATTAAATTTTAATGAAATGAAAATATTTGGAATACGTAAAGACAACAAAACATCGCAGTGACAATGGAATAGATGAAATTTTGTGAGTTTTCTTGTTAGCGCTAATTGGACAGTCTAGCGATTAACCTAAACATTAGCATACAGGATCTTTGCACAAATATATTTAAATTTTTATGTATAGAGACGCAAAGTAAGTATGTTTATATGAAAATAACGGGATTGTCGGTTAGATGTGCCCCTGAGTGTATTACCGGTGAATGATACTGTAATACTGTGTTTGATATAGTGTTAAAAAATCAACAGATCAGCTATATAATAAGCTATACCCTTTAAGTTTCTTGCATCCATTTGTTGCAATATTTGAAGTCATTATTCATAAAAAATATTTAGAATTTAGTATCGTAGTACATTCAGACACAACACAAAATTTACGGCTTTTATGACTTGGTATTTTTAAATAATCTTCGTAAGAGTACGAAAGTTTCATACACAATACTACATGAGTGCTATAAAGTGACGTAATAGCTTGAGGTAAGATCCTGCGTCGAGCGCGTAGTGAAAAACTTTAATAACTCGGGAAAAAATAATAACACTGTATTTTATTTATTTTCCATGTACTGCATGATGGTACATAATATCAAAAAGTGAGAAGAGTTCTCGTAACCGCCTTCAAGCGGTTAAGTAAGGAAATTTAAGCGCTCTCTGCGCGCAGTCAAGCGAAGATAGCGGTCTTCCTGTGCACTGGTTGCTCTAACTCTGATTCCAGATCCTGATCCCAGTCTTCTGGATACACTCCCAGTCTCTTGAAATCAATTCCAAATGCAATGGATCGCTCGTCGTAAACAAACAAGCTGTAGAGCTACTGAACTCTACGAAAAGCCTTCTTGTACTTATGTTATTGCGATTTGCAAGTCCATACATCTTCGAAACCTCGGCGTATCTTTTTTTAAATGTAAATTCACTCAATTTTGACAGTAATTCAACTGTTCACCACAAAACCTTCATTTAGAGAACAAATTTCACGTCTAAACTGGTTAAAATCAAGTCGTGACAAAAAACTTACGAGTATACTACCTACTTTGATACCAATTCCAGCTATAGTCATACTCTTAAAAAGTTTGTAAACACTTAACAAGGATTTAGCTACTTCATTCAGTATGCCTTAAAGTTGATAAATCTACTTAGATATCAAAACAAACATGTGGCCCTTATTTTGTTTTGAGTAGTTTACATAAATCTAAAAGCGCTGTTAATCCCTCATAGAAAAGTAAATACCTACTCGATCGTAATGTTTGGAAGAGCTAATTCTTTTTTTGCTTTAAGATCCATAGTACCTAGTTCATATTTATGGATACTACCAGGGAGCTAATTGTCTAGTTTTAAAATCTGACATAAAACGTGACATGAATCTTTATTTTTAAATTGTCTTTGTCTTGTACCCCATCTCATGTCAGTGTCAACATTTAAGGAGTCGTTTTTATTATTATTTATAGGTAAAAACAATATATTCCTACTTTAAATAACTTTGAATTAACTATAATACTCCTTTTTTTAGGGTTTCGTAGCATAAAGGCAAAAAACGAAACCCTTATAGATTCGGCCAAACCGATGTATGTCACACCCTTTTTATTCCAAAACTATGAGGATTACACAGTTGAGACTTGGTAGGTAGATGTATTCTGTAAACCGCTTTACGGTTTTTACACAAAAATAAAAAAATATATGAATTAAGGGGGGGCTCCCCATACAAGGAACTGACACTGAACTTTTTTTTTTCATCAAACCTATACGTGTGGGGTATCTATAGATAGGTCTTTAAAAATTACATTGAAGTTTCTATTACAGTTTTTTCTCAAAATCAACCGTTTGAAAGCTATACACTTCCAAAGTGGAGAAATGAGTCCCCCCCCCCTTTAACTTCTAAAATAAGAAAGCAAAAAAAAAAAAAAAAATATGATGTAGATCTTTATAAAAACTTTTAAAGAAATTTGGTTTGAACGAAATTTATTTAGTAGTTTCAGAGCTATAGCACATTTTCCAAAAATATAACTTTGTCATTCATACAAATACTATGAAAAACAAACTTATTTATGCAGACGAAAAATTATAATGGCATTTTGGCAATAATAATAATAGAAACTTTATTGCACACGATACAAAAACAAACACATACAGAGAAAATGTTAAAAAAGAGGAACACACAAAAGGCGGCCTTATAGCTACGAAGCAGTCTCTTCCAGGCAACCTTGGGTGAGAGGCGAAACCCTTCTACTTCATACTTTGTATGGAACTCGTCAATTGAAAAATGACCTCAACATATTATTAATAAATTTTTTTTTAATTACAAATGGGAATACATATACTAAGTACAGTGTCAGGTAATCTTAACAGTGAACTATTTTCAACTAACTATAAAAAGTTTTTATAGCAAACTGCATTAAATAAAGGATATTACAATGACTCGAAATAAAAGATTGCAAATACATACAACGAGTATGACATACTAAATGTTACGTATAAAAATACTAAATGTAACAATAAAAAATACAGATGTGATTTCACAACTTGATAATATAATTTATTACTATGTATTATGTTTTTTTCTTTGTGCCCAAAGTTAAGGGGAAGGTTGTGATATGTGATAAGAACACAATTACGAAAAAAAAAATTATGTTTTTATTTACCTTTTTTTATTTTATTTTATCAATGTTAGTGTCGTTTATTTGGATATTAAACCTACCTGATCAATGAAAAATAAAGAAAGCAAACATTAAATAATATTAATAACAGAAAAATAACTATTGAGCGTGCACCAAGCTCAGCTCGGCGATATGAGCTGATCGCGGCGCTAAGATGATATAAAAATATTAAAAAAAAACTATTTTTGTTCTATACACATTACAAGACCTCCTCCTTAACTTTGGGTACATTAAATAAAAACACCCTGTTTATGCAACCTCAGCCATTATAGGGGATGGAAATAAAACCACGAAATGCCGATACAAAAGGGCTGCGCGTCCGAGGAAGAACTGAAGTGCAAGGCGCGGTGACTGACACTAGACTGGCCAATATGCAGGCATTTTAAACTCTAATAAACCAATCATACCGATGTTCCTCGGTCGCGGCTAACTTTATTTCCCAATAGGAAAGCAGTACAATTTGGTACTAAAATATGACTATTACTTAGTTACATATACAGGTATAATTACAGCTATACTTAAAAACCAGACAATTTATACTAATATGTTTAAATATATGGTGCGTCGCCTACAGCCATAAAGAGTGGACAACTTCACCTATGCATTGTGGCGTCACAATATACATAAAAATCATTTAATTAATTTCTTATCTTTGGAATTTATAAGAACAGGTTTTTTCTATTTAACCAATCAGTGCTAAACATTACTAGGAACGGCTCCAAACTGCACCACCTTCGGTGGCGCTTTGGAGCCCAAGAGAGGCGGCGCGCCGCGAGCATACAACTTTATGTCGGCATAACTCTGTGAGGACATGACGGATTTTGTTGCATCAAACGCAGAATTACATTGTGGTCAAATTTGTAATGTATCGCGATGCACAAAAGTCTATACTTTTCGAGCAAAACCCTAAAAACCGAATTTGGCTCTTCTTTGGCGCCAAAAGCTAAGGTTATGGTGATGGTAGGACAACGAATTTTTGTCACCTCCTAGGTATGGTTGATGTCTAAGTATGTGCCAAGTTTCATTAGAATCGGTTAAACGGTCTGGGCGCTATGACCGGGCGGACAGATTTTCAAAAGAGTCAACATAAGAGAGGCTCCGCTACGCTCCGCCTCAATCAAGTCATAATAAATTATTAAAATTAAATAATAAGAAATATAAATAGTTTTATACTAAAAATCAATACTATAGTAATTCGATTTTTCTTTGGACTCACAAAACTCTTTCAGGTATGTTTATTATACTTTTCGTTTATCCGCTTGAAAATTCGTTAGAATTGGTGGGCAGTAATTTCACATAAATAGGTTTGTGAGAAGAAGGTATGTATTCATAAAACCCTATTTGGTCCTTCGGAATATTATAATTCTTTGTAAGAACTAAATCATATTCAGGCTCTTTATTTATCTCGGGAGTACCGGATGCAATCCTTTTCATCAATTTAAATTCGTTTAAAACGTTATTTAAACCGTTAGAATCTCCTACGAAAAAAATGCATTTTGCCCCTTTAATGTAATTAGAAATAAGATATCTGATTGCCTTATCAAACTTATCGTCGTTCAAATCTCCTTTAGCGCCAGTTAATATAAATAAATATTTTTCAAACAAAAACAAAGTCAAATAAAAATTGTTTCTCTCACTACAATCCGAAAATATTACATCCAAGGCTATATTCCTTTTTTTGTAGCAAATGATTCCGCCACCTGATCCCGTGGCTGTTTTTCTTTCAGATCTAAATGCAGTCTCAAAATTTGGCATCACAATATTGTTTGAACTAACAGTGTTCGTTTGTGTTAGTATCAATAATGACGCATTTCTATACCATTTGTCCGTTGTAATAAATTCATGATGATCATTAAAAGTCAATCCTGTATTTAGATACATAATTACATCACTTTTCTTGTCTTCAAAGGTTTCAAATGCCAGCTTTAATTTTTTTTCAGCTCGCATTTGGTTTAGTATTGCTTGCGTGCGATTAAATTTGCTGCTCGTGATGGAAAAGTCAAGGCTACCACAAATGTATAAGTCTTCAAGACGTGTAACACGAGTTAATGCAACATACTGCAAAGTTTTATTTGTACGCAATTTATCGTACGGATCATTCGTTATATGTACACAAACTCCATCATGATACGTTTGACCTTGACTTTTGTGCACAGTTATTGCCTCCGCTGCTTTTAACGGAAACATGTTGTCAACGTGTCTACTAATTTTAGGATTATCTTTGTCCGTAACGATAACTTTTGATCGTTGAATAGGGACCCACTTTTCAAAGCCAGGCTTGGAATGACTTTTGAAATACTTCGATCTGGCTTTTGCACCAACTGCATCGGAATGGAATTCCATCCATATTGTGTTCACGACATTATTCTCATCATAATCAAACCCCTTAACTACTCCAGTGGTACCATTGACCAAGCCATCTCCAAAATCTAAGTTGTATGTGATCATATATCGAATATCTATCATCACTCGTAATTGTGACGGAAGCCAGTCCTCAATAGCATTGACAATTACTTCTGTTTTATTTGTTTTGTTTAATTTTTTCTCATTTAACTCGTCAACTCGTTTGTTTTGATAAAATAAATGTATGGCATTATCGGGAACTAGTTCAATATTTTGTATTTCTCTGGATTTCAGTAACTGAACATCTTCTTCACTCATTCGGGAATCTCTAAAATTATTCAAGGCCTTAACGAACCGTTCATCGCGTTGCCTAATAATTTTTGTTAATTCATAAAAATCACAACATGTCCATAATTTTGATTTAGGATACATAGGTTTTTGTTTAACAGGATCGATTTGATATAAATCTCCAACCAACAATACAAATCTGTCTCCATATAACTTTTCGTTTTTAAAAATCTGTGTTAAACGCATGTTTACCGAATTTATTAGGCCTTCACCAACCATTGAAATTTCATCGCAGATAAAGAAAATACATTTTTCAAAATAAGCCATTTTGTCTGTTAGACGTTTCTTAGCAAGGCTTCTTGTATTGTAAAAAGGTATCGAAAATATGTGATTTAACGTAAAACCTTCAATATTGAATGCAGCTTTTCCGGTAAATGCACATTTAAGTACCTTGATTTTTTGGTCAGAATCTGTTTGTTTATTCTTTTCTTTTTCTTCCCACGTTATAAGCTTTTCAATGAAATGGATGATTGTCGTTTTCCCACTGCCAGCTGGTCCAAGTAATATAACTTTTGGATTATATTCATCACAAACCTCACCTTGGTCATTAAGTCTTTTAGTTTTAATGTTATTTTTGTACATAAAATATATGTGCATAATAATATCGCGTTGGTCATCGTTTAATTCCATAAAAGACGTCTTGATATTGCCAAATTCTACTGCAAAATTATCGCCTTCAATGGTACTGTCCAAGGTATCTGTAAACAACATTCAGTAAAGCTACTACAATATTTTCACAGGACGAAGATTAAAATGTATTCTTATTTTGGAGATTTATTTATTTTACCACATAATGAGTAAGCCTTTACCTGCTGCTTCGGCTCTGCTTTCGATCTTTTTAAAAGCATAAGGTCTGCCATCGTGATCTGTGAAGTGTATCTGGAAAGTAAATAATAATTATTATACACCACCTGCATCTGTAGCACGTATTAAATATCAAGTAATATACTTGAAAGTAAGCTATTAATGCGCGGAGGCAAGTGATTTCTTGCTCAGTGGCCCGAAGGGAGCTAAGTTGTATAGAACTTCCCTTGTGTAAATATAATAACATTTAAATTTGGAACGCCAAAATGTGAACAAAAACTTTACCAAAAATTGTTTCGAAAAAAAAACAAGTCTGTTCAAGGCATAACTCCCTGGTCCAAGGAGTTTTTAGTTTAACTATAAAATTGACACTTTAAAGAGATTTTACTCCTATGAAAAATATAAACATGGCTGTATGTATCGGGGTCCCTAGCACCAAGAAAACATTTGAAATTGGAATTATGTGATATTGTGCACACATTAAAATATAATGTAATTAGCTATTTCTTTCATTTTCGTGTCTTTTATTAACCGACTTCAAAAAAAGGAGGAGGAATTCGACGGAATCTTTTTCTTACTTGTAGAACATGGCAGATCATCAAATTGTGAATGTGTGTAGTCTAGACTCTTGGTCACAGTCACACACAGATATAATGAAAATTATCATTGCATTGCCTACGGAACTAAATATCTAAAGAAATAAATCTGTGATTTTCGATCCTTTCGATATCTTTTCCGCGAATTGCTGTCACTTATTGGTTTTATAATTTATAATTTCTTTTTTATTTAACGTCACTGTAGGCACAGTAGGTGTATAAAGTAGAGTATGCTCCTCGGGGATAAAAGTGTCTTAGCCTTGCGCAGACTTGAATCGTTCGCTTCATTCAAGATTTTTAGCATATTTCCCTCACTTCGCAAAGGAATTGTCGTCTAAATTCCCTCACTACGTTCGGGAATTAACTACAGAATCCTTCAATTCGCTCAGGATTCAATATGCTGCCCGTGACATAAGACTGCTTTATGCCCTTAGTGCATAATCTACTATTAATGCGAAAATACTAGAAATATCTTACAGAAGGGCCCAGGACGGGTGAAATTTTTTTAGCTTTATTATTGTCATCACCTCGGTCTTTTTTTTAATGTCCCCACTGCTGGAGCTCTGGCCTTTCTTATGGATGGATAAGCAGAATAGGCCAAGACCCACCAAGCGAGTCCAATGCGTATTGGTGGTTTTTAACGACTGCAAAATTGCCGTATCAACGGCTAAACATGCCTTGTGAAACACAGAAGAGCTCGAGAAAATAAATTTATGGTCACCCATCCCGTGACCGACCATTGCGAAAGTTGCTTTACTACTACAATCGCAGGCTAAGTTCGCGAACCACGTTACCGCGCCACCACCGAGTTAAAATTATTTGTCAGGCTAGCTCAGTCGGTAGAGCAGGAGTCTCTTACTACGAGTATTATTTTAGTTTTTTTAAGTTTTCTCTACCTACAAGAATAGTCGTTGGCGACAAGTTAAAAAAGTATTCGGTACTTATTTCATTCAAGAAAAGGAAAAGTCATCACTAACGACAAACCTATTTAAAAAATGATTAGTTTTTGTTGGTAAAAAAAGTTGTTTTATGATTTTATTATATGACAACCTTAATTTTCATTTCTAAATTTTTTTTAACAAAGTTTTTTATTTGTATTTGATTCAGTTACTAATATTAATTATATTTTTAACCGACTTCTAAAGAGGTTCTCAATTCGTTCGATATTTTGTTTTCTATTGTTATTTCGTTAGGAAATAAAATTCAAATGTGATAATTTTTTAAACAATGTGAATATACTAACAAAAGCAACTTGTCTCATGTCGCCCTTACGGGACTCGAACCTGCATCCTTGGGAATCCGGCTTAATGTAGTGACCAATTATGCTACAGAGACCTATGAGGACACGTTGAAATTCTCTAGTATATTCAGCTTTTCTACTGTATTGGCCACCGCCGTTTCATCAATGAGAGAAATAACCTCGTATTTGAAAGAAACATCATTACAGATTATAACTTTTTAATTTTGCATTTTACAATGCTATTTTTATGTGATAAATATTAAACAAGAAAATATACCAGAAAAAAGCAACGTGTCTCATGTCTCATCCCGTCAGGGCGACTTGAGACTAGTTGCTTTTTTCTGGTATATTTTATGATATACATTCTATATTAAGTCATGGTATCATACCTAAATTCCAACAGAGATAGTTCTTAACACTCTGGGTACTCTTCGTAACACTCTGTCAGCAAAAAAACCGTCGATGGCACAAACAACTTTTTAAAAGGAATGCATGTGGCAAGATTGTTATTGGAAGTATCAAATTAAATGAAATAATGTAATGCTGTCACTTCTACTTCATACGTTTAACAATCAAGTTATATTTATTTAATGTTCCTTGTATTGTATCGATTGGTTGGTGGTAGGACTTGTTGTAAGTTCGCGTGGCTAGTTTTATCTAATTAGCTACCATCATCTCATCTATGTCTGACGCCATAACAACAACGTTTTCAGCATTGTTGTTTTCCGGAAGTTAGTGATGAGAAAGCCAGTTCCTCAGTGGTTGAGGATTCCGGGAGAGCTTCCACCATCAGCCTTACCATTACTTAACATCAGGGCTCATATTCACCATGACCACTTAGCGATTCCTCGCGCAAGCCACGCCAATCTCGTACTTGGTTTCGATATTTTCAAAATTCGTTTTCAGTCACAAATTTTAAAGTTGAATGAGGGCCCAGGGAGCCTACAGCCATTTTTTAGAGACCATCATTTGTCGTAAGATCGTTTTGTTTGACTTTTGTTTCAAAAGTGTTTAAATTCGTACCGCGAACTTCATAAAGTATTTTTTTTTTCATTCCTTGCCAATGACACAACCATTGAGATAAATCTATGGAGAAAAATTATTACAAAAAAGAACGTGCACTTGATGGTACTTTGTAATGACGGACTTGACTCGGCAGCTCATGAACATTCGCAAGAAAAATATCGACATTCGAATATATTTGAATTATGTAAGTTTCTATAAACAACTATCTCAGCCATGTACATCTTTATTCATTGTTCCTGCCAACGAACGAATTGAAGTTGTCATATTTTAACACACTTCACACAAAATCTCCGTCAATTTTTTTTTTGTTTTATGAAGGTCGCGGTACGAAGTGACATATAAAAATAATGCGTCGATAATGTTTGGGAGAAAACAATATTGCACTAAGAGATGGCGGTAAGCCAGCAGGTATGATGAAAGCTAAGCATCTGCCTATAGTTCATAGCTATACAAACCCACCTCAGCATAACGATCCAAATTTTTTAGAAGTTCTTCAAGATTAGCTATTTTTTTAACTCTTCGTGTATTCTTCTCACGTGCGTTGATTTCTTTCAAGTGATCCATTGTTTGTATTTTGTTTTTATTTCGAGAATTTTCTTACCGAAGTTCTGTAAGGAAACGAAAAAATATTATTATTGAAAGCTATCAAAAACCTGTACATATTAATTTGTTAAGACTTGAAAGTAAATTATAGTTTAATGTTTTTCTTTTTATATTTAAAACTTAAAATAATGATGGTTATAACCACAATACCTTGAAAAGGTAAATTTGTAACTCTTAACACCTAGGATAATTACCTATTAAAACATAAAATGTGCACTACTTTATTACAAATTAATGTTGATTAAATGAATATAATTATGAATATAAATAATTAATTTAATTATTGTTTTCAATTAACGATAAGATATTACGAAAAAAAATCTAGATATTTTTGATTAAAATCGAATAGAAGCGCTTTTACCAATGCGAGGAAAGTATTTTATTAGGTACATACTGAGGTAAAGTAATTCGATATTTGTATTAGACAATCGTGTTCAATTGGTCAGAGTATTCGGTTGAGAATTCGATTCTCGTCCGAGTTGTTGTAAACGATTTGCTGTTATCCAGAATAATTACTTTTTTGTTTGTTGTTTGCTTTCTTCCAGAATCGCGTAGTTTTTTGTTTTAAAATAAAGTTTAACTGACACAACTCAAACTTCTGTAACAACAGCTGTGATACAAACTTTTTAAAGAAAGATGAAATTACGGTATACATTTAAGTGAAAGAGAACAATGTTTTTTTTGTAATTGTTCCACAACTAGGGCAGGAGCCGGTTTGTTTCAAAATCAAAGTCAAAGATTTTTATTCAAATAGACTTATAGATAAGTGCTTTTTTTCCCCTACCAGTCATTCAGGACATCTTTTAACTAAGAATAATAAAGTTTATTTAATAAGAAAGAAAGTTTATTTAATTAAGTAAGACAACAGAAAAAGAAAACTAGTACAGGTGTAAAAAGCCATTGGATATAAATAATGCAACGAAACCACAAGTAATTATGATGCAACATATCGCAACTCCTTTCGGCAAAACTCGGTTGAGCGTCGGGAGGGATCGGCCGTGGGTCATCGACCTTAGTTTGTGGACTTGTGCGAATCGAGGATATGACCTTGGTCTTGCATTGATAAAACTAATACTGTATTGTATAATACTATTGCTAATTCAACATGCGTTATTTACTAACAAAAAGATAGAGTATTCAGAGTCAAAGTGCTATTGCGAATTTTAACCAACTTTTATTTCAATGAATTAATGAACTATATATATATATATATATATATATACCGATAAAATGTACATGAGGTAATTTACAAGTATTTTATGTGAAGTAACAGACTGCAAAACTTACCTAAGGTATACCTTTGAAATTTTGCAATTTAGGTAAATTTTGCAAGTATTGCAAGGTCGTAAGGTTATTATTATTCTTATTTTCATGTGATTTTTAAAAAAGAAAATTGTTATTTAAAAATATCCAATAATTATGCACAATCGGGGAATTTCCCGGTCATAATTATATCCCAGTAGGTACTTATAGTTTTCTGGGAAAATATTTTTTGAAAAATAATTACTTATTACTTACTTACCTATTCAAATGAAATACTTATTTATTTATTTATTTATTTGGACCACCAGGGAAAATTACAATAAAGCTTACAAATACTACAAATTATGGAGATCACTATCAAAATGTAAAATTCTTTCAAAGGTAGCCACATCATGCATTAGAAGTCACTCTCAACAGTAAAAATACAATTAGAGAAAAAATAAAATAAAAAATTTGCTAAAATACAAATACAATTGAATTACTTAAGATAAAAATTAAATTTGATAAAATTAATATATACTTATATTAATACTTATACTTAAATGCTCTATTATTTGTGATATAACCGTTTTATTACGTTTTTTACTTACTTTTTTGTTTTTGGATTAACGCTCCCTAAAAAACTCTACATCGGGAAGTTTCTCGACCGTAGAATCACGAGCACGTACATATTAAACACTAAACAACCTTATCACAATGAAACACTCGGAAACCAAGCTCTCCGTGTAAAACAGAAGCCATTCGATATCGTAATGTGACAAAGTTGTATAGTGCTTACATAATATTGGTCGTGACTGCATGAAGATACAAGGTTGTAAAATTGCGATAAGTAATATTATGAAGTTCGTAAGATTATTATCGAAATAATAGAAAAATGATTAGAAGCCTAAGTATATTAAACTAAAGTTTGCTAAAAATTTTTTTTTTTCCAAACTAATAATCGGTAGGTAAGTTTAATAGAAATTGCAATGTTTAAAGTATTTTTTTTTGTAAAACTACTTTATGGGAAACTATTTTAATTATCTCAGAATTAATTACACTTTATTTATTTTTACTCACTTTATTTAGCTTTAAAACTAGCTTTATTTATATAACCTTGAACAATCAAGTTTCTTAATAAAAATAACCTACTGTCAATTTAAACTATTTAGTTTATCTCCCAGGCCGATAAAAATCAATTAGTACTTACTTTATAACTTAAAGTTACACAAACACAAATAAAACTAGAATACTAAACTCTCAGTTATTTTCTTACTAATCTAAACTATCACTCGCGAACCAGTTTCACTGATACTACTAAAAATATATCAAAAGCAATGAACTCACTTTTTTTAAGGTTATCCTTGCGTTGCGTGTGTACTACACTGCGTCAGAAACAATACTGATAAAATGATGACATAAGCTGTCCATTTATAATTTTATAAAAAAACTTGCAGCTACATGCATTGTTTCGGTAAAATACCGCTAACGGGAACTTAACACTATAAATGTTGCCATGTGCAAAATACGAAGGCTACTAAACGTGTTTACTTTTTAAAACTTTAAAGTTGTTTATTCAAGTTATGTTTTGGGTGGTTAAGTCAAGAATGGCCTTTATTGCTTAGATCAATTGTTGGTTTAATATGCTTATAGTAAAAAACTGATTTTAATGAAAAAATCCTTGTTATGTGACGACAAACAGATGTTTTTTTCTTGTTTTGTATAAGCAAGCAATGGGATAACAGTACAAAATATTGCTGCATGTTATGGATATCAATAAGTCGTATTTGATTAATGTTTTTAGTTTGGGGATATCCAAATTTGACAATCCGTTTTGTCTTATTTTCATTAGGTTAACATTTACGTTGTTTTATTTCATATCAATAAACAAATTAATTCATACTTATGGTAAATTTTTAATAGAAAAATATTGGAAAATTTAACTCGGCCACAAGTGAATTCTCAGACGGGAATCGAACCCGCGACCTTTGGAAATCCGGTCCAATGCTCTAACCGCTGAAGTCTCGGTAGCTCAGGTAGTGGCCGAGTTAAATTTTTCCAATATTTTTCTATTTAAAATGTACCATAAATATAAAAATAGCATTGAAAAATGCAAAAATTACAAAATCATAAATTAATTCATATTCATGAAAGCTACTAAAGCTCATTTTTTGCGTAGAATATTTCTTAAATGGGAGGACCTTTTTTGTCTGGTAACCCTGATCGTATCAAGAGTATGTAGGTATGAGTCATATCACATGTGGGTAGCAACTTTGCATAGGTATGTACTTAAATATATTTCTCTATTTTATCACACAGGATACTTTCAAAATGAAACTTGCACTTTCAATCAATACTAACTGTGTCCTGCGTCTTTGTTCGCATTAGCTAAAGGACACGAAATATTGTTTTTATAAATGTATTTGTCAAAAATTATTTTTTTATAAGAGCCTTTCGTTAATATTTGTAGAGATCAAAAGACTCATTAATTTTATTAAAATAAAAAAATGTAGAGAACGAATAAGTTTGTGACATGATTTATGTTCTTTTTTAACTATTAAATTCATAACATTTAACTGGAAGCTCTATCTCAGACAAAATAACAAATGAACTTTCAGCTACACTTACATGTTAAAAGAAGAAATATGTAGATAAAATGAGAATTTTTCCATTTTGGTTTCTTCTTTGGCTACTCGTCTTATTTTATCGGGAAACTTCCCGGTAGACCAGTTGAGTTTTTTCAAGGAGCTTTATTTAAAAAGTAAAAGATCGAAAGAAAACGTTTATATCACAAATAACAGACCAAAAAGAAGTATTTCATTTGAATAATAATTTCTTTAACCTTAGTACTTTCCGAGAAAATGTTTCTCAAAAAATCTTTACTGATCAACCGGGAAGTTTCCCGATTGTACTACCAGAACGAAAATTATTTGAATACTTATAAATTTAATTCGAATAAAAAAATACAATTAATAATCATGTTTTGAAAAAACTTATACTAATGATTATATTATGCCACGAAATTAATATATGGCACGCGGCTGTGAGTTGGACGGCGTTTTTTAGTTATAACCGTCATTTCTTTTTCAATTAATGCCATATTGGTTAATAAATATCTAACAATATCCCTGCAACAACAAAAAAAAAATCTGCTAACAATACCAACGAACCGATAAATCTTAGATTGAAAGTGAAGGCGGTGATCTGTCGGCGGATGGCCGCTATGAAAGCATGTGGTGACAGCGACCACGTCCGGTAGCATCAGCTTCCTTAATGTTGCAATAGTTAGGTATAGCCTACTTGCACGGGCGGCGACAGCAGTATTCATATATTAAATATATATTATAACTAGCGTGGTTCTTGTTCCCGTGGGAATATCGGGATAAAACCCACTTCAAATACTAAAAAGCAAAAATAAACCATTTAGAGTCGGTGCCAGCCAACAAGGCAAAAAATAATAATAATAGGAGCTCAAAGTAGAATGTATGCCTTGGCTGACACCGACTCCAAAAGGCTTATTTTTTGTTTTTGAAGTCGGTTTTTACTGCAGTTTTTTGTTTTTTACTTTTTAGTGTCTGTAATAGATTATATTGTAAACTACAGAAGGTTTTTTCTAGATTAGATTAGTTTTGATGTAGACATTATAAACAAAAGTATTGCGAATTGTGGCCCACCACGTTAAGTTTCATGAAAAACTTGTGTTATTGATACTAGATAACGGATATATACTTTTTACATAATATACAATTAAACACCCAGACCAAGACAAACATCTTCCAAGTTAACAAAATGCTCATAGCATAAAAACTACTTAGCCAATCTCAACAATATTTTTATGTGACCAAATGGCAACTATTTCGCATCGAACAATAAAAGAAACACGTAAATCGGTTCAGAAATCTCGGCTTAATCGGTGTACATACATAACAAAAAAAAAATACCACCCAGATTGAGAACCTCCTCCTTTTTAGAAGTCTGTTGTTAAAAATTATCCTATGTTTCAATGATAAAGTTTAATCCAGGCTATCTACTATCTGTGTGGTAAATTACAACCAAATCCGTTTTGTAGATTTTGCGTGAAGGGGTTACAAACATCCATCCATCCAAACATCCTCACAAGCTTTTGCATTTACAATATCAGTAGGATTTTTATGTAATTAGTTAGCCAGGCGGACTTACTCGTACAACGTGCCCTACCACCAACAAACTGTAAATCGAATACGGGAACTCTAGTTTATCCGGTGTACTATTAGACCAGAGAAGCAAAATCAATGAACACGATATTTCTTATAGGTACTTCGTTTCTTTGTATAACCGCAAATATGTAACAGATGGTTATTGCTTCTGTAAAGGTCAATTTAGTTTAGAGAAATGAGTAGCTGAATGACCCGCGAACTAACCCCGCAGGTCATTCACCTGCTCATTTTTCCCTCACCCCCTCTAATGCAGCTGCCGCAGCTGTGAAAGCTTCGTGGTCGCAAAATATCATACGTATATGTCGATGTGTCGCGTACAGCTATGCTTTGGTTGGTGGTAGTAGTACGACTTGTTGTCCGAGGGGACGTCTAAAAGTCCGCGGAATGGTAATTTCATGGTAATTTTACTCATCGACTATGTAGAATTAATATCGGTGTTAATAGAACCGTACAATACTTAGCTATTTCAAGCTACATTTGAAGGGGTCCATAAAAGAAAAATAAGGAGAAAAGGTTTGGTCTTTTGGCATGAAAATGCACCTGCGCACAAAAGTCACGTTGCAACGGCGTTTATTCACCGATGAAGCTTCGAGAAATTTCATCAACCTTTTTATATGAGTTTTTTATGACCTCCCCTCTTAAGTCCACCTGGCTAGCTACCATTATCTTATCGAAGTCTGACGTCATAACAACCACCCCCAATCACCATTCACCATTGTTGTGTATCGGCAGTTAGATATAAGATAGCCAGTTCCTCAGTGAATGAGGATTCCGGAATATTTCTATTCGTCGCTGTTGTCATGGCTACATCAGCCACACATCAGCAGCCAAACAGTATTAAAAATAGGGCGATCACCGATGTTTCATCCGTCGATATCAAGGATTTTACTTTGCTTAGAGCATAGCACCCAGTTTAGTGGGGTTAGATATTACGCACGCAGATCATTCACCTGCACATTTTCCCCCACCACCTCTTATGCAGCTGTTGCAGCTGGTGGTGTGGTCGCAAGCCCTCATTATTGGTAACCACTAAATAGATACAGACAAAGTCCATAAGTCGACCAGTAGAGATTTTTGGATAAGGTTTTTTATTACGAAAAGTAATTAAGTAAAAGATACTTTTTTTATTAAAAACTTATTCATGTTTTATTATTTGCGATATAAATATTTTCTATAAATCTATTACCTGCTTTTTATATTTTGTAATAATAGTCCGTAAAAAACTCTATTGGTCTACCGGGAAGACCTATTGTTCCTACGACAAAAGTCATGATTGTGCAAAGTGCTTAAGTGCGAAGTCCGTTGAAAACGCCGTGGCGGCTCCCTTAGCGGAGTGGCAGGGACGTGACTTCGTTCCCCACCCAGGATGTTTATTATCTAGGTTAACATTTGTGCACGTGGCGTAGTGGTTCGCGCGTTGCAGCCGTAAAGCATCTTTCACAGTGGTCGGTATATTATTCGTATATTATCGAATATTATTTCGAGATTGTTTTATCTATGTCTGACTGTTATAATTAAGGTAGGTATACACGGTGTAAAAAGAGCCTTAACGAATACACGAGCTATGCATTGTGTACATAAAAATAAGTAATTTTACCAAAAATAAATGCTGGGAAACTACTTTCATTTTCATCGATCAATAATAATAATATTCACTACGAACGCATTGTAAAGCGCGCAAAACCCCCCAAGCCGCCCAAAGCAACATACTGATTACTGCCACAACCACAACAGTACGCGCGTGTATAACTGAGTGCGTGTGTGTGTGTGACGGCGCGCCGCGCGCGACCCACTATGCGGCCACTCGTTTCTTTATTGGGTTTTAATTTTTTCATAATTTAGTTTTTTTTTGTCAAAAGTAATATCTTATTAAAGTAGCTCGATGGCGTATTGGGTAAGCGCCGCGGCCTGCGAATGTTGCGGTTAAGCAACGTTCGCAAAGGCCGGTCAGAGAATGGGTAACCAAATACTTTGTATCTCGAGCTACTTTGTGCTTCGGAAGACACGATAAGCCGTTGGTCCTGGCTGCATTTGCAGTCGCCAATATCCTCTAATCCGCATTGGGCCCGCGTGGAGGGTCATGACCCAGTCTCCTTGACTATCCTTAAGGAAGACCTATGCCCCAGCAGTGGGAACATTAAATGGCTAACGACGAATCACTTATTTCGTGATTCAAGAAAGGCAAATTCTGGACAATAATTTCAAAGGGAACGATCGATATTGACGGTAATGAACCCGCGCACCTTAAAATTTAGCCTAATAACTGCCCGATAGCTTAGTGGTTCAGACGGCTGGCCGCCCGAATAGCGAAACGACCTAGCTAGGTTCGATTTACTTAATGAACTTAGTAGTACATTATAACTCAATTTCAATTTCCGAAATTCGATGCTCGGATGAAACATTTGAATTTAAATAACAGTTAAGTGTTTTAAATGAAACATAACAAAAATTTATAAAAACAGTTTTTTGATTGCCATAAGTAGTAAGTACTTACCTAGTCTTCTTCAACAACTGGCCTTCTACGCAGTACCTTCGCTGCTGTTCTCACGCCTAAACGAACGCAATAGCCTGTTAGTGTTCGGTGGCAAGTCTTATTTGTACGCCACCACCCTCCAAGACGGGCACAATTAGCTGGTGGTCAAGCAAACGCTGTACAGCTCTGGTAAACACACGAGGATCGCGGGGCTGAACTGCGTTGGGGTATTCAACTCCGTACAGTCGCAACGCCTCAGAGGCATTTCCGCGGGCCATACTGTAGCACAAAAGCATGTTCACATACTCCCGAGCACTAAACGCATGCCAAGGCATCTTGTAAGATTGCTTTGCTTTATCACTCCCTCGATAACACTGAGCAATTACTCTCTCACATACACACAAAACACACAACACAACACACCAACACGAGAACAGTAAGTACTTATTTTACTATTTCGAATTCGAAATTTCGGAACTAAAAAATTGCATTCGATAACGTAAGAAACCGAACTGATAGAAAATGGCGGTTTCTGGGCGGGCGGCCGGCGGCGGCGAGCGAGAAAGGCGGTAGTTACTTTGACAAATCTCTTTGATTCCACCGCGCCGCGAGTCGGGTCGCACGCGCCGAGGAGCCCCTGTTCGCCCCTCCGCCCCGCACCCGACAGGTGACAGCATTACTCAATAGAGGGCGGAATCTGCGCTTTGTACAAAAGAAGCAGCTGATTCGGAGAGAAGTACCGCCTAGCCTTAGAGAGGACGCCCAGTTTCTTTGCAGCAATGGAGTCGATGTATGCGCCAAAGTTCAGGTTGGAAGACAGGTTTAGGCCAAGAAGTTGCAGATTTTCGGTTATCGGTAAAAAATACACCTGGAAAGTCGGAGACAGTTGGAAGGGACTCCGTTTTGCGGTAAATAAACAATCCTCTGTTTTAGGGGCATTAAAACAAGATTGGCGTTGCCCCAATCGGAGACAGCCTGAAGTGTCAGATTCATATGCTCGACGGTACGGAGACAGTATATGCGTACAGTGAGAGGTTGTTTGTTTGTTTGTTTCTGCAAACCAATGTTGCCATTTGTCTCCAAAACTACTAGTCCGATTTTGCGGTTCCGGTTTGCTGTGATGGGTTCGGGTTAGATATGTTCTTAGATAGGTGTTACGGTGACCACTCAACAGGGGGCGCTGCAGTTAACATTTGTTTTGCAAACCAATGTTACCATTTAACTTCAAAACTACAAGTCCGATTTTGATGCCGTTTTCAGTAATGGGTTTGGGTTTGATTGGTCAATGTTCTTAGATACGTGTTACGGTGACAACTCACTAGGGGGCGCTGGAGTAAACATTTGTCTGAGCAAAATCAAAACTACTAGTCCGATAAATTTTAAATAGAAAAATATTGGAAAAAGTCAACTCGGCCACAAGTGAAGTACCATTTGAGAATTCACTTAAATTTTCAATTAAAAATTATCTAATGTATAAAAATTGCATTAAAAATTGCAAAAAATCTAAAATCCTAAACTACTAGTCCGATTTTGATGCGGTTTTCAGTAACGGGTTTGGGTTTTATAGGTTTCTAATATTTTTCTATTAAAATTAATCATTGAAATGCCAACAAAAACACATAATAAACCCTTCATTCGACGGATTTTTATTTAAATAAAATTTGTAAAATTGTTATAGATTTCGATTCTTAGCTTGTAGAGAGCCCGCGAAAAAATTGCTGAAAAAATCTACCCATTTCAGGTTCCTGAAAAAGATACGTCCACTATACTGGACATTATCAAGTTCATAAGAAACTAATGCACTCCAACCGCGTGCAGTATACTTCCCATTGTCAAAGAGAGAGAATAAAAGAAACAAGTCATTCCGTAGAAAAATAGTAATTATATTAAAGCAAATCAGTCTCATAGTCACATTTCTTATGCTTAAAACACTAGTACAAACTCCAAAAACTTATAAGTACGAAAAACTTACTTATGTTTTGAACATAACAATTAAGTACTTATAAAATCTTCATAATAATCACCATTTTTCTTTATTCAAAAATAATTAGCCTTCCCGTTTTTTTAAATATCAATATAGCTTAATCTATATAAGCACAGAATACTTAATAGTACAAGTAATATAAGTACCAACTGTCACTTATTTTTTTATTGCCCTACCCTACTTACTTATTGTGGAAATAAGAAAATCAATTCCTTTTGGCCGCTAAGCACTACCTCTGCTTGCATTTGGAACAATGTACGTACGTTCGTTTTATTGTTCTTGCAGAATTTGCAAAATCCATAATGTCGTATAATCGTATATTATACGTAATAATGTCAATGTCGACGACTTGGCTAGTTGAATCTCTGCCTCATTTCTTTAGATATTTGTCACATAGTTCCTTGCAATCTTTCAGTCTGTTTTGCCTTATTATTCCGAAGCCAAACTTGGTAAAGCCTTCACCAGTCGGTGTGGTAACAATAATAGAAGTCAACGGTTTATGGATCAAGTTGTCTTCGGCTTCTTAAGCAGGGTTGCTGACTTTTTTTATGAACAACGGGAATACTCTAAGCCTTCATTATATCTGATGTAAAGTATTGATAAGGCTGAAGAACCGAAGATCTGAGACCTCTCCCGGAATCCTTAACCTCTGAGGAACTGGCTGTCTTGTCTCTAACTGCTGGAACACAACAATGCTGAAAACATTGTTGTTACTTATAGCGGTAGACTTAGATAAGATGGTGTTAGCTAGATAGCTAGCCAGACGGACTTACAAACATAAGTTCGATCACCAACTAAACCGAATACAATAATATGTACCCCGCTTTGATTCGAACCCGGGACCTCTGGGTCTGGTAACAGTGCTTGTTAACACTAAGCCACAGAGGTTTCTCGCTCCCACTGATGCTGGAACAGTCCTCTGCTTGAAGATTTTCGTTTACTGTCTCGATGAAAGTATCAGTACCAACGTTATTTTGATCAGTGTCAATAGAAATATTGTCTTGTGTATAGTTTTCAGACCTGTCTAAAATGTTAATGTTCTGTATGTATGAATCGATGGAAGGGCAGGGTGAGGACGACAAGTCCTCAGTTTTATCAGCAATTTCCTCTTAATGTTTAGGTTCAGAACCACTATCTATATCGGAAAGAGCGTTTTCAGGCGGCACCAAAAGTGGTGTCCTCTCGATTTCTAGCTCTGAAAAAAGAAAAATAAAAAGATATAAAACGTTTTATCTACGGATCCCTAAAAATATTAATACGCGAAACAACGAAAGTTAATATACTAGTAATACGGCAACGGGAAGAATACTGGACATAGTATTTAGCAGTTACTTTACTAGTTATTCGACGACGTGTAGTATACTGGACATACAAGTTGTGGGCGTCGTTAAAACTAAATAAAACTCAGTAAGACAATCAAAACAATACAAGAAGTTTTTCGGGAATGTTATCTTTAGTTTATAATAACATTGCCAGGAAATAAGCCATAACACAATTAATAAAATGCAATTTACCGAAAGCCCACGCAGCTTGTTATTCCTTTCCGCCATCTCGCTGGTGACTGCTCGCGTTCCGTCGATGCACACGCTTTGCTAATTTTTGACAACATAGTTAAATAGGTTCAGATGCAATTATAGCATCTAAAACTAAGAAATAATGGTCTATTATTTATGTATATTTTTTTTCATTCAATGGGAAGTATACTGTACGGCGTCGAATTAAGGGTTAAAGTAAGTTAACTTTTTTGCTTCTTGGTTTGGCGATTATTTAACATCATTTAATTTCACTCAAAAAAGAGGTTTGATTGGTGAACTGCTCTTCTGCGCCACCTGGGCCCTTATTCTCTATGACCACTTTGCGATTCCTTGCTTCAAAAACACGCCAATATCGTACATGGTTACGACATTTTCAAAATTCGTATTCTCTATGACACTTAAATGAAACCGTGTGATATGAACGTGACTTGCGCGTGGTTTGAACTGTCAAAAATTCCACGTTTTAGAAACGCGTGGAATCAACGTGGAATCTGCAAGGAATCGTTGTGACTGTGAAGAAATTTATTGTTTTTGTGCTAAAAACTATTTAAATAAATCTATAACGTACCTAAGGCCAAAGACCTTCTAAACACCATCTCTTTCTTTAAGTATTTCAGTGAAATTTAGTGTCAGCTATTTATATTATAATCTACTATTGCTAAGATTTTGTAAATTTTGTATCGAATTAAACCACATGTAACTATAAAACTATTTTATTATGAACTTTTATGTAAATATTTTGCACGCAACTACCGAAGACCATTCTTGATTTACACTTATGAATGAACTTGTGAATCACGTTTTTAAACAAATTGATTTCAATGAAGTAAGATGTTTTAGTTTTACATCGCTTTTAAATCTGGAACAAATTCAAAAGACATATGTTAGGGGTTATGTAAGTAAATTAGATATTATAAGGCAAGTAACTTGTAACATTTTTGGGAGTAACAAACGATTAGGTACTTACAATAACAAATCGCTTCAAATAAAATACCGCCAAGTACATCAAAATTCTTCAAACAAAATATACTCGTAGGTACAATATTAATATTTTGAAGTGTATGTATATATTTCCATTGAAATACTAAGTATTATTATTTCTCTCTTGTAATAAACATATAATAAACAGACAAAATTGAATCAATTAATTTTCTTTTCATTGTAAAAATCGATAACAAGAAATAAAAAAGTAAAAAGGAACGTTCAAAAACGTTCGAACGTTTTGGTTTTGCTGCGTGTTTGTTTAAATTATTGTGTAATATTTTTTCTTTGTTATTTCTAAAATTGCATTGTTATGATATAAACGATTAAATATTAATATAAACATAATAAATCACGGTTAATTGTTAGTGAAATTAAATTTTGCAAGTAATAAATTTAAAATCTTAAAAGTTTTAAGTTTAGTTTTCGAACGCACTCGTGACTTCATAACGTACCAAAGACAATTTGTCTTGGAGGTGTCTTGGAGCGCGGTGGGACTTACAGAATAGAGTTGACCAGATCCCTTACCGTGACAAGATACGATATTGACGGGGTTTATGCGTGGTAAGGTTTAAGTGTGGAATCTAAGTGGTCATAGTGAATAAGGGCCCTGGTGTGATATCTGTGAACCTGCCGGATGGCCAATCTGCCACGGTCCCAATGCCGTGAAGAATGACAAAACAAAAGAACATTTTGGCGGGCTCTCGTTTTTTGTTTATATATAAAATAAAAAGGTCTCTGGAACGCATGAAATTAAATTATAATTCTCCTCCGCTAATTAATAATTAAATATTGGACTTCGTGTCTTTTTACGCGTTATTCGCTATTATAGTGTGTGTGAAGTGCATCTTTACAAACCCGCCATAAGATACAGAAGATTGTTGATTTATGTAACGGACTATTTGGACAATTGGTGACCGGTCGTGTCGGCTCCTGGCCGTCGTGTCTGAAGGTGGATGAGCGGAGGAACATCAGGTAAGCGCTTGAGGCATTGCGCCATATTTTGCCCTTTGATGAGTGTATTCATTATTTGATGTTAACCTCTCCCTAAGCCGTCGTTATCAACCCTATATAGAAACCGTTAGATCCCCGCATTTTCAGTGGTAGCTATTTACACGCTCCACCACTACTCCATTAATAAATATAATTTCTTTAGGGTAAAATAGAGTTTATCTATTTCGTGCAGGTTATTTATTAATAATTAATTATCTATGCGTAATCCATCAAACTACTTTAGCCTATATATTTTTGTAAAAGCACAATTCAACTCCAATCTCCACAGAAACTTGTATTAATTTACGGTTCAGCACCTTAGTGCAGGTTTTACATACCTATGTAATATTAGTATGGATGTCAATTGAAATAATGCATGGTGAAAAATTTGGACATTAAAATATAATCGAAGTATCAACTTTTTTTGTGTCCCCTTTAGTTTACGCATGCGCATTTCTTGCAACTTTTTTTTTCTAATGGCTTTCTTCTGTTCCTCACAGAAATTCCGCCAACGTCCCGTAATGATACACTGATTACCGGAAGAATGTATATAATTGTGGAAGAATAATTGGAATAGTCGGGTAAAATTTAGATTTTAACTTAAAATTATTCTGCCTTTCTGTTCCTTTCTCTTTCCTGTTCTCTATCTTTAGAAGGACAAATAAATATAAGGAGATACACTATAGTTGGTTTCGCGAATTCAAATTTTGACAAGTGGTGCACAGTCAAGAACGTAAATATTCGTTAACCAACAAGATTTGTCATACAACTGTCACGGCACGCGACATTGAAAGTTTCGTTCATTTATCAATGTAGATAAATGTCAAGTTTGCTCAATCTTATTCCAATCCATTAGAGTTTAAAATCCAATTGACGGAGTGAGTGGGTACATCTGGTGAACTGAAACATTGGCATATCGCCATGCCTTCGGAAACTTTGTAAAGACACGTTTTGCAAATGTAAAAAAACTTTATTTTCTTCTTTAAGAGTCTATTATTGAATGATTTTAGCATTTATTAATGAAGATTGTTCCGTTTTTTATTCACCCGTCTCGAGGATTCTACTGCTTTACACGTATAGACCTTGCACGTATATACATTGCTTCGCTTTTCGCCTGTAGTACCGCCTCCCAACGCGAGCGCGCGAGGGGCAAAGCGAAAAGCGTGCTATGTCCACGGATGCAAGGTCGCTAATCGCCTGATTGCCTCCTCGTTCGCTTCGCCACTCGCGCGACGAGTGATTCAAAAATAGAGGTCCTGAGCCAATAGTTCAAAATTAGCCGCTCGCGGATCCACCAGCGTGGTTCCCATTCCCATGGGAATATCGGAATAGAAAGTAGCCTATACTACTCCTCCTCTTTTTAGCAAATTTTACATTAAAAATTAAGTATATTGGTTGTTAGGGCGTGAAGGAAGGACAAACTCACTTTTGCATTTATCAGTTTAGATTAAGATTAGGTCGTCACGTCATTATGATTTTAGCTTTTCCTTTAATTTTAGCCTTTTTATCGTCACAGGCTATTATATTTCCTCGTAACTTCTCTTGTGACATCGTTATGATTTTAATTAGGCATTCATAATGCTACATATTTCTTATTCTATAAGATACTAGAAGAAATCACATCTAAGTACAAGGTCTAGTTTGTAATTTAGTAGTTGTGATGTTCAGCGAAATGGACACGGTTCAGTTAGTGGGTTATAAAGACGTTTTATGAAGAACGGGGAGACCCTTAGCCATCATCATTCCTGATATTAAGTAATGATAAGGCTGAAGGTGGAATCGCGCTTCCCCGGAATCCTCAACCACTGAGGAACTGTCTTTCCTTTTTTCTACTGCCGAAACTGAACAATGCAGAAAACCATTGTTTGCTATGGCGTCAGACTTAGATAAGACGGTAGAATGGTAGCTAGCCAGGCAGACTTTCGAAAACAATGACAACTAACCCTTTGACTATCGGAACGTAGATCCATGCGTGACACAATTGATTTTCTATTGCGTCTGGAATCCCGACAGACGAGAGGTTAATAACAATATCTATACAAACCTCAAATGATGTAGGTATTATGAAACTGCAAAGAGCTTGAGTTGAATTATTATATCATCTTAGTTTTATCCTCCAATGATTTCAAGTAGAAATCAGAGTTGTAACGATAATTAGTATTAAATGTTCTCTTGGCTTAGACCTATCGTACATTAGGCAGCCTGGCTGCGGCAGCCAGAATGCGGCAGCCAGTCGAAGTTAATATGACGGTGTATGGAAGCTCGCGCACTAGGCAGCCAAGAACTCTCGGCTGCGGCAGCCAAAACAACGCGGCCGAATGTACTGCAGCGACAGCCAATTCGCCGCGGGCCACCAGAATGCCAATGTATTTGGTTGCCGTTACTCCGCGCACTTGTCGTAGCAGCCAGACTTATCCTTTTCACAAAACACTTTCGATACGAAGAAACTTGTTCGCGAAATGTCGATTGGTAGCTATAACTGGCTCCTCAAATATTTTAGGCTGCCGTAGCTGCCTAGTGAGCGATGTGTCTTAGTCTTCAACTTTGCTGTGATTTTTCTAGATTTTCCGGATGGTTTTCATTCATCCATCTTATTAAAGATTTAAATAATACTGCACTGTTTAGTCTACCATGTATAACACAAAAAAGTACATAAAAAATACGAAGTGGTTTGACTCTTTGTAGCATCGACCCGGTCTCTCATTTTGAAAAAATTCAAAATGGCGGACCGGGACGATGTCCCACGATAATACCTACTGCGGACCGGGACAAGGCTAACCTTCATAAAAAAAAAAACAAATACCCTTATAGATCGACTTCAAAAATAAAAATCTAACGAAAACAAAAAAAAGAAGGTGAAAGCGTAAGTACCAAGTACCGAAAATCCGTCTTATTAATATAATTTTTGGAGTCAGTGCCATACCATCCCAGCCAAGGCATCGATAGTGCATTCTACATGGCACTTCTACACGTTTAGTTTTTTTATGTCTCGTCTACTAAAAAAATACTTTGAAAACGGATTGTACGAGGTTTTACCTAGTACTTATTTTTTATTTTCGTGAAACTTAAAATGAACGTTCCGCACGAAACAGACTTTAAGACTTTAGAAGTTAAGTTACCCACCTCATAAATTTTCAATGATATTAACAACCTACACACCATAAAATATGTCTCTAAAACGGCTGAACGGATTTCGATGCTCAAGATATCGTTAGATTTGTCTTGACAGCCCAAATGTTCTTAGATAAGCGATGTTAAAAAAACACAACATATCAGCTGTGAGGAGCTATTACTTGAAGTACATAAATATTTTAGAATACTTCAATGGGTATCAAATTAGATTTATATCATAATAAATAATTAAAAAGATAAATAAAAATATATACATTAAAAGAGCTAAAAAATCCATCTGCATCTATCAACAAGTCGACTTAAAATTTGAATCAAGATCAAATATAAAAATATTTTGTTCAACATATTAATAAGCAATCGGATGCATAGAATTTAATACTAAGTCAAATCATTCACCATGTTATGCCTCCGACTTCATGCTATTATGTTGAACAAAACATTTTTATATTTGGCCTTGTTTCCATCTTTAAGTCTTTTTATTGTATGCATTAATGTGGATGCTCCGAATATTTTTTTTTCTTTTCTCTCTATTCCTATATCCGAAACTTATCGTCATCATTAGCCATTTTAAATGAAGCGTTTACCATACTTTTTTGGTGAAAATGTTTTGTCTACATTGTTCTAACTAAATTGATAAATAGGTTTCCGTAGGATAAGACCTTACTACCAAATTGGTTTTATTAGGTAATTCATTTTATAGCAAAGGTTGTGGATGTAAGATGATATAAAAGAAATAAAACATTAATTGGAAAAACAGTGTGTTATAGCTATGTTAGCAATTTTAGGGGGCTTATTGTGCCAAATTTATAAGTCGGAGCGTAGCTGGCAGCGTTGGCACAATGGACCCCCTCCTAGCTATAAAGTGAATTGCCTAAGGCCTACTGTCCACAGCGGCGTAGCTTCATAGACGCGTATTCGTCATTATACGCTTGATGTACGCCAGCTTGCAGCTTACATACAAAACTATGAAACTCTGTCGACGGAGCGACAACGTCGCGCTCGCGTCGGTGCATGCAGGCTTCATGACGCCTGCCGTACTGAATGTCATACGTAAAAACGTAGTGATTACTTGCTCAGTGGTCATACGCCCGAGCGTACATCGAGTGAACGCACGTAAAAATGGCAGCAACGGCCGCGAAATTTGTTTATATACAAGAGTTCTCTGGGTATTCACAACCACAAGCTTCAACACTGACCCCTATTAATTATTCCCAAAATATTAACGATTTTGATGATTTTGGAATAGAATAAACATGATAAATATATCCATTTTTTAACTGTGATTTTGCATGATAAGTAATTAAATAAAAAATATTCTAATTAAAATTGTTTTACTTACCGCAATGTTATTAATATCCTTTCATCTGGGCTAACACATTCTCTCATATTGGTGTTTTGTTTTTGTAACAGTGGTGCTATGATTTGCAGTAAATTCTGATAAGTAGTTTTACCCATTCTATAGAATGAGTGAAATACACTATCATCTTCTGATAATTCTCTTGCCGCTACGAACAATCTACAGTTGATATTTTTTTCTATATATGGATGCACCCAATATAATCGACGTCTTCGGCGTCGAATGTAGTAATAAGCCAAAATAACGTCTTCTTCGTTCGACGACATTCTCACAAATGATTGCAAACGTACGCTAGCAATACGCCTCGTGGACAGAGTAGAGTACGCTGGGCTGCACAAGCTGCGCGGCGTATTTTGAAGCGTCTATGAAGCTACGTCTCCGTGGATAGTAACGCTAACAGAACCAATTTAATCGGTAAATAATAGGCCCGCAGATCTGGATTCTGTTTTTTAAATAAGTCTAAAATCAGACACAATGACATTACCTATCTACCCGTAAGCTGAAACATAATTATTTGAACTGGCGTTTTCACAAATGGAGGCAAATACGACATTTTTACAATTTCCGACAAAGTTTATTTGTCCTCCATATAGCTCTTGGGGCTGTTTGCTTAGGACTGCTCCAGTGTTCGACACTACGTCGACTTCAGTGAAAATATTTGATGTCCTATTATCATACTTATTATCATTTGTAATTTGTTTTATCTGCAATTTCTTAACGCGAAAAATATTGGGAGTTTTATAATATTGGTTTGAAGTATCTTTTTACTAATTTCACTTTTTCTTGGTTCAATCGGGGAACTTCCATTTAACGATCTGTTTGCCTAAGCCCGCCATCTGTGCCAGAGGTCTCAGGTTCGATCCCCGGACAAGACAAATATGTCTGTGCATGAACATGTCTATTTGTCTTAGTCTGGTTGTTTAATATGTATATTATGTATGTATTTACAAAAAAAAAAGTATATAAAAATGTTTATCCGTTATATCTAGTATTCATAACACAAGTTCTTCATGAAACTTATTTATTTCCCGGTTGACCAGTAGAGTTTTTTAGGGAGCTTTATTTAAAAAAGGAATTGACATATAGAAAACTTTAAAATCACAACTAATACGAAATTAATAGGTAATTAATTTGAATACTAAATTATTTCTGTAACCTTAATACTTTCCGAGAAAACGTTTCCCAAAATAACTCTACTGGTCAACCGGGAAGTTCCGCGACTGCACCTTTTTTGGTGCGGGAACCTCAGTCACCATTGATTCCGGAAGCGGTCACTATGAGTCACAATACTTGTAGACATTCCATTGATCTTTGGACTTTGGTTTCTTGCTTGCAAATGATGAATTAAAGCCAATGCCAAAAGTGGCGTCGTTGAGGTGCGGGCTCTGAAAGTGACATATAAATACATAGGTATTTTACTCTCAAGCTGCACCTTTGATGTTTTTATATGAGCCACGGTGAGACGCTTAACTTTCATCATAGGCATATGTTAAATATTAAACAAGCAAATATACTAGAAAAATCGGCCAAGTGCGAGTCGATCTCGCACATGAAGGGTTTCGCCTCTCACCCAAGGTTGCCTGGAAGAGACTGCTACGTAGCTATAAGGCCGCCTATTGTGTGTTCCTCTTTTTTGACATTTTCTCTGTATGTGTTGGTTTTTGTATCGTGTGCAATAAAGTTTATATTATTATTATTGCCCAAAATGCCATTATAATATTTCGTCTGCAAAAATAAGTTTGTTTTTTATAGTGTTTGTATGAATGACAAAGTTATATTTAGTTTTGGAAAATGTGTTATAGCTCTGAAACTACTAAATAATTTTCGTTCAAACCAAATTTCGTTAAAAGTTTTTATAAAGATCTACATCATATTTTTTTTTTGATTTTCCACTTTCTTGTTTTAAAAGTTAGAGGGGACACTCATTTTTCGACTTTGGAAGTGTATTACTTTCAAACGGTTGACTTTGAGAAAAAACTGTTTTAAAAGCCTCAATGTAATTTTTAAAGATCCATCTAATGATATCCCACACGTATAGGTTTGATGAAAAAAAAAATGTTCAGTAACAGTTCCATGGGGAGCCCCCCTTTATTTTTTTAATTTTTTATTTTTGTGTAAAAACCGTAAAGCGGTTTACAGAATACAATTCTACTAACCAAGTGTCAACTGTGTGATCCTTATAGTTTTGGAATAAAGTGGCTGTGACATCTTACCACTTTGGAAGTGTATATCTTTCAAACGGTTGATTTTGAGAAAAAACTGTAATAAAAAAATTCAATGCAATTTTTAAAGACCTATCTATAGGTACGCCTCAAGTATAGGTTTTTTCAAATCCCTTCAATCAAACCAATTTTCGTTGAAAGTTTTTATTTTTACAAACGGTTGACTTTGAGAAAAAGTCGTTTCAGAAAGCTCAATGCAATTTTTAAAGACCTATCTATAGATACCCCACACGTATGGGTTTGATGAAAAAAAATTGTTTCAGTGTCAGTTCCATGTATGGGGAGCCCCCCCTTAATTCGTCTTTTTTTATTTTTGTGTCAAACCGTAAAGCGGTTTATAGAATACATCTACCTACCAAGTTTCAACTGTGTAATCCTCATAGTTTTGGAATAAAAAGGGTGTGACATACATCGGTTTGGCCGAATCTATAAGGGTTTCGTTTTTTGCCTTAAGGCTACGAAACCCTAAAAAGCAACTTGTCTCATGTCACTTATGTTAAGTATTGTTACGCCTGAAGATGGAAGTGAGCCTCTCCCGGAATCCTCAACCAGCCCCGAAAGGATACATGGCCTGAAGGTATGTCTCATCTCAAACTCATTTAGATAAGAGGCCCACATAAATTGAAACCAATAACCAAAGTTTTGTCTATTAATATCAGTTATCTAATCTATGCGTGAGCAGAAAATGGCGAGCAAAAAGTTTGACCATAAATTTAACTTAACAATAAGTTCACCAGAAAAGGATCAAAACGGTTAGTTTTTGTTAATTTGATAAAATTTGTGGCTGTGGCTGCCTGCGGCTTTACCCGCGTGGATGTCGTTACCTTGAGAATATCGGAATATAAAGTATTTTACCCTTTATTTGAACCCAGGCTGTAAACAATTTTTCTATCTTTCGACCGTTTTTGTAGGATAAATATAGGTAGCAACTTTTTTTTGTAAAGCACTTTTAAGAAAGTATTGTACCTATTTCTTTTTTTTTACAAACAATTCATACAAACTCATTGAGTTTATCCTTATATTACAAGTGGTCGCAATAGTCGAGTAATTATTCTCATATTCATCAATTATAGAGCGTTTTGGTAGAGATCCAACTTTCTATGGACGTGTGGGTTCAAGGGGTCGTAGGTTCAAATCACAACTGGGGCATGAACATTGCTGTTCCTAATGAAGATTCATGTTTTTTTATGTTTCTGGGTGGCGCACCAAAGGACGATCCATGGGTAGGCTCCCGACTAAGTGGACGAAGCCGCTGAATGCGGGCAGCGCAGGCCCGATCGTCGTGGAGATCCTTGAGGGAGGCCTATACCCACGTTACCCAGCAGTGGGTGTCACGTGGCTGTGGCTGGATGTTATTAAGTTTAAGGTTTATGATTTAATAACTTGGCTATGCTAATAGTCATTCCGCGCTCATAGTATATCTAAGTGGAAACGCGGGCGAAATCACTACACAATTTACTGCAATAATTGAACGTGATAAAATCTTTATTCGAATAACCTCCATATTTTTTCTTTGTAAGTCAATAAGAAAAGATCCGTAGAAAAACAATACTTAGTGGATATGTGGAAAGCTGAATAAATACTCTTCTTTCTCTCAATGCCGTCTCTAGTGTTCAATATAAACTTATTTGTAGCCATCGAAACTTAATCTTGGGATTGCGAGACGTTCCCAGCAAAATTATTATGTGATATCGATAGATCTTAGATTGTGTTAACTTGGGATATCTACTCTTTTTAAGATACATTTGTATACTAACCGGCAATGTATATAATTCTGGCATTTATTATATGTACAGTCGGCGAACTTTACGTTTCGAAAAGAGATAAGGTTTATGAAATAATTTATTATTCAATTAAAAATACCTATAACTGTTCTATTATTTGTAAAGTAAACGTTTTCTTTAAATCTATTAATTTTATAAAATACTTACTATAAACCTCTACTGGTCGACCGGGAAGTTCCCTGACTGTACAATGATCAGTATAATGATATAGTAATGTGTTCATTCTAGGTTATTTTCAGGTATTAAGAGTGAGACGCCTCTGTACACGCCGTATGTCAGCATCCCACTCTCACAACCTAAAATTGTCCCAAAAAGAATCGCAAAGATTTGATGTAAGGCCCCTGGACTAGATAGTCAGTTAATGCAAGATCTTAGCGGCTAAGACAGGCGAACAGAACAGAGACAAGGCCTATTAGCAGCACACATTTTGTTTTTGTTGTACCCTAATATAATTCTTGTTTTTCTGTCTTAATTTATGTACCTACTTGTCTGATTGTATTTCTGTTTTTTGTGTGTGTTGTTAATAAATGGTTTCTATTCTATTCTATTGAAACACTTTGCACACGATATTTTTTTAGCCTATTCGATGTTTTTGGCATTAATAAAGTTAGGTCTAAATTGAAAACCCTAAAATATTTTGCCACTTAATTGTATGATGAATCAAAATACTGAAAAAGGAAAAATGTTTAAAGTATTAAATCATATTTTGAACAATTACCAGTATCTGCTATAAAAACAAATCCAGAGCATATTCCTTAAGGATTTTTCTTCCAAAATGTGTTCCGGAAATTGTTTCTAAGGGCGAATTTCACAAACAGTTTAGCGCTAAAGATATTTTAAACATCGCTCTGTCACTTTTCTTCTTCTTCTTCTTCTTCTTTCTTAATTAATGGCGTGCTCGCGATAAAATTCGCGAATTTTGCCAATGTCAAGTAAATATATTTTTTATTAAAGAAATTGTACGGTAGATTTAGTTAAAAATACAGCCTCACAACTCGTTATTACGAAAAGAACTCTGGTAAAACTCCGCTCTGTCTCTTTTGATTTCAAACGAATGACTGAAATGTCAATGTCATTTTAAATGTTTAGCTCCTATATGTGTTTAGCGACAATGGTGAAAGTCGCCCTAATGCTTTAAGTTAAGCGTTATGCGTCAACATTAATCGTTGAACACTAACCGCTGGTTGCACCAAGTTATTTAAGGTTATACTTTTACAGGGTTTATGGTTTAAAAATGTATGGAAGCAAGTTAAAATTACTACAGTTGTAGTAAAATTAATTTTACGAATTCGTATAATAATTCGTAATAATTTTTTGGTGCAAACGTCAGTAAGTGTTCAGCGATAAGCGATGAACAATGTGCATGACAAGTTAATTGTGGAGCATTAAGTGTTGAGCGTTGTAAGTTAAACGTTGAGCGACAAGCGTTAAGCGTTATGCGTCGAGTGTTAAGCGTTAAGTGTTGAGTGTTGAGCGTTAACTATAAAGTATACAGTTTTTAGTGTAAAGTGTCGAGCCGAATGACAACGAGACGTGCAGTATTTGTGATGGTGCAAGTTTTGATATTAATGTAAAGTGATGATTCCACTCACATTGCAGTGGTAGTATATCCTTATATCTAACCTATTAGATAAGCAGTAAGGAATACCATTTTATTACATTTAAAAACCTCGAGTCAAAAAGTTTTAGGTAAGTCAAGGTTCCATAGAAGTTCTTAACTAATAATTTCCATGTTAAACGTTAATTGTAACAAGATTAGGAACGGTTACATGGCTTGGGCACTTAACCCAATGTTCATTAAGAAGTCAGTTCACTGAATCTTATAGTTCGTTAGTTCAATCAGGCTCAGAGTAACTAAACTCTTGAGAACTGTCTCACATAAACTATTGGTATAGAATAATAATAGAAACGCACAGAAGGTTCATTTCACTGTTTGTGTATGCTAAACCACTAGAGATTGATCTTCCCTTTACCATTACTATTTTGACAATATTAGCCATACGTTACGAATACCTAGCGCATTTCTGGCTTGCTACATTATTTTGTTAATGCGCGAGATCAGTCAGGGTAGCCCACCATTTCTTTGTGTGACTTTCAGGATACAAGAGAGTTCAAATAATCAGTCATCAGTAATTTTAACGTCCCTACTTCTGGGTCACTGACCTGCCTTATGGATGAATAAAGAAAATTGGCCATGACCCACCACGCGGGTGTAATGGTGGGTTTTAACGACATGCAGCCGTAGTCAGCATTTTAACGCGCCCTCCGAAGGACGGAGAATCTCGAGGTAATATTTTATTGGTCAACATCCTGTGACCGACAATTGCAAAAGGTGCTGAATGGCCACAATCGCAGACCGAGCCTGCGAACCACTGCCACAGTATAAGCAAAACTGTTGGTGCACTCGGCCGATATTAGTCGCTCCACACACGCGCCGCTCACTATCGCTATCTGTGTAAGTGCGTTATTTCGGCCGTTTGTAGGCAGCGTAGCACAGGGCGACATGAGACAGGTTGCTTTTTAGGGTTCCGTTGCCTAATGGCAAAAAACGGAACCCTTATAGATTCGTCATGTCTGTCTGTCCAATGTATGTCACAGCCACTTAATTCCAAAACTATGAGGATTACAGAGTTGAAACTTGGTAGGTAGATGTATTCTGTTATCCGATTTACGGCTTTTACACGAAAATAAAAAAATATATACATAAAGGGGGGGCTCCTCATACATGGAACTGAAACTGAAAAAAATGTTTTCATCAAACCTAGACATGTAGGGTATCTATAGATAGGTCTTTAAAAATTACATAGAGGTTTCTAAAACGATTTTTCTCAAAGTCAACCGTTTGAAAGATGTACACTTCCAAAGTGGTAAAATGTGTATAACTTTTGAAATAAGAGTGAAAAAAAAAATCTGCTGTAGTTATTTATAAAAACTTTCAACGATAATTGGTTTGAACGAAATATAGTTGGCAGTTTTAGAAATATAGCACATTTTCCAAAGGGAACGAAAACAATTTTTTTCTAGTCTTGTATAATATTCAACAGCGCAAAGACTGTTTAGACTGTGACACTGCGATACCGAACTCCTAAAGTGTTGACGGAAAAAAAAATGACGGTACAATCGGGGAACTTTCCGGTTGACCAGTAGAGATTTTTTGGAAAACGTTTTCTCGGAAAGTACCAAGGATAGGGAAATAATTTATTATTCAAATGAAAAACCTATTAATGTTCTATTATTTGTGATATAAAAGTTTGCTATATGTCAATAACTTTTTTAAATAAAGCTCCCTAAAAATAACTCTACTGGTCAACCGGGAAATAAATAAGTTTCATGAAGAACTTGTGTTATGGAAACTAGATATAACGGATAAACATACTTACCATATACTTTTTTGTAAATGCATACATAATATACATATTAGACAAAGAGACATGTTCATGCACAGATATTTGTCTTGTCCGGGGATCAAACCTGCGACCTCCGGCGCAGATGGCGGGCTTAGTACCCCTGCTCCAAACAGGTCGTTAAATGGAAGTTCCCCGACTGTACTCAAACATTCAGACTTCTGACATGGTAAGAACTATTGGAGCTTCCGTTATTGCCGAATTTAACAGAAGTAGGATTGTTCCTTATTTAAAAAAAAGGGGAGACTCTTAACTTTCATCAGACCCGATTTTAAGTATTGAAAAGGCTGAAGATGGAAGCGAGCCTCTCCCGGAATGCTCATTGAAGAACTGGCTATCTTATCTCTAACTGGCGGAACACAACAATGCTGAAAAAAATGTTGTTATGGCATCAGACTTAGATAAGATGGTGGTAGCTAGCCGCCTGGCTTACAACAAATCCAACCACCAACCTTTGTTGATTGCCAAATTAAGTTTTAGACTCAGATATTTCCGAGTTTCTATTAGTTACCGATTTAATTGTAAAGGACGAGGGTCATGTTTGAAATGATAATTAATGAAGTAGTAAAGACAAGGGTAGGGTATAACAGTGTCCAAAATTGACTTTGCTATTATTAAAGCATAATAGGGTTTTGGTTTCCGGGGTAGGTAAAGACTCTTCTTTTGAATCAATATTTTGAAGTAGGGTTTTGTTTAATAGGAATTTTATGTAAATAAACAAAAAAAAATTATGATTTAACAACAAAACTACAACAAACACAAAAAAAAACTGCCATATAATCACGATGGAGGCACGATTATGACTTATAATCGTGCCTCCATTGTGATTAAAAATTTATCGTCATAATAAATTGTATGACGTATTGAGCAGCTTTCCGGACCGGACCTTAACGAAAGTACATTTTCCTATACATTGTTTGACGGAACGATTCGAATACTTTCTCGATACTATTTCGAAAGTTTGTTTTGTGTTAACCCTACTAGGCCTGTGATAAATATTAAGAAAATATATTAGAAAAAAAAGCTCGGTGGACCCAAACAACATACAAAATGTAGGCTTACTGACAGCCCTGGAATATGTGTTTTCCGAGTAATCCATTGTTTGATTCATGAGCAGAATTTTTTTGTAGCTTTCTTGTCACATGTTAAAAATGTGTTTAATATCAGTAATTAAACTTTTAAAGAAGGTATATTTTGAACTATCTAATTTTTCCTTGTCAGTGTATTTCCTTGTAGTAAAACTTTAAGAAACCGTTTACATTTTAATGCACAACTATCAAGCTAGGATGCAAATTCTTCTTCAGTTTTTTCTTCCTGCTTGGTATAGGCAAAACTGTAGAATTTTCATAGAATAATAATCGCATAGTAGGTTAATATCTTATCTACTTTGCCTCTGATAGCCTACTTAAATAAATCCGGATTAATAAATATTATTAAATGATTTTTTTAAATTTACAACTGCTATGTAAAAAAAACCTATTATGCAAACATTGCAGAATTAAATCAATTTTGGTTGCAGTCCAGAATATATAAAAAAAACAATAAGAACTATTATACGTAAATCACCATGTTTCCCCCATTCTTATAAAAGTGACATAAGCAATTAAAAGGGGGTCCTTATCCCTAAAAAACTAAAAGTGTTATACATATTATCTTGTTTTCGAGACAGCTTTCAAAAGCTCCCTAAACCAACAATGACCTTAAATAAAAAATAAAACAAATAAGTGTCCTTATCTTCCGATTTATCCTTCCACTAAGGTCATAGGAAGCTTAACTTCAGATATATGTATATTCGGGATTACCTCGAGAATAGATGCCTTGACCCGAGTCCCTGGAGTCGAATCCCGATCCAGAGTGTCGCCTTGGAATCCGATATTGGGATAAATAGACTATTATGCGGTAAACGATATCTGTGGTGCAATGATTTTTCATGGGCTCGGTGATTTCAATATGGCACACAGTTATATTCTTATCTTTATTTCTAACCTATTTTCCTAGTTATGATACATTTTATTAAAAAAATAAGTTCTAACACTAAAACCCGACTACTAGTCGGGTTTTAGTTTTTGAACTTATTTTTTATTTAAATTCTTTTGGAGTTGTAAATAGATATAGAAATTATTACCAAAATTCGATTTATGCAAGCAAAGCCGAGAGCAAAAACTAATAAAATATATGTTTTTGAAACGTGCTTACCAAGAGCTTTCATATGAGACCAAACACGATATTCTTATAAAAATTAAGTTTTTTAGGTCACAGCTTTATGTCGTCTAGAGGGCGCCATATTCAATTTTATGTAACGTGACATAGCCTATAACCAGCGGACAATGGAGACGCTTCCAACGATACCTCAATTACGGAAAAAACAACACGGCCACAAGTGAATTCTCAGGTGGGACTCGAACCCACGACCTTTGGAAATCCGGTCCAATGCTCTAACCACCGAGCTACCAAGACTTATTTTCCTAGCTTTATTATTATATAATAAATGCGAAAGTGTGTTCATGTTTGTCCTTTCTTAACTAAGCAACGAATCACCTTGACTTTTGGCATACAGTTAGTTGAAAGGAAGGAAATAACATAGTTTTTTTCTCTAAAACATTTTTTTTATCTTAGTACAACGCTGAGGGCAGCGTTTCGTTTCTCCCTCGCATTCGAAACTTTTATAGGAAGGGGGGTATTGTAACGTTGTGTTTTTTTTAAACAACGTTTCATTTTAATATTAATTATTATATTGCATATTATTTATTTAATCACAGTCATTTATTATTTATTAGCTTTCTGTCCCTTAAGTGTATGTGAAGGTTGTCTCTGCATAGCGGATTGCTGAATTCAGGTAGTGATGCTTCATGAATTTTATCATATTGCACTGTTGCAATTAACCTTTTTGCTAAACATCTAATGGTCGAGCACTGCAAAAAAAGAAAACAAAATTATAAATGTTACGATATGAATGTTTGATGCTTTTTTAGTTGTACATAAAGTATAATGATGTTATGTTACTCACAATAAGGTACGTACCTACTACTGAAATGGCTGGTTTTCTGGTACTTTGCTGTTGCTATAAGATCTTATCTGACATAGTTTTTTCTGTTTTCACTCACTTTTGTAATTAGATTTTATGTAAGTTATTGTTGTGATACGTTGTGTTTTGTTCGCATGTACATACTGTACTTTGTTTTTTTTTTTGTTAACACCAACTCTGTTTTTGTTTTGTTTGGCACTTTGGCTTGTCTGACACTTAGTTAATGTTACCATAGACTGGTCACACAGACTAATACTTTCATAGTTTTTTTTTTTTTTTTTTTTATATTGGTGCCCCTGTGTGATCAGTCATAAAAGGTCATGTTTATATTTGTCATATTGTAGTATTTTGTTGTAATGTCCCGGTTAGCATGGCTCTCAGCCCCACCAAAACGGTACCGACGGAAGACCAGCGCTGGCCAAAAAGCCAAGCATTATGCTGAGTCGGTACCGTTTTGGGACAAACTGTGTTTTTATTTTTCTGTACTACTTTGATGTGTCTTATTGTCGTGTTTGTCCCAAATAAATATAATTTTCTTTCTTTTCTTTTCTTATTATTTTATTTCAATAATTTTCCTTATTTTATATTTATTTCGTACATGCGACCTCATTTCATCGGTACTCTTTTTTCAAACTATCAACCTCATTGTGTAAAACTGCTTGGTATCTATGTAATATTTGAAATAAGTTTTAAATCATGTTCGACCTCATTAAAAAAAAATCAAGTATTCTGCCTATCCTTTTCACACACACTCTTATTATCAGTCATCCTTTTGACTCGTTTCTTTTTTTCTAGCGATGGCCTTTTTCGTCTTTTTCCCGCGTTTTCGTGCCGCGCTTTGAAAATATTTTAATAATTTTTATAATAAATATAATATTGATAAATTAAAGGGTGCGTATAGGTATATCTATATTTTTTTTCCTGTGTTAGTATTATATTGATGTATTTTTTATACTTAGTTGATTTAACTAACGCCTTATTTTTTCCCGTACCTACTATTCAGGAGGGAAGAGGAGGGACCGACTCACCCACTCGTTTATCGGGGTCCATTCATATTATATTCATTTATAATAGATCGATAAAACAAGTTGCGTATTTTCCTAAGCTGAGTCTGAAAACGGTCTGCGAAGTTCTGAGTTCTTGTCCTGATCCTGTCGACCTGACTTTAAACAAGTAAGGGCGTTCCTGTTTTTATACTTTATGTGCCGAGGAGACGCGACTTCGGGCGGTTATCACTATTTACCACCGTTCCCTACAACCGACACGTCTTCGGACAGCGATCACTGTATTACCATATTAGACTACGATTTAGTATAAATAGTTTTTAATGATTTGAACTAATAATCTATCCGTATTTTTCATTTGAGAGCAAAAGATTAAGGTGCCCATCCCATAATTGTTTTTAACAAAACTTAGGTTTAGATTTTAAGTTACATAATAATATCTTCCTGTGAATGTTTTTTAAAATCTTTTTTATTATACTCTTGTCAAATTTAAACTGTTTTATTTGAAATCTGCTCACCCTGTTCCCCGTTCCTTAGCCGGGCCGGGAAACAGTTTTGACAATAGGCTAATTTTTAATCCCGATATTTCCACGGGAGAGGGAACCACGCGGGTGAAACCGCAGCCGGCCGATAGATATAAATGTAACTACTGAATGTCGGAAAACACAGAATTTGTAAAAAAATATAAAGTTAAATCATAAAAATTAAATTAAGTTAAATCTTTACTATAATAATATTATAAAGTTGAAGAGTTTGTTTGTTTGAACGCGCTAATCTCAGGAACGACTGGACCGATTTAGAAAATTCTTAGACCATTAGAAAGCTACATTTTTCCCGAGTGACATAGGCTATACTTTATCCCGATTTTCTCACGGTAACGGGCACCACGCGGGTAAAACCGCGAGGATCCGCTAGTCATAAAATAAAAATTCCCCCGAAAAAAATTAAACATAAATTCACTCTTTTTGCACACTCCAATCATTCACTCTCCATTAATCACAATCAGTCAGTTACCAATCAGTTTTAAATTGAAGTAGTTTGACAAACTTAAATTCTGAGACGATTCGTGAAAGCAATTTCGACTTGATTAGTATAGCAAAAATACCGTTTACAAATTCAAAATGCTTTGTGATTTTTAAAAAGCTTATCGTGGAAACAGGAAAAAGAGGTTAAATTTTGTGGGAACGTTTAGCACTTTTGTTCAATTATCCTTTACTGTTAACGAGGGTTATGAAGCAATAAAAGTCTTATAAAATGTAATAATCCTATTTTCATTGTCTGAAACAGCTTTGCGAGGGCGAATGAAAATCGCTTCAGCCCCGAAATCTACTGTGGTAATAACGATATTTGATTCTGGGCATAGGTCGTAATCGTGGAGTTTGATAGCTTCATTTTGTTAGATTTTGTAGAAAGAGAAAACGTTAATTAGTTGTTTTATTTATTTACCAACGGCCTACCAGATACCAGCGTGTTACGAGATCACGTAGTAGGAGTTTCGCCAAGTTAGCAAGCGCATTGGACAACAGTGCACACGGCCTTTAAAATTACATATAAAATTACATTATTTTATAAAATTAAATCGGTTTATTTGAGTCCTCCGGCCGTGGCTAACGTAATTAGCGTGACACATTTATTTATTTATACACCACCTGCATCTGTAGCACGTATTACATATCAAGTATTCTCAAATTGAAAGTAAGCTATTAATGCCCGAGGGAGCTAATGTTGTATGGAACTTCCCTTGGATAATTATAATAACATTAAAATTTGGAACGCCAAAATTCAAACTCAAATACAAATTCATACATACTATACAAGAAATATTTGATGAGAGATTTTCTGATAGCGTCAGGGAGTTGCTTCCAGAATCGCAAAGCTTGCAGAGTGAAGGAGTCAGACATATAGCCAGAACGAAAGAGAGGGGAAGTAAGGGCAAGAGTATTAGCAGAGCGAAGATGGCGGTCATGAGAGTAACAGAGATACTGAAAACTGGATTTCAAGTATCCGGAAGAATGCGGATTGTTGAGAATGGAGTAGAGCGTACAGAGCAACCTTAGTTGTATGCTCTGACGTATGGAAAGCCACTAAATCTGTTATTATGTATGTATGCTGAGATCTGATCAAATTTGCGAAGGAAGAAGATACAACGAATAGGGTTATTCAGATCCTTAGAGTAGATCCTCGTTCAGATCAGGATAACAGACATCAGCATAATCAATGAGTGGAAGTATAAGAGAGGTAACAAGAGTGATCTTAGTTTCAATATATAGAAAGTTTCTAAAACGATTTAAGTAGCTTATAGAGGAGACAACCGCACGACTCAGCTCAGCAACCTGTGGAATCCAACTCACTCAGTTGGATTCCACAGGTTGCTCAGCTGACTATCAATATGCAACCCATGGTTCATAATGCTGGAGCAGAGAGGTATTGTTGTGATAATTTTTAAATAGAAAAATGTTGGAAAAAGTCTACTTGGCCACAAGTGAATTCTCAGATGGGACTCGAACCCACGACCTTTGGAAGTCCGGTCCAATGCTCACTGAGCTATCGAGACTTCAGTGGTTAGAGCATTGTTCCGGATTTCCAAAGGTCGTGGGTTCACGAGCATGGCGCTCACACTTAGAGCGACAAGTTAAATTAGATATTTTTTAATTCGGCGCACTAAGTTCAGAACCAAGAAAATTTATTTGTACTTGCGATCGCCTTATCGCAATCACCACCTACGTCGCATTAGCATAATGTCGGGACTTTTTAATTAGAAACCGGGAGTTTTGCCAGGATTTATAACACGACCGAAACATCTTGGTAGTGTGGTAATTATTTGATCATACATTTTTTTGTGGTCATTTTCATTTTTGTTGCTATATTGGATTGGTTAATGATTTTAACGGACTTTAAGAAAAGAGGTATTTCGTCATTTATAAAAGAATTCGATTTTTTATTTTATTTCGTAGCATATAGTTTTAGTTTTTATATCATTGACATCTAGACAGGATCTGATAATGGGAGCTTGTAGAAATCAAGGGAACTCTTCAAATATAATAGGCACACCAATATCGATATTGGTGTTTCTTTAGTAACTCGTGCATTTGATTCCGAAATTAACCAGTTGGTGAAGTGAAACGGATGATGAAGACCACATATCACACTTGGTCATCGGAACTACTAAAATACTACGTATCTGACGGCTGAGGCGATAGATACGATTCGTCTCGTCTCGTTAGCCATTTTAATTTCCCTACTGCACTAAGAAAAATAATAATAATAAAATAATACATAAGGAAGGCCATCCTTATGGATGAATAAGGAGAATGAGCCATGACCCACCACGCGGGCCTAATGCGGATTGTGGATTTTACCGACTGCAAATGCAGCCGGGTCCAACGGCTTAACTAAGTACGGAGGAGCTCGAGCTAGTAAATTTTTGGTCACCCATCCCGTAACCGATCATTGCGAAAGTTGCTTAACCTCGACAATCGTATGCCGAGCTCCTAGATACGATTACTTCAAATCATATTTCCTAAGCAATTTATGTTCCTCACATGATTATAACACAAAAAAAAATACATAAAAATACAAAGGGGTTTGACTCTTTGCGGCTTCGTCACGATCCGCCATTTTGAAAATATTTCTAAAATATATATTTTACTATTTAAAATTTATCATAAGTATAAAAATAGCATTGAAAAATGCAAAAATTCAAAAATCCTAATATCTTCAATCTTTAGTTTCATTTCATATTATTTTGAATCTGATTATTCTGTTCCCCGTTCCTTAGCCGGGCTGAGAGCCGAACAGACGTGACATTTTTCAAAAATACGCCTAGAGATAGCGCGTACGAGCCACTTTTGATTATGCGATTTTTTTAGCGTTGAAATGCCATTAAAAAACATAATAATCGCTATTTACGCTTTGAAAGTAAGTTAACCATATTGCTACTAAATTAAACAATATAATTTCTTTAGGGTAAAAATAGAGTTTATCTATTAAAAAAGAAAAGAATAAACAAACAGATTCTGACCAAAAAATCAAGGTACTTAAATGTGCATTTACCGGAAAAGCTGCATTCAATATTGAAGGTTTTACGTTAAATCACATATTTTCGATACCATTTTACAATACAAGAAGCCTTGCTAAGAAACGTCTAACAGACAAAATGGCTTATTTTGAAAAATGTATTTTCTTTATCTGCGATGAAATTTCAATGGTTGGTGAAGGCCTAATAAATTCGGTAAACATGCGTTTAAAACAGATTTTTAAAAACGAAAAGTTATATGGAGACAGATTTGTATTGTTGGTTGGAGATTTATATCAAATCGATCCTGTAAAACAAAAACCTATGTATCCTAAATCAAAATTATGGACATGTTGTGATTTTTATGAATTAACAAAAATTATTAGGCAACGCGATGAACGGTTCGTTAAGGCCTTGAATAATTTTAGAGATTCCCGAATGAGTGAAGAAGATGTTCAGTTACTGAAATCTAGAGAAATACAAAGTATTGAACTAGTTCCCGATAATGCCATACATTTATTTAATGAAAACAAACGAGTCGACGAGTTAAATGAGAAAAAATTAAACAAAACAAATAAAATAGAAGTAATTGTCAATGCTATTGAGGACTGGCTTCCGTCACAATTACGAGTGATGATAGATATTCGATATATGATCACATACAACTTAGATTTTGGAGATGGCTTGGTCAATGGTACCACTGAAGTAGTTAAGGGGTTTGATTATGATAAGAATAATGTCGTGAACACAATATGGATGGAATTCCATTCCGATGCAGTTGGTGCAAAAGCCAGATCGAAAAGCAATTTCAAGCCTGGCTTTGAAAAGTGGGTCCCTATTCAACGATCAAAAGTTATCGTTACGGACAAAGATAATCCTAAAATTAGTAGACACGTTGACAACATGTTTCCGTTAAAAGCAGCGGAGGCAATAACTGTGCACAAAAGTCAAGGTCAAACATCATACCTGAAAGACTTTTGTGATTAATATTAAACAAGAAAATATACTAGAATAAAAAACTTTTTATAAAAAATTTTAAACCGACTTCAAAAAACTAAAAAGCTAAAAATAAACCTTTTGGAGTCGGTGCCAGCCAAGGCATTCTACTTTGCGGTCCTACTATTTTATTTTTCTTGCCTTGGCTGGCACCGACTCCAAAAGGTTTATTTTTTGCTTTTTAGTTTTTTGAAGTCGATTTTAATTTTTTTATAAAAAGTTTTTAATTTCACAATTTTTAAAGGTAGAACAGGTCCCGTACCTACGCTAATAACCTTATGTCAACTCCTCATTACCTTTTACAAAGCTGCATTTCCCGGTGCAGGGACGTTACTTATTGAGGGTTTATAGCCTATAGGTATGTTGGCGAGGACCAATAGCTATTTAACAAAAAAGTTTTATCAAAATCCGCTCAGTAGTTATTGCGTGAAACTTCAGCTCGAACAAGAATCTAACAATTACCTGGATGATATAATTGTTTCATGACATTAGGCCCCATATCTCCGAAGATTATCATCGGATCTCAATGAGACTTATATGGGACCAAATTGACAGTGTACCCCATCGAACAAAAAAACAACTATTAAAATCGGATCACCAACACCGGAGTAATCGGTATACATACATCGGACAAAAATAAATAAATACGGGTTGAATTGAGTACCTCCCTTGTTGAAGTCGGTATTGAATATTACTGTAGCCTATATATTTTTGTAAAAGCACTTCAACTCTAATCTCCACACAAAAACGCATTAATTTACGGTTCACCAATTTACGTGGAAAAAGAGTACAGAACAGACGGACAGACAGAGTTACTATTACATACCTATGTAATCATAGTATTGATGTCTATTGAAATAAAGCATAATAACAATTTGGACGTTAAAATATAATCAAAGTATCAACTTTATTTGTGTCCTACTTTAGTTTACGCATGCGCATTAACTGGAACTTTGGTTTCGCGAATTCAAATTTTGACAAGTGGTGAACAGTCTTATGGCATTTTGCACTGTCTTGTGCATGTTTCATTATTTACTTGGCTTTACTCAAATATTTACCGGTCAACTTGTTTGTCAAATGGGTCATGCGTTCGATTCCCACAGAAGACAAATATTTGTGTGTGTGGACGAAAATGTCTTTTTGACTTGATCTAGGTGTTTCCATATTATGTATATAATTAAAAGAAAAGTATATAAGAATACCTTTTAACCGTGATCTACTACTTACTATCCATACTATCCAACCAATCCTTACCTAAGGTCTAGCCTAAGGTAACATGAAATTAACCTTAGCTAGACCTAAAGTAAACTGTATGAAGAGCTAGTAAAAGTTCTTAATTAAATTTACTTTAGGGTAAATACTTATATTATTATTTCTATAAAAACTGGTGGCAAGAATGTAGTGTCAAACAATCATGTAAGTATTTTTTGTTTAAAGTTGATCCAATGGCTTAAATATTTCACAAGTCTTGTTCCATTTAATCGAAAACCTCAAATCGGTCAAGGACTCTCCCATACAATAAGAAAAAGGTTTTGTATAAAGGAAGTATTGATATTATGACGAATATAATCGTATATACCAGGGAAAGCGTACATTTTCCCATTTCTAAATAACATAAGACGGGAAAAGTCGAATTTCTTACAAGGGCCCACGTTAATATGAGTCTTTCATACACAAAACAGGACTGAATAGATTTTACCTCATAGCATTACGATCGTTTCCTATCAAGTGAAATGGGTTCAGAAAGGTCTTTTTTATTGTTGAAATATTTTGCTCTTTGTAGTTCCGAAAATCCTCTGTGAATTATAAAGGTAATTCGTATCTCGGATTCGGCGAAAAAAACGTTTTTGTCCGAGCATAAATTCTTGAATGGAAACCGCAGTAAGGTGTCGTTTCGTATTGAATTGATTGACATTGTAATCCAGCCCACCTCCTCCCACTTTGAACGCTAGACGCAAACTTATGAATAATTTGCATAAGCTTGCTTTGACTGATATAACCATTTTATTGCTTATTTTTATTAAGGCGTGTATCAACATTGCAAAGCTGCCTGGTGATGCATCATCAAATCTTACTAGATTAATTTATTTACACAAAATCATTACAATTAATGCCACTATATTTGACAATATAAGTACAGTTCCTAATCTGAATTGTAATCCAGACAAATGTGTACAGTAAAAAATAAAAATATACGTACTTTATCTTTATTTTTCATGTCGCGAGCGCGCATGACAATACACATGCGTCCCCAGAGCGGACTTCAGCACCATCACCCGACAGCGAGCGGGGCAGCAATTGACTCACGATCACGAGGCAGCCTCGCAACCACATACCTTCGAGATAGACGAAAAGAGCGCTTCAAACTGTAGGCCTAGCACGAATAAATATCGAGCAAGTATCGAGAAAGTAAAGTTAAAAAATGTATGACATATTGAGCAGCGCTCCTACCGGACGTAAACGGAACTACATTTTCCTATACATTTTTTGGCATTACGTACTCGATACTTACTCGATACTATTTCGATAGTTATTCGTGCTAACCCTGCAGTATGAGAGCTTAGCGTGTCGACTTTTTCGTACCGATGACGTCACGAGCGAGATTTAGTGATGTGTAAATGTGACGAGCTCTTGCAAGAAAGCACTGCACAATTTACCATTTTCGTTTCTGAGTAACGCGTGTTTTCATGGCAATGGTCTCAAGCGGTCTTAGTTCGGAAAATTTTGAACGTAGGATCAAACTTTTGGCACGCAAGGTAGGTACTTTTACCGTCTATCTCGATATAGGTCTGTGCTAGCAACAATGTCATTATATGCGTCTAGCGGTCAAACGAATAGAAAATTTGACACAATTTTAAAAGAACCACGCCATTCCAATTCAAATATTTATATTTAATATAAAAATAAAAATATTATAACTTTCAAGGTGTCGTCTACCTACACCGGTTTCAAGGTGTCGCTTACTCTGAGGTACTGGGTTCGAATCCCGGTAGCTTTATATGATGAATACGAGCATTTGTACCTAAGTCATGGACATTTATATATATTTCTACACATAAATAGTTATATATGTATAATTATATGTATTTATATCCGTTTCCATAGTATCCCATAACACAAGCCTTACTGTGCTTACTTTGGGGCTAGACTAATTGACGTGAGTGTACCTTGTTTTAATGTGTTATTTATATTTATTAAACGTACGTACTCTAAAGTCATTTAAATGGAAAAAATCAAAGTTAATCAATTAACTTCGATTTTTTTTGCTTGCTGAACATTATATTTAAGGGTTAATTCTGTTTAATTGGAAACAGTAGCCACAAGATTTAACGACTGCAAAATTCATTAGGGTCTTGGGAGATAAAATCTCTTAAAAGACTCCGCGAGTTTTTGGTTTTATTACTTTTTAAGATAAACAGAAAATTAAGAGTTAGTTAACTATTTCAACCTTTTGTTAATTATTGGTTTTAAAGCCAATAAAAATTAAATGAAAATGAAGATTCTAGGCATCATTTCAATTGGAATACAAGACAAAAGTCTCTGACATAAAAAAGCACTATGCAGAGTTGTACGAGCAAACCTAAATCAGCTAGCATAATATATCGAGATAGACGAAAAGAGCTCTCCAAACTGTATGAGAACCTAGCGTGTCGAATTTTTCGTACCCACGATGACGTCACAAGCGAGATTTAGTGATGTGTAATAGTAGTTTGTTACACAAGGTACGTAAGCGAGCTATTACAGAATAGAACAGAGGGCGCTAATGGATCGAGTGCACCCGATCCCGATCATTCATGCGAGGTAAATAAAACATTTGTACGATATCTTCGGCTTCAAGATGACAGAAATCAGGCGTCCCGACCAGTTCTTCATCGGATGAAGTACTTGACATGATGAACTAACACTTTTAACTAGCAAAATCTTATAATTTTATACTTATTTTAAATTTTAATACAGTCGTCGCAAGTGAGCAAGCATTTAATTCAAATGAATTGCCGCCATTTTCATTGTTTGGTTACAGTAAAAAGTTTTCTTATCATTTTATAAAAAAAAATTGACCTAAGAGTTTTGCATAGCTTGAACTGAAATGAAATGCCACCATTTTCATTGATTTTTTTTTTCAGTAAAAGTTTCGTCATTTTATAAGAAAAGAGATTGGTTCACCAAGGAGTTTTACATGCTTAAATGGTAATGTGTACTTTACAATTCAAGCATTCACCCTATGCTTGATTTGTAAAGTGATTTGAAAATGGAACGTTCTATCTAAACAGTGCACTGTGTTGCACATGCCAACTTACACAGTCTCTTACCATATCTAGTAAATCCTAGTTACCGAGCAGTATGATGTAAAGTGTACTTTACAATTAAAGCATTCACCCTATGCTTGAATTGTAAAGTGATTTGAAAATGGAACGTTCTATCTAAACAATGCACTGTGTTGCACATGCCAACTTACACATCCTCTTACGATACTAGTAAATTCAGTTACCGAGCAGTATGTTATTGACAAGCTCTCCGAAGAAAGCACTATACACAATTAACCATTTTCGTCTCTGACTTATGCGTGTTTTTATGGGAATGGTCTTAAACGGACTGAATTAGGTCGTAAAACTTTGACCGTGCATCAAACTTTTGATACGCAAGGTAGGTACACTCTTACAGTCTATCTGGATATAGGTCTGTGATAATATGTATCAAGGAGTGGTGAGTAAAAGAGGTCAAAGACAAACATATATAATTTATTTTACAAATATATAAAATAAATTGTGGGCGACTATAATTAGAAATAAAATTTTTGCTTAGTAAAGCACATGTAAAATTTAAGTTCATTAAGTAAAACAACTTGAGCAGTTTAAAACGTGGTTTTTATTAACACATTTAGTTTTAAATTGCGTATTCCAGTTGTTAGCTTAGAGTTTAATTTGCGGTTAGCATTTCACTGTAAATTTTCTAAATCTAACCACCAGAATTGCTAAATTTTCAACAAATTTTAATTAATCAACTCGTAGGTCTGTAAGTACTTTCTATTTTTCTTATACTTACCGTTTTACTATTATTTTGTTCGTTCGTTTATTAAATTCTGTAATTAACCCATTAATCTACAACGGAAAACGTTTTCATCCCTGACGCGGCAAAATATCTTCGCCAAAAACCTTTTAAAACAAAACGTGGGAAATAACATTCTAGATATTTTTGTCCGTTAAAACGCCCGCAAGATATGTTTTGACACAAACTCATTTATAAAGGAAATTTGTTATGACTTACGGCAAATTGACTGCAGTTTATTTTAGCGTTCAAAATCTATAAATTACGTAATACCTTGTGTTTTTTTTTATTTTTTTTTATTTTTACGTTTCCTGTTAACTTTCTATTTCGGGAGTCTATAAATATTTTGTAAGACGATACGGGATAATTAAATACTGGACATACAGGCGGTACTAAAAGCTTAGCCCGGCCATAGACCTACTAATTCTAGCGTTCTTAATAGAACAGTCAAGCACTGAATACAATCCGGAGGGACTGATTATCTAAAGAAAACTCCGTTAAGTTTCCAGTTCCGTCGCTGTTGTGGCTGTCATCCAGTATGAAAATGTGATAGTAATGAAAGCGACGAAACTGGAAACACAAACCGGTTTACACAGGCCGGTTACAACCGGGCGCCGGTAATCTTGCCTCACTACGCCTGCCAGATGTGCGATGTTGGCCGGTTGCTTGCTGACCGGGCGTTCTTGCCGTAGATGTGTGACTCTTGGTTTATTTTGTTTTGCGTTCTAGCCGGTTTCAAAACTGTAACAAAACAGAATCGTAAGCTCTGTTGTGGCCGCGCAACGCATATTTTGTCACCCATCTCGTGATTGACCTCTTCCTGATTCGCTTAATCGCTTTTTTTTCTAAACTACGGGGAGACTCTTAGCCTTCATCATACCTGATGTTAAGTATTGATAAGACTGAAGATGGAAGCGAGCCTCTCCCGGAATCCGCAGTCACTGAGGAACACAACACAACAATGCTGAAAACATTGTTTTTATGGCGTCAGGCAAACATTGTTGTAATCGCTATAATCGCAATCGTACGCGCTTACGACTACAATATTCTATCCACCTAGCCGAATTTCGTTCGATCGACGTTTTGTTTAACTCCAACATTGTTATGAAACCAAAAGTGAGAGCACCTTTCCCGAAACGTTTACAAAACTAATAGTTTGGATCAAAGCTAACGTTTCATTGCTTACATATTTCACTATAGCGCTACTGCACTTTCAACATTATATTGAAATGTTGATTTATCACAACCTTTAGATGTACCGATCTCTTTATACTTACAATTTATTTGAATCACGTTTTAGGAATAAAAATGGTTTTGGACGAGCACGTATATAGATAAGCGTACATCTTTAATTTACGCGCGTACCTGTTGATGAAAAAAAAAATCTTTTGTGGATATTTTTTTCAGCCCAGCATAGAGCTGGCAAAGGTTGAACTTTTACTTAAAATTTCAAATATTTAATTCATAAAAGATTTACAGTCAAGGACAAATTAAAAACTAAACTGTATGAACTAGGTTTAATTCGAACTTCAGGCGAGTTAGACGTTACATAATAATAATAATTATTACTATTAAGTAATAATAGCAACACTGCATCATCGTCATTATGCAAAAATAATTTTAATAAGTTGAATATCAGTCTAACAAATCGGTCGGTCGATAAAATAATATCCGAATCGTAGCTGTTTTGTAAGAAAAACAAACTCGGAGTAAATAACGTGGGTTTTCATTAGTTCACCTGAGCCTTAGGCAATGGGCAAATTGAAAAGTATGAATTTTGATTAGAAATCGCCCAATACAATGTACGATGGACAGAAAATCGAGCTTAACACGGCACTACGAAAATCATTTTTATTACGAACGCTATAAGGACGCAATTAGGTTCAACGTGTAATGCTTAACGTTATACAAATTGTACCTATTCAATATCATTCCAATAATAGGAGTCTATTGTATCTGGGATAAGATTTTTGTACCATCTGCGGATTCTAAATCCGGTTTGATTATTTGCTGTTTTGTTGTGTTTAATGATTATGGATGATTTGGTTGAAAATTTCTAACGGCTAGGAACTGTCCGCGACTTATAATAAGAGAATTGTAATAAAATAATTCAGCGAAGTTAATAATATTATATTATTGTTTATACTGGGGTAATATTTAACCGATCGACAAAAAAAATATGAGCGACAAAAAAGTCTTCTTCCTTTTATCGAGTGAGGACTAGTGGCCGCCTCTGATGCCAGAGTTTATCAAGCCGCCTATAAGGCCTCTGTATTGGCTTAACGACTGTAATCAAATGACAACAGCCGGGAACGACGGTTTAACGTGCCCTCCGAAGCACGGAAGCGCTCAGTTATAATACCACTTTACGGTCACCCATCCGACATCTGACCGGGACGAACTTTGCTTAACAAACGTCAAGCGCGGCAATGACCGCGACAAAAATAGTAGATGAGCGACTTAGTCGCCATTCTAAGCTTACCTAAACCTATTTTTTCCGCAACCAAACCAAGATTTATAGTCGCTCAATTTAGAAAACTTTAGTCGACCTGTTTATTATATTTAATTATACTGAGTGTTGTCAAGAGTTGTTTTTACACCTTTCGCGAAAATCGTTGAATATGTTTTAAGTGATAAAATTTTGATAAATAAAGTTGCAATATTAAAATTGTAATACATTTTTGCTACTGCTTGTATTTTTTTAACTTTTTTTATCATGTACAGATTTTTTTTAATGTATGAGCATGAATACAATTTTGTTATAAGAGTAAATAAGTAGCTAATCAAAGATCTATTAATAATTTCAGTGGTTTTGTGGTTTGCAAATGCACTTTGCAATTTTACTCATTAAATTTTAAATTAATATAAAATTACAAGAAAAAAATGACTCATCTTACAAAGTCCCTAGACGGGACTCGATCCCTTAAATAATGAGCAGGCAGAGATTCGCTAAATTCAGAATTACATCTAATTCTTGTATCAAATATTTACATTGGTCCATCTTCAGAGGACCACACAAAGGCTCAATCCGTCCTCTATAGAACTTCTTTCAAATCTCAAGTTGGAAAATTACTTCCACACAAAACATTCAGAGGCATCGCAGCATATAACATATTAGGTATATATATGTCAGTGACGAAAGGCGTAATAAGGGGAAAGTTCCGTAAGTACTTTCCGATATCCCACTTGTTAAGATACAATGTACCGAACCCTAAAATTGTCGAGTGGTCTTTAGAATTCATTCGAATTACGTGAATCCTGCGTGAATCGAAATCACTGGAGTTTACATCGTTGTTTCATTCTGGGTAGCTTCAATAAGGTTTGTATTCGAAAGTAATATTTGTACGTAATCTGAGGTATACCTTGCAAAAAAAGACGAAGCCAACGACAAAGCTGTGAGATTGTGCGATTCAGTGAGATTTCGTTATAAGAATGTAGAGTATTGATTTCCATTACCAAAATAAGACCTACAATCCACAGTACCTAAAACTATTTAATAATAATCAAGTTTATAATATTAAATCAATTGGTAAGAAGAATACTTGACAATGCATCGTTTTTCTTTTAATGTCAAATAGCCTTTACAGATAAACACGTCATCAGTGTGAAGTTTTTTGGGTCGTATGCCCGGTAGTTTGAGTGGTTTGTTCGACATTATAACTCATACACATTATAAGTGAGCAATGTGCGTTATGCTGAACAGTATATGTTTATTTGTGCGACAAAGTGAGTCGTACACTCAGCAGTTTAAGTAGTTTGATAGACATAATGAGTCGTACGCTCAGCATTGTGAGTCGTTGATTCCACATGATGAGTCGTACGCTTAGCAGTGTGAGTCGTTGGTTCCACATGATGAGTTGATACAACAATGTGATACAAACTTTAACCTAGACCTCAAATTGACACAGTTCATAAGCACAGAAAATAAAAGCGTAGGCCTCACCTCATAATTCTGATCCAAATACTATTTTTAATATTCCGTGACGAGCTTCACTAAAGCTTTTCACCGCTATGGTAATGACGTGACCGAGTAATGCATGTTAACTTAAATGACCGTAGCAATTTACATGGAAATACTGAAAGCAAGAGAAAGTGAATATATATTTATAATTCGCAGTTATTACTAGTGATATTGCACGTAAGTTTTCAAAAACAATACAAAGACAAGTAAAATTGTCAATAAATTAACAAACTTCATATCGATGGAAAACAATAAGGGCGTAACCCTGAATAACGCTACTTTACACCAGAGCCAAAAAAACAGGATTTGGAGAAAAATCTTTCTAGCGGTAAGTTGTGTAAACGTAATTTTTAGACCATTACCTACTATAAACAATAAATCTGTTTTAAATGGTCTACAAATCAATCATTTCCTATTGCTGTTTTCATTCATTGACGGAGCGAGCGAAGTAAGCGAAGCGTTTCAGTTTCGAGATTGACCAAAACTGCTTTTGGCTGTCTGTCAGTCTGCTTTTGCCTACAGGCCGCATTTTTCAACCGATTTTGATGAAATTTGGCCCACAAATGAGGGCATAGTTTGCTGTAACGTGTCATATATGAACGGATTTTAGTTTTTGGTCCTTTTTGGAAATTTCATTACGCAATCCTTTTCGCCTTCGCGAGACGAACCCGATGACACCAGACAACGCCTAGGATTAAGACCAAGGGAACGGGAGTAATCACTAAAAAGAATACATAGGGTAAGCCTTTTGAAAAATTCAAGCACGTGAAGTTCTATTTTAATTTAGACTTTCTTCGTTTCTTTTGTCGCGTAAATTATACTTTATGTAGGTATTAAAATTTGCTTTAAAATAAAGTATCTATTAGGTCTATATTAGGTATTAGGTCTAGTTCTCACAGGACCGCTAATATTTAAGTTTTTCAAGTTACGACCATTGTCTACAGAAATAACATGGGCATGGGGAAGGTATTGTATTTGAACTTAAAGACATTATAATCCGTTGAATTCGGGTTTGCCGTAGGCGTAAACTGTTCCTATGTTATTTGTGAAGTTGTAATCTATTAGAATTATATAAGAGGTTTATTATTCTGTAATTTCTAGAAATCTCTTACACACCGCGACCCGCGCTTAGTCGATTGAATTGAACGCCTGCCGTTATTGCGTCGATAAGTCGACGACTTCAACTAGTCGTAGTCGATGCACGATAATAGACGACCCATCTCTAATTGTAAGATACAACTACACAATATTTAATTTTTACGGGGGGACGGCGCGTACGCAGTCCCCACTACCAAAAATTACGCGTCCGAGTTATCCACATTAGGGATAATCGCAGGGGTCAACCCCTCCGCAGTGCAATGGAGAAGCCTCGCCCTGGGGGAACCGCCTTTCTGATCACGGTGTCCCCTACGCCAGGTAAGTATGCTTTAACGAGGGCAACCGGGGGTTATATGCGACGCGGTGCGAATTTCGATGCCACGATTCAGCGGAGTACAGCGCCATCTATTACGCGCTGAGTGGGAGACATGCAGAGTTGTGATATTTTATTGCCCGTTTCACAGAGTCCGATATAGTTCAATATAATTTTACTAATAAATAGTACTTAACACACAAATTCTGTTCCATCTTTAAATTAAACCGGAAATATTTTTAATAAAATAATAAGTTCAATATTTCTCTAGTGTTTCAAGAAAAAAAACTTCAACCTAAACCTCAATCTCACTACAAACCATGGAATTAATAGGTACTAATTCCATGCTACAAACACATTTTTTTTGATAATGTTAAAAACACGAAACTATACCGGCATTTACTTTTTGAGTTTGGTTTTTGTATGTTTTATTTATTTAGCACATTAAAAAATCACAACCAAAGATAGACCAAGCTAATATACACTTAACAGGACAGCTGGAATGCGACCAAAAACAATGCACACATTAACCATACACTGATTTTTGAATTTTTCATTATTCAATACTATTTTTATTGTTATTCAAATTATTATATTTACTCTCTTTCAAATATCATCTTCTGAATTCAAATCATCAGGCAGCTCTAATTTTAAACAAATATCTGCGGACTTGAGGTTCTTCTTGTAAGGCATCTGTAATAAAAGTCGCACTGGTACTGGCAACTATTTTGCCACATACGAAATGGCCGCTACAAGCATTTTTTGGCCATCATGTTTTGGTTAGTACGAAAACAAATTCACTCGATATATATTATTATCTTCAGTCAAAGAAAAATTGTGAACGATAAATATAATAACAAATAACTTACTTTTCAAGCATTTTGAGATCTCATTGGATTCGTGCAGCAGGTCCTAAAATACATAATATAAATCGGCCATTTTAGAATGAATGTAAAAAAGTTCCGACTCCTCCACATTTGCATAATTCACGTGATTAATACGTTATGTCATAGATGTCACTAAATGCCTTGCAAGAAAGCTACACAGATTAGTTTAAACTGTCACGAAATTAAAAAAAAACATTTTCTGGCTAATATTTTGCTAATACCCAAGAAAGGGTTAAAATTTAGTTACAAATTATTTAAAAGTAAGATAAAAAATACAATTTTGTATTGAAATAAAAAAATCAATAAAGGACACTAGAAGCTTAATACATAAATTATAAATCCAATGAATTCTATTTAAAGTAAACAAGGCACATATAGGTCTCATTGCCCTGGGAATCATTCGGATAGCATTTTGTTTTTGACATACCCTTTGAACGATTGGAAACGCTGCCCAAATATGTCAAGTTCTGGGGGTTTTTTTGTAAAAAGTTCTACATTTTTGCAACGTTATTATTAAAAAAGAACTTGCTCATTTTTCTTTAGTCATTTTGCGATTATCTTGTTACACTGCTAACAACCTTTAATGTATTTTTTAGTTCAAAAATGGGTTTATTTTAGTCAAGTGATCCCTAACTCGCAAATAAGTAAACTTTGAAAGCAGTCTCGGAGATATTAATATTTTCTAGAAAGTTAATAATATGACTTTATGTCAAGTCCATACTGCTAAAGTCATTAAAAACTTCATAAAATTATTGTTTAAGCTGTAAACTGCAACAGAGTCAAATACAAAATTAATGAATTGTTTGAGTTTCGTAAACAGTTTTAATGTGCTTCTACAAAAAGAAAAGTACGATAAGTCAAACGAAGTTCGTAGTTCGATAGCTTCTAGACATCAAACCTTTCCTTGGGCCAGGGATTAGGTACAGTAACTCAATTTGATTTTATTGTTCAATATTGTATATTTTTATTGAACGGTAAATAAAATCAAATTGACTTACTGATTTTCATCTCAGAAAAAACTCACAAAATGTTTTTATTTCAAGTGATGACGATGTAAATGCATGATCATAATATTATTAAAATCTTACTTATATTAGAAACTAGCACCCGATCGCGGTTTCACTCGCGTGCCCGTTCATGAATATCGGGATAAAAAGTATTCTAAGCTTTAATCCCGGCTATCTTCTATTAGTGTGTAAAATTTCATCTACTTAAATCTGTTCTTTTTTCTTTTTTTTTATGAACCACAGAGTCAGTGTAAGCGTACATCATACCTGATGTTAAGTATTGATAAGGCTAAGACGAAAGCGAGCCTCTCCCGGAATCCTCAACTACTAAGCAAATGTCTATCTAATCTTTTACTGCTGGAACACAACAACACTGAAAACATTGTTGCTATGGCGTCAGACTTAGATAAGATGGTTGTAGCCAGCTAGACTGACTTACAAGTCCTAACATCAACCAAACAGAATACAATATGCGCCCCCACTGGGAATCGAACCTGGGACCCCTGGGTCTGATACCGGTGGTTGTTAGTTGCCACTAGACCACAGGCGGTTCAATAGTTTTTGCGTGAAAAAGTAACAATCATCTATGCATCTTGACAAACTTTTGCATTTAAAACATTATTGTGATTTGTATAATATTATGAGAAGTTAAGGTTTCTTTATGATACAAAATATATGTTTGTTACTAAATGACGCGTAAAAGGCTGAATCACATACATATTACAATTACAGGCATAGAATACTTTTCATTTTGACATTCCCACGGGAACGGGAACCACGAGGATAATTTATATCAAAAACAATTATTTTAAATGGAAGATTTTTTTCACTATAATAGCAAAGATGACGTTTAATGTTAGACATATTGCGCCCCTGATTTAATAAAGCAAATCGTAAATTATCCGATTATCGTTTTTCGATTTTCGAAGTAGTACCTCAGTTTTTATATTAAAGTAACTTAAACTTTAACTGCTTAAGTTAAATACTAAACCCATTAGTATTTCTACCAAAAGTTGTATGGTCGTAGTCGTAGTGAGTAAAATTATTTCCAAGTTTCGAGTATAAGTTATTTGGCAAAGATTCTTCGTGAAACTGCTATTAGTCACAACTATTGTATTTTGTGTCTAACTAAACAAGACATGAATTATCTCGTAAACAGATCTAAAAGTTTCAATGTCACTTTGTTTGTTAGTCATTGCTTTGTGGAAGTAAAGGTTAGCTTTTATTCGCAGATTTGTGAAAATTGAGTCCGTTATTTTTGATGGGTTACATAGTAGAATCGAAAGTGGGTAAAGCTGATATGACTGCCGTGATGGTGCAGTGAGCAGGAACAAAATTACATGATATACAGGGTGTTAAAAGACCCATACGACTTTTATTTTTACTTTAAAAAAAAAGGAAAATATTTTTTTACACACAATGGAACGCGTGCAACAAGGCTTCGAGTGTCTATAGAGTACGAGTAGGCGACCAGGGCCCCATATCATTAAATGGTTTCAATATTCATTGCGGTTTTGTTACTATAAACGAGAATCTTTAAAAATAAATTTTGACTTTGGTCCTCAATAACTCCTTAACTATCAGTATCCCAGGTTTGGCTCCATACAAGAAAATGATAGTAACGATGGGGACAATACGTGGTTTTCGTTTTCGTTATGGGTCTTTTAACACCCTGTATGACTTTAATTAGTCAGACTCTAAAACAAGTAGCTTTAGAATTTCACCGTTACAAATATCAAAGCCAACGAAAGTATCAAGAATTCTAATCCTAATCCTAATCTCAACTATCCTAACTAATAATAATATTATAAATGCGAAAGTGTGTTTGTTTGTCCTTCCTTCCGTGGAGTCGAATCCCGATCCAGAGTGTCGCTATATTGGGATAAAAATACTACTATGCGGTAAACGATATCTGTGGTGCAATGATTTTTCATGGGCTCAGTGCTGCGAACATCAGTGTGATTTCAATATGGCAGCAGAGACAATTATATCCTAATCTTTATTCCTAACCTGAATAAAGGATGGAGAGTAACCCAGCTCCAAATTACAACTCGTCTATCAACCACATGCCAGCAACGCATTCTTTCATATTTCGGTCACACGGTACGCAGAGGTGACGACAGCCTAGAGAAACTGATTGTGGTCGGGAGCACCGAAGGCAAAAGATCGCGCGGTCGCTCATCTACAAGATGGACCGATCAAGTAAAAGACTCGTCATCCTCTAAACTATACACGGTCGTAAGAGACGCGCTGGACCGTAACCGGTGGAGGCAAATCATCCGCTCCAGATGCAACCCTGATGCTGACCACGATCCTCAGATATGAGGGACCGACCCCAGAGAGTAACATAGGCTACTTTTTTACTTATCTCAATATTCCCACGGAAATGGACGGGAACGACGAGAGTGAAACCGCGGGCGGAAGCTAGTATTAATAGATAGATAATGAGTTAAAAAAAGGCTGGACTGCGATATAGTCAGCATTCGATCGAATAATTCTCCTCAGAATTCAAATACTTCTACACCGGGCGTGCCAATAATACCACCATGAAGGTAGTTAAGACCGTAAAAGGTCGACACACTGTTAGAACCTCAATTTGCCAGCCGAAGGTTCGAATGATTTTAGAATTCAAGATTTCTCTGGCATGAATCCAATTTCCGCTAGACAGCCATATTACATAGTAGCAATCAGGTAGACTCAATTAAACGCTGGAGAAAGAAAAGCTGTTAGATAATTACTAAGAAAAAAAAGACCAATCGAAACTTTTTTCGTTAGAAGTCGAGACCACTTCAGGGATTTTAATCTTCCTCGTTGTTTTCTAAAATATTATAAGTAACTATACATTTTATAGTTGCGTCTGCGTATTCTTACGAGTGCATGGATTCAAAATAAAGATAATTCAATATTAAAGGTACGAACATAGATTTAGAATTTGTGGAGCGAAAAAATTCTAAATCTATTGGTACTAGTAATTATACATTTTGCGTCTGCGTATACTTATAAATGAAAATAATGATAAATCCAGTTGATGCGACCCTATATTTTTTTATCTTTTTGTCATTACTTTTATTTGAATATTCATTCATTCATTCATTCATTCAATCACGTAAAAACGACTGTTTATAACCTGGATTAAAACATGAGGATATATTATTATCTCGATATTTCCCTGGGAACGTGAATTTCAACCGCCTCTGTGGTCTAGTGGTACAACCACCGGTATCAGACCCAGGGGTCCCTGGTTCGATTCCTAGCAGGGGTACATATTGTATTCGGTTTGGTTGGTGGTAGGACTTGTTGTAAGTCCGCCTGGCTAGCTACATCATACACCATCTTATCTAAGTATGACGCCATAGCAACAATGTTTTCAGCATTGTTGTGTTTCGGAAGTTAGAGATAAGATAGCCAGTTCCTCAGTGGTTGAGGATTCCGGGAGAGGCTCGCTTCCATCTTCAGCCTTATCGATACTTAACGTTAGGTATGATGAAGGCTAAGAGACTCCCCGTCGTTCATAAAAAAACGAGGATGAAACCAAATTTTTGGGTTTTTGCACACCACAACCACAACCGCACCTTTGGCCAGCGAATCTAATATAGATATAATACACCAAGAAAAAAAAATACTCAAATAACTCGTGCATTTGCATAAAGCACCATTTGGTGGATTGGAATGGATGGTGAAGACCACACGTGGTCATCGGAAATATTAAATACAAATTGCCTCAATACTCTGTCATTTATAAACCAATTTGAATGATTCTTTTTTTCTTTGAAAGGGTGTGGTTTAAAGTTGGTCTCATTATCGTCAAGACAGGATCTGATGATGGAGTCCTGAAGAAATCAAGGAAGTTCTTTTAATATTATAGGCACAACTATATCGGTTTTGGTGGTTTCTTAAGTAACTCGTGAATTTGCTCCCAAAGAGCACCATTTAGTGGAGTGGAACAGATGATGAAGACCACACATGGTCATCGGAACTATTAAAATACTAAGTATATCACGGGTATGACACGGTTCCTAAGCAATTATGCTCCTCACGACAGACATGGTAAAAAGTACTGAGATTATCTAACACAAAATAATATAAAATAAACTTAAAATTAAAAAAATTAAAACCGACTTCAAAACGTAAAAAATAATAACAAAATTAAAAAAATACAAATAAATAAAATCTCGTAGTTCAAAATACTTTTCACCTCACACGCTCGGAAAAAGAGGATTTGTCATTTAGATACAGCGTAGAAAATCGCTTTTTGCGGCCTAGCGCTGTAAATTACTTTTTAATTTAATACCTAAAAATATGTCATAATGCATTCCGAATCGCACTATTGATTTTTTGTTACATTTTATACTTATTTCAAATAGCTTTGAATTAATTATTATACTCCGTTTTGGTTTTATTATATTATTTGACGACCTATTTGGTGCAGGGGTACTAAACCCACCCTCTGCGCCAGAGGTGCCGGGTTCGGTCCCGGTACAAGACAAATATTTGTGTGCATGAACATGTTATTTGTCTTGGTCTGGGTGTTTAATATGTATATTATGTATGTATTTAAAAAAAGTATATACGTATGTTTATCCGTTATCTAGTATCCTTAACACAAGTTCTTCTTGAAACTTAACGTGGGCTAGATAATTGGTGTGATTGTATACAATTATTTATTTATTTATTTTAGTTCACTGAATCATAAAAACAGATTAAACTATTAGTTGTAAGAATTTCATATTAGGCTGGGTGAGATTTTACAACCTATTATTGGATTTCGGAACGTGGTATAAACCTTTATTTTTAAATTGTCTTTGTTTTGTACCTCATGTCAATGTCAACATTATAAAAAAAACCGATAACAATAAAATACTTTGGCAACAGGCCTTTGGAAGATTAGGAAAAATCAATGCAGTGTTATGCGAGCATTGTATTGGTTGTTGAACAAACAACATAAAACGACATGTTTATTAATGTTTCGGTGTATTAAGATAAATAATATAATACATATAAAAAATATTTTTCTTTGTAAGTAAGTGTTTTCGTTGATGTAAAGTAACCTTTAACATTTAAAATGCCTGCCAAGTTGTTAAAAAAAATATGTAAAAAACTACATTCGAAATATAATCACTGATACTCGTATTATAATTTAGAGAGCAATTTTGTCTAGTTGTTTGTTTTCACGCCTACACAGCTGTACTAATTCTGGAAAACTTTGAAAATGGAGAAAAATGGTGTTTTTTTTAACACACCGTTTAATGCGAAGGAACCTAACTCAGATAAAAAAAAAAAAAAAATTAAAACCGACTTCAAAACACTAAAAAGCAAAAAATAAACCTTTTGGAGTCGGTGCAAGCCAAGGCAAGAAAAATAAAATAGTAGGACCGCAAAGTAGAATACATCCAAGTAACAAATATGAAATGAAATATATAAAAATGCTCAAAACATAAAAAGTACTGGGTCAAACTAAACCAAATTTTTATGGGACCAATTGGCAACTATTCTGCATTGAAAAAAAAAACCACGGAAATCAGTTTAAAAATCTCGGCGTAATCGGTGTACATACATAAAAAAAAACAAAAAAAATAAAAAAATATACCAACCGAATCGAGAACCTCCTCCTTTTTTGAAGTCGGTTAAAAATACTATGTGGCTAGAATTCCCGTACTAGCCGAGTCATCATCAGCCTGTGGACGTCCACTGCTCGTCATAAGCCTCTCCTAGCTCACGCCTATTGTGGCGTTCATAGTACTGGCCGAGTATTCTAACAGTTTTTTTTATTTATATTTAAAATATAAACTTTGCACCATTAAAAAACAGTATTAACTTAAATGCTCTAAATTATCAGTGACAACACCAGATTATTTTTAACGAATTACATAGCCAGACTAATGTTTCAGTAAAGTAATAGATTACTTTTTTTATTTCGTCTCTATATTTTTAATAATTAAATAAAATCTCAATTAAACCGGAGACAAATTATAACCTGGAGCCTCTTAAGCTCATGCAACCATGCAATTTTTTACTCTAACTAAAAAAAGCGGCGCCGCTTGAGATTTATTTAATTATTCAATAAGTAATTCTTCTCTAATATTAGAAATTGGTTTAAATATTAGTTAAAACTTTAGTTAGTTACTACGAAGTGATTTCGTGGTTTTTTCGCCTAACCTCGCCTAAAATCGGTCTCGCTCCCGTCATTTTCTGATTGCTATCTCGCTTCAGTCGTATAACGCCTTAAGCATAAAAAAAACCATGCTTACATATTTTATATTGTATTTTTATGCAGTAATATTTATAGTTTACGCAGCCAAGCCAAAAGATACACTGTAGGGAACAATAGTTCTTGCAATCATTGTATGATTTTTGGCTTTTTAGGAAAAGCAATTAAAATAATTTTGACGTTTTTTAAATAGTATTTAACAGATTGCCCAGAGTGTGTGGTTTTTCTCAGGGCAAGTCTCCTCCGATAGACTGCCCTGTGGGTTTGATTGACCCCTATTTTTTTAATGGGGGAATGCATTAACCTTTACCCAACGCTATGATGCGTTCACTACCCTATCAAGAGTACCTACCCGACCCTTGGTATTGTATTACGGGGCTTTCGATAATTCAGATAATTCGAACGCGTTATTTTTATTAAATGTTCTCAGCAAATATAGTTAAAAAAAGTAATTTAAAGTTCTTTTTTATGTAATAATACGATAGAAACAAAATAAAATGTAATAAGTAATGCTGACTAGAAAATTTAAAACCGCGTCGAAACATGAAAACAATCTAAAAAAAATTGATGAGCTAATTTTTATGTATATATAAAGCCTAGCCAAGCTTTTTATCTTTTTAGACCAAAATTATAATATTTTCGAACTAATGAAAGCAGTTGAAAAATAAACTTTCGTCTCTTCCAGTATTTTATTATTAAAAATTTACCTATTTTAAAATACTTAGCAGCACTGCAAATTAAAAAAAAAAAACAAAATCACGAAATAAACTAATTACCTATTTAATACGATGATTTGAGATTTTTATTCCATGGATTAATAAATAAAAACTAGGTCCAAAATTTGACATCAGTTTGTAATATTTGTATTAAACGAAAAAGGTTTAAAATGAAATCACTACCCAAACCAAGGCTTTTTCTTACAAACTATAAAAACCTCAACCAAACAAAAGCAGCGTAATTAAACTGATAAGTATCCGTAAAAGCATTTTACTTTACCAATACTTAAATAAAAACATAATAAATTATATGTTCCCAATTGAAATATGTAACGACGCAAATACATTGTAAATTTAAAATTTACTAATCCTTCTGTGTATTGTAAAAGATAAAATTATGATAACGAAACAAAAATATCCGAAATTCGTTCGGCCACAGGTGCGCGGAATACTGTTCCACGTCTCTCCATTTTAGTTGGTCTGCTAATCTCGTGGGGAGCGGACGTATGCGTAGCGTGAGGGGCTAAACAGCTCGCGCCGAGTAAAAAACTAAAATAAGTGCGTTATGGTATAATAAATTTTACGTACAGTGCTATAAATTATGTCTTAACTGTGACCAGTTTTTTTTTCGCAATATCTTATCGAGTTGTGCGTGTGACACTGATAAGATTGTGTGTGAAGATATTCAAGTTTAATTATTGTGTTTCAAATACAAAATATTTGGGAATAAGTGTACTGTAAGAACGAGAAGTTTTTGCGAGTTATTTTTCTGTTTGTGACATGGAAATGTAAGTAGTTTTTTTTTTATTTACATGTACTTTATACAGTTATAAAACTGTGGTCGGAACTATTTAATAGTTGCAAAATATAGTTATAATTTGCCATTTATGCAATATAGGAGAGTCAGGTACAGTTTACCTAAATATGATTAAATAACATTAAAATAAGGTTAACATTTTTAGGGATTTTTTTGATTATAAGAGTAATCATTAACAGTTTTTTTTTTGTCATTCAAAAACATCTAAGTCTAATGATACTGTGTTTTATTTACTTAACATTGAATTATAAAACAAGAAAAATATCAAAACTATTTCAAAATATCTTACAGTAAAAATATGCCAAGTTAAAAATAATTTGTTTGAAAGCAAATCAATACATGTTTATTTAACATTCATAGTTACAACGCTAATTTTTTTTCACTATTGTCAGTTTTTTTACAATGTACTACTAAGTACAGTGGTTGCGTGACGCAAATCGTACAAAATGCTAAACAAACAAACTATCTGACGTATATTTGAATAAGATTTATTCATTAATCTAGTATACGAAAATAGACAGACTACATACGCCTTTTTAAATGTCACAAAGTTTATGAAACTCGATTCATAAACTTTTGTGACACATTCGATTTGAAATTATTTTATGACACTTTTCTGTAATTTAAAAGTTTTTTATATAATTAGTTTAGTTTAATAAAATCAGTCATTTCTTGACTATTGTCTTGCAAATGTGTCGATTCGTAACGTCTTATCTGGAAAAACAAACCAAATAAATTAGAACAAATATAGCGGGTAAAATGAATGAAAATGTTTTATTCAGAATTCTTAATATTAATTTTATATTAAACATTTGCATTAATTATGAAAACAAAATTGAACATCGCTTATTAATAAGAATTGAATAAACAACTTAAGTATTGATTTTAGTTTAATGCAAATAGACATTTTAGTAAAATATTAGGGCGAATTTCACCAACTCATATAAATACGTTTACCGCTAAAGACATATGTTTAAAACATCGCTCTGTCCCTTTTGACTTCAAACAAAATATGACTAAAACTAAAATCTTTTTGAATTTCTGTTGTCTTTAAAAGTTGTTTATAATTTCTATTCGGCTGTGTTGATACAAAACAGTAAAATAGAGATTTAACTGAGTAGGCGCTCAATCGATTTCAAATTCTTCTACAAAACTAAAACCTCGTTTCTTTGGTTTCATAATAGTGTATGAAACTAAAAACTTGCTGAACACATCATATTTTTCAGTTTACTAACCTTTTAGATGGGCAAATGTTTTTGGACTTTGCACATTGTTGTTGTATTATATCGCCCATATTACGAAAACATAAATGTCACTCACCAATGAAAAATATAACAAATACTAAAATACAAGTATCAATCTTGAGGTATTCCTCGAAGCACACCTAAATCGAAGCGCACTTAACGAAGCGCACCTAAATCATTCCCCCAACGATGGAATTAAAAATATTGTATTTTTAATTCTCGAAGCGCACCCATAGGGGTGAGCCTGAAGGAAACGTAATATATTATGATATCGACATGTTTTAATACGCATTTAGAGGGGTTATTCATAAATTAAAATATTTTTAGTAAGTACCAGGGTCGCATAAGTAACCAAGAGTTATTTTAGATGTTTTGAGAAGTTCTGATTTTATATTAAGGCATTTTTTTATTTATTATAGGCTGTCAGCAGCTTTTCATGTAAGTAAGACTCCTGGTTGGTTATGCTGCCCTGGTACTTTTTGTTCAATATTTTGATATTAAACGAATAAAATACTCTATCCAAAAAAATACCAAAAAAATAACGTGCGTTACTTGATAACCATTATTTTCAGTTAGTCAATCAATTTTCATATTTAAATATAAGTGCGCTTCGAGGAATAAAATTATAAAACTTTACTTCTTTCCTCGAAGCGCACTTAATAGGTGCGCTTGGAGGAATGATTTAGGTGCGCTTCGTTAGGTACGCTTCAATTTCTGTGCGCTTCGAGGAATACCTCTCAATCTTGATATATTCCAGACGTTTATGAAAAAAAATCAGTGAACCAACAATTAACAAAGCCAGAATGGTATTTCATTGTTGAGATTTGTTATCAAATATGTTTTTACAGCAAATATTTGACGGCTTATAATTATCTCTTGCATTACAAATGTGATAACTGTTACATCCTAAACTATTATCTACTGTTAACATCAAGAGCACATCTTAATTTTTTTGAGATAAAACATCTTTTACAGACTAGAACGTGATTTTTACTAAAACGTGTGGTTATTAAAATGGTAATTTAAAGATTCTCCGATATTCCAGCATCATCACGGGTTCCTAATTTTTTAAGATTTTTTCTGTAGATCGAAGCTAACGTAGAGCTACTATCACCAGCTGTCATAGCAATTTAAAAGTTATATTGATTAAAATACGTATAGTCATAATTTTACACTGCGTAAAGGGCCATCTTATGTATAACTAGCGGATCCTCGCGGTTTTACCCGCGTGGTGCCCGTTCCCGTGGGAATATCGGGATAAAATATAGTCTATGTCACTCGGGAGAAATGTAGCTTTCTAATGGTCTAAGAATTTTCTAAATCGGTCCAGTAGTTCCTGAGATTAGCGCGTTCAAACAAACAAACTCTTTAGCTTTATAATAATTTATAACGTAAAAATAAAGCTATAATATAATATAAAAACAACATTAAGACATATAAAAATAATTTCAGAATCTAATTAATTCATCCTAGTGCCGATACTCAATGCCACATCTAGTAGCGTAGACTAGTTTTGACACAACTTACATTTGTGTTCCGTCCGTCTGAAGTTACTAGTTGAATATTTTTGTAATCGGTGGTAGTCGCAACCATATTAAATGCAACTACCTACGACATGGTGACTTTTTGTTATATTTGTTTAAGTACGCTCATTGACAATGCTAAATTTTGAATTTTGTTTATATAAGTTTCTCAGTAAGTGAATTATATGTAATTCTTATGAGAAATAAAGTTCTTCTTTAACCATAATATAGATTACTAGAGGAGGAAGTAGATTCGCGTGTTCATCCACGTAGTTCCCGTTACACGTGGGAATATCGGGATACAAAGTATCCTTAATCTAGGATATAAACACTCTCTGTGCCAAATTTCAGTTCAAATTACACATTTAGAGTTTTGTGTATTTTCTTTTAGTTTTATGGCCATCAGTCACCTGTGATCACGGAAAACGTTGGCGATTCTCTCTTATAAAATACGAATTCCGGAGAATTTGTGACTCCGGTTTGATTTGGGATGTCGTCCGGAAGCAATAGTGTCAATTTCTTCCGGACAACATACCAAATCAATGCAAAATGTACATTTTTCGCTCTCAAGCCTGTTCTGAGGGTCTAAAAAAGGCGCTAACGCAATATTGCTAAGTGATTTCCCTAACAATTTATTTAATTAATAAAGAAAATATACTAGACTAAAACAACTTTTCTCATGTCAAGGCGTCTCGTCAGGGCGACGTATATTTTCTTGTTTAATGTTTATCAGTTATGACGTAAAAAATAGCAGTGTAAAACCCAAAATTAAAAAGTTATAATTCTTTAAATTGTTTAATTTCTATGGAGTTTAGAACTGTGTCGGTGTCAGTATAGCAGAATTTGCTTTTAATTTTTTGAAGGCTAGAAAACTTACATAAAGCAAATTCCATGTTGTATTCAATCGAAACTAATTAGGGCGCAAAAGTTGTTTTATTTCTACACCAGTGTCTAGTTTATTTTTCGTCATTGCCAATAATAAACATCCGCTGTGGCTCCAGACATTTGATGAGTCTATCCCTTTCAATTCCCTTTGTGCTATTCCTATTTTGCCACAAACAAACTCTAATTTGAATAACTGAATTGAATCTTCGTTTCAGTGGCTAGCCAACTATTTCAAAGTTTTGCAATACAAAGGACATATTATGAAAAAAGAGAACTAACTGTTTCAATTAACATTGTGACGTTATTTATAATACAGTTACTTTGCTTTTCTCAGGCACCAGTTTATTGTTATGTGCCTATATATCATATTTATTTCATTGTCATATGCGACATTATCTACCTATTGATGGAATATTACGAAGATATTTTTCTCACGGAATTTTTCGTTCATTAACACTTGATTATTTGTTATTTTACACAAAAATCTGAATGAAATGTGAAACAAAAGAGCCTTAAAAGCTACAAAAACATTAAATCTCGTTCATAAATATTTATTCGAGAAAACAATTTTTACTCCCAAATCCACAGTAAAACGGGACACAATAAACTTATAAAAAATGTAATTTTAAGCAAGATTTCAAAAGTATAATTAAATAACTAGACAAATTAAGTAAAAAAAGGCTCAAAACTTGAACAAACAGTCCGATTCAGAACCGAGAGGTTAAAAAAAGAACCGTCCATAGCTAAAATATTTGCGGCTAGTGCTATTTTAGGTTTCTACAAACAACGTCAGTGTATTAAAATCATTCAATCGTAAAAACGATAATTTGTTATCTATTCAAGAGTATTTTTTTACTTCAGTAAATATCAGAGTTTTTTTGTCAGGGATTCGATCGAAATTCAGAATTAATGTTTAGTCTAGTAAAGCATGATCAAAATAAATAATAAATAAGTTGTAGCTTCACTATTTATGATGACACATTGACACATACGCCTATAAATAGGTTAATTGTGAGAGACTTACTAAAATAATTTTAGTTTTAAGACCATTATGTAACCACAATTATTAGAACAATAAATATCATTTTATTTTATTTATTATTTATTTAACTAAACAAAAGTGAATTATAGATTACAATCAATAAAGTGGTAATGTTTGATACTTAACAAATAACGGAGTAAGTATAGTACAAGAGGTATATTTGTAATTTTTTAAGTATTAAACAATTATCTTATTATTATGTACTGATGTTGACTACTTTGATCATATAATATCAATATCTTTAGGCATAATGTATAATTGTTTTACCTTCTGTCAATTATTTCTGACCCTTAACTCAATTGGATAAACTAGTAATCTTGGAAACATATAAATATATCGGAACCACTAACTTAAATATTTTTTATTGTCTATTATTTGTGATAAAAAAGTTTTTTACTAATCTTTTACTTTTTTAAACTTCCTGGTTGACCAGTAGAGTTTTTTAGTAGACGTTTTCTCGGAAAGTACTAGTTTATTATTCAAATGCTACTTGTTAATGTTCTATTATTTGTGATATAAACTTTTTCCATATATCTTTTACCTTTTTAGGGTTCCGTACCAAAATGGTAAACAGGAAACCTTATGGTGCGACTCTGTCTGTCACAACTGGATATATCAAGAACTACTAATGCTATCAACTTGAAATTTGGAATAGTTTTAGATGATGGTTGCTTATCTATTTTGCAAATAAGAGAGAAATAAAAAACTTATATATTTTTTGCAGTAGTGCATGTGCTACTAGGGCATGTGGAGTATCGTATGAAAGAACGCTGCTTACACATTCTGAAACATTTTTTATTTTTGATTTAGACTTTGATGAAGATTCAAAAAAGAACAGCCTCCTTCCTTATATCCGAAGTTTACATAGAGAAAAATCTGAAATTATTGAATGTTCTAGAAGTTAATGTAAAGATTACAGTAAAAATAAAATGATTACTCTAAACAGCATACTTTTTCAGAAGTCTTAAAAAAAGGATTTTATACTTATTTGCTTCTGGTTTGGTACGGAACCCTCGGTGCGCTAGCCCGACTCGCTTATGACCGTTTTTTTAATAAAGCTCCCTAAAAAAAACTACTGGTCAACCGGGAAGTTCCCCGACTTTACCTAGTCTGATATATTAAAAAAACCGATACTCATTTCGTTCTATTGGATGTCTAAAAACCATTTGATTTTTGAATGCAGTTTTTTCAGTCTCTTGTTTTTCCGCATTCTATTTTGAACGAATCGAAGTGGCTCTTTGCATATTTTATACAGAAAAAAACTCACACAATACATAATAATTAGTTGCAAATAAATAATAAAGGCCAGAGCCGCCCGCGATCAAAGCCTTTTCTTTCAAGATTATTTGAGTGCAAAAGGTAAATTTAAATGTCTTTAAAGAATTATGTACCTATTTATATGGTTAACGTCACAAAACTTAATACATTTAAACTTGTCATACACAACGTTTTAAACTTTGAATGAATTACAATTTGATTTTTTCGTGAACCGCTACAAACCTGGTAAGTAAAGTAAAAACGAATTATATTCATTCCATAATTTAAACAAAACTTTTCCTATTGGCTGACTGAATAATAAATATTTCAATAAGATAAAACAAGATTTAGACGGTTTCGTGATCGGTGAGGTGCTAATGTTTTGTGTTATGTGTTAAAACCTTTATTTAACAAAGACCTATAATAATTTGTTACAAAAATACTAACAACATGAAATTACCACGTTATTAAATTAGCATGTTTCAGGTATAAGAACTTTATAGTGAACAATAGGTTCTGTTTTGTGTCCTTATTACAATGGTAGCAAAAGTGTTATTATCACAAAACACGGCTCTATTTGATATTATTAAAACCCACCAAGCACTTAGCCCGTGTAGTGGGATGTAATGGCCCATATCATAAGTAATGTCTTTGCCCGTGTAGTGGGATGTCATGGCCGATATTCCTTACCCAACCATAACTAATGTCTTTGCCCGTGTAGAGGGATGTCATGGCCCATATCATAAGTAATGTCTTTGCCCGTGTAGTGGGATGTCATGGCCGATATTCCTTACCCAACCATAACTAATGTCTTTGCCCGTGTAGTGGGATGTCATGGCCCATATTCCTTACCCAACCATAAGTAATGACTTAGCCCATGTAGTGGGATGTCATGGCCGATATACCTTACCCAACCATAAGTAAAGTATTTGCCCGTGTAGTGGGATGTCATGGCCCATATTCCTTACCCAACCATAAGTAATGACTTAGCCCATGTAGTGGGATGTCATGGCCGATATACCTTACCCAACCATAAGTAATGCCTTAGCCCATGTAGTGGGATGTCATGGTCCATATTCATTACCCAACCATAAGTAATGTCTTTGCCCGTGTAGTGGGATGTCATGGCCCATATTCCTTACCCAACCATAAGTAATGTCTTTGCCCGTGTAGTGGGATGTCATGGCCGATATACCTTACCCAACCATAAGTAATGCCTTAGCCCATGTAGTGGGATGTCATGGTCCATATTCATTACCCAACCATAAGTAATGTCTTTGCCCGTGTAGAGGGATGTCATGGCCGATATTCCTTACCCAACCATAAGTAATGATTTAGCCCATGTAGTGGGATGTCATGGCCCATATTCATTACCCAACCATAAGTAATGTCTTAGCCCGTGTAGTGTGATGTCATGGTCCATATTCCTTACCCAACCATAAGTAAAGTCTTTGCCCGTGTAGTGGGATGTCATGGCCCATATTCCTTACCCAACCATAAGTAATGTCTTTGCCCGTGTAGTGGGATGTCATGGCCGATATACCTTACCCAACCATAAGTAATGTCTTAGCCCATGTAGTGGGATGTCATGGCCCATATTCCTTACTCAACCATAAGTAAAGTATTTGCCCGTGTAGTGGGATGTCATGGCCCATATTCCTTGCCCAACCATAAATAATGGTTTGCCCCAGCAATGCGGAAATGGCTGATGACTATGAACAATGTCAAATTTCAGTGAATAACAAACTCAATAAAGCAAGAATGTATCAGAATAACAAAGAGCGCCGATACCACGAACCTTAGACCCATTAATTTAGCACAAAATCCAAGCCAAATATTTGTCTTGTAACTTTGTTTTTTCGAAATCGTATAATGAGACAATCACGATGACATAATTCGATAGAAGAGGCAAACACCAATTTCGTTCCCCAAAAATGGGAGTGACAAGCAAGAGATTCGAAAAGATTTATTGTTTAAGAATTAATTGAGAAACAAATTGCTGTGTACTTAACTTAATTAGGAATTATTACCTGCCTTCGTCCGAATTCGGTACGTTTTAATTACGTTTAAAAAGGCCGTAGGTTGGTAATTTGCTGTTTCTGAGGAGGAATTTTCAAGGACTCTAAGCCTCCGAAGTTGCTTAGCATTTTAATACCATGTGTTTATTTTGTTGGGCTAACTTACTACCTTAGCGCTTCATATTCACGAAGTCGTTATAAAAAATTGGGGAACTCGACAGCAAATCGAAACATTGTAAAATTCCAGTTTTACGTAATAGTTTTCCACAAATGTCCCAAAAGGCCTTTCTCGACCTAAATATGGAAGCTTCTATATAATTCATTTCCTCCGCCATTTTGGAATGCACTATACTATAGGTACAAACGATGGATTCACATCGTAAACTATATTTACGGCGGTGGAAGATTCTTGAGTCAGGTATTCGAGGAACGAGGATGGTTGATCAATATTTTAATATTATCATCAGCTATTTTGACTAAGAGATGTATTATTACAGAAAGAGGTTGTAGATTATTATTTTAAAAGGTTAAGGTTAAAAGGTGGATCGCAACGTTTATCTTCAACGATTATTAAATATTTTTGTTAAATGGTGTAATTCAGCCTAGTGTTTAAAAAGTAATGTTTGGTAAGGGTCGAGTCTCGTCAGGGCGTTATGAAACTAGTTGCTTTTTTCTAGTATATTTTCTTTATTAATATTTATCACATAAAAATAGCATTGTAAAATGCAAAATTAAAAAGTTATAAGTACTTATGTTTGGTTATTAATACACTAACCAAAATTCAGTAAGTTTTTGGCCACTTATGAAATACCTAATGTATCTTATTTGAATAATATGTATGTTTTCTTACTGCAATAGTTCATTCCATTATCATTATAATATTTTTTTAACGCAGAGGATATATTCTAGATTCTTTAACTCTATAAGCTGCTGTAGCCACTCTCTTATATTTTCGCGTCAAAAAAAATTTGGTCATGAAGTTACATTTTATATGCATATTTTTTATATGTTACCCTCAAAATTTATTTTCGGTGATAAGTACTTTTGACTAGCCATAAAGATCTCTAAACCTTTTTTTATACCGCTCGTTTCGTGTTTTACTTATTGAAGTATTATGGGTTTTACTTGATTTTTATTGACCGATACGAACAGTCACAATTACTTTCAACAGAAAATCACATCTGACAGTTATAATATTATCAACTATAATAAACTATCTTATATGCAACTTATAGGTATAATAATTAACGAGTCGTCGAAGTGTTTATCTTCGAAGTCTGTGCGGAAGTATTAACAGTTGGTACTTAGGAAAAACAAAAAATATACAAAAGAATTGTCTACACTAACCTGTACCGGTTCCCAAACACTTACAGCAACTATGTTTGTACAAATACGAGCAATTAAATGTACTATCATTTGTAAAGTCTTCAGAGACACAATAAAGTAGATATCTGACAACATCACGTACAATGATCTTATTGACATTTTTTTTAATTAGGACTTTTTAACATAGAACCCATCTTTATCCCCAATTCTAGAAGATCTTGTTCAGTAAGCAAAAGGTAGACAATACATGATTATACTTACATAAATTTTTTTTTAAACTTACTTATAAACACAAATTCAACATTAATCACTGAAAATTCGAGTCCCGTGGAAATCAATTCCACGACTTCATGATCGGCAGACCAACATTTGAGCGGCTCAAACCTCTACAGTCGTCTTCATTATGAGGTTCATTATTTCATTATGTAATACAAATATTAATAGGACCCAGCAAAAATACTTGAATTTCTGTCCTTGTTGAATACCGCGTTTCACCGCGTAGTTCCCGTTCTCGTAGGAATATTGGGATAAAAAGCCTAACATATGTATTAATTAATCTATCTTCTATATGTTTGTCAAATTTCATTCACATCGGTTCAGCAATTTTTGAGTGAAAGAGCAACAAACATCCATCCATCCAACCAAACATCCTTACAAACTGTCTCATTTATAATATAAGTAGGATTGGAAAGATGGTGGTACGATAAGAAACTCACTCCCAAACACATACGGGTATAGACCCTTTTTCGAGCAGCTGTGTACATACACAAAAGACACACAGTTTATGTTTTATAGATATTATTGCTCGCGACTGTATGACAATGATCGTTGCGTCGATCTAAATAGAGGAAGACTCAATTGATCTGTTAAGAAGTAGCAAATTGGATGGTGACTACAATAATGGGCGATATGCGCGTTTCCATCAATATTTTGCCGTTTACCGTAATTTCGGAAAAAAATTGTAGCAATATCATGGTATCCTTACTTCATATTCTAATGACGAAAGTGTTTATTTCCTGTGAAATTTGCTCTTAGTAAGTTTTCTTGCCTTAAAAAAATTAAAAGTTACACTGACACAGTTCTAAACTCCATAGAAAATAAACAATTAAATTAAGTTTCAGGAAATTCACTTAGCTATATTGCGTTATCTATATACTTAATTCAGGTTCGCAAAATTTGTGACGACTCGATAGGGACTTTGGCGCGTAGTACGCGGCCGAGTAAGGTATCAAATTAAAGGTACTCAAGTCTATTTGTTCCGAAAACTATAAAATATACAAAATGTTAAACGTGATGATCACAAACTGCAATTAAAGATTTTCGCATAATTTGGAATTTTTCGTCGATCAACGAACCCGAGTATCGGGTTGTAACCGCCCTAGTTAGACATTCTGGTCGGTTACCTGTAACTAAATTTTGGCAAAGAGGTTACACGGGAAAAGTATGTAGGTACTTTATGATATAAACTAGGTATAAGATGGTAAGAGATGTCACAAATCTGGTTAGAAGATATACATTTTATCATACCTTTATCTAGATTTGTAATGTACCAGAAACACGATTTTATGATTTGCCTCGATACTTTTTTTCGAAATGACCCCTTAGAAATATTAAAATTCAAGATTATCTTCAAATGCGGCATATACTATTGGAAATCGGTTTAATTAGTGGAAACCACAAATATTTAGCATCGCGTAGTTTCAGATCTCTTTAATCGCTATAGTTATTTACTACGAAGCAATTTCAATAATTGGTTAGTGCATTGGGCCGGATTCCCAAGGATGTGGGTTCGAATCCCGTCAGGGTGACATGAGACGAGTTATGATAAAATTTAAATAGAAAAATATTGAAAAATATTAACTCGGCCACAAGTGAATTCTCAGATGGGAATCGAACCCACGACTTTTGGAAATCCGGTCCAATGCTCTAACCGCTGAGCTACCGAGACTTGCGAACCTCCGTCGAAATTATAAATTAATAAATTATTAGCTGTTGCATCTTAATCGATCGTTAAACACCTGAAAAGATGTTTCTTTCGAATGCAAGGATATTCCTAGCATTGATGTAACAACGCTGGCCTACAGCGTATTAAAAATATAAAAGTATCGGAGAATTTCGACGGACGTTCTAAAGTCTCGGTAGCTCAGTGGTTAAAGCATTGGACCGGATTTCCAAAGGTCGTGGGTTCGATTCCCATCTGAGAATTCACTTGTGGCCGAGTTAATTTTTTCCAATATTTTTCTATTTAAAATGTATCATAAGTATAAAAATAGCATTGAAAAATGCAAAAATGAAAGAATCCTAAAAAATGAGACGAGTTGCTTTTTTCTAGTATATTTTCTTGTTTAATATTTATCACATAAAAGTAGCATTTAAATATGCAAAATTAAAAAGTTATAATTAGATGCCTGTTTCATCTTAATCTATACTCAAACATTTGTAAAAATGTTTCTTTCCAATGCGAGGATATTTCTCACATTGATGAAACGACGGTGGCCAACACCGTAGAAAGACGAATATATTAGAGAATTTCAAGGTGTCCTCGTAGGTCTCTGTAGCATAATGTAAACCGAGGATGCGGGTTCGAATCCCGTCAGGGCGACATGAGACGAGTTGCTTTTTTCTAGGATATTTTCGTGTTTTATATTTATCACATATATATGTTTATTTATTTGTTTTCATATGAATATCAATCTGATTATGATGTGCGGATGTTGCATCCGCAGTGTTGCGTTATCGAAAGGCTTTTGACCTATATTATTGAATGTACCTACATGCCAATTAACAATACCGGAGTCGTCCTATGATGTCCTATGATATTGATATGGTTGACCCTACTTACTATACTTCGTTTATTTTTGCATTACAATTTTCCATCCATCCATCATCAGCTTGTGGACGTCCACTGCTAGACATAGGCCTCTCCTAGCTCACGCCTATTGTGGCGTTCATAGGAGGTTATTAGCCTACTGCTACCACGCTGGCCAGACGGGTTGGTAGAGGGTTTGTTTCAAGTTTTCCTTCTCTCGCACAGGTTTTCAATGCGTCGAACCTCTTAGTCGACTCTTACGACATCCCAGGCATGTAAGGGAGTGGTGACACTTGTATTCTTAGGCCGTCACCACACGGCAGCATTACAATTTTACCCCCGAATAAAAAAATAAAAAAACACGAAGGGTACCGTACCATTATAATCTATAAAAACGGCAAAAATCACGTCTGTTGTATGGGAGCCCCCTTAAATATTAATTTTATTCTGTTTTTTAGTATTTGTTATTATAGCGGCAACAGAAATACATCATCTGTGAAAATCTCAACTGTCTAACTATCCCGGTGCACGAGATACAGCCTGGTGACAGACAGACAGACGGACGGACAGCGGAGTTTGAATAATAGGGTCCCGTTTTACCCTTTGGGTACGGAGCCCTAAAAAGAGCTTGTCAATTACCTACATTTGACGAATTCCGGAACTGTGCTAACTATTATTACAATTCCGAACACTGACATTTTTTTTTTCTACATTTACGCGAGTAAGATTTCTAATGCTTTAAGTAACGGTGTAAAATATTGTTTTTATTTTTTTATTGCCACCACGATCGCTTAGCTCCTTAACATCATCTCTAATTGTCTAGTGGCAAATGCGTAGAAACATATATTAACTGCCTCTTGCTCTGTGTACAATAAACAATAAATAAATCAACTTGAAACTTTCTGAAACTTGGTTTTCCAGAGTACATGGAACCCAAACCTCTTCAAGGTGCAAGTGAACAGGCTTCTTCTGGGCAAACTCGCTCCATCTTAGACCTCATCTTCGCTTCTCGGCCAGATTGAGGTCAAGAATAAGCCCATTTATTATTTAAAAAATGCTTGAGTTTAAAAATCTTTTGGTCACCCATCTTGTGATTGACCATTTTGCAAGTTGCTTTGCATCTTAATCGTAAGCCCTCTGCACGAATTTTTGCGTCACAAAGCTCCTCTTTGTTTAAACAACGTTTCTAGGTTTATTGAATTTTGTTCTCATAAACCTACTACATACCTACTCAACTGGTTTATCTACAAAATGAGAAAACAGTTTAACAATTTGCTTAGTGGCGTTTCTAATCATCACAGAATTAAAAGTTATTTTTTTGTTTGCTTATTCAATAATACCTTGTCAATAATAATAATAATAACTTCAGATTTTCAACGTTCTTTATTCACTTCTATCTCTGTCTCATATTATACATGGATACTATTAAAATCTGAATATCTTTCGTACCATCACATTTCCTCATAAGGTATATCAGGAATAATGTACCGACTTACGAGTAACGGGCTTATCTCTTTCACACATGTGATTTTTTTAAAAAAAAACCTCTTCAAAATCTTACGCTGATAGCGTGTAGATGAATTATTTGAAGATGAATTCAATGTCGGACTATTAACTTGTTGATTTTTAAATTGTTGTTTTTGTAGATAAATTGTTTCTTTTGTATTTTGTCTTGATTTTTATGCCGGCAAAAAACAAATATATATAATGTTTTAGAGTTCATCGTTTTATATTGAGTAATTGAGTTGTTTTATCTATACTAATATTATAAAGCTGAAGAATTTGTTTGTTTGAACGCGCTAATCCCAGGAACTACTGGACCGATTTAGAAAATTCTCAGACCATTAGAAAGCTACATTTCTCCCGAGTGACATAGGCTATATTTTATCCCGATATTCCCACGGGAACGGACACCGCGCGGGTAAAACCGCGAGGATCCGCTAGTACTAAATAAACAGTAAAATAACAAAGATAGGTTAAGGTGCTATTCGATTAACTACAGCGATTGAAGAGAAATGAAACTACACGATGCTAAATAATAAAAATATATAATATAATGCTAAATATATATATAATATAGATTTTTTGTACTTTTAGGGGTCTTTTCGAAAAGAAAAAAGTGACGAGGCAAAATCATAAAATCGAGTTTCTGAAATATTACAAATCTAGATGAAGGTATTAAGAAATATAATCTTATTACAAGATTATATTTCTACGTAAAGTACGTACTTTTTCCCTATAGTGTCTTAAGTTATTTAAATTTCTGATTGTTGAGTAATATTGCAATCAAGATGGTGCTATACGCAGTATATAGCTACATTATTTAATAAACATTTATTCAATATTGCAGTTTCAGCTGATAGGCCTCTGAACTGACAAAAGGTGGCATGGAATGAAAAAGATAAGGTGGTCTTACTTTTAATGCTAAGATTTGAGCTAAAAAAATGTGATCTCAATACAAAATAATGAGGGCATAAAATGTTCAACGAACCACGAAAGAAGATAGCAAAATTAGGTCACTAAAATAGCGCATATTTGGTCAGTAAAACCAAAATTTCTATAAATCCGCCTTTCTTTAAATGTACCAGTAAATCATTTATTTAGTGAAATAATTTTATCATCTTCAATGTTATTTTGAAATTTATCTGGCGTAGGTACTTATAAATAAATGTTAAACATCGAATAGCTAAGTTTAATAACTATCTTAATCCGAATAATATATTTTGCTTTGAGCTCATACGTTGAATTCATTAACATTAAAGTGACTTATCACTGACGCATCTTCTAAAGTCTTGTCGTGCTGAAATGAAATTCTTGGTACACGTAAATGTTCTCTCAACAAAAAAAAATCAAATTTAATTTCATACATTACCAGTTCACAGAAGACGTCAGATGAATCTCAAACATGTGAAAATAAAGGGTTATTTGTAAAAAACAAAGCACAAAACCTCGCAGGACTAGAAAGCTAATAAAATAACATTTTACTTCCATACAAAAAAAATCAAGCGCTAGCGTGAAATAGTCTTACGTTGGCTTAACAACTTTCCCTATGGTCTATCATGGGATGGATGAACAAAAATCTAAGTACTATAAGTACGTACTAAGTATAAGTAGCGCCTCTGTGGTCTAGTGGTAACAACAACCGGTATCAGACCAAGGGGTACCGGGTTCGATTTCCAGCGGGGGTACATGTTGTATTCGGTTTGGTTGGTGGTAGGACTTGTTGTAAGTCCGCCTGGCTAGCTACCACCATCTTATCTAAGTCTGACACCATAACAACATTGTTTTCAGCATTGTTGTGTTCCGGCAGTTAAATAAAATAGCCAGTTCCTCAGTGATTGAGGATCCCAGGAGAGGCTCGCTCCCATCTTTAGCCTTATCAATACTTTACATCAGGTATGTTGAAGGTCCCAAGATCTAAGTCCCAAGATCCAGAATGTTAACCCCGGAAATGGTATGGTATTTAAATGTACCTGCAAATACAACGAGAACTATGAACGAGTGTGTTGGAGACCTGATGATATAATTCTGAGGTCCAAGCTTATCGCATGCTGAGGGTTACTTTAGGTACAGCATCGGCGCCATATGTGACAGTACGGACTCTGCAACAAGTAGCTTACGAACATTATTCTATGGCTAAGGAAAGGGCACTTAATTATTTTTAACCGACTTCAAAAAAAGGAGGAGGTTCTCAAGTCGATGGTTTTTTTTTTTAAATGTATGTTTTACTATAACTTCGCCAGTTGTTAACAGATTTTTATAATTATTTTTTTATCTCAAGGAAAATGGTTTATGTGAGGTCCCATATATTTTTTACAGACATTTGGCCAGTAGTTTTTTCAGAATCCTGAAAAAACACATTGTTGCCGAATAGTAGTTCGTACTTTACGGGTCAATATCTCGAACTATTGACCAATTTCAATGATTCTTTTTTAATTTAAAAGAGTATACTCCTGGGGTGATTTCATTGTTGCCAAGTCAGGATCTAATGGTGGAATCCAGGGGAAATCGAGGAAAAGCCTTAAATTTTATAGGTATTTTCGTGTTTTATATATTTCCTAAAGTTTTTCAAGTATTTGCATCTGGTAGTTATCATCTAATGATGATGAGCTGGTGATGGAAGGTACAACTCCTCAATGGTTAGGAGTTGGAGGATAATTCTTTACATATCGTTGATACGTAAAAATTTATAGTTGCAATCTTTCAGGTCATTTAGTTGAGCTGATGATGAAGGGTAGAACTCCTTAACGCTTAGGAGTTAAAGCATGTTTTTTAAGTACCGCATGCACCAATAGACCTTGAGCACGAGACCTCTTCTACCTTTAAAATTTTTGAAATAAAAAGCTTATTATAAAAAAATTAAAAGCCAACGCATTCTACTTTGCGGTCCTACTATTTTATTTTTCTTGCCTTGGCTGGGAACGACTCTAAAAGGTTTATTTATTGTTTTTTAGTTTTTTGAAGTCGGTTTTCATTTTTTTATAAAAAGCTTTTTTATATGGATGATTTGATGAGGCGATGATTGCGAAATAGTGGCGGATGTTGTGACAATTCAAAAAAGAAATGAGTGAAATGTTGTTAAAAGGAGGGTTTCATTTGAATAAATGGACTAGCAACAGTGATGGTGTACTCGAGGAGATTGGTCAAGCAATGAACATTGGGGAAACTGAAAAGTTAAATATTAAAATTGACATCGTTTTAAAGACTTTGGGACCTGGGATTTGTCATATACAAAATGGTAACTTTCTGCATAAATAATCTGGTGTCCAACTGCAAGTCTATAACACCAGTCAGGTTTAGGTCCTTCGTGATACTTAAATGTACTTAGAAGAGACGACTATTCTCCAGCAGTGACGACTCTAAAAATGGCAAATTTTTATGATTGTTACGAGTAATTTTAGTACTAGGTCTACTTAGTTATAATGCTTCTTCAAACTTTAGACAGAACTCTTTTCTTTGGCGAGCGAGTAATAATTTTAATATACTTTCGAAACAGGTAAATCTTGATCTGTTTAACTACTGTTAATCAACGCTTTGCTTCTGCAAAGCGTTGATTAGTCGTATTGTAAGCCGCTTATTTTTCGGTGATAGCTGCTAAATACAATGTGTCACTTGGATATTAGTCATATTTTTAAGTTATGTGTGTATATTCAATAGTTAGGCTAGTTTTTAATTTTTTACTGTATCTTATTTGTGAAGACCTGTAAATGGCTTTATGTTTATATTTAAGTTTTTTTAATGTATTAGGTTAAGCAGTTGGTCATCCAATAAATAAATAAGAAACTGCTGCCCGCGGCGTGTCGTCCGTAGGTTTTTTCCATAGGTACAAACTTCCAATCGTCCATTTTGCAAACTGCAAGATTTACTTTCGTAACAAATCTTTCTCTTCCATATTTTATCACAAACCAGATTTACTTTCCATTTTAGTTTTAAATCAAAACTATAAGTAACAAAAAAAACCTTGTATTTCTTAAATGTAAATAAAAAATTCACGTACATACCTATTTATTCACATACCGACCGATGTTTTATTTCAAAGAATCTCCGCACTGTTTTTACGATAGGTATCTTGTCTGTCTCAAAATGCTTAAGGCTCCTAGAATGACCTTCCAGACCTTTTGTTTTGTTATCTTAAAGAAAACTTTGTCCTTCAGGAAAGTAATTTGATGGCTCTTTGTCGTACAATGTAGACCACGACAGAATGTATTTCAAATAAATATGTAATTTTCTATTGAGGTATTTTTTTAAATAAATTACGATTTGTCCTTTAAGATAAACTTATCAGTTTAAGGTTAATGCTACCAAATATTGTTTGTTTTTTACTCAGAACAATTATACCCACAACACTGGAAATCCTAGTGTGGGAGTCGGTGGTGAACCATTTTTTTTTGCATTAGTAAAGTTTGTTATTTTTAATACTACAGCCTTTAAAACTTTCCTTACGCTCTGTGTTAATACGGGTGATCTTGAGGTTTTGAATGACATTAGAAAAGTAGTCGAGGACATTGATTCATTTATATAGAACGGTTGAACCGAGTTGGATAAAATTTAGCATTCAGATAAGTATACATGCTCCAGATAAGGACATAATTATCTTTATATCCCCATGTTCCCACGGGAATGAGAAAAGATAGTAGTGATACAATTCTCAACATTTTCCTTTGTTTAAATAAAAACAGTAGTTTATATTACCCGAGCGTTCTCTTCAAGATAGATAAAGACAATCGGTAGCGATAGCGCCGGTAGCGAACTTTATCTTTGAAGCAATTTATAAAAAAACGCGATAAAATTTTGAAGTACTGCTTGCTACGCTACTTTTTATCAGTGGGACGTTGTACTTGTAGAGATTAAATTTTGAGTAGGTATTTGAATATGGATAATCTGAAGATTTACCATTCTGCCCCCCTTACATGAACATCGCTATTTTGCGTGATATGATATGGCACAATGATATTATAAGTGTGTACTTGACGCAGATATGTCATACGAGCTTGCATTGTGAAACATTGGTAAGACCCTATATGAGGGCTGATTCAATTTGCTACCTCATTCATTTCCGTGCTTTTTCGTATCCTTCTTGTCAATTGTCAATGTGGGCAGTCTGCGTCACAGATTTCAACGCAAATTACTATGAAGGTAACATATCATTGTTATTTTTTTTATAATCCAGTTATCTAACCCTACGTTAAGTTTGATGAAGAATTTGTGTTATGGATACTAGATAACCATACATAATATACTTTTTAGGGTTCCGTAGCCTAATGGCAAAAAACGGAACCCTTATAGATTCGTCATGTCTGTCTGTCCGATGTATGTCACAGCCAATTTATTCCAAAACTATGAGGATTACAGTTTGAACTTGGTAGGTAGATGTATTCTGTAAACCGCTTTACGGTTTTTACACAAAAATAAAATATATATATATATATTAAGCGGGGGTATAATATACATGGAACTGAAACTGTTTTTTATTTTCATCAAACCTATACGTGGGGGATATTTATAGATAGGTCTTTAAAAATTACATTGAGGTTCCTAAAACAGTTTTTTCTCAAAGTCAACCGTTTGAATGATATACACTTTCAAAGTGTTAAAATGTGGGTCCCCCTCCCTCCAAGTTTAATATAAGAAAGTGAAAATCTAAAAAAAAAATATGCTGTAGATTTTTATAAAAACTTTCAATGAAAATTGGTCTTCACTAAATACATTTAGAAGTTTCAGAGTTATAGCACATTTTCCAAAACCGCAAATATATTGTCATTCATACAGACACTATGGAAAACAAAGTTATTTTTACAGACGTCAAATTATAGTGGCATTTTGGGTTCGATCCCCGGACAAGACTAATATTTGTGTGCATGAACATGTCTATTTGTCTTGGTTTGGGTATTTAATATGTATATTATGTACGTATTTACAAAAAAAGGAAGTATATAAGTATGTTTGTCCGTTATCTAGTATCCATAACACAAGTTCTTCATGAAACTTAACGTGGGCTAGATATTTGATGTGATTGTATGCAATTATTCATTATTTCTCACTCTCAAGCTGCGTTTTTACCATATGAAGATAGATAATAAGTTTTTTTTGTATATTTGCTAGAATGTTATAAATGTTATGAATAAAATACTAACATTTTACCCAATATTGTTCAAAAACAAACCAGCCGCAATTTCAATAAGGTCGCATCTGCGTACAGAAGACATAAAAACTGCCATCAATCATTTTTCGCAAGAAATACTTATTTTCAACCTTAGTGCTTAAGAAATTGGGGTTCTACTTCTCTTTAACTCGTTATTATACGTCACTGTGACAGTCTTCTCGTCACGTTTCGATTTTGCATTTGAAAGTGATACTCTTGTTGGTAATTTCCTTGAAGTTATTTGCATAATAACGATTATCATGTGACTTGAAGTGCAAAATACTCGACTAACTAATCTAGTTTATACTATATTTGGATTTGTACCTAAATTTAATCAGTGACGACTTACCAATTAACGCTGTAATGAAAATACTTATTTTCAACTATTATTTCAGCTTTTCAATTAAAAGCGGAAGTCACCAAATGTCAATCAGATAATAGTTGTGCAAAACATTCTTCTCGCCTTTAGACTTCCAGCAAATGACTGAAATGACGTTGACTAGTCAGTCGGTTAATCAGTTAGGGACAGGCTGTTACAAGCACTGAGGAACGTCAAAGAAGCTATGCCATCAGTTCACAAAATCCTACTGCGGCAGACCTTGTTACGGGACCAACCGGCAAAGCAGCTGGTCGAGTGTCTTTTTCTTCCTATTTTATAGACTTCAAATTGAAAATTCCAGTTTATGTCATGAAAAGGAGGTTTCTCGAACGAGAACATAACTTCTACAGAAGTAAAACAAAAAGATTAAACAACACGACAGTAAATTAAACAAATATTACTTTTTCGCGTGTAGGTGGTACCTTTGTTTTCATTGAAATAAAACAACTTTTTCGTAGGGATGAAAAATATTCCTAGGACATGGATAAGCAAAATGCACCATGACCCATTACACTGACCCAAAGCGGATTGGTGGGTGCTAATGACTTCAAAAGAAGTCGAGACCGTGCCATCCGAAGCAAGAAGGATCTCGAGATAATACATTTTTGGTATAGTATGACCATAACCGCTGCGCACTCCCTGAGGTATGCGCGGCGAGGTGGGAGCCGGGGAAAAAAGAGCATGAGTTCACATGAGATCAATACACGTCGGACAAATCTTACGATATCAGTTTACATTTCTAAGGCAAGACTTGTGGCGGAAAGGTGGTCGGAGGCTCTTTAGTGGATAAAAATGTATTAGTTGTATTATTTTATTAGTTGATAAATTAATTTAATTCAAAGCTTTCTCTGTCTGCTTTTCTTTTCTTAAAATATTCAGCCACTTTAAAAATTACGGTTTTTACATCACGAGATAACGCACGACCCATCTTTGAATTTTTTACGTCTGCGACACTGCCTGCCGCCACGAGCGTTGACGGCGGACTGAGTCTGACTGACAGAGCGCGTCCCCCCCGTCTCGCCGCGCGCATACCTCAGGGAGTGCGCAGCGGTTAAGGCCATACTATAACCCCTTCCGCCTCATCATAATATTTCTGTGGATAACTGTACGATATCTGTCTTACCGAAACTCTGCCCAAACCAGAATCTGTCTAAAACCGAATAAGGGATATTGCGAAAGAGCAACTTGTGAGATAAGTATTTAAATCTAGTATTTTTCCCATAACGACTGCGCCATATATCCTCATGAAATGCTCCATAATTTACCCCTTAGCCTGTGTTTGGGATTCGAACTTACAGTCATAATTATCTTACAAATCCTGTCGGAAATCATACAAATCCTGCTTCGAGTTGGTGACTTATTATTCTGTCAACAACAATTATCGTCTCAAGTGGACATTGTTACTGAAAATGATTTATTCTGCGGAGTTGATAAGTAAATTGCACTTCAGTCTTATGATAAAGATGATATCAATGCAGTATCTACGTTTTTACACAGTGTATAATGAAAACTATGATAGTATCACATCTCTTTACAATCATCCAATATGGTCTGCGCACTCATACATACAAGTGCTGTACCTTGCGAGCTAACATCAACTATCAACTTATCAAAGCCATCGGATGCATCTCATGTCGATAAAGCTGTCGATGAATATGAAAGAGACGAAGCTATACAGTTGTCCATTACGAACATAGTAGGTAGCGTCGCGTCGAGACTTATCAATCACTATACACACCAATTGTCATAAAAACATAAATAAGTAGTAAGTATTTAAATTATCGGTAATCAACCTAAATACATGTTTGTCAAATATTTCATGATAAATACAGTAGTAAATTATATGACCTAAATCAATATTAACCAAGCCCCTTTTGCGATAGTTAATAACCAGTTAGTTATTTTCTACAATTTACATGAAGAAACTCATAAAAATAATGTTCCGACACTAATTTAATTAATAAATGTACGTGTAAATATCAAGTTCAATGCATGCGTTTTTTTTTCTTTTTATAACTGGGCAGGCATTTGACCACCATCGTGCTTAATAAACAGGATGTGGTCTAAGGTGTTGAATGCGTGCCCAGGAAATGCCTATTCACTCTCGCCTTGAAGAGACCAAGGTTGTAGGAATCGGGTAACACATGACCAGGCAGCGCATTCCATTCTTTATCGGTTCGCATAAGAAATGTGTCAGCAAAGCGCTTGGTACGGACCGTTGGAATGTCAACGACGTACGGGTGATAAGCTTACCTACGTCTGGTACCCCGATGGTGACTGGGGGAACAAAGTCGTGCAGTTCCTCACACTCTTCAAAGTGACACTAAAGTGACATATCGACGCGGTTGTCACAATAGATGTCACATCAGCTGTCAGATCAGATGTTGCATCCGCCCGCTATCAAGGTTGTTGCTTAGAGAATAGCCCCCTGGGTGACACTAAGAGCATAATTATGATAAATTTTAAATAGAAAAATATTGGAAAAATTTAATCGGCCACAAGTGAATTCTCAGATGGGAATCGAACCCATAGTAATTATCATAATTATCATAAGTATAAAAATAGCATTGAAAAATGCAAAAATTCAAAAATCATAAACTAAGAGCATAGTCAATATGAAAAAACGTGGAAATTCCAGTGAGTGAGTGAGACGCGATTCACGCATTCGGGAAAATCCTTAAAATCTTCGCGTCTAACTTACTGCAGTGTCTCAAGGCGAAAGTCTAAGACCAGTGTGTGTTGCCAGTGATGACTTACGGTAGTGAAACCTGGTTGCTAACTATGGGTATAAAAAGAAGGCTCAAGGTCACCCAGCGTGCAATGGAGAGGGCTATGCTCGGCGTTTCCCTCGAAATGAGGAGATCTGTAGAAGAACTAAAGTAACCGACATCCCACGAAGGATTGCTCAATTAAAGTGGCAGTGGGCGGGACACATAGCAAGAAGAACCGATGGCCGTTGGAGCGGAAAGGTTCTGGAATGGCGACCGCGCACAAGACGACGCTCCGTGGGTAGGCCCCGACAAGGTGGACCGACGATCCGGTGAAGGTCGCGGGAAGCCGCTGGAAGCAGGCAGCGCAGGACCGATCGTCGTGGAGATTCTTGGGAGAGGCCTATACCCAGCAGTGGGTGTCATGTGGCTGAGACGACGACGACAAGGAGTGAAACGCCGCTTTACGCAAATATATTGGGGTCTCACCACTCACTGACACAAGGTTGGTAAGAAGATGTCGTAATGACACCTTTAAGTGCGTGTTTCAAAATTGAGTCGCTGCATTATCTAGTTGACTGTGGTTTTTATCATGAAAGAATATTAATCAGAGACTTATTTAGGTTATTTACCGATAATGAACAAAGAAATTCACGTTTTGGCATTTTATGACAACTGAGATATTTCTCACGTCACTAAAAAGACTTGAAAAATAAAATTTTGTTAACTATGTTTGCATTTCAATAAGTCTTCTTCATAATTTTTCACAAATATTTTGATATCTATTAACTCTACAGACTAAATAAACACGCTTAAATAACTGGGTAATGGAATCCAAAAATAGAACAATTCTCTTGGCTTCACTCATAGATATATTTCAACTCCATCGCTCCATCTTGACGATTTATTTGATCCCAAGATCCATCTCACTAATCTGAGATCTTACTAGTCTGTATCCAACGATAAACAAGGCCAAGCAATGAATTTGAAACTTCAATATCATTCTGTGTCGATCTGTACCATCTCCTTGTCGTGTAACTTTGATATTTCTTTTTTATTCTCACTTGTAGAAAAGAAAACTTATCTTCTATGTACAGTCGGGGAACTTCTCGGTTGACCAGTAAACCTTTTTAGGGAGCTTTATTTAATAAAGTAGTAGATATAAAAAGTAAAAAATAAAACTTTTGGAGTCGGTGCCAGCCAAGGCATTCTACATTGCACTTCTATTAACTATATTTTTTTGGCCTTAGCTAGCTAGCACCGACTCCAAAAGTTTTATTTTTTACTATTTGAAGTCGGTTTTAATTTTTTTTATAAAATGTTTTTATTTCAGATTTTTTATTTACATCATGTGCCGTTACTTAACTAAAAATCATACACAACAATGATGTCATCTGGTAAACGACTACTTGCCAAAACGTGATTGATATTTCAGGATTATGAAAAAACTACTAGCCAGATCTTCGTAAAAATTATATGGGACCACACACAAACCATTTTCTTTCAGATAAAAAAAGAATTATAAAAATCTGTTAACAACTGGGGAAGTTATGGTAAAACATACATAAAAAAGAGAAAAAAAATACCGTCGACTTGAGAACCTCCTCCTTTTTTTGAAGTCGGTTAATAAAGAAAATGTTTATATCACACATAATAGAACATTAACAGGTATTTCATTTGATTAATAAATTATTTCTTTAACCTTAGTACTTTCCGAGAAAACGTTTCTCAAAAAAACTCTACTGGTAAACCGGGATGCTTGGCTCGGGGATTGCACATCTTAAATTTTGGCTCACGTTCATTGTAATAAAAGATTGTTTACGGATAAATAGCGCACAGTATATTTTAAGGGTTTTGGTTTTTCCGACGTTTTCTTTCAAACTAATCTTCGTTAGCGTATTAGAGAAAGAAATCTAACGATACCCCATAAATCCGAATCCATTAAGGCATTCAAAGGTTATGGAGGAACAAAAAAACTTACATACATGCATGAAACCCGAACACATATACCTGCCTACACTCCTTTTTATAAAATAATAGTGTAGTCTTCACTGTCAAAGAATGTATACTTAGTAGACCAAAGAACTCATCGAAATATTGTGATTTTTTTGTATCCACAATGCGATCTTATGCGTTAAAATTTATACTAGAAGATAATGCTTGATAGAAGATAAAACGTGAAGAGAGCTTATTCACTGAACAATTAGTTTTATCCCGTGTTTATCTTTCTATTATACCTTTACATCTGCCATCCACAATCTCCACAATAGCCAGGAATTAAACCTTTGTGCTTTTGTTATCCTTTTATAGTAGGCAATTCTTCTCCGAGAAAACAAATTATACCTCAAAATAAAACAGCTGTTGCCTCTCTGAAATGAAGGAATAAACAATACTTGATAAGTTTGCATAGGAGAAAATCATTGTTGTTGTGAAGCGCTCATGGCCGACTGGTCGTATTCGATCACGTTCGTTAAGCAAAGTTCGGCCCGGTCAGGTGTCGGATGGGTGACCGTAAAGTGGCATTACAACTGAGCGCTTCCGTGCTTCGGAGGGCACGTTAAACCGTCGGTCCCGGCTGTTGTCATTTGATTACAGTCGTCAGACCAAGTCAGAGGCCTTATAGGCGGCTTGATAAACTCTGACACCAGAGGTGGCCACTAATCCTCACTCGATAAGAAGAAGAAGATTGTTGTTGGGTTTTCAAATAATTTGCATGTCATCATTGATAATGAATGATAATGTATTTAGAAATATCCTGACTTTGTTTGTCGAAACTTTTCCGAAAACTAATTAATTCACATCTTCCATTGGACGCAATAAATTTTTTTTTGTTACAATATACTTATTGAATGACTTGACATAGAAAAGTTACAGGTAGACGGACAGACATACCTTTGCAATTACTTAAAAAGTTGACAAAAGTAAAATTTTCCCTTCCTTTTCAGTAAAACAAAAAAATCACAACAAAAACGAAATAAAAGAAAGTACCTACTTACTTTTTTATTTCCATTAAATAAATAAATACTGGAACAAACTTCTGTGATCTATTGCTTTCTTACACAGAACTTTCATAGAAAACAAGTTATCAGGTTACCGTTCGCAATATGATCGGTAGGAGCAGAATTGATCCGTTGCGTTGGCCTAATATGATTAAACAATAATAATTGACAGGAAAGTTATTGGGCTGCGGTGTCGGCTGGCGTCTGTTGTTCAACAAGATAAACAAAACACTCTATGGCTGATTGGACAACGGCTGGTTCTTTTCTTTTGGTCTAATAGATTAGTGGTCGACGATAGTAATTTACACTGTGCAGTCACCAGCTAGGTTAATTAATGATAATAAACATGAGTCATTTCACAAAAAAAAACCGGGAATCGTTATTGTGAAACACGGGAATTTCACCACGTTTTTGGCTGTCAATGTGATACCTCTTATCTATTGTATAATACGATAAACCACACTTTGGCTGATTAGAACGTAAGGTTCTTGTCTTTTCGTCTAATAGATTAGTGGTTGACGACAAATAGATTGTTCTAGGATCTAGGAGTATACAAAGAATGGCAGATCGCGATAGCCGGACGATTTTCGTCATACGAAAACGTACTAAATATTGAACAGAGGCCTGTAACAATTCTCGATTGTAATTAATGCAATTATTATTTTTGTAATCGTGGATGTACCTCCGACTTAACAGTTTCAGTCCTGTTATCTAATGACGAAAGCAACAGATTGCTTTCATCATTTGCTAGCAGGACACTGGTGTCCAGAGAACAACTAATGGAATATCCTTTGTGTCCCATAATCCGGAGCCTGAGAGGCATAGTAAAGCCAGTAAAAAATGTACATCCATGTTCACAAAATAAATAAAAAAAATATTTCAAACCAAAAATTCATAACAACATCAGTGTGATCCTGATAAAGTCTCGAAACGAAACGAATTTTCGTCCGATTGTCGTATTTGGTTGTCGGTTAGGCCTTTAACATTCGAAGAGTAGCTGACATCCGGTAAGCTACTACACGAAATAAAAAAAAAGCAATTGAAACATTGCACTATAAACTATACAAATATTTAAAAACTTCAAACTTAAGTGCTAGAAACTTGTTGGTCATGCAACTTTTATGGCGATGAAGTCACTTACGGGTTATTCCGTTAACAGTAAAAAACTTGCGTCTGTCATAGGTGTAAAGTTATTGAATGGTAAAAAAAAAGATGTCGGTTTATAGTTGTACTTAGATTCTTCTTCCGTCTTTGTCTAAATATGATTTACACGCACATTATTTCATTGCCACACTTAATTTAATTGATTACAACTGCAACCTTTAAATGTCACAAGTTTTGAAGTTTTATAGATGATAAACAATGAAATACAATGAAAAACAATGAAATAGATAATACCCAATATGGCGAGATAAAAGTAGATCAGTCGGAAGGCATTTTGCTGACATCTAACAATTCCTGCCAGTCGAGTCGTGGTTTTTTAAATATAAAAGGCATCGAAATTGTGCACCTCTACCATCTGCCGCTTAATATTGGATCACGCATGCATCCATGTGCACCTTGCAAAAATTAGGGTTAGGGACTCGTCTCTGTGCGAATGTGGTCTTGACGAGGGTACGAGGTTTTATGTGACTATATAAGTAACAATAATATAAGTTTATAATTTATTTATCTATCCCTTACTAACAATGTTATATATAAGTATTGTGTCTGTCTATATTTCAGATACATTAGCAGTTGGCTTTACAGCCGATAAATCTAAGGAAAATACTAAAAACTACCTCTGTACTTCTCTACTTTGTATTCTACGAGACACATGGAGAAAGCAGTGTAGAAACAAACTGAGCTAAAAACTAGACATTGGCGAAATCCAAGAGGGCACCGCCATTGGATCAAAAGAAGAAGAATAAACAATGAAATTCGTTGATAAACAACAATCAAAATCGAAATACGTTAAAATCTCACTAAAAAACTTCTATGTAAGTATACAAATAAAACAATACGGTTAATGACTGACGCATAGCCGAAACGGCTCAACCAAATAAGCTGAAATTTTGATACAGGATCCTTTAACGATGTAGGATATAGTAAGGATTTTTTTATATTCCCAGGGGAACCATGTTAATTAAATCGTTATAAAAGAATGGTACGAGAATCTGCTAAATAAAACAGTTAAGCGAAGTATAATAATTCTTACGTGTAATGGAAAAGTTAATAATTTTCTCGCTTCCGAACTTCGAGAAATGACTTATATCTATAATATTTCTCCATTGTGTTGGAACCACAATAAGAAAGTTGTCCTTTTGTCATCGCCGAAGTTATGTATCGAGCCATTAAGAATTTGGGAGACAAGAACGTAATGCGATCTTATTGACATTATTGAAAGCTTTCATAATAGAAATGACGCAATTAATAATATTGTCGTTGGTTACAGAACTTCTCCCTTTTTGTTCAACAAGTATCTATTTTACGATCATTATATAAGATTTGTCGTGATCTTGATATTAATTTTGATTTATTTTATATATCTAAACTTGTTTTTTTCTATCCTTTAACTTCATATAATACGTTTTTACGTTATAGAGTACCAACTCTAATATTTTGTTTCCATTTGGTACGAACTGTACGTATTTTTGTTTCGTCTACTACCGTCACAGTAGTTTTGAATAGTTATTCCATAAACTGAATCAAAACTGTGATTTTTCAATTTCTTATTTTTTCTACTACAATCACATATTCCGTTCAAGGACCTCAATGTCTCTTCCATCAAGTGATACGAAGGTGTTACTATGTGTATATTTGTAAAAAAAATATATTTTTGTATCCTTTTCAAATAACTGGATGAAAATCTATTGTTTTCGATTATTTTTTAAGTATTAAAGTCACATTGAAGTAAGTGACTTGTTTGTCATTCTATTCAATTGCGAATGTTAAGCACGCAGACATATAATTTAAATAAAACATTTTTTTGTAACAAGTGAAAACCTAAATGATTACTTATCGATATATGTTATATCGATACAATCAACCGAACAATGAGTTGACGTAACTAGCCCATAAAAATAATGAGTTAATAGGGATCATTAAAAATAATGTCAAGTAGTTAGTTCATATTATCCTCATGACTGTTTTTGGAAACTATATTGGCAACTTTTTTTTATTACAGCCAGTTTTACGCACACTGAACCGATTCCAAAATAGGTAGTAAGCACTTGTGCTATTATCAGAACTAATGGAGGTATTGCATACTCTAAGTATTGGATAATTCTATATTATAAAACAGAATGTTCATCACACAAAATATTCGTATTGGGTAGAATCAGTAGCACTGCGCTATCAGACCAAATCAGGGGTGCCAGGGTGCCTACCGCCATCTCTTACCGCAGTATTGTTTTCAATCTTACCATGCTATTTTGTACTACGAATCTCTTAAGTAAGCTTGTTTTTGGACAAAAGTTTTGTGATGTCTTCGCTCTATTATCGCCTCCAAAGTGTAAATGTGACAACTTCAATAAAACAAAACGTTTTTAAAACGTGCTGGTTCGTACTAAATGATGGTAGGCTCATAGTAAAAAAAAAGGTTTGTCACAATTTTAAACAAAATCATAGTACATAATATAAGTCATGGAGTATTGCTACTATTCAACTTATTTGTGCTAAGCTATTATTCCTATTTAACTTATTTGTGCTAAGGCTTATCAGTTTTTTATTTGCTAGTAATTTTTCTGTCATTTGAATTTATTGTATTTTGACATGATTTCGACAATAAGTTTCTTTTGTAGTTTGATTTTTGTATTTGACATTTAGCTGTGTAGTGTTGGCTTAGAATAGCACTATCCCCTCTCATCCAGTGGGTGTCATTCCATTTTTTATATTATGTTATCTATTATTACTTCAAAATATTCTATTGATTATTAATTAAATAAGTATGTTCTTAAAATCTAACAATGTAGGTACTGCTACTGTCTGTTCTAATATTATTAGCACATTTTTCTATCATTTATATTTTATTATTCGTGTGACTTGCATTTGCTTTGGAGAATATCTCTGAAAACTTGCATTGTATTAAATACTACAACTCACGCAGCCGCAATTGCTATAACCAAAATACTATAAAATCTTTAGCGAGCATATCGACAGTATTTGCTTTAACCAAATACTATTTAATTATTAAATGAACTTTTAACTCATCTTCGCGAGGTTGTTTAGAGAAGCATGTCCATACTATCAAGTCAATAGAGTAAGTCTTAGTACTGTCTTCTATCGCTGGTCTTCGCGAACTGATGGTGTAGAAGAAGTGATGTTAATTGGCACTTGAATTTTGTCTGTCTGTTATATTTATTATCACCAGCCGCTTTCATTTTCCCATTGCTAAGGCACAGGGTTTCAAAATAGTTTTTGGTCACCCATCCCATAACCGACCACAGCAAAAGTTGCTTGGCCGCCACAATCGCAGGCCTAATAATTACTTCAATACTTACTGTACCAATTTCCAATAGTTAGACCCGACCAATGCTTAATGTAGTGTCGTTGTAGTGTGGTTACGAGGGGTCTAAAAAGGGCGCTAAATCAATATTGCTGAGTGTTTTTTTTATAAACGAAGGGGAGCCTCTTAGCCTTCATCATACCTGATGTTAAGTATTGATAAGGCTGAAGATGGAACCGAGCCTCTCCCGGAATCCTCAATCACTGAGGAACTGTCTATTTTATCTTTAACTGCCAGAACACAACAATGCTGAAAACATTGCTGATATGGCGTCAGACTTAGATAAGATGGTGGTAGCTGGCTAGCCGGACTAACAACAAGTCCTACCACCATCCAAACCGAATACAATATGTACCCCCGCTGGGAATCGCACCCGGAACCCCTGGGTCTGATACCGGTGGTTGTTACCACTAGACCACAGAGGCGGTTATAATTAGAATAGTATTCCCTGGCAATTCGTTTTATGTGTTTATTTCCAATAGAATTTCCTTTTAGTAAGTTTTCTTGCCTTCAAAAAATTAAAAGCAAATTCTGCTACACTGACACTGTGCTAAATTAATTGTTAGGTAATTCACTTTGCAATATTGCGTTAGCGACCTTTTTAGACCCTCTGCACCTTTGATGTTCTGCTAACCCGCGAAAGATATAGTTGTAGCGTAAGGTTATATGTATTTATGTTTATGAATATATGCAATAAGTAGTTTTAACTTTTTAATTTTGCATTTTACAATGCTATTTTTATGTGATAAATATTAAACAGGAAAATGTACTAGAATAAAACAACATGTCTCATGTCGCCCTGACGGGATTCGAACCCGAATCCTTGGGATTCCGGCCCAATGCACTAACTAAATATGCTACAGACACCTATGAGGACACGTTGAATTTTTCCAGTATATGCACCTTTCTTAGGTGTTGGCCACCGTCGTTTCATCAATGAAAGAAATATCCCTCGCATTCGAAAAAAACATTTTTACAAATGTTTGACTACCGATTAAGATGAAACAGCCATCTAATTATAACTTTTTAATTTTGCATTTTACAATGCTATTTTATGTGATAAATATTATAAGTTTTTTTTTCGTAGTATATTTTCCTGTTTAATATATATCGTATCCAATAGTTGTTGCGTCGCATTACACTTTGATAAGCCTATTCGCCGTTTCTTGACAAATGTTAGTATTATTTTTGACGCTTTTATTTTACAAAGTGGTCAGTACCCCTATTACGAGTTTGCTTAACATGACATTTACAGGACTCGTGAGCGTAGACTATCGGATACACTGCTCATGTCGGTAAAACAGTCGCTAAATATGAAAGAGACAGAGCTACATTTTACATTAACGTTTACTGTAACGTCGAGTTTGCCAAACTCGTAATAAGCCTACTGGTCTCGATTTGACAGCTATAAGATACGATATAAAGTAGTGACTTATTGAGTGAGCTACGTAGTTAATGCCTGTCTAGACCTCAAATTGGTGCATAATATACCTAATCCTAACTAATAGTATAATAATAGTAAATATCTCAGTCAGTCAGTCAGGACTTTGAATTCTATATGTACCTATATAGAATTCAAAGTCCTGACTGACTGACTGAGATATCAACGCACAGCCCAAACCGCGGAACCTAGAGACTTGAAATTTTGCACATAGATACCTTATACCGTGTAGGCATACACTAAGAAAGGATTTTTGGAAATTCAACCTGGGGGTGAAATAAGGTATGAAAATTTGTATGAAAGTCTGTCAGTTTTGAAGATAGGATCTTCAAATTTTGTTTTTAGGTTGTCGATTAAAAATGAACATTGACCTATTACGACGTTTTCGAAAATTTTACCCCCAAAGGATAAAGTTGTGTAAGAAAAGGTTTTTATTTTCATAGTATAGTAAAGTTACTTTTTCTTAGGTTTATGGTTGGAACTTAAATACAAAAAACCCTATCAAGAAATGAACCCCTAAGGGGGTAAAAAGGGATAAATAATGTTGAAATATGGGGTGGCGTTATTCGATATAGGTGGCGTTATTGAGGTTTCATGGGATGTTGATTGCAAAAATGTCATCGATTTTGAAGTCCGATGCGGTGGACATGAATCAACCCTTAATGGTTTAAGAAAAGGGTTAAAATTTTGTATAGAAAAGTAATGTAAAATAGACTTAGTGAGTTTAATCGTGATAGCTTTGGAGCAATTTCTACTACTTTTTCATTCAAACTTATCCATGCGCTTATATTATAAATGCTAAAGAAAGACTGCACGTCTGGCTGTTCCTTTTCACGCTTAAACCGCTGAATCTATTTAAGTGAAATTTGATATGGACATAACTTGAATCGTGGAGATGGACATAAAATACTTTTTAAACTGATAAGTGCTGATAAATGGCACACTTACGGTAGTGAAACGTGGTCATTAACTATGGGTCTGATAAGAAGGCTCAAGGTCACCCCGCGTGCAATGGAGATGGCTATGCTTGAGAGGAAAATGAGGAGATCCGTAGGAGAGCTAAAGTAACCGACATCGCACCAAGGATTGCTCAGGTGAAGTGGCAGTGGGCGGGACACATTGCGAGATGAATCGATGGCCGTTGGAGCGGAAAGGTATGGTGACCGCGCACCTCCCGACGGGCCCCCGACCAGGTGGACCGAGGATCTGGTGAAGGTTTCGGAAAGCCGCTGGATGCAGGCAGCGCAGGACCGATCGTCGTGGTGTTATGTGGCTGAGACGACGAAATGGCACCACCACGCGACATCTTAAAGCCGCGCGATAACCTAATTCCTCGCGGACGGTGTCGCGGGCAGAAGGCTAGTAATATTATAAATGTGATAGTGTGTTTGTTTGTCCTTCCTTGACGCCCTAACTTAGCAACCAATCGCCTTGATTTTTAGCAAAGAGTTAGTTGAAAGGCCGGAGAGTAACATAGGCTACTTTTTATCCCGATGTTCCCACGGGAACGGGATCCACGCGGGTGAAACCGCGGGCGGCCGCTAGTTATAAATAAACTTAATATTTTTTGAGCTGATAAATCAATCAATTTGACATGCTAATTTAGCTTTAGAATTTATCTTCTTGTTTTAAATACAAAGTAATGAAAAATATTTGCCGTTTAAAATTCGTAAATATGAAATAACTCTAAGAGAAATAGTATTAGAAAAATCAAATATCGAAGTAGGTACATAGTTCTGTTACGCAATAAATAAAGTGACTGATAAAAACCAAGAATACCTGATGAGAGTTTTAAGAATATCTAATGATATTGTTTTCATTGATCTTCGTTCACGTCGACGATCGTCATTAACTTTTTTTATAATAATACTAGCGGACGCCCACGGTTTCACCCGCGTGGTTCACGTGGGAATGTCAGGATAAAAAGTAGCGTATGTTTTAATCCAGGCTATCTTCCATCTGAGTGCCAAATTTCATCCATATCGGTCCAGTAGTTTATGTGTGAAAGAGTAACAAACAAACTGACTTACTTTGGCATTTATAATATTAGGACCTACTATTAGCAATCACATTTTTCCAAATGAAAAACTTACCTATATCATTCCATACTGTTTAATTGTTTATATATATGATGATTTATCCTATCAAATATTGTTCTTTGCTATTGCCTGGGGACTTGAACAATCTCACCATATTTGTTTATCAACGTATTGTAATTTTCATAGGAATTATCATAATTTATTCAAGATTGTGAGGCGCACGTGTGAACGAGTCTTTTATTTTAATATACCAGTTCGGAGATATGTTTATAAGCAAGCACTTCCACGTGAATCGGTATTTGTTTCAAATATTTAAATATATAAGGAGCCATGGTTATTTTCCGAAGTATAGACGAGATGTTTCCCGAATGAAATAAAGGCATTTGTAACATGAAGTTCGTATTTGTATTATTTTTCGTTTGGTATAATTTGGTAGAAGAACATTGACTTGCGGTTTTTCAGCCAGTTATGTTTCAGTTAATACTCTGTTTAATACATAACTAAATTTTAAAATGTAACTCAATAATCCTTACGTACATCTTAAGTTTTAGCGCTCACTGTTCATTGAAATAAAATAGTAGATTGTACCATAAGGGAGCAAAATAATATTTTTACGGCGAGGGCGCTTTTTTGAAGCCAGAGCGAAGTGAGGGATTCTAGAGTAGAATCCCGAGCGTAGCGAGGGATTCTTTAGTAGAATCATGTACGTAGCGAGGGATTCAAAGTACGTCGCCCGAGCCAAAAATATATTTTGTGGCCGAGTGATACACTCTACTTTTCATCCCCGTCTATGAGAAAAAGAAATAAGAGGCGTTTCTAGATACAAATAACGTATTTATAAAAAAAAATATTAAACACCAATATATTGTTATAATGTTAAAAAAAATATAAAGTAACAGCTTAAAAATTATTATTAATATTTGAAACATTTGTGCAATTTTGAAATGTTATAGTCATTGTTTAAAAAAAAAATACTGTCGATGCTTGTGGAACTCATTTTTCGCAATTATTGCACTGCAAATATCACAAAACACTGTTTACTCCAATAAAGTCCAATAGTATAGTTTTTCTTTTGCGGCGCTGCACGCGCCGGTCGCCTAATAATCGGCCAGGGACTTTTTCATACAATATTTTGTGCGATCTCTTTGGTCACGGAGCACTAAGGGACGATGTTAATGTTCGAAATTCAAATCTCATTACTGCCCCGTGAAAAAGTCTTACTTTGCTCGCACTTATAGGCGAATCAATCAGCGTTTTTCGAATAGATGGGATGAAAAAACTTTTCCAGATTTACAAAACCTCGGGAAAACAAAAAAAAAACCTTAAAAGCACGGAAAATAAGATCTTAACTCTTGAAATGTAATGCGTTTAAAAAACGTAAGATCCGTAAAAGTTGTTTTATTTCAATTATTAATTCTTTCATAGAATAGGAAAACTTATTGTCACAGTTTTTGTTACTGAAACAAAAAACTCAACAATTACAAAATAAGCATTTTTTAATATATTTTTTTTATATATTACAATGGTTTATGGGGTTTTATTGCAATATCTATTGACAGTAGTAGAAGTAGCAATAGGTAGGTGAGAGTATTTGATACCCATTAAGCTTTCATTTATTCATTCATAGTATCTTGCCAATAAGTACTTTTTTGATATCATATATTTTTATTAGTATAGGTATTGCGTATTTTAAAGCAATGTTGTATAGTAACAAAAAGATTATGTCACTGTCGGTATTAAAGTGATTTGCGCTCATAGATTGAATGACTTTACAATTCGTCGTTATCTAGTTATGATTCCTATCAATAATCTATATCTCAATCTCTAGTAAAGATACGCCTATTTGAGATTTGTTACTCCGATATCGTACTAATCCAACTAATAGTATAAAAGGGAAAATTTATATCTTTATATTGCTGAATGGATTTAGATGAAATTTTGGAATTGGATAGCTCTTAGCCTGGAATAGGACATAGAATAAATTGTTATCTTGATGTTCCCACGGGAACGAACCGCGCGAGTTGCCTTGTAATACTAGATGAGGAGACATATCGAAGTGTATTAACTCCACCCACCGAAAACCGATCAGGATATGTTATTTTCATTCGATAGCCGGTAAATTGCTGAATGGAATAAGATGAAATTTTGCATACGATAGACCATAACATGTAATGTGATTTCTTATCCTATGATTCCGACGGGAACGAACCACAAATACAAATATTTTTATTTGCTCTAAATAGGGTTACAGTAATGTTGTTTAGTACAACAATTGTGAAAACAAAATGGAGCTTAACCTATTTAGCCATTTTACATAGCATGCAAATATACAATACAATGATTTAAATTAGATTAACATTAAGAAACTGATCGAAATGTCATAAAATAAAATCGAGAAATAAATTAATAAAAAAAAATGTATGATAATAAATGTCAAATAAGAAATAAAATATATTAATTTCAATATACAATTAAATTCTCATGTCAGTCTACAATTACAACAATGTCAATACAAATACATTTTGTGCATTTGAAAGTCTCGAAACCTTTGTCAATATAATTGTGATATAGATAAAAAAACGCGTGTTACCTCCTAGATGCGACATTAAATGTTAAACAAAAAACGATCAGGGGGCTTACCGCCATCTCTTAGAGCAGTATTGTTTCAATCTTACTATGCTATTTTGTACTACGAATCTCTTGAAGTAAGCTTGTATTTTGTCGGAAGTTTTGTGACGTCTTTGCTCAATCATCGCCTTTAAAGTGTGTCAAAATAAAAAAAACAAAACGCAAACAAAACGTTGCTATGTCATGATGGTTTCAAATAGATTATGGTTGGCCCGCAGGATCAATGTTACCAGTATTTTCAAAATCTTTATAACATAACTAATCAAAGTCAAAGTCAAAGTCAAAGACTTTTATTCAAATAGACTTATAGATAAGTACTTTCGAATAGTCCAAAATTTTTTTTCCCTACCAGCCATTCAGGACATCTTTTAACTGATAAGAAGAACGGCCGCAAGAAACTCATCAGCTTTAACAGAAACAACAACATTTACAAAAGAACATGTTGTTGCCAAGCACAAATTTACAATTTTGAAATATATTTAATATAAGAGGAAAATTTTCCAATATTCAATTATTAGAATATTTTCCTTTTATCTAATTTATAATAGTTATGTTTTATGTTAGTATCACATCCATGCATTTTGGTCTTTTAAATAATCATCTACCTTGTAATATCCTTTGCTTAAGAGTGACCTTTTAACATATATTTTAAATTTATGCAAAGGCAGCTCTATCAATTGTTGTGGAACTTTATTAAAAAATGCCTTTCCCCAAAAACGAGCGTCTACATTTTTTAAGTCGAAATTTTGGAACGGCAAGCTTATTCTTATTTCTAGTATTAAAATTATGGACATCGCTATGCTTAATAAATAAATCAAGATGTTTCCTTATATATACTATATTATCATAGATGTATTGTACCGCCAAAGTTAGTATATTAATCTCTTTAAACAAATCCTTAAGAGAATCTCTCCGTCGAAGGTTGTAAATGGCGCGCACAGCTCTTTCTTGAAGTATAAATAATTACAAGTACAATCGTCTCTAATCGATGTCTGACCTTGGATCGATTGAGGATACAATATTAATGAAATACCGGGGGTAGCGAAAAGGCAGAGTGCACTTACTGCATGTTAAGGCAGGTTAAATGATAGGCTGTCAAAGATTTACACTTTACGAGTTGAAAAATTTATTTTATTGTAGTAGGTTGATGGCTGTTCTATGCAAAGTCTATGGCACAAATAAGGGTAAGAATTATTATTATGAAATATTAAATAATACACACTTTAACCACTATACTGGACGTGATTTCACCCGCATGGTTCCCGTTCCCGTGCGAATATCGGGATAAATACCATCCTATGATTTGTTGATGCAGGCTATAGCTGTGTTCCATACACTCAAATCTCTTTAGCCATTTTCGCGTGATTAAAACGTAATATAAACCGACGGTACCAGAGAATAATGTTATATCTGTGTAACAGTTGTTTCTCAAGAAAACTGTTCCAAGTTCTGAGTAAATATATTTTTGGAAACACGTAAACCTAGCACTTTGATACTTTGATTATTTAAAAAGATATTAGGTACGATGTTTTTATATGACATTTTATTATGGACTTATTTGTAGTCACATGCCTACATCTGACTTTATTCAACGGAATCTCTTTTAAAAAGTAAGGGAGCTATATGAGGATAACACTTTTTTATGTAACTGACACATTATATTATGTCTTACGATTTTTAGTTGACTGATATCTGACTGGTCGAATGTGTAAGGGCATTAAGTTTGCCTTTTGCTGCTCTTTGTAGATAGCAATAAAGTTTTAATTGCCTCATATATTTTACACATGTTTTAATAACATTTTAGTAAGAATTAATGTGAACCACATTCTTCGTCAAATAACGTCTCACGTAAATATGGAACACACACACCCACACACACACAAACACACACACACAGACATAGGATCGTTGCCCACTCAAAAATGTAACAATTGATGTTAGGTAGGACAAGACCGCTCCGCACGGGTAGTCACATATGCGGTTCGCTCGTTTTACCCCGGAATCATGCACACTTAGAACGTTGTTACCTTAAAAATCTTAAAAACTATAAGGCATAAAAAATAAAAACAATATGGTAGATAGAGCTGTACATTCCTATGAAAACAATAAAAGAAAACAATTTTCGTGTTAAAATCACATATGACTTTGTTCTTCGGGACCGTCGAAATATCCAAATATACAAACTTACATTTATTGGTTACTAGCGGCCACTCGCGGTTTCACCCACGTGGTTCCTGTTCCCGTGGGATCACCGGGATAAAAAGTATCTTATGTTCATAACCAGTCTATCTACTATGTGTACAAAATTTCCTCCAAATCAGTTCAGTAGTTTTGGAGCCTATTGCAAACAAACAAACAATCAAATCTATCCTCTTTATAATATTAATAATATATTAGTATAGATATAGATAGTATAGACTAAATTCGGCCCGCGCTTTTACCCGCGAGGTTTCTGTTATGTTATCTGAATATTGGCATAAAAAGTAGCCTATATTACTCTCCGTTTTTTCAACTAACTCTATGTCAAAAATCAAGACGATTGGTCGCTTAGTTAGGGCGTGAAGGAAGGACAAACAAAAACACTTTCGCATTTATAATATTAGTTAGGATAAGGATTAGTAGGATCAAATCTGGCAGCCTGGCCATATGTGACAAAAAATGAAAGCACATTATCAACTTTGATATTTCTAATGTTTATTTAAGTGATCGGCACTCCAATCAGCTGAGCAAACATTAGTTTACCTGCGTTCGATGTTTATTCATAGTGAAAAAATTGTGAGCAATCATATCACCACTATAATACATAATATACAGACACAAAGGTACACATAACTTGGTACTCAAACTGAACTTTGCGATCCACTTTTAACCTTGCCCTAGAAATCCCACACCACTCTTCTGATTTTGCTTCCTACTCCTTCTCTGTGCATGCCGTTCGCTTAGGGAACGCGCTTCGTGAAGGTATCAGAAAGGCTCAGACTCTGCGATCCTTTGGTGATCAAGTAAGAAGTTATTTTTGGTATTTTCCAAATGTAAGTTAGTATATTTTAGTTTGCCAGAGTGTAAGTATCTCCATATAGAATAAGAGACGAAATATGACAAATATTGTATTATTAGCTTGTTTCTTCCAATTTAGGTGCAATGAGATCCTTCTAGCCTACTTCCTATTATTAATATTATAAATGCAAAAGTTTGAGAGGATGTTTGGATGTTTATTACTCTTTCACGCAAAAATTATGGAACCGATATAAATGATATACGTCACCGTACGTCGCGGTTAAAAAGTAACGCTCTCTTAGTTCCGGTTTCACCACTTCCTGATTTAAGAAGTGAAGTTCTGGATAGCTTATTGTGCAAATACTTAATTTGACATATTTTTCATATTACAACTGTCAAACCACCTGCAAAATAAGCTATCCAGAACTTATCAGTAGGTGTAAAAGCAGTCCTTAGTCTTTTGTTTTTATTTTATATCTAGCCAGTCTTATATGGTTTTAATCAATAGTTTCATCCTGATGACGAAGTTCTGCGCTTGTAAGAGGAACTCATTATCCGCCGCCCACCCTCATTTCTCAAATGTCTGAGTATACTTCGAGATTAATCTTACTTTAAAACTCTTTTAAGTGTACCTCAGTAAAAGATTTTCCGACCGAGAACAATTCGGAACTTTTTGAAAGTAAAACGCAGGTTATTAGGTAGGTGCTTTTTAAAATACCATTTGTGGCTAACTGAAAAGACCTCGTTTGATGAGGTTTTTGAGTTATTTTTGTATGGATGTCGTTTCGCCACACTTTCATAGAACCGAATCGTAATGAAAAAAAAAAACTCTATAAAACATTTTTAAGTCATCATCGCGATATCACCTACTTCCGGGCACATTACGAAATTATACGGTTTAGAAATGTGCTGTTTCAGTAACTATTGTTCGTACTTAAATACTCCATAAATCCATATAATAAGCTCTGAATGGTGTGCGGGCATTTTCGAAAAGGCGCCATAACAAGGCATTGCCCTTTTTATGTTTCTGTTCTTGAAAGGTCATAAAATGTTTGGCCTTACTAAATAATATGGAAAGAGGATCTCTTGTTTTTAATAAAATCTAATTTTTGTTTTCTACATCTACATTTTAGCCGGTATTTTAAATGAAAATATAAATGAGCCGTGTCTTCCATTTAGAATATTTTTAATTATGCTTCCAGCTTGTTTATAAGGCCAGGTTGAGGTGTAATTTAATTACTTTTCACATAATTTCGTAGAAACACTGAACAAACTGTTTTATGAATGTAAAAAGCTAGCAAAGATATTTTTAAAGGCATTGTTTTTTTTATTTTTGTTTTAAAATATTTGATATCATAAATATTAATACTTTTCATTATTCCTTAGATGTTGCTAATTCCACGTTTTTTATTTTCAGATTTCTAAGCCTTGAACTTCATAATGTAAGTAGAACAAATCTATTATTATTATTAGATGATCAAACGAACTTATCAAGTGAAGTTCGATCTAAATTGTCCAGTTTTTGACGAAGAGATTAATTATGCCAAATGAGAGGCTTTATAGGCAGCTTGATAAAGCTCTAACCCCCAGAGGTGGCCACTAATCCTCATACGATAAAAGCGGACTATGAAAAAAAACTAGCTTACTTCTAGTAGAAATACGCTTGCAAAAATACTAGAACTTAGCACCTTCATATATTTTTTTGGTATTGATGGATAAGCAACAAACAACTAGCGTTAGATCACGGGTTTGCTCAAAAAAGTATAGTACTTATCAAGAAAGCTATTTCTTTTTAATTCATAATTTACTGCAGTGCAGCTTTATACAGTTTCTTAGGTTCACTTGCAGGAAAATTCGCTATAATCTCGATTTTGTTAAATCTACATTTAGCCGTACAAAAATGTTAAATATTTAAATCTAGATTTAATATTTTAACACTTTCTTATGTTTTTCCATTTAAAATTTATCAATCTGCTGCAAGTGGACCTAAGGGTTTAGTAAGAATAGCAAGGGACGTAAAATAAAATAAAAAAAACTGAATAACGAAACGTTAGCGCTTTTAATTTCTTAATAATATAACAACCTTTTACGGATTAATAGTGTAAAATTATTTATATTGTTAGTTTTATAATTACAGAGATACTTGTGTTTTAATTTAGCTTTACGGAGGGCTGAATAACTAACGAAATCTAGGTTAAGTTTCAGTTTCGTCGCTGTTGTGGCTGTCATACAGTATGAAAATGTGACAGTAATGACAGCGACGAAACTGTTTGCTATAAATAGGTGATTTTTTGTTAGAAAATTTGCATGAGGTTTTCTGGCTTTTTCCGACGTTTCGGTAAGCGTGCGTGACCACAGTTCCCGCTTATCTGCGTTCAGCTTAAATTTGCATTATTTCAGTATTTATTCTTCAGTTATCTGCATTAATTACTTCCAAAAATTTTGTTTTTATTATGATTTGGCTTCGCTCTTGATCTTAATCTAGCCCGGGACTGAAGGCAGGATCTACGATGTAGCGAGCTAACCCAGAAGGTGCCTATTCACCCTTGCTTTGAAAATGGGCGGGTTATAAGTACTCGGAAATACAGACACAGGGAGGGAGTCCCACTCCTTTGCTGTGCGCAATATAAATGCTGTCTAGTAGCGCTTGAATATCAACCAAGAAAGGGTGGTAGCCCGCAGTGCGTCTGGATGTCCGATGGTATAAGAGGGATGACGGTATGAGCTCATGCAGCTCATGAGCACACTCTCCAAAGTAAAGTCTGTAAGAGACCGACAGACAGGCAACTTTTTGGCGGTGAGCTAAGGTGTAAAGCTTGCTTTTGGTTATTGCGCTATTTGAGCCCCCTACTAACTGCGGTCGGCCAACGGCTAAAACCGTGCTTCGGATTCCGCTACCCTCTAGATTGAATTACCCAGGATAGAATTTTTGGCATTCGGTAGTAAATCCGGCACCGAAATCCGGCGACAGCACTAAGACAGATTTTTGAAACTCACAGGTAAGTAAGTACAAAATTACAGTTTAATCCAAATTTTGCATTATTCAAGCCTTGAATGAACCAAAGTCAATTAATGTAAATTTGTTTACCCCACGCCCGCAATGATTAATGCCCCGAAATAGCTCTAATTTAATCCCTCATTTCCATTAACCAATATTTCCGATATCTGTCCGATATCTATCAGATAATCATGGCTACCGCGTCATTCGGTTGTGATAAAACAATACCATACCGGTTACTTTGCTATCGAGATTTAATATTAGTTGGACATGTTAATTAATTGTCAAATTATAAAACTGAAATCATACCAACATGATTATGTGGTCTTTTTGATTCAGCCATATTAGTAGGATAGATGCCCCATTTTGCTTTTTTCTTTCTTATCACATGTGTTATGTATAACATTTTAAACTTTCTGATACATGAAAAATACAATAGTGGTTGTAGTTAAGGGAAGTGTCAATCTATCATGTTTCTTATTTCAAAGTGATATTTAATATATGTAGTTTTTTTAAGATTCAGTATAAAATACCTAAGACCATGAAACACAAACCTAAGCAATTGAAATCTTCTTTAAATGGATTAATTTAATACGGGAGAAAAGCATGATTCTACGTATTTTTACGTTACGAATGACTGTAACCACCGGTTGCGCCAAACAATATTTTTCCGAGTTCGTATAAAGTAACTGTAACTTGCTTGTCAAAATCAATTCCCATACATTTTTTTAACAATACACCATGTAAATATATAACGTGAAAAAAACCTTGGTGCAACCCACTGTTAGTCTGAACCCGGCGTCATGGGGGTTGGGTCAAAATTACCCGCGTGTTTTTAGTTTCCCTATAACTTTCAAACTATTTATGCGAAGTTGCCGCTTTTCTCAGTACCTAGCTGGAGTTTTTTAAATGCCTCGATACGTTCTTGGCGCGAAATCAAACAAGCCTAAGCCGCGTTGGTAGCTACACGTGTCACAATTTGAAAAAGGTAATTATTACCCACGACCGTACGCACCCATTCGAATCGGATATAAATAATATAACAATATTATTTATAACTTTCTAAGATATTTTTTTAGACATTTTTTTATTTAAGTTTTTCGACTGTTTCCTTAATTGTCCATGTTAGTAGATTTTTAAAATTACCACTTAAACAATTGAAAACTTATAATTGTTATATTTAACTCTGATTTTGCTAGAAGAAGCCAAACTTGTTGATTTTTTTAGACATTAAGTTTTAAAGCCTTGTTCCCATGATTTCAAAAGGAAGGATGCGCCCATCTGTACAATTGACATAAAACTGTTACATACCAGTAAAATCAGAGCCATCTGTAAACAACTCACTCGAACTTATTGCATCGCATATGTGTCTTATAGGTGGGCAAAAAAGATTACAGAAGTGAACGATTTGTGTGATGACCAAGCAATGACTCTCGATAGAAGCTGTAATTCTCTCAGTGGTCGCATTAGGGGGGTCACGTTATTCGAACTTTTATACTTTCTGAATGCAGTAAGTACATCGATATTTGGAACTTCGAATTTTAGTATGACAGTCATTATTATGACATTATTAACTCCGGTAGAATAACATATTTATTCTATTCTCATTTATATTTGGCATACACCTGTTTTTTACACGACCAGTCAAGTTATTTTTGTACGCGATCACTCTAAGGTTTTATTTTTATTTTATTTTATTTGGAACAACAAACAATTACTTAATAAAGTTTACTAATACAAAATATATCAAAATCTTAACTAATTATGTAACCAACTACATTGTCCAAAAAGTAATTATAAAAATACTTAATTTAACACAAGCATGACTTCTAGTGACAGAAAGAGATTCCTCCGTAAAGAAATAATAATAATAGTTTAGGTAAATATTTGAAAAGTTTAAATATAATACAATACATTCACATAAACTTGCATTCAATTTAGGTTACAGTGATTTAGTTATAATTCGTTTGTTAATAGGGTTAATAAGACTGTCTTCGAACAATTCTTGTGACAGTTTATATCGTTTAAATAAAATTGTTAGACATGCAATAAAAATAATGAAAAACTTTTTACGCATGATACGATATTCCATGGATCTTATTAACTATTGAGACATAATATTTGCACTATTTTACTAAACAATTCGGCATTTTTTATGAAATGACAGCTAACGTCTTTCAACTTCAGTCTCCTGTAGACAACTGAATCGCCGTTGGCCGGGTCCTACGCTAGTAATATATATGTCAATACCTTGTTCCTATGATTAAAAGTTTATTCCGTAAGAATAAGTTTTTTTTGTGTTTTATTACCTTGATAAATGTATTAAAAAAAGATTTTCATAAATAGATAATAAAATATTGTATGGCATTGTCTGTTCCGGTAATATTTACCCGGCCCCCACTTCGGTGTAACAATTTTCCACCCAATTTATTAGCACGAAATCTAAAGAAGTAAAATAATGCAAAAAAAACTTATAAACGATATTATGCTTGGAATTTTAAAGATACGATGTGCGTAACGACCGCATAGTTCACACAACCAGTGGGTATGACATAATAACTCATACCGGTTAAAAATTTGATAACCTCGTTCATAATGAACTTTTGACCAGATAATTAATTGTCAAAATATAGTCATTATCAGCGAACAATTATAAGGTAATTGCGGTCAAATCTTGTTTCCATAATAAATAAAGTTTTAAATGAAATGTTATTTTTTCAATACTTAGTTGGTTAAACTGATAACAATGTGATGCTATTAGTATTGCGCCTGCAACTCAGTTTGCTGTACTTTTGTAGCATTGTTTAAAACACTTCAATAGGAATTGTCTAAGTCAATATAATAAAAATTGTGGTTAATATGAAGTAAATTTACTTTTATATAAAACTGAATTAAAATATTTATCCAAAGTAAAATTAATTTAAGACAAGATAAGATGTAATACATTCAACCGATTTCAATCCATGTAACAATTCAGTCTAAACTTTTTAAATTAACGATCAACTTGTTAACAACACGATAGACATAATTACTAATCAAAAGAAAATGATGACTTACCCAATTTCTTCACTTAGTCCAGAGTCGATGGAGTTATTAAATAGTTGTTAGTTTGAGGAAACTATCAAATTAGTTAAGTATTAGTAAAGAAGTTAAGTTATAGTAATAAATACTGAGGAGCTCGGCGCAGTTGGTCACTGGATGGGTGACCACAAATTCTCAACTCAATCTCATCCGTGTTTGTTCCGGCATTCAATTAAAATGAAATAAATGAATTTAAAATTATTAAGTCTTATTTTCTAATATATTTTTTACCACTTTAGCTATGAATTTCTTTGTTCTGATATTGAATGTTTTTCTAATAAAAATAAATATTTATTGAGAACGGGTAAATACTAAACAACTCTTAAAATACGAAAAAAGTATTACATCCTTTATTATTTGTTTACAGGAAAATATTTGCAAGTGAATTTATTATTTTCCTGTTCCGATCGATTTATCAAATCACTTATCAAATAAGATTGATACTTCATATACTTACCTAAAAAGCTTGTTATCTAACTATCAAGGTAAATTTAACATTTTACATTGGCATTTTAACTCAAGTCTCAATCTAAAGTTATATTAATGAGTAAATTGTGTTTATTTAATAAACAAGGTCAAGATAGTCTTAGTACTACTGCTTTAATTTTTTTATCAATTATAGCACATAGCACTTTCAGTTGGCATATTGATTTTCAATTATTAGTACACTCGGAAAAATCATTTAAAATGCATTTAAAAAAATGATGATTATTAAAAGAGTACAATCTGCTATATGTTATAGCTGATATTAAAATAAACAGGCTGATGGCTCTCTCTATGGTATTGCTTTAGCTATAGCCTATAACCCTGTGTCGGATACGAAAACCACCGCACTATATATGAAAAAAAAGAAGCAAACGCTGTAATGGCACTCGCGAAAGTTGAACACAACCCCTGGTGTTTTATTCAACAAATGGTCATTTCTTGGTCTAAATGCGACGTAACCTGTATTGAATATTTGATTTAGACCTTCAACTTTGCCAAGTGACGTCGAACCCTGAATTTATAACGAAGCCTTAAACTGGGCCAATCGTATATAGCTTGTGGTATCTTATCTTATTTATATTTCACTAGCGGCTGCTCGCGATTTCACCCGCGTGGTTCCCGTTCCCGTAGGAATATCGGCATAAAAAATATCCTATGTTCATAACCAGGCTATCTTCTATATGTGTACCAAATTTCATCCAAATCCGTTCAGTAGTTTCGGAGCCAATTCAATGCAAACAAACACACAATCAAATCTTTCCTCTTTATAATATTAGTATAGATCACGTGGTTGGACCTTAAAAATTTATATAACTCATCTTTGTTGAAGTCATCTAATATAATATTTCGGTATAGAAAAACTCCGGATCCTAGGTCTAAGTGATTGATATAATTTTTTATCACACATAACAAAAAGGTATATAGCTAACACAAAAAAACTAAACAGTTGCTTGTCAAAATCTACTTAAGTTGCTTGTTCACACGGGACTTTCAAATATCGTTTTTTCACGATTTTTTAAAAATCCGATTATAAAGATTTCAGAATTTCAAAGACGATACGGAATCCTTTCCGTAAATTTTCACCATTTGTGATGCGTGTAAGCACGGACGTTTAAAAAGCATTGCCACCGTAAAAGAACAACGAATTGTGAAAAAAGACAATGGTACTTAAAAAATACGAATCGCCTCATGTGAACCAGCACTAATTAGGACACGATATAAATTATTGTTGCGCTCCAGACTGTCGTAATCCTCAATAATTACCTAAATCATCGTATAATCATAATTTGGAAGGCCATTTATCCTAAGTCACCTTAATTTTACGGTACGAAAAATAAGCGTATCCCATATCAAAGTTATATCACAGTTAATCCGCTGACTTTTGCGACTGGGTCTCTGATTTTCTGAGTGAACGGTGTCTGTACGAGTATAGTTGTAACTAAATTCTAGTTTATGGAATAAAATGCATTTTAAAAAAATAACATTTCTATTAAACCAACTATCCTGTTTTACTTCATACGCGAAGATTACTGAACACAAACGCATTAACAGATTTGTTTAAGAATACACATTTGATTGATGAAATTTCAAATATATTTGTTATTATTGTTAGTTAATCTTTATGCTCGGATCGATGCAATCAGTCAACAATTCGTCTACTTAATAAAAATGTTTATGGTTAGTATATAAATTGATGTAATAATGATATGACGTCAGTTATAGCGAGGAGTATGATGGACGCGGTAGAAAATAGTTATGACGAACTATGAATCTACCTTCAGCTTCTCTATTCTTTTGATTACTTTTGATACCTTCATGGTAGAGTGGTATGATCGAGGTGTCGCCTATTCTAAGGTTCTGAACTCATATCTCGGTAGTGGCAAATGTTTTGGTTATATGATGAAAACGAGCATTTGTACCTGAGTCATGGTGGATTATATATATTTCTACAAAAATATACTTCTATCCGTTACACATAACACAAGCACAAGCAAGTTTCGGGCTAGGCAATTAAATTGATGTGTGTAAGAAATATTTATTTTTTTCTTGCGCCCCGTAGTGTATACTAGCGTCTCACCTACGACTTTGCTAGCGAATAATTCAGTTATATGGCGTTCCTTTACAGGGCCCCTAGCCAAAGTAAAAATTCCAAAACGATAACAAAGTTCGAAAAGAATTAAATGTATAGGATTGGCGGATTGGTTTAAGCCGCGCTAAATCACGTGGTCTTACCGCAAGTTAATTGGCAAGTATAGACAATAACGAATCGAATTATCGTTTCGCTACATAACGATGTTACTTTGTCTACGGACCCTGTTTCGCTACAAAAACAAGTTTGTCCATCTGTGAAGTCTGATATAATGCTTATGGCTATCATCTTAAACAAATATAATGAAAAATATTATGTGTTAACGACAGCAAATGCAGCCGGGACCCAATGGCTTCTGTGCCTTCAGAAGCACGAAGGAGCTCCAATTAGTATTTTTTGGTCACCAATCCCATAACCGAACAAATTGTCTAACCACCACTATCGCTGGTCGAAGGTGCCACTGCGCCACCAAGCTTCTCCAATATAAATAATGATAAATATTACTATATTTAGATAAACGAGTAAACAACACCAGATGGATGTTGTCAAATCCTCGAATAAAACTACTTTTTCCAATATTTGAAGATAAAAAAAATCACAAAACTTTCCCAATGAATGCAAATGGAAAATATTTGTAGTAGATAAATATTTTAAAATATCGAGGGATATTGAAATAGGAATTCAATTTAAAAACACGGTTACCGTGTACGACAGACGACAGGTAGCTTAAAAAATACATTGAATTTATACAGCAAAAATACTTAATAATAATTTGATTAAACGTGTTTTAGTATTTCCAAGGCACACATGAATATATGATATAATCATATACAAAGTCAAAGTCTCATAATACAAAGAATAGTTCTGGTATTAGTAAAATAGTACTATCCGTACTGTACTGTAAAACTTGTAACTTGTAGCTAATATCATGTTTTTTTATATCTCATACACACTTTAGGAACAAAATAAAGCGCGATTATGATATTCTTTGCCTACGGTGCTAATAACGTTGTGGTCTGTCCTACGTGTCTCTTGGGGGGCAACTCTCGCACTGCGCCATTTTGAATTCGACATTTTCTAGAGCTACGAATCTGTATTAAAACCACTGAAATCAATGTTCGAGATTATAGGATTGTCGAAGATCGTCGAGACCATAACATTTTGATAGTGGGGATAGCACGAAAAACTTGTAAAACGTATTCGAAAAGTATATTTTGACGTCACAGCAAAAAAATTATGGTGCATTAAGTAGCGTGCCTACCGGACTTAAACGGAACTTAATTCCTCTCCCCAGTTTTAGTCATGACGATTCAAATACAAATTTTAGCAAATTTTTCATGCTAGTGTAGTTGAGATCCCATACATCAATTTTGTAATAAAGAAAAGTAGCTAGAAAATGCTAATTTTGAGATGGCGCAGAGCAAGAATAGGCCCCGACATGACTTGCAGAACCGGTCAATTTTGTTAATGAGGAAGTAGATAGTGATTGTGACACAAGATGACAATGTTAATGGCGGATGTACGGTGATGTTGCACACAACACTATGAATTGTGGGAGTTTAGCAGATCTTTGTCAACTATTCGCGTGACGGAAGCGTTTTATTAAAAAACCATTAGTCAAGCGAAAACGTGTAGATTGAACGTACACAATGCGGTGGGATATTTATGTACAGTCAATGGCACGTCAGCTTTACACTTGCACCTCGAAAACTGTTACTGTTACAAGTGACATAGTAACAGGCTTGCGAGTTATTTAGATTTTGAGGTGTCAAATCTCCCGTGTTATTAGGGAATATAGGGAGTGCTAGCACCAACAATCTAACAAGTCCAGAATCTCCTGAATGGTTTTGCTGCCCTGGTACTTTTGATTCAATATTGTTATATTTTTCTACTACTACTGTAGGTATCATCATCATCAGCCTGTGGACGTCCACTGCTGGACATAGGCTTCTTCTAGCTGACGCCTATTGTAACGTTCATATGAGGTTATTAGCCTACTGCTACCAAGCTGGCCAGACGGGTTGGCAGAGGGTTTGTTTCAAGTTTTCCTTCTGTCGCAGAGGTGTTCAATGCGTCGAGCCTCTTAGTCGACTCTTACGACATCCCAGGCATGTAAGGAAGTGATGACACTTGTCTTCTTAGGCCGCGCCACCACGCGGCACTGCACTGTAGGTATATCATATTATTATGTCATCTTTAATTTGTTTGGATTTCACGCCCAAAGGTACAATTTGTTTTCCACTGTTCCAATATCCAAGAGTACACAGTACATGGGACATAACTCTTGCCTCAAACTGTAAAGCATGACGTGCTGTTGACTGTACGTTCGACAGTTTTGACCTTGCATGTCCTGAGTGCGAACGCAATACGAACTGTTTTCTTACAGCTACTGTTAAATTTAGGCGCATGGTGGCGAATGTACATTGTCAATATTTAGTTTTTCAATAGTTTTAGCCACTACGTTACATAAATGTGTTAGTAAAATTCAATATCATTCATTCAGTCTAGACTGTTACAAGCACTTATGAACGTTAAAGAAGCTACGCCATCGGTTCACTACAGCGGGAGACCTTGTAACGAGAAGAACCGGTAAGAAACTCGTCAAGGGCTATATTTTTCTCCCTGTTTTATTTCATACAGGGTCAAATTGAAAAGTGACATTAAACACATGGGTAAGATTAATTTTCATCACAAAAAATACTAATATAGTATAAGAGATATATGTAACGTAGTGTCTAAAACTGCGTTGTTGTGTGAGGAAGCATGTTTTTGTTGTATTTTGACTCTTTGTGTTGACAATCACAAGTCCATCAATAAAACCTTTTTTTTTGTTATGAATGGGTTTGCTCTTGATCCTAATCAAGCCCAAGGACTAAGACAGGATCCAGATGGAGCCAGCTAACCCAGAAGGTGCCTATTCACCCTTGCTTTGAAGATGGACGGGTTATAAGTACTCGGAAATACAAACGCAGGGAGCCTTTGCTGAGCGCAATATTAAAGATGTTGAGTAGCGCTTGGTGTGACAATCACAATATCTGAACAGAAACATACATTCTCAAGTCTCGGTAGCTCAGTGGTTAGAGCATTGGACTGGATTTCCAAAGGTTGTCGGATCGAGTCCCATCTGAGAATTCACTTGTGGCCGAGTGGTTTTTTTTTCCAATATTTTTCTATTTAAAATTTAACATAAGTATAAAAACAGCATTGAAAAATGCAAAAACTCAAAAATCAAAAACATACATTTTATTTATTATATTATGATATCCTTCTTTCGTACAGCTGTCATCCGATAACTTGTCTTGCTCTGGCAATTCTTGTTTTACCTGTATTTTCAGTTTTTTATTATTCCGATTTTATTATCAACAATATTTTTATTATTAACCCGAGTTATTGATAATACAATAATCATAACTAAACGATAAGTAATCAATCCCTGTGCTTATCGCATCGAATAATCGCTGAAATCTATGAAACAAACGGTTATCTTTCGGTTAGTAACAATTGATATGGGGAAACCCTGTCATATGACTTATTATATTTTTTATATGAAAATGCTGCCTTTTTCCTGCGACTTCACACTGACGGTTAAATGATCATCGTTTGAAACATCGTCTGCCAAAATACAATGACATTTACAATCGGTCGATTTATCAGTTGGTGAGCTCGGGCTTTAGAATATTTAACAAATCTACAGATTAATCTTAACTATAGAGAGTACTGAATTAATTAAAATATAAAGAAGCTCCTTTTGTTAGCCGATTAGGTATAAAACTACTTAAAATAACCCTGTTTTTAAGAAGCTTTTAAGCAAAAGGTTAAAAAATAATAATCTTCATTTTAAAAGTAGAAAAGGATCTTAAAATCTCAGCTACTTACTCTCTCAAGGAAAAAAATATGTGAAGGCTTTCAGTTTTCTCATTACATTTCGTTTGTTTTTCACGAAACAATTATCAAAAGGGAAAATAATGCAAACAAAAAAAGGCTTGAATACTTTCGTTCTTTTAACTTATGTTCAACTCTTTTCCTCAACGACAAAATAATGCCGCGTTTGAAAAGAAAACTCGTGGGAATCCCGTCATTGATTCATCCTACGATAAAAAAAGATATCTATTGTAGCCTTCATCATACTAGATTTAAGTAATTATTGTACTGGGAGTGGTTTTGCGTTTCTAAACCACTGAGAAACTGGCAGTCTTATATCTAAGTGCCGGCTTGTGCTGCTACAAATATGCTTAAAACATTTTTGTTATGCCTTCACCATACCAGGGGGCCTGCCGTCATCTCTTAGCGCAGTACTGTTTCAATATTACCATGCTATTTTGTGCTTCGAATTGTTTTTTAACGGAAGTTTTGTGACGTTATCGCTCAATCATCCTCCAAAGTGTGAAATTTGTCAAAACAAAATGTGACAACTTCAATAAAAACAAAACGTTCTTATGACATGATGGTTTTTAATAGATGATTGTAGGCCCGCAGATCTTAAACAGTAATAGGGCTGAAAAGTGGATTTGCCTTCTCCTGAAATCCTCAATTACTGAATCTCAATCCTCTCTCAATCTTACTGTAATTGCCGAAATAAAACAATAACAACAATGTTGTGGCGATAGACTTGTGCTATTGGTAGCGACTTAGCTACTCAAGCGGTCTTCGAACATAATATTTACCACCGAAATTCCAGTAGGTATTTTAAGTAGTAATTTTAATCATATAAATTCAACGTTTTTATATGCATAAAATCTCAAAACGTAGAGCTCCTACGACAAATACGTTTTTGGAACAACCTTATCAGCTATTTCATAAAAAAATATCTAAACTCTGAAACTAAAGCTAATGGCCTCCTCACTTTTTAGGGTTTCGTACCCAAAGAGTAAAACGGGACCCTATTACTAAGACTCTGCTGTCCATCCGTCCGTCTGTTTTTCCGTCTGTCACCAGACTCTATCTCATGCACCGTGATAGTTAGACAGTTGAAATTTTCACAGATGGATGATGTATTTCTGTTGCCGCTATATAACAATTACTAATAACCTGAATAAAATAAATATTTGAGGGGGCTTCCATACAACAAACGTGATTTTATAGCGTTTTATAGATAATGGTACGGAACCCTTCGTGCGCGTGTCCGACACGCACTTAACCGGATTTTTAATCGGTAGGTTGAGGAAAATTCACACTATCTTAAAATACACCAGGTGATGTATTCTATGTATATAAGGCACGGCAGTTATAAAAGGTGATGATCAATTGTACTCTAAAAGTGTCATGCATTAAACACGAACGCATGTGAACATCATACACAATTCATTCAAACATTATTACTCTTTATCAAAGTTTTTAATTCACTGATTTCAATGAACATTAATCACGCTGTCTACAGCTGATAAAATATTTATTGTTTCTCTTTGTATGTTTTAAAACGTTAAAGATGTTAATTGATACAAATGATAGTACACAGTGAATCGACTGAATATCGAAAATATTGAGGATAAAAAAGAATTTCATTAATCAATCAATGTTTAGTGAGCTAGAAATACTGTTATATTTCGTAATATTGGGTCTATTTGGTAGTTTTAAATAACAAATAATTGCTTTATTATGACTTCATTAGGTCTGTTATAAGCATTATAATATTTTATATGATATTTTTACAGTTACTTTATTATATGAGTGCACATAGAAATACCTAATATATCATAATGTTTCTCAGTTTTCAGACGAGTACTCTCAAAAGCATTTGTAAAAAATTCTGCGTCTAAAAACATCTATTATGTTTATTGATGTCTAGATTATGATGAATGTACCTAAGTGGGTTTTTAGAGAACGTACTCATCTTTACGAATACCAGACGCATAATGATCGTTATAAAAAATATTTGCTTTCTCATTATTTTTACATGAAAAATCAAAGCTTTTTAGGTTGTATTCTTTGATAAGCTAAAATATATAATTGTTTTGGGATTGTACATATCGAAATTGCTTTTAAATAGAAATGTGCTGGTCGTTAATAAAATTATTATTATTAAGAAAGTGTCTCTGTCGATCTGTTTGTCTGTTGCCCTTTCACGTCTGAACCTCGGAACTAAATTTGAGGCTGACTGAATGACCTTAAAATAATATAAGCCTATTCTATAGCATACGATTCTGGACCATTCCCAGTGACGCGGATGCTAGAGCAGTCGAACGTTCGGTGATGATATTTGACGCGTAATGTATAGTAGCCGCCCCACTTATAGGAAATGGAGGTAGAAGGATGATTTGTATCAACGCAAACATTTCCATACAAAAATTAGTGTCCAACAGGTGTGACAGAATGTCTGTAAAGTGTTATAACCAAACAACCTGCATTGGAACCTCGTGTGGTGGCCGTAGCCCACTCTCGTTATCCATCCTTATGGAAAGCCAGTGCCCCAGCAGTGGGGACACTGGCTTTCCATTAAAAAATGGCCACTAAGCTTCTCCGCCACAATATAGGCTATACTAAATTCAACATAAAACATTACCCTAAAAAAAAAATTTCTTCATTAGATAAAGTAGACTATTTATTACCTATCTATCCATCGTCTTGGATCCTAACTCACTAGGAAGTAATTTGGCAGTCGCGAGCTATTAAACTGATTGCTATAATGATTGGTTGATCGTTATCTTTTTGTCTAGATCATCGCAAGGTCTCCCCCAGTGAGACTAATGAGTACTGAATAACTAAAGTTTATACATATTTTTAACCCTTTACCACCTAGCACATATTATTGTCACACAACCACTAAACGTACGTCTGTGGGATGCCCAGAGTTAAACAATTTACAATTGTAAAAGTTAATAAGGAATGGTTTCAATTAATAGTCTGTTTAGTAACATATTAAACTATTAAATAAAAATAAAGACTTATTTGAATCAACATTATTTTTTATATAATTTTTAATAAGTTGACTTTAACATTTTATGCATACCAATTAACACATTTGAAAAATGCGACCCACAAAAAATATTTATCTACTTCTTCATAGTATTTTTTTAAAGTTCATTAAAAATTAAACTTAGACATGAAGTATAATTCTTGAATAATAATAATATTAACAAATTGCAGGCCGTCAACTTTTAGTTTTTTACGACCGTAAAAAAGCAACATATTTGAACAATTAAAGAAAATTAGTTGGCACAAAGACTTCAGATGAAAATGACCTTCAATTCCTTCAAAAACAGCACACTCATCTATCATCCATCATTAACGTGGCTTATTAAAATATTACATGTATAGATAACGTACATTTACCTACTTACATTCTTATTAAATTAATTCAAAAAATTGGGCACTGTCTAATCGTACCTTCCTCGGGTTTCTATTTACTGACGGATTGTTTTGGTTAAGGACAGGTAAATTTTAACATTTCTTGTATGTAAAATATGTCAAAATATGATTATAGAAACCCGGGGGTATATTTGCACGGTATGAAAAAAAAATTAAGTAGTGCATACCTACCTAACACCCTCGCCCTTAAGCTATAAATGCCAATACCACCAAAATATTACATTTTTTTGTATAGAAATGTGAATCGAAAAAGATCCACAAGTGGTTTGAGAAGTGTATACGTAAATGATATACATGGCGCTGAAGGTGCTCAATATTAACGAATTTTAAATTATCTCTTTGTAGTGCACTACGATAAAGTTAAGTGGTTTTTTTCTAAATCCCAATGCTGTCTATAGAGTGGCCACTTTTCACAAAAAAGTTCCATTTGAATGCCTGTTTACAAAATTTTTAACGTCCCTACTGCTGGGGCACTGGCCTTTCTTATTGATGGATAAGGAGATTGGATATGACCCACCACGCGGGTCCAAAGCGGATTGGTAAGTTTTAACGACTGCGTATGCAGCCGGGACCAACGACTTAACGTGCCTTCCGAAGCACGGAGGAGCTCGAGATAGTAAATTTTTGGTCACACGTCTCGTGACTGACCATTGCGAAAGTTGCTTTACCTCAAAAATCGCAGGCCGAGCGTGTGATCCATTGCGCCAATGAAATTAATAATTTAATGCCCTAGGTAATACATTAAGGACCTACCTACCCTTTTATTGTTGAAAAGGTATTAAGCTACTTTAAGGTTTTATAAATCTCACATCTGTCATAGGTAATATAAGTTAGGCTGGACGGGGCTTGGAACGTGAGGTGCCTTCGCAAGTTTAGATCCAGATATCTAAATCATTGTAATGTAACATACGAAAGTGCATGTTATATAGTAAGGGTATGAAAGTATAGTTTCATTTCTTTGTCAAGACCAAAGAGCTTGTGATCTGAAAAATAATTACAATTAACGAGTCATTACAATATGTTTAAAAAACCCGTGACAAAAATGCAATATGAATATAAATAGCACAAAAATGTATGGAAATCCTGAAAATGAAATCTCTGATCTTTACGTCTCTCAGAATGTTGATCAGATCAGTTGGGTTGTTATCATCAGTCATATTAATGTCCCTACTTCTGGGGGACTGGCCTTCCTTATGGATGGATAAGGAGGATGGGCCATGAACCACCACGCGGGCCCAAAGCGGATTGGTAAGTTTTAACGACTGCGAATGCAGCCGGGACCAACGACTTAACCTGCCTTCCGAAGCACGGAGGAGCTCGAGATAGTAATTTTTGGTCACCCGTCCCGTGACCAACCGTTGCGAAAGTTGCTTAACCTCAACAATCGCAGGCCGAGTGTGCTAACCACTGCCCCACTTGCTCAGCTGGATTTCCTTCATTCACTCCCTAGATGGCCATCATCAGATCAAGGCTCGGCCAATTCTTGGCAGAGAACTGAGACTTCAAAGTTCCCTCGTTTGTATGAAAATCGACTGGTGTTATTAATTATGTGACCACTTATCATATATATATATATGTAGGTAGAGGCAAGACGTCTATTTCATCTACATAAATTAAATACCTCTGAGCCAGCATAATCAATACCTATTGCTAATGAGCCGATAATTGGTGATATAAAGACTTAAACATGATATTCAAATGTATTTTAGGCAATTTAAATAATCCTGTGAAGTAGGATCATTTTGGTTTAGTATTTGTAAAAACTGTAAAGTTAAGAACATATAAATTATGGTATCAATTAGATAAATATAACTTGACACACTGGAGGTGATGACTGAATGAAGACGTCACAAAACTTCCGTGAAAAAACAAGCTTACTTTAAGAGATTTTGTAGTACGAAATAGCATGCTAAGATTGAAACAATACTGCGCATAAAGATGGCGGTAAGCACCCTGAATGAAATAAAAATGAAAAAAATATTAGTATACATATACAACTTTAGGTTTAGATTTACATCTTTTGAGAACCCTTTCTACCGATCAATAAAACTTTCTACTGCACTTTAGAAATTTAGAAAAATTGACGCACAAAATCTTAGTCCACACTAACACAGTTGCGGGCGACCGATACGTCCCGTTAGTCTGTAAATATAATAATATCTTCAATATATATGTATAACACTGTTTGTTTCTTTAAGGCAAAACATCGCAGCAAGTTCAAGGAAAACGTGTACTAAGGTAAAACTGCTCTTAGCTACGTAACGAGTCGAAAGACAAAGATTTATGGTACAAAGTTGCACAAAAATTCAATTTGAGACTTGAAAGATTTATCGGACCGCGAAGTAAAGGTAGAAAAGTTTTAAACAACGTTCGGTAACTTGTTAAATTGTAGATAGGTACTGATTTTGATTTTAAAGGGAGGGTAAATTTTTTAAGTGTTAACCTGTATTTGACGTGAACAGAGTTTCGCCATGGACAAATGGATTGAGGAGACTTGGTTTGGGTTTTTTAATATTCATTGACAATTTTGAAAAAATATCTACCTTGCATACCCCAAGTTTTTCAGATTTTGCTTTTAGCAGTTATAGCCTCGTAAGTGTTAGATATTTATTGTTATTGTTTCTAATTTATTTTCCAAGTCATAATTATGAATCAGGAAAAGTAGGTTTTTCTTTGAGAAAATAATATTTAATTAAAAGTTACCGTTACCTACTTTATTCCGTTTTTTATCTATGAGTGCCCCAAGGATCTTTATTAAGCCCACTTTTGTTTAGTTACTATATAACTTCTGTACGTTGTGAAGCGCTATGCTTGTAAAGTATAGTACTGTATTGAAGCGCTCGTGGCGGCTCTTGACAGACTAATCGTATTTGATCACGTTTGTTAAGCAACGCTCAGTCCAGCTAGGTGTCGGATGGGTGACCGCAAAGTGTCATTATAACTGCTTCGGAGGGCACTTTAAACCGCCGTCGGTCCCGGCTGTTGTCATCTGAGTCATTAGGCCAAGTCAGAGGCCTCAAAGGCGGCTTAATAAAATCTGACATCCGAGGTGGCCACTAATCCACAATAAGAGAGAGAGAGACTAATGTATAAAATATATAATATGAAAAGATAATCGGACATTTAGTAATAGTTGTTGAAACAGTAAAGATCAATAGTAGTTGACGTAATACGAGTCACACTAGCATAAAGCGGCAACTAGTCATGGCACACGATTTCCCTTTGTTTGCCTAGTTTGTGTACCGATGGTCGGAAGCGTCACGAGCTATGTTTGTCTGTTTATTCAATCATTTCTAAATGTAAGTGTGATTTTCTTTGCGACGACGTGTGAATAAATAGAGATTTTTTCCTAACCGGTTTTTGGTTAAGTCTGTGAACATGTGCCAAAATGTTTATTTATCATTTGTTTGTGTAAATCATTTCTTTTAGATTATTGATATTGTGCGTGTCAAAAGTGACGACCTTGATGGATATTACCAAATCATTATTAGTGATAACACGATCAGAGGCTATAAATTGTTTTAATTTTCAAAGTTCTTGAACTTGCAAAATTGTATAATGAAATTCATACGTCTTTTCAGTGCTGCAATTACTCGTAAAGCTCAAGGGACTTAACAAAATGAATTGTTGTCATTCTATCAATTTGAAATTAACAAGACTATTTCGTTTTGGTTTAATTGAGGTAACGTACAGCAATAATTTAAAGCTGCATTTCGTTAAAAAAATGTTACACCTATGTTAAGTTTTTCTTTTGGTATTTTTTAATTTTTGTATTTTTCAATGCTATTTTTATACTTATGATAAATTTTAAATAGAAAAAAATACTGGAAAAACAACTCGGCCACAAGTGAATTCTCAGATGGGACTCGAACTCACGACCTTTGGAAATCCGGTCCAATGCTATAACCACTGAGCTACCGAGTCTCGGTAGCTCGTGGTAGCTCGTGGTAGGTCTAATAAGGTAAAATAAAATCACTTTTGCATATTATTTCATAACAACATAATCATGAAACAGGCAATAAAAAACTTTCTGGAGTTTTTCGAGGGTTTTTAAAAACCTTTATCTACTAAAACCATACCATAAAATAACAACAATTACTAATTATAAATTTTTAATTTTGCATTTTACAATGCTATTTTTGTGTGATAAATATTAAACAAGAAAATATACTAGAAAAAAGCTACTAGTCTCATGTCGCCCTGACGGGGAATAGTTTTAGTAGTTAATATTTATCACAACAATTACTAATTTTATTATATTAGTATTGCTTTATATAAAATAGGTTGTCAGGGGTTAAAATATTATATCATAACCTTTAAATTGAAAATGTATTTCATTACTCTGTATGAAATAAAACAGGGACAGAAAACAGCCCTTGACGAGTTTCTTGCCGGTTCTTCTCGTTGCAATGTCTCCGTAGGGTTTGTGAACCGATGGCGTAGCTTCTTTGACGTTCATAAGTGCTTGTAACAGCCTAGACTGAATAAACAATATTGAGTTTGAGTTTGAGTTAAATTTTGACCGGCAATATCGACGGTTTTCGTAGTGCAATTTTAAAACCTATGACTGCATTTATTGTTTTTTTTTTCTCTAGAATACTGTTGAAAATTAATGTTTATTTTTTACTGTTTGGTGCTGACGTCAGATTTATATAAAAACCCTTATATTATTAAATAATAGCGGCAAAACTCATCGCTATTTTATTATTAAATATTTCCATTCCGATTTCCCACCGTCACTGAGTTTCCTTTGACGAGTGATCCAGAATGACTTCCTTACAGCGGTCTTCGTTCGTGTGAAAATATCTTACGGCTTGTTTACGTTGGCACTTGTGTGGAAAGCCGTAACGTGTTCACGTAATCACAGTAAATATAAGTACATACAGTACTATATCTTAGACTTTTCTTGATAAATAGTTATTTGTTATGCAAGGCTGGAAAGTTGGTGGTAAAGCGATTCGGAACGCATTATGACATATTTTTAGGTATTAAATTTATATAATAAAAAGTACTTTACCGCGCTAGGCCGCAAAAAGTGCGGAAACTGAATGACATGTCCTCCTTTTCCGAGCGTGTGAGGTGAAAAGTTAATTATTACTAGTGCAGCCGCGCGGTACGCAATATGCGATAGGACTTATAGCATTCGAGTCGAGCCTAAGACGCCTGCCGAGCTCTCGCTGAGACGAGGCGTGTCGGGTATTACTCGTAAACGGACCGTTTATAGGAAGATAAAACACTGTATGTATCTTTATACTGTGACGTAATGAATTGCTTGTATTTTCAATGTCCTGGAAAATTACAATGCTTATTTCATGGTTATGGAAACTTGTTGTGTAATTGGGTGGAAATTGGCTATAGATTTTGTTGGAGATATTTCTAGATAAACACTGAAAAGACAGCTATGGCGTGGATTTGGGACGTGTATCTCAAATAACAATAACATGCAATTTTACTAACAGTAAAAGCAAAGAATACTAACTATAACTAGTAAAAATCTCCCAGCTAATATTTCTTTAAAAAGAATGTTCGTGCTTTTCTTTTGGGTGGGCTGAGTGCTTAGGTCTGTAATTTGTTAATTTATCATCAACTATTATACGTATGTTTTTTTTTACATTTTATCGTTGGTACGGTATTTTGTTTACTTATGTATCTATATATAAATTTATATAGTATTAGTATAGTATGTATGAATTTGTATATTTATGTATGTATTAAAGGGATAATGTATCCACGTTTATATATCAAAGTTAACAAATGCATTTTGTATGGCAATCGATGTTTCCCTAAGGGTTGTCTGGTAGAGAATACTTTTTGTATTAACTCCGCCTTTTGAACTTTGTGTTTATTTTACAATAAAGATTTAAATAAATAAATATTAAATTAATAATCTTAGATCTAACGAATGCCAAATGTGGCGTCTTTGAGTTGTGGCTATGAGAGTGATTATTTCACTCTCAAGCTGCACGTTTGATGCTCTACTCTAGGGATTTGAATCGTGACGGAAGTTAAAGATGATGGCAGTCTTTTCAAACAAAAATATTTTAAATGCAATACAGAAGAGAAATTGCTATTTGGATTTCTTCCTTCAATATCAAATTTAAGTAATAATTATGCGAAATGGCAGTAAAGTGTGAAAAACTACAACGTGTTCGTTAGAAAGCTACCGTTTATTGTATTCTAGTTCATTTAATTTTCTGCCGAAAATTCCCAGTTGCCTATAAGTGCCGTTAAATTAAAATAGTTTGAGAGACAAACTTCAACCAAATTAATTGTTTGTCGAGGACAATTGAAACTTTTTACTGTTCCGAAACTCTGTGCCTATACGTCACCGAAGTTACCTCGTTATAGCGAGAAAAAAACTTAATTTACAATTAACAACCTGCTTTTTGTTCAACTTTGATTTAGAGTGGCACTTTTTGTTTTAATTGTGCCGACTTGAATTCTTGTTTTATGATTTGTATAAGTGTTCTTTAGTTTTTTGACGTAAATACTCTTTTAGCGCGTTTAGCGCCATCTATTAACGCAGTATTGTTTCAATCTCCTTAAATAAGCTTTTTTTTTGACGGATGTTTTGTGAAGTTTTCGCTCAATCATCGTCTCCAAAGTGTGTATTGTGTCAAAATGTGACAACTTCAATAAAAAAAAACGCAAACCAAACGATCTTATGATATGGGTATCTAATAAATGATGTAAGGCTCGCTGTTTACTGAAATAAAACATTTTTGTGGATATTTCACACGAGTTTAGATTTGATATTACATTGATTTTAAGGGTTTTTGGTTTATTTCAGAGTTCAGAGTCATACCGTGACCAGGGCATCTAATTTTCTTGTTAGCTTTCCGTACTCGAAAGAGCCAAACAGAGCCCTATTGCTGTCACACATTTGTCTGTCTGTCCGTCGTTTGTCTCAAAGCTCTAACAAATAAACAATTGAAGCTACCAGTCTTGCCTATTCACTCTCGCCTTGAAGAGACCAAGGTTGTAGGAATCGGGGAATACATGAGCAGGAAGCGCATTCCATTCTTTAGCGGTTCGCATTAGAAATGTGTCAGCAAAGCACTTGGTACGGATCGCTGGAATGTCAACGACGTAAGGGTGATAAGCTGACTTGTCTGTTACCCCATAGTCTGGTACCCAAATGGTGAAAAAAGCTATAGGAACAAGGTCGTGCAGTTCTGTCGTACACTCTCCAAAGTGTATCATATAAAAGACCGATAAACCTGCAACTTTGCGGCGGTGACTGAGGCTCTGAAGTTCCGCCGTGGCAAATACTATTTTTTGTTTTAAAATATAATACCAAAGAAAAGCATGGAAAAACATGATACATGGTAAAAATCTTATCTTGGCTTTTTTCCCAGTACTCATTTTATTAACCTTTACGCCCCTTCTTTACCTTTACCTATTCTCATGTAATAAACCTATCGATCATTTAAAATGGTTTCACTTTTGTTCACTGCATTAGTATAACAATATAGATCCTCGATCCAGGGTGTAATAACCGGGTCAGATCCATCAGCGGTCAGTATGATGTCATATAAGTATGATTGATCGCTGATCATGACTTGCTATTTAAGAAAATATTAAGGCCGTGGTTGTTCCTTATGCGATCATGAGAACTTTTGAATAGAATAATATAAAGTTAAGCATCACTATTTTAAATTGCTCAAGAAACATTTTTAGTGTCGAAATTGAAAAATCCAACTTCTATTTCAATATTAGCTAAGTTAATTTTAAGAAAGGGAAGTAGTGAAAACAGCAACGATTTTTTTAGCATAATAAGAAGATTTGAACTTTTAATTTATTAAACTGTATGATTGACTATTTATTTATTTATTTAATAAGGCTTACCAACTAAATACATAAAGGCAAATTATATTAAGTTTACAGCACTTAGCAAAATATGTATCTTATATGCATTTAACTTAAAGGTATGCACAACATTGTTATATGTATAAGACGTTTTCTTTTATGTTTTATTGTTAAACTAATCAATAATAATACTGAGATAGAGAAAAAAATACGATAATGAAAAAATACAATGCAGAAATTAAAAATTATCCATACAACAATCCAAAATTGATTTTTTAAAGGATGCTTTAGATTCACAAAAAAATACTATAATAAGATATGAAACAAATGTAAATTTAAATCCATTCTTCACACCACTTCGGCGTAAGTTAAAGCGTTTTATTGTTTTTTTGGTTTTATATTAAAGTGAGGTTGCCTCTCGCTGCGGCGAAATCATGGACATCCAAAGATTTACGTGATGACGCTGTTTATGCGTCTCTCAGCAAAATTCTGGCAAATATTTCTGCAGTGCGAACGCACGGATTTAATTATGTTTGCTTTAAATAAATTATTTTCTTCCACTCAAATAATATTAGAATACTTCATACTCGTTATGTATCATCTCATTATTTGAGAAGAAATCAAAATTGCCAATTCACGTTTGTACGCTTAATTTACTCCACGTTACATAAACAGCCACATCCTTACCTCACGTAAATGGTTGGACGGTCATGATTTCGCAGCGAGGGTCAACTTCACTTTACACCATCAAAACCTAATTTTGTCGGGGCTAATGACCTACTTGCGAAAGTATCGATAAAACAGTCAGTTTGTTTGTTTACATTGTGGTTTATGTCATGATTCAAAAACGTAGGTACTGTTTTAAGCGTCAAAGAATGATAAAAACTCGGGCCTTGATGAATGCTGGAATGATGGGCGGAGTGTATTTCTAATGCCAATTTAAACAATTCATACAGATTTGTAAAAATCACGCTTTCTAATAAAAAGTAAAGAAAAACTTAGCGATTTATCAAGGAATCTTGTCTGTTTTGAACTGATTCAGTTAGTTCATTTATTTTATATCGGGAATCATTTATTTTATAAATTTTACTTTTTAACATTTTTAATATGCTCAATAATTTCCGATTGCAGACGGCTGCCATTTGCAATTTTGACATATCACTTTTTCTTTCACTTTCACATTTTTTTTAAATTATTTATTTCACAAAATATTGACAAAGGTAGACGTGAAATGCACAAAATGTATTTGTATTGACATTATTGTAATTGTAGACTGACATGTGAATTTAATTGTATATTGACATTAATTTTTTTTTTCTTATTTGACGTTATTTATTATCATACATTTTTTTTAATTAATTTATTGTTGACTTTCTCGATTTTATTTTATGATCATTGTTTGTATATTTGCAAATAGGTTATGCTCCATTTTGTTTGCACAATTGTACTTAACAACATTACTGTACCCTATTTAGAGCAAATAAAAATATTTGTATTTGTAATTGTATTTGTTACTACCAATTTAAAGCTATAAAAATATTTTTTTTATTACCATACAATATTGGAAATTCAAAACAAGTTCACGGCATTCACAAAAAACCACGCAGGTTTATACCAGGAATGCGTCGCTCGGACATCATTCGCGCACGATATTTAATTTTAATTGTTCGCAGTTGTGCACATAGTTATTTGTATTTATTTGTTTACAATGTTATTACTTACAAAAACAATATTAGAAAGAACAAGATGCCTAGCGGGCGAGCGGCTCGCTACCGTACGATAACACACACAGGTACAGACAATACACACAGCAGCTGTTTAGTCAAGTAATGCGTTTGTCTTTGTCGTTGTACTAAAATAAATTGCTCTAAAACAGTGTACCGTTAAAAACGCTGCTCGTACTTACTCGACAGTTTTAAAGATACAGAGTTAATTAAATACGAGGAAGTAAAATTCTGATATACTACTAAGCCTCATCATAAAGTTTGTGAAGACGTTTGGATGAATGTATGTTTGTTACTTTTTCACGCAAAAACTACTGAACGAATTTAGATTAAACTTTACAGCCTTAAGCTTTTACATCAGAATAATACATAGGCTACAAATTATTCCGATGTTCCCACGGGAACAGGAAAAACGCAGGTGAAACCGTGGGCGGCCGATAGTCATGCTAGTAGCTTCACAGAGCGGGCGCGGATCATGTGCAAGTCGAGTCGAAAGTACGGCGGAGAGGTCTATTTCATACATAATAGGTCTTTACTTATGAAATTGGCGATTTTTTTTAACACTTTTAGATATCCTCACTCTTTTTTTATTAGAAGGTAAACGATAAAAAAATCCTCGAAAAGTACTATTTTTTTTTTTTAGCAAAAATGACTACTTTGTGTAATATAATTTATAAGATACTAATTATTTTTTAAGTAAAAACATAGCATTAGATTGCTTAGACTTCATACAATGTTTGTACATAAAAAAATTGTGGCATTAGCATTTGCGATAGAAGTTATAACAAAAATTTATAGTATGGAAAACGAACTTTCTTTGAAATTCTTCATACAAATCGGTAATTTCATAGGTAAAGACGTAATATTATTCAGCTCAAAGGATTAAGGTTGCACTTAAGGTCAAAATGTAAAGCCTGACGTTCTGCTGACTGTACAAGACCACCGGCACTCTAATAAATCAGTACTGATAATTCAAATTTACACGAGCGTTACTCCAATGTGCGTAGGAGCACATCGCACTAAAGTGCCCCTGACATTTTAGCCTAATTGAAGTTTTGTTTAATGACATGACGTAATAAATGGAAGTCGATATCATAACTGATTTTTTATTTTATTTACCTACACACGAGTTTTTGAGCTGTTATGTTATGGTAGTAAACTATCTCAAAACTCTTGATAAGGATCTCCCTATAATTATTTCTATTGCTATATCCTATAGTACAGTAAAACTATAATTTCAATGTTTTTATATTTTCAATTTTTTTCATTTAATTTCATTTACTGACGACCTACGTGGTAGAGTGGTACACTAATATAGTTTATACTAATATTATAAACAGTAAAGATTTGATTGTTTGTTTATTTGTTTGCATTGAATAGGCTCCGAAACTATTGAACGGATTTGAATGAAATTTTGTACACAAATAGTAAATAGCCTAGTTATGAACATAGGATACTTTTAATCCCGATATTCCTACAGGAACGGGAACCACGCGGGTGAAACCGCGAGCAGCCGCTAGTATAATATAATCTGTGTTGGTACGTACACCGGTTAGGTGTCGCCTGCTCTTGAGGTCCTGAATTCGAATGGGTGGCTATTGTTTGTATTATGAAAACGAGCATTTGTATGTGGAAAAGGTTTTGCGAGGAAAAGTATGTATTAGACATAAGTGATTTTTTAATAAAATAAATAAATAATAATAAAAATAAATGTGTTTCATGGTTATTATTATATTATGTATACAAAAAAAATATATCTATGTATCATTATGTCACGTTTACAGGACTAGGCTAATTGGTGTGATTGTAATATTGTTTATATACTTACCGATTTCGGGTACCTAGATTGATTTGGCCGTTATAATAGCAACGATATCAAGAATCATAATATTTAATAAGTAACTTCAAAATCTACGATCTTAATCTGTAAAGTTTTGTCTTTAATCTTGCAATGAAGTTCTATTTTAACATCTCAACTAACACCTACATGCACTAAGTTTTTGGAAATTATTGCTTTTAGTTACGATGAAATCGGTAAAATATTAGAATATTATTTTTATATATTATGTTTGTGTTTTAGAATAACGTTCCCAGATTAACACACTAGATTTCGAGTTATTTCACATAAACGCAGATATATTTTATAAGTTTTTTTTACAATTGCTAAGATCTACAAGTGCCTTCATACTTTTGTTCATCTTTTCGTCATACATTTGAGTACGGTTTCGGATACTATTTACCTAATAAATAAAATAGCAATGAAACCGTCTCTTTGTGCTGAAAATATTATTTAAAAGCGTATGAATGTATATTAATTTTGGTTGGTGGTAGGACTTGTTGTAAGCCCGCCTGGCTAGCTACAACCATCTTATCTAAGCCTGACGTCATAACAACAATGTTTTCAGCATTGTTGTGTTCCGGCAGATCAAGATAAGATCGCCAGTTCCTCAGTGGCTGAGGATTCCGAGAGAGGCTCGCTTCCATCTTCAGCATTATCAATACTTAACATCAGGTATGATGAAGACTAAGAGTCTACCAATCATTCATAAAAATAAATATGTCTGTTCAAAAATTCATAAACTGGCGTTGTTATCTTTATCAATACACTGTGATAAATACTCATGTTTATTTATTAAGATCTTATTTTTCATTCTAAATGTCATGTCAAACATTTCTATTTTTTTTTTATCACCTAAATTAATAACACTGTTTTATATTAACTGAAATATAATTTTCAATTCTAAAAGATAATTTCGCACGCTGCGCATGTTAACGAAATTTTCCTTTATCAATAACGCGGTTTCACCCTCGTGGTTTCCGTCCCCGTGGGAATATCGGGATAAAAAGTATCCTATGGTAAATTTTAAATCGAAAAATATTGGATAAAATTAACTCGGCCACAAGAGCTTTGGACCGGATTTCCAAAGGTCGCGGGTTCGATTCCCGTCTGAGAATTCACTTGTGGCCGAGTTAATTTTTTCCAATATTTTTCTATTTAAAATTTACCATAAGTATAAAAATCGCATTGAAAAAAAACAAAAATTAAAAAATTATAAAGTATCCTATATTCATAACCAGGCTATTTACTATCTATGTACCAAATTTCATTCAAATGCGTTCAGTAGTTCCGGAGCCTATTCAATGCAAACAAACAATCAAATATTTCCTCTTTATAATATTAGTATAGCTATAGATTATATCTAAAACATTAGAATTTACCCACTAAAATCAAATTTTTCATCCATTCACGCTTTCAGCCCTAAAACACTCTGTTAATTACTCAAGCGAGCTAATTATACTATTTCGTACGATGTATGTTAATGCGAATCCTGTTATTCTAAATCAGAGCCATTACGGAACGATATGATATTATAAATTGTATTTCCCTTATAAAATTGGTTTAATCACGAAGCGAATAGGTTTATGGTACTTTTATTAAGCTCAATTAACATAAATAGACCAGTAATGTTTATAATTAAGCTTCTTACTAAGTGTGACTCCGTGATGAAATTGACTCTGAAAATGTAGGTAATATGTGACATGAAGTATTACGTTACAATTTAATTTACTAACGTCCTTTAGAATGACTAATGGATTATAATTAATAAGTCCTCCTTTTGTATTTAACATTATGTATTTTGTACAAATAAGTTAAATAAATAAAAAAAACCGGCCAAGTGCGAGTCGGACTCGCGCACCGAAAGTTCCGTTTAAAATTTTCAAAAATATTTTTTATTATATCATGTAATGCAATTTTTCCTTTATCTGTACTATAAGACGTTACTTCGTACCAAATTTCAAGATTCTAAGTTCACGGAAAGAACCCTGTAGGTTTTGATTCCCGTGCGAGTTTCGAAAATTTGCGGAAATTTGCGGCATAGACGGCTGTATCTTTTGATTGCTTTGGCTTAGAAGTTTGATTTTTTCACAGCTCCAAGGGACAGTAGACCTGAGTATTAGATATAAATTTTAGTTTGATACCTCCACGCGTTCCTGACGGACAACGAAGTGCGGAAAAACGGAACCCTTATAGGATTATAAGGGTTCCGTTTTTTCCTTTTGAGGTACGGAACCCTAAAAATAATATTTGATCGAGTTCCAAAAAATAATGATGTGCCCAGAAAATTATTTATATAATACCTTTACGCACCTAATTGTTGATTTGACTTTAATTTGGTGTAACATAATATTTAGATATTTCGATAAGCATTTAGCTGCGTTGGTGAAAAAATAACCGTCGCTCGTGATCATGAGATTTATGAAATCTTTATGATTTACATTGTGAAATTGATATTTAAGTACCTAACTTTTTTATTGAAATTGGATAACTTAATAAGTATTCTGTTTTGTTTACAGGTAGAAAAAGCAATTTCGCCGGTTTTTAGTTAAGAATTATGTAAGTAATTTTTGATTTTTTTCTTACAAACACAATAAGGCAGGATAAAATATTTGTCTTGTCCAGGGATCGAACCCTCTGGCGCAGAAGGCGGCTATAGTACCCCTGCATCAAATCGGTGGTCGAAATTAAACTAAGTATACTTTTATTTTAATTTTTAATAAGTTTATACCTCATAGAGAAGTTAATAAATCAGGTCGTTCAGACTCGTAATTATTTTTAATTTTTTAATAATCAAAATAGTCCGTCTTAAATAGAAGTAATGTGTTACACTGCACTGCAATTTTTCTTAGAACAATTTGAGCGACTTCCGTGTTTCTGTGATTTTTAAGCCAGGTTTTTATTTTCCAACCCAGCAAACATGTCATTACGAGCAGACTTTCCCCGAATCGAATTAACTAATAGTTATTTGTTATGCAAGGCTGAAAAGTCCGTTATTAGCGGCGAGTTACCTCTATTTAAATTTAATTCAAAGATTGAATCCTGAGCGAAGCGAGGATTTGAAAGGTACAAGCTAAAAACTTTTCTGCCGAGCGCAACGCAATTTTTCACCTCACAAAAGCGAGGAACATTTTGTTTGTTTCCGCGGTCAACTTCCGGTAAAAAATCTTTAAACATTAAGCTTCATCTAATTATACATTATTCTTGCTGTTTTAATGATATAAATAACTAAAATAATAAAAAAGGGAGTATTATAGTTAAATCAAAGTTATTTGAAGTAGGAATATATTGTTACTTCTTCTTATAGAGTGAGGATTAGTGGCCACCTCTGGCGTCAGAGTTTATCAAGCCGCCTATAAGGCCTCTGACTTGGCTTAACGACTGTAATCAAATAACAACAGCCGGAACCGACGGTTTAACGTGCCCTCCGAAGCACGGAAGCGCTCAGTTGTAATGCCACTTTACGGTCACCCATCCGACACCTGACCGGGCCGAACTATGCTTACCAAACGTGTACCAATCAGTCAAGCGCGGCCATGAGCGTATATTGTTATTTATAATTAACAATAAAAACGATTCGGTAAATGTTGACATTGACATCAGGTACAAGACAAAGACAATTTAAAAATAAAGGTTTATGTCACGTTCCGAAATCCAATCATAGGTTGTGAAATCTCACCCAGCCTAATGTAAAATTCTTATAACAAATAGTTTAATCTTATTGTTATTGTTTTTATGATTCAATGATCTAAAATAATATAATAAAACCAAAACGGAGTATTATAATTAATTCAAAGCTATTTAAAATAAGTATAAAATGTAACAAAGAAGTCAATAGTGCGATTCGGAACGCACTATGACATATTTTAGGTATTAAATTAAAACAGTGCTTTACTGCGCTAGGCCGCAAAATGCGACTGAATGACAAATCCTCCTTTTCCGAGCGTGTGAGGTGAAAAGGTTCATTTCCAGCTAGAAAATAGTAGATTGTATAACAAGGGAGCAAAATTATACTTTTATGACGAAGGCGCCATTTTCAATTCCGGATTGGTAGCGATGAATTCTAAAGTAAAAACATAGCCCGAGGGAAAAATAGTTTTGCTCCTGAGTGATATACTCTACTTTTCATCCCTTTCTATGAAATAAATAATAAGAGACTATTTTAAGTAAAATTATGAATAACTAATTAAAAAATTACATCATTATATATATTTGATACACTGGCACAAATTTTGATTTTTTTATGTGTTCCTTCCCTGTGTGGCTTCCCTGAGCGCCGTACAGTATTCAAAATTCAAATCTAATTTCTTTCCAAGCCTTACTACAAAGTTCTAGTTGCTATGGGTCTCAATTCTCAATACGAACCTCTTCGAAGTCTTTCACAAGCTAGTTGAAAATTCTACGTCGTCGCTCAAGGGTGAATGAAACGCTTATGACAGACGCCAGAGATGACCTGTTGAGTCAGTCGGCACGTAGCGATTCTATAGGGCCTCGAGCAATGAACGGAACTGCAGTGTAGAATTAACGGTATAAGAAGTTGGAGTGTATTTTAAAACCAAGATAGACACTGTTCCGATAGGATTGAGCTCCGACAAGGGTATTCACATTTTTATGAACGACGGGAAGACTCTTAGCCTTCATCCTACCTGATGTTAAGTTTTGTTAAGGCTGAAGATGAAGCGAGCCAACTCAACTGCAGAGGAACTGGCTATCTTATCTCTAACTGCCGGAACCCAACAATGCTGAAAACATTGTTGTTATGGTCAAACTTAGATAAGATCATCAGCCTTATCAATACTTAACATGTATGATGAAGACTATGAGTCTCCCCGATGTTCATATAAAAAATGTTGACGCTTTGCTGGCTGTTGCCTCGATACGCTTGCTTCCCTCGCTCTGTTCGGGCTTTTTTGGCACAGTTCTAAGTTTCTAACCGTCGGAGCTTAGTCTTGTCGGAGTTGGGTTTTACTCTGCTAAAGTTGATGAACTTATTTACTTTGCTTATATTACATCTAGAATCTACATAAATTAATATGCAAGAAAAAACGAATTGTGTTCAACTTTATCAGTCGGGACACGTACCAGCAAACTTTGACCGTCTAAAATAATGTTCTTCGAATTGAGCTTGTATTTGACTGTTGTTGAAATGTAGAACGTAGATATTTCTAAAAGTTAAAAAAAGTCAAGCGACATTAATTCGTATACAGCATCACAAGACCGCCGGCGGTCTCACAACAATGAAATATCTATTGTGTCTCATCTTCCAATACCTCACGAGTTAAACAACATACAGTTTTAGAATAACAAAAGTTAGATGGATTGAACCACAAGGGAAGTTACAATTTTATGTCGACGACTTGTGACGTGAACAATATAGGAGTTTGGGTAAAGTTAGCGTCATTTTCCATTTTCTAGTAAAATTTATAATGAAGGCCACTTACGGAAATTGTAAATTTTAAAAGAACATATAAAAATACACAAATCTCATTATGGAACATTGGCGTTCACTGAAGCGCTCATGGCCGCGCTTGACAGACTGATCGTATTCGATCACGTTTGTTAAGCAACGTTTGGCCCGGTCAGGTGTCGGATGGGTGACCGTAAAGTGGCATTATAACTGAGCGCTTCCGTGCTTCGGAGGGCACGTTAAACCGTCGGTCCCGGCTGTTGTCATTTGATTACAGTCGCTAAGCCAAGTCAGAGGCCTTATAGGCGGCTTGATAAACTCTGACACCAGAGGTGGCCACTTATCCTCACTCGCTAAAAAGAAAAAAAATGGAACATTTTTAGCTAAACTATATCGGAACCAAGATTTCAGACGTTTATCGAATTTATATAGTATTATTGAGGTAAAAAACATAAAACAAAAAAAGCCAAATCTCAGCTCCGATATAACTTAAGTTTATCTCTCAGATATATTTTTTTATTATGATACTTTAAAACAGTACTATTGTGGTCTGGGGTTGAGTTACTGTGAGACGAACGATGTGAAATTCCATTGTAACACTTCTATAATTTAACTATGGCCGCTCTAACTCCTACGTGTCGATATTCGATACCTCCCATTCAGGTAGTTCTGAAAGAGCAATTTAGGTTAAATGTCAGATCGATTTTAGTTCTAGAAATATTGAGGTTTTTGAGGCAATCAAATTTCTTTAAGATAGTAGAATATAGTCCGTTCAAATAAAATGTGTACATTTTTTAAATTAGTTTTAAGCTTATCATTAAAAAAGAGGGTGGTGCAAAATTCAAATCCCTAATTCGAATAAACAGTGTAATAAATCTATTGTGCTATTTAAAGTCCCAATTCCGAGAATATAAAATTCTTAGGAACTAAAGTAGTAGTAAATATTTTGTTTAGGGCCTGAATAGTTTTAAGTTGATATAAAAAAAGTACTGATAAATATTTAACAAGAAAATATACTAGAAAAAAGCAACTAGTCTCATGTCGCCCTGACGGGATCCCGTCAGGTCGACGTAAGACTCAGACAAGATAGTGGTAGCTAACCAGGCGGACTTACACGGAGTCCTACCACCAACGAAATGAATCAAAAAACACATGTTTACCGCATGTAACCGCCTCTGTGGTCTACTGGTAACAAACACCGGTATCAGACTCAGGGGTCACGGGTTCGATTCCCAGTGAGTACGTATTGTATTCGGTTTGGTAGGTGGTTCTTAGGTACTAAAGTAGTAGTAAATATTTTGTTTAGGGCCTGAATAGTTTTAAGTTGATATAAAAAAGTACATAAAAATAGCATTGTAAAATACAAAATTAAAAAATTATAATAAAAAAGTACTTTTGATTAAAATACATTTAATTATTTTTCAAACTAGCCTTCCGCTCGCGAATTCGTCAATATTCCTTATCCCGTAGGAATATCAAGTAATCCTAAATTAGTGCTCGCTGACATCGTTAAAAAATTTTGATTAATCGGTCCAGCCGTTTAGGTTGTGCGTTGTTTGTCAGTCAGTCAGTCATCAGTCAGTATTGTATTATTGGTATAGATGGATAGATAAATATATAAATAATTGCAGTAATACAGTGGGACAATTTCTTTTGGGCGAAATGCCTCTTACTCAAACCCACATAACTCAAATAATATTTAAATTACAATTCTAAAAGCTTGTTGTATTTTTTAACCTCGGCCTCTCCTAAATATAACTATTGCTTCTGGAAGAATGCCTAGCATGATCGAGTGTTATTTATTTATGTTCTCCGATATGTACAGACAGTTCGCGTTGAGAAACTGTGACGAAACATATTGTGACGTCGGTACTAAATAAACAAAACGCGATCGCGAAACTCCGCGAACAAATGAATTAAAACTTTTTGTTATTTGTTTCTCTATGAAGGTTCGAAATTGAAAGTTGATGATTGATTTGAAACTTTTTCTAGTAAAGGCTCTCGCATGTGAGGTTTTTTTTTAAATAACGGTATGCAATAAGAATTATCGTGTCTTGAAAAAAGGTGGAGCAGTAATGCAGGTTCCTTTTTTTTATTTAAGAAAACTACCGTGCTCTCTACTGCACTGATAATAGAGAGCACGGTAAAAACAAAATCTAACTATTAGTAATTAATAGGCTATTTGACAATGCGAAAAATAAAGTGTCAATTACTGTTATCAGTATAAATTATGAGTTTAAAAATGGTTTTTTATTAACGTAAGTTGAAAATAATTATAAATTTATTAAAAAATCCGTTAATAAAAATGCATTTTTTAAACGTTTTGTCACGTGACACAAAACGCTCCTGATTCGTCGAGTTTATAATGACATCACCTGCTTGTAAACCTCGTTTTACTACGTATGTGAATGATATGCAGAATACAGGCAAGTGACGTCACCGAACCCATTGCAGCGTCATATTGTCAAAGTAGCGTTTTGGCGCGCTATTTAAATATTGAATTTTTAATTGGATATTTTTCAGCAAATATGTACCAGAATTAAAAAAAACTAATTTTACTGGGTTCCTTAAACTCCACTACATAATATAAAATAGATTTTCAAAACCTGTCAAATAGCCTATTATGAGGAAAGTTAGATACAAAACAAAAGAGCTTCGTTATTTAATATAATAGGCAGTAATTGAGATAAACTACTTTTGTATAAACATTTTGCCAAAATTACTTTTCATTACGTTATTTTGTGTTTTTAGGGTTTCGTAGTCTAAAGGCTAAAAACGAAACCCTTATCGCCCAAATCGATGCATGTCACAGCCACTTTATTTTATATAAAATGGCAAAACAATCTATCGTGTTTCGAAGACTCGACTAAAACCGTAGAAACCATTATTCAATTTACTTTAGAGACTTACTTTCAGATTATTGGGAGTTTTACTAATAATATTATAAAATATTTCGAAAGATATGGCGGAATATCTGGTAATTCGTCAAACGCATATTTCAATGAAATATCTTGCAGCAAATTGCAAAACGTAGATAGTCCATTTGTGCACTTAAATATAGGCAAAATAAGGTTGAAAAGTGAACAAGTTTGAACATTGGAATATGGAACATTTTCATTTGGACTTATCGAAAATATTTTATGTGTATTAAAGTTGGCAACGATTTTTTTTAATGCTGCGATAATAAAGTTCCTGATGTCTGCCTGATGTTGCCTGATTGTCTGAAATCATTAATAACACACAGACGCACTACACGCATAATTTTCCAAATACTCATTAAAATGTAAAACTGTGTATGAAAGATCTATTTTCGTAATATTTATCATGGTAGTAGGTTATAGTTAATGCCTTTCCCATAATACAGAATTTTTCCTAGCAATAAATAATCAAAATCTGATTCTGTAATCTGAGGCAGACTTTTCTTACGGGCCCTTTAAGGGGTAAACGATCTTTATTTGACAAATTTGTTTGATAAACACATTTGTCAAATAAATTTCCGGAAGTATAATGTATCAAACATACCTGCAGATGATGGTCAAATAAAGACAAACATGAATACAAATAATTTGATCGTACGGTTTACGCGGCGCTTTATAATCTGCACCGAAACCCTTACTACGAATTTGACAGTGAGAGATGCCAAAACGAATTTTGTCCACTATTTTATAATGCAATAAAGACTAATATTTATAATTGCCTACATCAAATTAAAAAAAAAAACTTGCGCGGTAACCAAAAAGGTCCACTTGCTTTTTTATGATTTTTTATTTTTTGCATTTTTAATGCTATTTTATACGTATGATAAATTTAAATAGAAAAATATTGGAAAAAAATCAACTCACCCACAAGTGAATTCTCAGATGGGACTCGAACCCACGTCTTTTGGAAATCCGGTCCAAAGCTCTAACCACTGAACTCTCGAGACTTGCGGACCACCGTCGAAATTCTCCAATACTTTTATATTTTTAATACGCTGTAGGCCAGCGTAGTCACATCAATGCCATTGGACCGGAAATCCAAAGGTCGTGGGTTCGAGTCCCATCTGAGAATTCACTGGAGGCCGAGTTGATTTTTTGAAATATTTTTCTCTTTGAAATTTAATTTGAGGTCCACTTGCGATAAGCTATTACGTTTACCTAACCAAAGATATCGCTGCTTTTGTATGCATTAACTCTGAGTTAAATACTAGGGCGCTACATGACTGAAGCGAAATAGTAATGTGAAAAGGACGCGCGCGGGAACGAAACCGATTATGCAGATTAGGCGGAAACCCACGAAATCACTTCGTAGTCAATAACTATAGCGATTAAAAAGAAAATAAAACGACATAATGCTAAATATTATTGGTGTCCACTACCTAATTAAACCAATTACCAATTGTATATGTAACCCCATTGGAGAATATTTTGAATTTTCGAAAAGAAAATGTGTCGGGGCAAAATCATAAAACCGTTAATTACGAATCTAAATAAAGGTATGCAGAAATGAATATCCTCTAACCATTCTTAAGTTTTATATCGAAAAGTACATATTTTTTCCGTGCCTATAGCTGCTTTACCAAGCTTGGCGCATGTGGGCCTAAAGAAAGATTTATCAAATTCTTCAATAACTTATCTAATACGCAATCCAAAAATAGAGTTCACAGGAAGCGCTTGAGTAATATTTATTTGGGAAAGATAATCTGTTTGTGTCTGAGTCTTATCTGTTAGATTTATTTATTTCAGCGGGAGAAGTGATACAGAGTGATCGTTTGTTGTAACTCAACGGGGGATTTATGTAAGCACGTGTTGGTTTTGCTGGCCGTAGATTTTATAGATTGCTGACCATTTCTTCGATGGAGTTAGATAATAAAGAATTGAGCTTTAGTTTTTAAAGGTTCAGTGAAAAAGAAATGAAATCAGTAGGCCTGCAAGGAGCGGCTTTTATCGACTCAATAATTCTATAACGTGTCATGGTCCCGCTCACGTCGTAGCAAAGTAAGCAAGACAGCATGATGCGCTTTATCATATCGCGTGATACAGCGGTGTTTATCTAGGGGGGCTTGTAATGCTTTAGTTTATTTTTATGAACGACGGTGAGACTCTTAGCCTTCATCATACCTGATGTTAAGTATTGATAAAGCTGGAGATGGAAGCGAACCTCTCCCGAAATCCTCAATCACTGAGGAACTGGCTATCTTATCTCTAACTGCCGGAACAAACAATGCTGGAAACATTGTTGTTATGGCGTCAGACTTAAGATAAGATTAGATGGTGGTAGCTAGCCAGAGGGACTTAAAACAAGTCCTACCACCAACCAAGTTTATAATAGCTGTAAACTTTCGCTGTGGTCGGTTACGGGACATGTGACCAATAATATTTTAGACCCTTTCTTGCTTCGGATACTACTATCAGTCATTGAAATCTACCGGCTGTACATGCAGTCGCTAAAAACCACAAATTTGCCTTGGGCCCTCGTGATGCGGCATTCTTTTTGGTTGGTGGTAGGACTTGTAAGTCCGCCTAGTTAGCTACCACCATCTTATCTCAGTCTGTCGCCACAACAACAATGTTTTCAGCATTGCTGTGTTCCGGCAGTTAAAGATAAGAAAGCCAGTTCCTAGGTGGTTTAGGATTCTGGCAGAGGCTCGCTTCTATCTTCAGCCTTATCAATACTTAACATCAAGTATGTAATTACAGCTCTGAGAGCGCATGTTTTTGTGATATTTATTATGGAAATTTTGGTCCTCATAAATATAGCCACAGTCGACACGATAACAAAAAGATGATCAGGTATGATGAAGGCTGTCTCACTGTTTCGTTCATAAAATAAAAATATCATCCATCCATAAGGAAGGTAAAAATCTCATCCATCCATAAGGAAGGTTAATGCCCCAGAAGTGGGAACATTAAAATGGCAGGTGACGATGATGATAAAATAGTTTCATATAAAGTTAAGTACCATATGGTAACTTGCAAAATAATTTGAAAAAAAGAAGAAAATATTTTTTTACCCTTAAGTAGACCATAAAATACGAACTAAACAAACATAACTTTTTTAATACAAACCTTTTTCCTCTTTCAGCAATAGCAGTTACCTTTTACTATTATTGTTTCTCCCGAGAACCATATTTTTTTTTATATGCACAGGAATAGTACATTATTTCTGGGAAGTATGATTTATGAGGTCGGATACACCCCAAACAGACCTTTTCCACGTTATTTTGAATATCTACAAGGACTGTATAGACTTCTTGTGAAGTTTTATATTCTTTTATTGAAGGAAAGTAAATATGAAACCTGGATGATATACCTATTTTAAACGGTCAATAAATGTCTTCGTCTATCTCAAAATAATATTTATGTTGAAGTTACCAACCTGATCGGATCTAAATAACTAAATTATAGCGACAAAAATAGCCTGTAGATATAAAATATCTATTTGTGACTATTAACTGAAAGTGGCCATAACAGGTAGCTTAGGTTAACCACAACCCGCAGGCTGATTAACTGACAAAAATCACTTAGCAACTAGTTTCGTGCTGTCATTAGTATCACATTTTCATACTGTATGACAGCCAAAATCGCGACGAAACTGAAACTGAACCAAATTTTCATTACATAATCAGTCTTCAGTAGGCTTAGCACGATAAACTATCGAAATAGTGTCGAGTAAGTATCGAGCACGTAATGTCAAAAACTGTATAGGAAAATGTAGTTCCGTTTACGTCCAGTAGGAACGCTGCTCAATTATCTGCTCATACATTTTTTAAGTTCTTTACTTCCTCGAAAGTTATTCGTACTTGGCCGAATTCACGAAGCTTGTATTAAGATAAATTTGAAATAGAAAATATTGGAAAAAATTAACTTGGCTACAAGTGAATTCTCAGATGGGAATCGAACCCACGACCTTTGGAAATCCGGTCCAATGCTCTTACCGCTGAGCTACCGAGACTTGCGAACCACTGTCGAAATTCTCCAATACTTTTATATTTTCAATACGCTGTAGGCCAGCGTTGTCACATCAATGCTAAGAATATCCTTGCATTCGAAAGAAACATCTTTTCAGGTGTTTAACGATCGATTAAGATGCAACAGCCAATAATTTATGTATATGTAATTTATGTATGTATTGACTTTCGAGTTTCTATATTTGTTTTTTTATAGATAAAGGGAGTTTCACCCGAGTTCTTTTCGTAATAACACGTGTTGTGATGCTCCATTTTTAACTTAATCTACCGTACAATTTCTATATATTACAAAATATATTTACTTGACATTGGCAAAATTCGCGTATTTAACGCGAGCACGCCATTAATTAAGAAAGAAGAAGAAGAAAGAAGTATAGATAAATATTACTGTCTCTTGTTTCTCATTTGGTACGATAGAGCAACGCGGCTTCCTATGGTAACAACCAATGCGTCGTAACTTTTATCAAGGGGATCAATAATAATAATATACTACTTACACGTAAATCGGCTCTTACTAACGAAATGAGAGCTCAATTAGTGATATTAAGTGATATAAGAGCCGTTATTCACTTAATGATGGACATTGACTCGGTATCTAACAATATTATTATTATTATCGGATAATGTGCTAGTAGTATTGTATGCTTTATTTATTTTTGTTGTTTGGCAATAAAAATATAAGGAAGCTGAGGTGGATGTGTGAAATGACGTGGATGGATAAAATTAGAAGTCGCTTTTTATTTAATGATCGATAGAGAAATGCAAAATGCTGATAGGGTTTACCTTTTTATTAAAATCATTCCGTTTTGGAATTTGGCGAACAAAAAACACATGAGACTGCCGATTTAGATATGTAGAATAATGAACTTGAATGGCTGAAATTAGAAATATGCTAGCGGCCGCCCGCAGTTTTACCTGTGTGGTTACCGTACCCGTTACTGTAAAAATATCGAGATAAAAAAAAACTATGTAATAATCCAGGCTATTTAGTATCTGTGTGCCAAATTTAATCCAAATCCGTTCAGTAGTTTTTGCGTGAAGGAATAACAAAAAAACTGACACATTTTCGTATTTATAATATTAGTAGGAGATGGTAAGAGCGTCTGGGTTGTTTTCATTGGTACCTGTCATATTAAGTATGTATTTACAAAAAAAAGTATATAAGTATGTTTATCCGTTATCTAGTATCCATAATACAAGTTCTTCATGAAACTTAACGTGGGCTAGATAATTGGTGTGATTGTATGCAAATATTTATTTATTATATTACTCCAAAAAAATTTAAATCCCATTTTCGAACTTAAAATCTTACATCTTTATTATTTAACACAGTATACTTACACTGTTTCAATTTCAATCTATAGATAATTCTATAGAGTTACACTATTTCAACCTAATAAATAGCCGTCCAAACACTAACACAACCCTTTCAATTACCTTTAGAAATACCGCTTAATATCAAATTTACATAAACATCGAAACGTTTACGCAGCATTAATACTTGTAATAAAAGTTTACGACTGAACGTGTTGGAACAATTAGAAATTATCAAACATAATGTTGATGGAGCCATACTTAACGATCACATAAATGTTTCTTCCTCCCCACTTCTGCGTATTTGTAGACAAACAAACAGTGATAGGGATTCATAAATAATAAAAAAAAAAAAAAAAAAAAAAAAAAAAAAAAAAAAAAAAAAAAAAAAAAAAAAAAAAAAAAAAAAAAAAAAAAAAAAAAAAAAAAAACTTCCATCGATATCACATATTTATATCTTTTACATTTAATTTACATTTATTATAACAATTTCCATTAATTATAACTCTGTCTCACTCTTATAGTCGCGATGCGTCACACTGGGGGCGGGGAGGGGGGGAGTGGGAAGCATTAAATACGGCTGTTTAGGGCCATTTTACTCACTCGGTGCTGAGATTGGCACGGTCTAACAACTCCTGAGGATGCTCCGTGTGTGGGCGAAACACGTGTAGAGTAGTCGGTGAAGGTGCAAGGTGTGTCACTGGGCTGCATCTGCATTTTTTCTTGCGGAATTACGCGACATATTTTTCGTTTTCTACTAAGATATGGATTTCCGCCAAGTAACGCCTGATTCTATCAAATGTTTACGCAGCAAATAAATTTTATATTACGCTAATATTTATAACACGTCCGTGTTTCAAATATAGATAATGCAATATGTAACGGAAATACGAAATAATATTTAAAGGGGTGATCACAGAATACAAGAAGTATTAGGGTGGTGATTGACCTGTAAAATTGTCTTTGTAACTATACGTTAGGACGAAATAATCGGTCTTTTACAGCAATTGCCGATTTATTTCTTAGAAAATCTTACAACTTTTAGGAAAAAAAGTATATCAATTGCTTGATTTTATATTAAATTAAGATCATAACGGTCAAGAATCTTTATTTTTACTATAAAAAATACCTCGAAAGGTACTCTTTTTTTCATTAACAAAAATTAACACTTTATTTAATATAATTCATAAGATACTCATATTTTTTTAAACAAAAATATAGCATTAGATTGCTTGGTCTTCATACAATGCTTGTTACCTACAAGTGTTACCACTTAAAAAATGTGGCATTAGCATTTGCGGTAGTAACTATATGAAATAATGTTAGTATGGAAAACAAACTTTCTTTGAAGTTCTTCATACAAATCGGCAATTTCATAGGTAAAGACCTAATATTTCATGTCAGTACAGCAAGCTGAACTGCCGTAGTGAGTAAAGGTGGGTCCAGTATCCGTACCAAGACGCCGTACCACCGACCGTACCGTACCAAACGCGCGTCCAGACTAGCGTTCTTGATCGCGACGCAGCTGCCTCATACAAAACGGAGGTACGGTACGACCCGCTTTAAAAAGACGCTCACCGCAAGTAAAACACGCTCGCTTTGAACGTTACATACGTTACGACGAAATGTTACAGGTTCGTCACCACTTTAAGGCCCACTTGCGCCAAGCTGGGTTAATACATTTGACCCGGAGTTAGTGCTACTTTTGTATGCGTATAACTCTGGGTTAAATTTTCGCCGTTCTTTTGCGATAGAAGCAAAGCAGTCTGTACGTCATCCTTCTATACGTTTTTAAATGTCTTTACGTTGCCATAAACATTTCTTTCTTTCAAATATGATACAATCTATCGCACAAACGGAATGAGAAAGTCTTAATATATGGTATGAAGAATAAAAAAAATGGTAATTCTTTTTGTAATCTAAAAAACCGGACAAGTGCTAGTCGAACTCGCCCACTGAAGGTTCCGCACATATTTAGTAGGTAGTGTCTCGCAGTTTTTTCCAAAGTTTCCCGAAATACAGTTTCCAAAACTTGAAACAAAATTTTTCACCATTTACTTAATTACAAATGGCCAGTTTTCAGATTGTTTCCTGGACTTGTAGTAAAAGACGATATTACTTAGATTGAATATATAGTTTTAATTTCAACTCGATACTTCCACGCGTTCCCGAGTTTATTCCGAAAATTTGTTTCCAAAACTAAAGATTATATTTTTATGATTTAATTACAAATATATAGTTTTTTATATATTTTCCTGTATTTGTAGTAAGAGACGATATTACTTACCACATTTCATAGATAAAGTACAACGGGAAGTACCCTTTGAATTTTGATTCCCTTGAGAGTATCAGAGTTTACGTTTTTGCGGAAAAAATGGCCTTACCTTTTTTAAAGTTAATTATGAAATTTGTTTTTTTTTACAGCTTCAAGAGATTGTAAACGTGAATATATGGTTTTGATTTCAATTCGATACTTTCGTGCATTCTCGAGATAAACTCACTCGGACGGACGGACAGACGGACAACAAAGTGATCCTTTAAGGGTTAATTTTTTTCTTTACAGGTTCGGAACCCTAAAACTTATGAGTATTTTTGTACATTTTGAGTAGCAAAATCTACCCTTGAAATATTAATTTTATAATTATGTAACATCCTGTGTAGTGTTAAATTTCCATTACGTGGTGTGTATGAGATATATTAAGATCTGGTTTTAGTTCATTTCAAATGGATTGTTGTTTTCACAATTTGCTCTACCGCTTACGAGTGTTGTGAATAAGTTATTATCATAAAATGATGATGTATTACTGAGTTTCAGTTTAAAATAATTGTAAGATTTTAAATAACTGTCTCTATAACTGTTACTATTTTTTGTAAGTCTCAACTACTGTCTCTCTCTCTGCGAACTTGAACCTGAACCTAGTCGATTTTTTCCGATCAACATCTTAGTCAACTAACCATTACCAAATGTGACGTCGGCGTCGTTCGAGGTGCTGCTGGGAGTATGGTTTTAATACATTTTACTGCCAACCCCGCGAAATTTAGAGCGTGAGGTTATATCATGAGATGATGAGTATCAGTATTTCGTTTTACCGTATCTTTCTAGTAAAAAATACAATCTTGAATGCAAAAATACCTACTGTTTATCAACTGCCCCCTTACACGGAATCGAGTTCATATTAGGATCGAATCAACGTAAAAATCTGTTATTTTGGTACTTTGAAAATGGTTGCTATGGTTACCATAGTACCGTTTTGACACTATTTCGATCCTGGGGGCCTACTGTCTATGTTGTTTCCGTAGTTTTGAGTTTTGAATTGATTATAACAAAGTCTTGAGAACGATCCGAAAGTAACTCGAAACTACGGAAACAGCTTAGAGAGTAGGCCCCCAGATGTGAACTCGGTTCTGTCTAGAGTAACCCCCCTAATTCATGTCTGCACTCCTTAAACAAATAAATTAACAAGTTCCATAATCACAGGTCGTATAACCTAAGAATTATAATTATTGTTATAAAATAAATATCACATCAAACACACATCTACTTAGAAACCTCCCTTAATATATTCGGAATTAGGTTGGTTTTCGTAGTTCAACTGTTCACCTTGATATATTGTTGACACTGTTGACAGCACCGTCAATCATTTCCACGTAAATCGGAAATAATCGGAATGTACTTTCGATGTAATCTTGTATTTGTTGTTTCTATTATTATTATTTTTGTATGAACTATAACTACTTAATAAGTTTTTTGAACTTCAATTTACTTATATTTTCAATTATGATTTAGTCATCATTATAAAATAGCTGTGTGGGAGTGAGATATTGCGAGATATTTATTTATAAACACGTTAAAAAATCATTATACCCTTTTTAGTAGATGTCTTTTTTAAAGAACGTTATTTAAATAAACATTATGACTTGCTCTAGTAAGAAATTTGGCAAGAAAAGTTCAGCATCATTGTCAGGAATGGACGCCAAAAACATAACATGAATCACCTAAGAGTAAATTTATTGAAATAATATTTTCATCGAAACGGAAATTAATAAGGTTTTAATAATTAACTAAATAAAATTTGCCGTTTTTTAGTTATTTTAAGATAACAAATTGTATAACAGTTCTAATACTCAAAATATTATTTTTATTATTTTCCTGTAGTGTTTTTTCGATTAAAATCTGTCATAATACTTACTTTTGAATATAAAATACTTATAAGTTTTAAATTTGTATGTCAAAGTCAAAGATTAATAACGTACCTAAGTATCGCGTTTTGCATTTTGCGACCGCGAACTATTTCAAATTTGTTATTTTAGTTAAGTTCTCATGTAAGTGACTATGTATGTCTTTAAGAGAATAAATTTTTAAACCTTAAACCTTAATACTCAAAAGACTAATACTTAACAACTTTTTTATTTTGCGGAGTTTACACTGTTGGGTGGAGAGTAGACATCTTTGAGTACTTGTGTTCTGTCACAGTTCTATATTCATGTTTACCCATGTTTGTTATCTCGTCACAATATTATGCTTCGGCTGTCTGGCAGCTCGAAACAACATGACGACAAGTGCCCTAACGCGGAAGTGAGTATGTACACCAATTGCTCGGTGAATGGAGTTCATGGTTGTCACTAAGCAGAAAAAACTCACTTCAAAAACTAAAAATATAAACTAACGCGGATGTGAGTACGTACACCAATCGCTCGGTAAATGGAGTTCATTTTTTTTCACTAGAAGAAAAAACTTTTTATAAAAAATCAAAAACTCATTTCCAAAAGCACAAAAAACTTTTGTAGTCGGTGCCAGCCAAGTCATTCTACGTTGCGCTTCTATTACCTATACTTTTATTTTTCTTGCCTCGACTTCAAAAGTTTTATTTTTTACTTTTGGCAGTGAGTTTTTGATTTTTTATTAAAAAGTTTTTTCTGGCTGGCGTTGCATTTTTACCTTTTTTGTAGTAAAATTTAAAAGTGTATTGAATTTCTTCATTAGATTCACTCATCTTGACAGTAAGAAAAACAAATGAAAATCACACATTTTCCGAATTTGAATTTGGAATTATCGTCTATAAAATTTAAACTTTTATTGATACCAAAACCAGCCAGATACAAATAGTATAGCCAAAGAGATTTTATTACAAGTTCATACATACTATATGCGAAAAGGCTTCTTCCCCAACCTAATATATAGATATCACTAGACGAACGTAGTCTGCAATTTTGTCTGCATTGATTATTATTTAGCAACCGTAATTTATAGAAAAATGGTTTCCATGACAAAATAAAGTATTTCTAAAGCAAAAATTAATTCTTAAATTAAAAGTAATAATACATTAATACAGAAAGAGGGGGAGCGGGTCTGATCAGGATTGTAGGTCTATCTTGAGCATATTTTTTGTTAATAATAGCAGAATTTGTTTAAAGGACATAAATCTGAATAAAGATGAAAAGCAATCTCATATTATGCGAATTGGATCTAATATCCTGTGAGCCGTAATAATCCAGCATTATTACGATTTCATATCCTCTACTTCTCGGAAATCAAAATTTGGTTATATGAAAGAAAAATAAAGAAAGACAATAACTACATATTATTTTGTAAGCAAATGATAAGAACACAATTATGTGATAAATATTAAACAAGAAAATATACTAGAAAAAAGCAACTAGTCTCATGTCGCCCTGACGGGATTCGAACCCGCATCCTTGGGAGTCCGGCCCAATGCACTAACCAATTATGCTACAGAGACCTATGAGGACACGTCGAATTTTTCTAGTATATTCACCGTTCTACGGTGTTCTACTATGCTACGGTGAATATACTAGAAAAATTCGACGTGTCCTCATAGGTCTCTGTAGCATAATTGGTTAGTGCATTGGGCCGGACTCCCAAGGATGCGGGTTCGAATCCCGTCAGGGCGACATGAGACTAGTTGCTTTTTTCTAGTATATTTTCTTGTTTAATATTTATCACATTAAAATAGCATTGTAAAATGCAAAATTGAAAAGTTATAATTAGATGGCTGTTTCATCTTTATCGATAGTCAAACATCTGTAAAGATGTTTCTTTCGAATGCGAGGATATTTCTCTCATTGATGAAGCGACGGTGGCCAACACCGTAGAACGGTGAATATACTAGAAAAATTCGACGTGTCCTCATAGGTCTCTGTAGCATAATTGGTTAGTGCATTGGGCCGGACTCCCAAGGATGCGGGTTCGAATCCCGTCAGGGCGACATGAGACTAGTTGCTTTATTCTAGTATATTTTCTTGTTTAATATTTATCACATAAAAATAGCATTGTAAAATGCAAAATTGAAAATTTATAAAAAGAACACAATTAATTGAAACATTAATATGAGGAAGACAATATTATGAAAAATAAAGACATTTAACATCAAATACTTTTTTCTTCGAATGCTCTTTCGAATGAAATAAATAATAAAAAAATCTTTATTTTGCTAGAAACACGTAGTCATTTAAGAGAAGTTCAACATGTTTCGCTGAATCTTTCAGCATGCAAAAAGGCAAAGCATATAATTATTTGGTTATTAATAAATTTTTGAAAAAAATACAGTTAATTCATCATAAGCGATTCAATAACATAACACATTAATTCTATCAATATCAATCATGTCCTTCCATGTCATGTCATGCGAGGATATTTCTCTTATTGATGAAACGACAATGGTCAAAGGCGAATATACTAGAAAAATTCGACGTGTCCTTATAGGTCTCTGTAGCATAATTGATTAGTGCATTGAGCCGGATTCCCAAGGTTGCGGGTTCGAATCCCGTCAGGGCGACATGAGACAACTTTTTTCTAGTATATTTTCTTGTATATTATTTATCAATTTATAACTGTTTTCAGCGTTGTTGTGTTCCGGCAGTTAGTGGTAAAATAGCCAGTTCCTCAGTGGATGAGGATTTCGGGAAAGCCTCAGCTTTATTATTACTTAGTTAACATCACGTAGGTGCCTATGATGAAGGCTAAGCAACTCCCAGTTGCTTCGTAAAAAAAACGATTAAATATTTTCAGCTACGTACACACAAAACTGCCCTTGAAAACGTACAGGATTGAGGCAAATAGTTTAAATCATAGAGGTATTAAAACAATTTGAATATGGGGATAAAAAGCATCCATGTAGTTATACCGGCTGGTCCCGTGTGGTGAGTCATGCTAATTATCCTTATAAATCTAGGTCTTTCTGCGCCAGTAACTGGGTTATTAAAAAACTGGGATATTATTGTGGTTTACCCATGTAGGCCCTTTTGACGCTTCGATCTTCTTCCATTTGAATTATTACGTGGATTTCTGCTAGACAACCCTATACGCCGACAATGACATTGCAACTTGCATCAATAACGCAACGACACCGCACGAATGCATACAAATGACATTTTAATTGTTCCTTGCCGCTCTTTCTGCAACCAGCAATTTCCGTTTAAATATTTTTTTTAAAGTTCTGTAAAAAATAAAATTGAATCCAAGTTAGTACATGGAATATATTTTAAAAGAATTATTGATATACATGGCGTCCCACGGATCTGCCACATGGAGGGAAAATTAAATATTGGAGATAGGACACTTTGTTTTAAATTTGCTGTTTATATTAAATAAGAAGTAGTACCGTGTTTAAAGATATCTTATTATTTTTTTTAGTAATTAGTAATTTTGTTTTATTAACAAGTACCCCACTTTTCAAGCAAAATACAATGATTTAATTTGAATCTACCTACGTATCAGAGAACATTGGACTGAAAACATTCCTCATCATTTGAGCCGTGGGATGCCCTGTAGATCATAGGTAGATTAAAAACGCTAAAACCAAAGTGAATTTATAGATAAAAATAACGAATACCTATGAGAAAACATGCAGTCATTGAAAAGATTTTTATTTAAAGAATTTATGAAATCACACATCATCCCGACAACATTTACATTTTTTAAGAAATTATTTAAATAACTTTAAAACACCCAAAACGATATATAATAAGGCGAAAACAATTTTTTTTAAAACAATTACTAATTAAAACGGCATTTTGATGTTTTTAGGGTTCTGAACCTTTAAAGAAAAAAGAGGAACCCTTATAGGATCACTTTGTTGTCCGTCTGTTCGTCCGTCCGTCTGTCCTCGTTTATCTCGAGAACGCGTGGAGGTATCGAGTTGATATTAAAACTATATTCCATTTCAGGTCAACAGTTTGTTGAAGGGGTAAAAAATCAATTTTGTAAATTAGAAAAGATAGGACCGGTTATGGCGCAAAAAGTCGTAGATTTCGTAGATATAAACTTAAAACTATACATTTTTTATTTGCGCGTGGAGGTATCGAGTTGAAATTAAAACCATATATTCACGTTAATAACCTCTTGAAGTAGTATAGTAAGTACATTATTGCAAAGGCCGTGAAATATGCAATTGCAGGTCGAGTATGAGTTTGAAGGCCGAGCCGTAGGCGAGGACTTCACTTATACGAGACAGGCAATTGCCATTTCCGCCGAGGCATCAATTCTCAAAAGAATGCAGGGAAATAAAACATACTTTTTATATTATAATTACTAAAAGAAAATCAAATTCATTACATGAGCGTCTTTTTGAATTTGGAACATTACAGCGCTCCGTATGAAACGACGTGCTGGAGTTGTTAAATACTCTTTGTAATGTTCCAAATTCAAAAAACGCTCCTGCAATGGATTTGCTATTCTTTGTCCGTAAATTCGATACTTCGCGTGTCCTTTTTGAAAATAATGACAACATTTCCATGCATGTTTGAGAAAAAATATTTACACAGCAGCAGTACAGCGAAATGTATTAAAAAAAATATTAATAATACACAACCTATGACTCACTAGAAATGACAACCAGCCACTCTGTAACTTTTACAGCTACAGTGGGCAACAGAGTTTGGCATGTGGTGGAAGTGCATTGCCGCTTTTTCATACAGAGTCCTTACATTATTTTTTGCTGTAGCAGCCAATGTACTTGCACCTTACGCCAAACTTGGAAGCCCAGTGAAGCTGTCATAATTACAGAATAAGGGGCAGGGGTCGTATCATCATTTATCATCTACTGTTCAATAATATTTATTTATTTAATACCATTACCTAGTCATACCGTGTCCAACAATTATTATTATTATACAGTATTTACTCGACTAAAATCCAGTACCTACTAAGATCGAAGAATAGCTCAATGACAATAAATGTCTACAATTGACATTATGTTACTCTTCTAAAACGTAGGTATCGTTGTTCAAACAGCCAATATGTTAAAATAAATTGGATTTCACGCGATAAATTTAAGCTTGTGAACGTTTTACGACGTGTGAACCGCCAATACACAATAGTAAATCACTTAGGTCGTTTTGTATTAAGATGTTCGGGTGGGGTGATGGTGACAGCGGAATAAAGACAGTTATTTTTGACACAGTATAAAGATACGCAGTATTTTGTTTTCTTACTAAAAGTCCACTTGCGAGTAATACCCGATGCGTCTCGGTTGGGCGAGAGCTCGGCACGTAACTTAAGAATGAGGCTTATCGTATATATCCTAAGACAATCATAATAAGAATAGATTAAGCTTTAGGCTCTTGATATTGGGCCTGTAAGTTAGTGCCTTAGTGGATTTAAGAACGTTTTAAATAAAAGGTTAGTACAAAGCAATTTTTAATTAAGGTTAAAAAAATAAGAATATCCTTAGGCGATTCTTAAGTTCAGCTGCTCAACTGAAAAGTAGAAAAAATATGTTCTAAGCCGTGTAGTGACGGCCTAACGGCCTAAGAATACAAGTATCACCACTCCCTTACATGCCTGGGATGTCGTAAGAGTCGACTAAGAGGCTCGACGCATTGAACACCTGTGCGAGAGAAGGAAAATTTGAAACAAACCCTCTACCAACCCTTCTGGCCAGCGTGGTAGCAGTAGGCTAATAGCCTCCTATGAACGCCACAATAGGCGTGAGCTAGGAGAGGCATATGTCCAGCAGTAGACGTCCACAGGCTGATGATGGAAGCGTGTTCCATTTTTTTCAAGTTCTGAAAGTTCTTTTCTAGAAGTTGTATTGGAAGGTTATGTAAGAATTAGTAAAAATTCAAGAAACATTTTGCTTACAAAAAATAGCGAAAGTAAGTCTAATTCTAAATTTTTTAAATCTATTAGCCTCCTCCGTCGGTTAATCCAATGGCAATTTAGTGTAGATGAGATATATAGTAGGTAGTTTAGCATAAATGTTAGCTTTAGACGCAATTTATATGGATAAGGTGTTAATTGAATCAAAATTGTCATCACCGTAATAATAGACGTCGCTCCTATTATATCGTGCCTGCAATAAATACAAATAAGAGAAGATAGGATGTTTGTTGGTATAATCTGAAACAGAGGTTTCCAAACTTTTAAGTCAAACCCCCATATTGTGATTGTAATAAATAAGTAAAAGAAAATGCACTGTTTGTTGAAATGTTCCGAAACAGAGTTTTCCAAACCTCTTATTTTTGACAGCAGGTTTGTGATATGAATTACCTTGATAACTTCAGCACATACCAAAATCATAATTGCAAAATAATGTAAAAGTTGCCCTTTCCAAATTCATTTGGGCGAAGTATGGGAAAGTATCTAGGTAATTATATCTACTTCCAAATGTATTACCACATTCAATATGAATTTATGTCGATAAAGAAAAAGATAATACACACTAATAATAATAAATAAATAATAAAATTGGACCTCTTCAACCTCCTTAAATAAAGCATCACAAGACCGCCGGCGCACAACAACGAAACATCTATTATGTCTCATTTTCCGATACCTGACAGGTTAAAATATTTCTGAGTCTTTTATCCTCGTAGACTTTCAGTGGTGAGGCGTTATCACCCATTTTGGGAAAGACTGACCTAACTGACATTAAATAACCCATAATTCGCTCCGTTAGCCACTTTATTGACAAATTTCGGCGGGAAAAATATTGTCTGTACTCTGAATTGTTTCATTTGTATGCGAATTGATTTATTGATTGTCGTATGTCAAAATCTTGGGTGAGATCCAAATCATTTTGTTAATATGATACATAACAGCTTAATCTCCAGTCAAAGTTTTCAATTTGTAATCATCTTTTAGTTTTTTATTACTTTTTTTTTTGTTTTACTTTTATTTTTGCTTTCCGCTCATTTTCGATCGTTTCAGTTTAAAAAGTGTAACGGCAACTGACACTACGGGAGTTGAATAACCGTTGATTAACGCTACACATGTCATTGCATTTCAGTCGTTTCTGTGGGATTGAAAGGACAGAACGGTGTTTTAAATGACAAAAAAAAAAACCTCTTCAACCTCCTTACATTTGATTAGTTAAATTTCTTAATTTAGCGCAGTTTTAACCATATCAATAAAAACTAAGCAAATGCTATAAAAATCCCTTCAATTGGTACTACAATCATTTTCCATTTTTTATCAACCAACCAAATCGGTCAATTTACTTAGACCAGCCTTTCAAATATAAAAAAAGCACCTACCTACTTGATAAAAATCAGTCCCAATCACATTTGGTTTCTAATCAATAACACATTTTCGACAACTTTTGTTCGTGCTATGTTTTTAATCCATTAGTACATTGACAACGAAAACACATGAATGTCGTTAATCTACCGTTTTCAAGGCACGATGTTTATAAATGTAATGTAAAAAGGAAATAACCGTCATGGCGACTGACTTTTCCGCCGCAAGAGTTCCCACGTGACCTCGAAATGTCAAATGTGACGTCATACGTATTGTAAATAGAAACTGGTATAGAAGTGACTGGAATAAAATCTTGTGGAAGTCAACACCTTGGGATTGCTGTTTACAGGTAAACAATTCTAGGAAATTATATTTGCAGTAAGAAGAATGGTAATTGAAAATGGGGATGTGAGCTTTTGGAACGTCCAATACAATAATCATTTGTTTCGTATTGGATTTAGTTATTGATTGCCCAATCAAAATCTCTCGGGAGTCTTGCTGAATGCCGGGTCAAAGGGGCGATTGACACCACACGGTCCCCCAGGACCCTACGGCGGTGAGAGAGCAAGTAGCGAGGGGTTTAGCTGGTAGTACCTCCTCCCGGCCTTCCATCGAGCCTTCTGAGGCGGGATGGGGGGCCGGGAGGCGTCAGGTGAGCCCAGCATAACCTGTTTGGTATGCGTAATAGCATTCCTGTCACTAAAAAAAAGGAGTCTTGCTGAATTGACTTTTTTTCTTTATTTAAATGTTCGTCTCTAACTTAGTTCTTCTAATGTTACGATAAAGTGACATTATTAAAGTGCTTAGTATTGTACTTTAAGGTTGGGTACTCGGTTTGTACTAAATACACAACAATTTCATTTACTAATAAACCAACTAATTATTTTGACTCTAGACTTTTTCTACATAATAACTAATAAGGTTTAAAAGTTTACAGTAAACCTAAGATTTTGATAAACTTTGTTAGTTTTAGTTAAATTATTACTACAAAACATAAAAAAAAAATCTTTTCAAGATACATGCCTTCACAGAAACAGTAAGTTGATAATTTTAAACTCTATTAAAATTAGCACAACGTTAATTTTTCACGTTACATGATATTTTGTTTCAATTATCAAGAACTCTCAATGTATAAGAGTTTGAGAGGACCTTTTGAAGTCTGACCTCCTTCTTGTGACCTCAATATGAAGAGTACTCGTTGCGATAATAAGCGAGTTTGGTAGTACAAGACCGGGTTATATTGTAAAAGTAACCTTCCCTCTATAGTAATAGGGTAGGTTAAGAATTTAGCAGGAACAGAGGGGGTAGTGATAATAAATAATTTAGTTACAGTTAGTTCGGCTTTTGTTTGTAAAGAAAATGAAAAATGTTTTTTTTTTTATTAATTCAATTGATCTTTTATGAATTGTCAGTTTTGGCCTACCTACCACCCGTTTCAGACTCTTTTAGCTGACAAGTAAAAACGGGCGCAGAAAAACTTACCAGCTTTACAAACAATTATATCATTACTAAATACAAACCAACGAAAGTATTATTTGATTTGACTGGTGAGTAACATAGAGACAGTATGTAAATTATCAGTTCCATGCATTACATCATCATTAGTGGGCAAGGTTAGAGGAAGCAGCAATACGATTCTGAAGATGATAGCTGACAGGATGGATGCAGCTGTCTTCCGGAGGTTCACTGGATTGCATGTTTTACATGTGGGCCAGTGAGTCTACGGGTTGGGATGTTTGCATTCTATCTAGTTTTGTTAATTGGTTATTAACATAGTTGTAAGTCTATTGTTACTAATATACTCTACCTGTATTTATTCAATTGTATTATAATTTTTTGTGCCGTGTGGTGACGGCCTAAGAATACAAGTGTCACCACTCCCTTACATGCCTGGGATGTCGTAAGAGTCGACTAAGAGGCTCGACGCATTGAACACCGGTGCGAGAGAAGGAAAACTTGGTAGCAGTAGGCTAATAGCCTCCTATGAACGCCACAATAGGCGTGAGCTAGGAGAGGCTTATGTCCAGCAGTGGACGTCCACAGGCTGATGATGATGATGATGATTATAATTTTAATTTAATGTAAAATTAAAGTATTTTTTTAAGTGATTAATTGTAATTTGTGACTATTTACCATGGTCTGATTTATTTATTTTTTATTACAGTCATTAAGATAATCTTGTATCTTTGGTCATGAGCGTCTTTTTAACATGTTTTATTTTAATTTAGATAGAAATAAGAAGAAATGTTTCAGTTAGTTAGGTACTAAATTTTTTGGCAGTTACTGTCATGAGACGAAACATTATAAGATAAATTTTTATTTCCAACATACAGCACCACACATTTATGCAAACAAGAATAAAACACACAAATTAAGAAACACATTATATCAGCTCAATATGTGTGCCGCATCGATAGAAAGAGGCAAAAACTAAGTGATACCTTTACTTCACAGCAAAGCACTGATTTTCAGTTTATGCCTAGAGTAAGCGCGAATCCACGTCTACGACACAGGCATATACGAGATAAATGATTAATTAATGGACGTTTATTATTAAATTCAATACAAAAACATTAGAAAAAACAAGCAATTAAAAAAAAACGATAATAGTATTAAAATGATATCAAAATAAAATAAAAATATAACAATTAAAATTATGATAACATTATGAATAAGTTAAGAATCAATTATATACTTTTCAAATAAATAAAATTTAATTATACTCATACTGTGTGTGAGTATTACGAGTATAAAAGTATGACGAAAATTATTTCTCGTGAATGTTTTAATACGAGGTATTTAAATATACATTTTTTTTCATCGTTAAGTCTATGAAAATGTTGAATAAATTATAAATTTGCCCGTATTTAGCTTGTACTAATAAGCTTCCGCTGACAGACTGAGTTTTTGTAGGTTCCAGTCAATTCATTAAATTTAGTACAAACAGTTAATTTTCGATTATCCGAAAAATAAATGTATTCGAAAATAATCTTTATTCATTTATAATAGAGATTTGCCACGATCTGTCTCTCATTCTCCTAGGAATTAAATGGCTATTCATTTGTTTCGACGAACTTTGGACATTGGCTCCAAAATTAAAGACAAAGAAAGGAAAGCAAGAGAAAAAATATTAGTATATTTGAATATAAGCATTATAAATGCAATTTTTTTATCGTAAAGTACAATAAAACTTGACATCCAGTATTCTTTATCCGACCCGATACACGCAATAGCTTTTGTTTCATCAGCTCAAACTATCAACGGTACCATACCACAGAGGTAAATACAATCCAGAAAAAATACGACTTTCATATTTACCTGTCTCTTTGATAGTCACGCACCCTCGTAATAAGACTGACAAATTGACATAGTTTCACAATACTACCACTGTGGAGAAATATTTACGCCAGTATTGAATATCAAACGAACTTTATTCGAAAGACGCAAAAATTCTGGATCAACGATGGGCTGCAATAACAGTTTTGTGGCTAAATTCCTTTTGTGCTAATTCGCGTGTAATAACTTTAGCAATAAATCAATTTAAAGAGGTAAAACATTTTCTTTCTTACCTTGAACTTAGTTCTGCTATACAATGTCATTTTACATTTACCCAAAAGCTCAAAATTATTTTTAAAGATTATTTTTACAAACAACTTTCTATGGACTCAAACCTGAAAACGCGAAAAAAGCAACTGTTACTCGTATAAACAAAATTTTATTAGAAATCAGCTAAAATATATGAAACAGCTAGGACCAACGGCTTTACTTGCCTTCCAAAGTACGGAACAGCTTGAGATAATAAATATTTGGTTACCTGTCCCGTGATCGACCTTTTGCGAAAGTTGCTTAACCGCTACAATCGCATATCACCTCTACATACGTCACCGAGCTTCTAGAATAGAATATCGTTTATTTTGTTGCAACACACATAGGTACATCTTATAATTTAGGTTCATAATATTAGTTATAATCACTACGTTAGACGTAGTGCGGGTGCATCTATGTGCAACAGCAAAACAGGATCTAGGCTCGATGTAGTATTTTCGCTAGTGGGATGAGCGAAACATCGATTTCAGCCTTCACCCTATTGATGGCTGGGCGGGAAATTAATGACGTACATAAGTGTTAAGTATAAAAAAGTAACTTTAAAGTCTTTAAATGTGGGAAGGGAAAGTACTTCTCAAAGTCCACATTAAGCCGGCGGCGACTGACCTGTAACATTTCGTCTTAACGTAACACTCGAGGCGAGCGTTTTACTTGCGGCGCGCTTGTTTTACTCGCGGCGAGCAGGTTTTACTCGCTGCGAGTGGGTTTAACTCACAACGGCATCGGCAGCAGCTCGCTTGCTGAAATATTTGATCTTATGCTATATCAAAATAAAGTTAATAATTAGGAAAAATGGGATTATTATCATGTTTGTATTTGTTTTCGAGTAACTCAAGTCCGCGAGCTACTGAAGTTAAAAAACAAATATAAACATGTTAAAAACCATTTTTTCCTTATAATGTTACTATAGCATTTGTTAATGACAAAAAGAGACCGTCAACAGTGTATAGGAACTCGCCATATTCATTATTTGATAATAAGTTCGTTTATAGGTCGAACCACTATTGATCGTACCCCCATACTATTTCGTGGAATCAGTGTATTTAACGAAGCCGTAAGCATCGGTATGATTGATATCAAAATGAGCTTTATTTAGTTCGCTGAATTCAAGTTAGATATAGCCAAATATAGCCAGAGTTGACACGCTAAGAAGATGAAGATTATGAATAAGAATTAACTACAAAAGACACGAAATAAATGTGAGAAGTAAGTTGCTTGTTGTGTTGCCAGCCTTTTGCGCGAAATAGAGAAGCAGTCCATAAGTTTACATTTATGCGATTTTGAATTTCTTTTCGTTGTAATGCAACGTACCTGTTTTCGATGCTTTTTATTGGTGAAGGAATTTTCAAAATTGGTTCAGTAGTTCCAGAGAGTTTTTTTTGCAAACAAACTCACAAACTTAACCTCTTCTAACAAATAGTTAAGAAGCAGTAGAAGTATGAAAGTATCAATTTATTGTCACGATACATTTCACTTCAACGTTTTCCGACGATTTACGAATCATTTAGAATTGTCTCTTCGAATAAATTTAGACCAATTAGTGTCCACATTTTAACTGTCGTCACGTCACACAGTTCACGCCTTCATAATTATCTCGTATGAGATTTTTATAAATGAAAAAGCGAGCTACTTTCAACCGTACTAATTATGTCTTAGAATATACTTTGATGTTAAATTGAGCATTGGAAAGGAAATTTATAATGTGTTGTGAATCACGATTTTTAGACAAGACACGGCCGTCTTCTTTTTTACGTTTTTCACATTTGAATTTTGCTCACCCACTTAGTGATTGGCCTCTAAAAATTATTTTGATTACGTACAGACAACATTTTTCCATTATTTTTTTCGGTTTTGACTCGGGGGGATTGAGGTGGAATTCAAATCTTAAAATTATTCTTGATCCCCCTGGTTGGGGGTTCAATTGTAATAGCACTAGTAATAGTGAGTATCTGAAGACCCCCAGGAGGTCTAAATGGCTCCTTCCAAGTTACGTTATCTATACCTACTAATATCATAAATGTCTAATGACTCTGCCTGGTGTTTTTTCTCACCCTAAGCATTGAACTTTACATGAATTTTCACAAATCTAAGACCCCGCAGAAGATCATTACGGAAGGCTACTATTTGTCTCGAAAATTTGAAGTATTCCGGGGTGCGCGATATAACCGAATTAAACTTGGACAAAGTTGGGGACGAACACTAGTTATATCGATTCCATCTCTGGGGGCCTACCGCCATCTCTTAGCGCAGTATTGTTTCAATCTTACCATGCTATTTCGTTCTATGAATTTCTTAAAGCAAGATTATTTTTTGACAGAAGTTTTGTCAGTAAAGTATGAAGTAACATTGGTTTGCAAAACATATGTTTACTGCAGAACACTTATCTAAGAACATTTACTATCAAACCCAAATCCATTACTGAAAACCGCACCACAATCGGACTAGTAGTTTTGGAGATAAATGGTAACATTGGTTTGTACAAACAAACAAACAACCTCTCACCCCAAACGCATATACCGTCTCCGTACTGTCGCGGGTAAAAAAGAAAACGCAAGCAAAACGTTATGACATTATGGTAGACCCGCTGGTATTATGAATTAGGCATTTTCTACCGTCATCATCATCATCATCATCAGCCGGTCGCAGTCCACTGCTGGACATAGGCATCTCCAAGTGCACGCAACTGAGATCTGTTTTCGGCTTCTCGCATCCAGCTCCTACCAGCCGTCTTGCGAAAATCATCACTCCATGGTGCCTGAGGACGTCCTGTACTACGTTTGCCGAGACGCGGTCTCCACTCTAGAACTCGTTTACCACAACGGTTATCGGTTCTACGGCTAATATGGCCAGCCCACTGCCACTTCAGCTTGCTAATCCGGTGGGCTATGTCGATAGCTTTGGTTCTCTGACGGATCACCTCATTTCTGATACGATCTCTCAGAGAAACGCCGAGCATAGCCCTTTCCATAGCCCGCTGAGCAACTTTGAACTTGTGGACCAGCCGTGCCGTCTTTTCTACCGTAATTACAGAATATTGGTATGTCGATCATCCGTTTTCAGTTGAAATACCGATATTGGACCGATACTCTGCACATTGAAGTACTTCATTCATAATTCATCGGGAATATTCGTGTTTGGTGGCTTACCACTATTTACCGTTTCTAATAATCCCCTTATTACCGTAATTATTTAGGTGAAGATGTTATTTAAACTCTAACATCTAATTTATCTATTGTAAATGAGCACTTTTTGAAATAAATTGTGTATTTTTTGATCTTTTATTTTATTACATCTACGAGTAAATTGATCTACTTAGGTATAAATTGTAAATTAAATTTATTCATTCAGGTCAACTTTAATTCAATTGATTCGATTTATTTTATATTTCAGAGAAAAAAGATCATTAAAAACGGTGACTGTTTTTGAAAATTAAAACGATTACATAAATACGTACTGTATTAATAGACCGTACCGTAGAACACTAATGGTGTTCTCACTAAATAAATGAACAATTACATACTAACACTAATTATCTAGCCCACGTTAAGTTTAATGAAGAACTTGTGTTATGGATACTAGATAACAGATAAACGGATAGTGGTTGAGGATTCCGGGACAGGCTCGCTTCCATCTTCAGCCTTATCAATACTTAACATCAGGTATGGTGAAGGCTAAGAGTCTCCCCGTCTTGAATAATAATAAATATAATAAAACATACTCATACACTTTTTTTTTGTAAATACTTACATAATATAGATAATACACCCAGATAAATAGACATGTTCATGCACACAAATATTTGTCTTGTCCGGGGATCGAACCCGGGACCTCTGACGCAGAAGGTGGGGTTAGTACCCCTGCACCAAACAGGACGGTTCACTGCAAACTTCGTTTTGATGGTCAATTTCTGAATTTTCTCAAATTTCAATTTGAGGAAGTCTCAACCCTCACTCATTTCATGCATTATATTGAATGAACGTTCTGCTATGAGTTGAGTTTGACTTCAGGAGCGCTATTTTGGAATCGCTCGTATGACTTAAGTCACACGCATGCGACTTAAGTCACGCGTCGCACGCTTGTTTCGCTCGATAGCAACGAGTGGGTGAAGGCACTCGTTGCGGTCGAGCGATTAAAACATACGGAATTAATTTTTTTCCTTCCCTGTTATTAACTATTGTGTAAGTAATTCTAGGCGAAGGTTATGATGGGGCTGACATACCTGAATATAGGTAAAAGCCCCTAAATAAATAAAGACAAAAAAAACATACGGATGTCGAACGAAAATCAGTAGAAGCAAGCGCTCCATGCGCGACGAGGGAATCAAAAATAGAGCTTCAGAAACGGACCACTTAAACAGTTTTTCAAGTACCTAACCGATTTTTCAAAAAGCAAAGTAGAAAAATATTAAAAACTACGTTCATAACCAGGCTAGCTATTATCTGTGTACCAAATTTCATCCAAATCCGTTCCGTAGGTTTTGAGTTTATTCGTTACAAACTAACAAACATGCAAACAAATCTTTCCTCTTTGTAATATTAGTATAGAAAACTATTATTAATAAAAACTATATTTGAATAGTTTTCAGCAACAAAGGAGAAATTTAAACGTTATCACATAATTGATTTTAATCATATTAAATTGAAACCGTAAATAATCTACGATTCTACGAAACCGGCTCTGGTATTTAATAACTTCCTCTATCAGTTGGATCCGTATAAAATTCGCTGTATTTATCATATATTTATCATCGATAGTATTTACAGAATCTCGCAGAAGTTGAATTGGGTCGCTTATTTATTGCTATGTAGGTCATAAACTCTATGTATTGGCTGTATGCTTTATGATCAATATAACAATATAGGTACCTGTATCAGCAAATTTTTCGATCAAATAATTTTTAACAAATCTAGTTGGTTGTAAAAAGCATTATGGTCACGACATCACGAGACAAATAAACCTTCCTAAAATACTTCATTCTATATTAATACTAATCGTTTAATCTAATAAAAAAGAGATCATAACACCTGCTAGGACTATGTAAACCTCCATCGCATGTGCAGAAAGATTAATAAAACAAAAGAATAGGTAGGTATTGGTCGCGAGATAACGAAACCTTCCTAAAATACTCCATTCTATATTAAGTAATTGTTAAAATTCGTTATTCTATAATCAATTTAATCGTTAAATCTAATTAAAAGGGAGGTTACAACATTTCGGCTACAGAAACCTCCATTGAGGATAACAAAACAAAAGAGGTATGATCATGAGATATTGAAATCTTCCTTAAATATTCATTTCTATTTTCAAACGTAATCGTTAAATCTGATAAAAACGACGGGTGGAACTGAACATTGGCTATATAGGAATCTCCATCTTTTCGATGGAAGGCCAACAAACCAAAGAGTTTTGTGTTCACGCGATATTGGAACTTTTCTAAAGTCGTTAAATTAAAAAAGGAGGTTAAAACTTAACTTCGGCTGTAGAAAGCGTTAATAGTTATTTGTTATGCAAGGCTGGAAAGTTGGTTATTAGCGGCGAGTTACCTCTATTGAATCCTGAACGAAGCGAGGATTTCAAATGATCAAGACGCTAAAAACTTTTCTGTCGAGCGCAACACACAATTTTTCACCTCACAACAGGGAGGAACATTTTATGGTTGTTACCGCGGTCAATTTCCGGTAAAAAAAATATTGAAACAAAAAGTTTAATCTAAATATACCTTATTCTCGTTGTTTTAATGATATAAAAAACTTAAATAATAAAAAAGGGAGTATTATAGTTAATTCAAAGTTATTTAAAGTAGGAATACATTGTTACTTACTATAAATAACAATAAAACGATTCGGTAAATGTTGACATTGACATGAGGTACAAGACAAAGACAATTTAAAATAAAGGTTATGACACGTTCCGAAATCCAATCATAGATTGTGAAATCTCACCCAGCCTAATATAAAATTCTTATAACAAATAGTTTAATCTTATTGTTGTTGTTTTTTATGATTCAATGAACTAAAATGATATAATAAAGTCAAAACGGAGTATTATAGTTAATTCAAGCTATTTAAAATAAGAATAAAATGTAGGTAACAAAAAAGTCAATAGTGCGATTCGGAACGCATTATGACATATTTAAGATATTCAATTAAAAAAAGTACTTTACCGCGCTAGGCCGCAAAAAAGCGATTTTCTACGCAGAAACTGAATGAAAAAACCTCCTTTTCTGAGCGTGTAAGGTGAAAATATAATTAAAAAGGAGGTTAGAACACTTGGGCTATACAAACCTTCATCGAGCAGGAAGGTTAACAAAACAAAAGAGGTATGGTCACGTCGCTCGCAGCTGTCAGTCGACCCGTTCATTTTATTAGGTAGCCAATGTTATTGGACGCTGTCCGTCCGACGGATAGGTATTACCCCACCTAGACATTGATGTGGGAGAGTTTTACCACAACATAAAGATACATACAGTAATTTATCTTCCTAATAAAAGTCCGATCACAAGGCATCGCGAAAAATACAAGAGTTATATATGGAAAAATATGTAGATTTGTTCAATATATAAAAAGTAAAATAAAAATATTTGGTCCAACATACCACACGCTTACTACGTACAAAACTTTCACAGCGTAAGTTCGTCGACGCGGGGCGCATTCGAGACCGAGAAGTGAGAAGGTTGCTGAGCTCTCACCGAGACGAGGCGCGTCTGGTTTAAAATACTGTATATATCTTTTTACTTTGATTTTACGGATGGTTTAAGTATTATTAGATCCATTCTATTAATACTGCGTTGATGGGATAACCATTTCGAGCAGTTTTCTTTGCGCACATTTCACGGTTTGCTGAGCCGAAACTGTTTGGGTGATTGATGATTGTAATGATTAAATAGTGTGGTGATGGGTGGAAGATTTTAACAATAGGGTTTTATGAGTTAAAGTGTATAATTGAGTAGATATGTGTTGTAGTGTTGTAAAATATTTAAATACTAGCTGTTACCCGCGACTTCGTCCGCGTGGAATCTTTTCATACATGTATTAGTTTTCCGCCCGCGAGTTCGTCCGCTTAGATTCTGCTTTCCCCTTAAGGGAAAATCCTTTCTTACCTATTTACATGCCAAATTTCAACGCAATCCGTCAAGTAATTCGAGGTCTGCGTTGATAAGTATATCAGTAATTTTTGCCTTTTATATATTTAGATTATTGTCTGGGATGGAAGTACTATGGCCGATGAATTGATTAAGTACTTACCTAACGATTTGTTAGCTTATGAGGTTGGTCAGTTGTAGTAACAATTAACAAAATTCAGTATACATTTTGAGAACCGGCAAAACTGTTGAATTTCATTTGTTTTTGGCAAAAATACTGATCAAAGATTTTCACAAAATATAGGTTTGTTTATTTGTTTTTAAGTTTCAACCATGAGCCTAATAATAATAAAATAAGTCACTTTTACTTTCAAATTAAAGGATTTTAATTACAAAACTCCATCCCCTTTTTCACCCCTTTGGGGATGGAATTTTCAAAAGCGCCGAGACAGGTAAATGTTTACTTTTAATCCTTAACCTAAATATAAAATTTGAAGATCCTAACTCCAAAACTGACGGACTTTCATACAAACTTTCATCCCCTATTTCACCCCCTTAGGGGTAGAATTTCGGAAAATCCTCTCTTAGTGCACCCCTAGACCTCACAAGGAACCTATGTGCCAAATTTGAAGTGTCTAGACCCAGCGGTTTGGGCTGTGCGTTGATGTGTCAGTCAGTCAGTCAGTTTCTTCTTTTATATTTTAGAAAACGAAGAATATCGATGTAATCAGCTGTCGCATCTTCGTGTATTCCTAAACTATGAACAGCCAATTTTTATCTAAAATATGACACAGAATAATTACTAAACTATACCTACTTATAATTTACCTATAGTCTGGCTAATCACGGAGACGAGCTTGTACTGTGGGAATTTGCCTGATATTTTGGGTTGGCGTTATTCATTTTTAACAATAATTATCGAAATTGGTCAGATTGTTGGTCATTTGTCAGCGGGAAAAGACAAAGAATAAAATACAATCAAACTGGCTGACGTGATATTTTAGGGCATTATATATCATCAAATTTTTTGTTGCATTTTTTTTATTGAGCTAGCAGGAAATACTAGGAATAGTTTGATTGGATGGACCTATTTTATCATAGTGCACTGAGTTGTTATTGGAAACCTATAAATACATCAGGTACGGGTAGGTAACTAACCTTTTTCAAATAGCTGTGAAAAGTATGTTTTTTTTGTTTCTACTTTTAACAAAGGAAAAATGTGATAAATATTAAACAAGAAAATATACTAGAAAAAAGCAACAGCTAGTCTCATGTCGCCCTGACGGGATGACATGAGATTAGCTGTTGCTTTTTCTAGTATATTTTCCTGCTTAATATTTATCACATAAAAATAGCATTGAAAAATGCAAAATTAAAAAGTTATAAAGGAAAAATGGTGAAGCATTGTTTAAATATTTTTGAGATTTATAAAAGCTACTGTTTGGTATCGTTAATATGATTTTAACAAAATGTTTTGAAATCTATATCCATAGTAGTCAATGAAAGCAAAAATATACTCGTAGCTTTCATTCTGTTGCAGTAGATTTTTTAAATGAAATCCTATAAAAAAATTGTGCTGAAAAATGTTTGCGAATGAAATATATCGTTGTAATATGTAAGCCAGCTGCCGCGGCTATTTCGTAAATAACATGACATCTGTTTCATTCATGTCATATATTGGGCTCTATAAAATGCAGAAGATATTAGTTTCGTCCATACTATTCAAAATATTAAAAAATAAAAATTTCTGTCCGTCGCGGTCTGCTTAAATATATATTTTGGTTTAGAGATACGTCTAGGCAACGAAAGTAAAAGGTCATATATTGAGCTATTTAATAATGATGATCGCCTTCATTCCTCTGTGGTCTAGTGTTAACAACCACCGGTATCAGACTCAGAGATCCCGGGTTCGATTCCCAGCGGGGGTAGGACTTTTTGTAAGTCCGCCTGGCTAGCTACCACCGCCTTATCTAAGTCTGACGCCATAACAACAATGTTTTCATAATTGTTGTGTTCCGTCAGTTAGAGATAAGATAGCCAGTTCCTCAGTGATTGAGGATCCGGGGGGAAGCTTACATTCATCTTCAGCCTTATCAATAATTATTAACATCAGGTATGATGAATGCTAAGAGTCTCCCCGAAGTTCATAAAAAAGTCAGTGGTTATGTAACCTAATGATTATTTATTATTTTAGTTTTCTTTGTGATATTAAATCTTTAGTTTGTATGTGTTATGAAATGAAAGTTATTTTTTTTTATCTATTTCAACAACCCAACTCTAATAAATAATGTTACTTAGTCATCAAACATCGAAAGTAAATGATTAAAAAAATCATTTTAGTAATATTTTAAAGACTTAACTGGTACTTTTTATCTTATCAATATTTTGCGTTTAAGGCTTTTCAATTTGGCTTAATAATTACTTAGGTATATTTCGTAGCGATAGAATTATAAATTAAGCTTCATTCAGCTCAAAAAATTATAAGATCTAAATTGAATTGTACTGAGATTACATTATATACAAATATTAAACAAGAAGCAACGTCCAAAGTACATGTCTCACTAATGTTAAACTTATGTTCAGTTTCAACTTCAGAAACTGTAGAAGTTTCGAGAAGTTCAGGGAGCATGGTTGCAAATGACGCCTCTAGAGCCTTCAAAGACAATTCCCTTCTAATAAGCAGAAGAACTAATTATAACTTGCAAAGGACTAAAAATAGACGTGACACTTAAAGGGTTAGGGCTTTGCAGATATGTACAACTTTCCATTGACTAAACTGTTTTGTCGAGTTCTGTAGGTACTTCTCGCGATTTCCACACAACTAAACAGATTTTTTATGAACTACGGGGAGACTCTTACCCCCATATTCTAAGTCGTTCCTCCAAAACTTTTTACACTCCACTCAACCTCGTCGTGGGTAAAAATGGTAGTGTGCGCTAAGCCTAACACGGAGTGGCTACGTACTCTTTGGCTCCTCCAGGTCCTTACGGAGTTATGACTTAGAATACCGATTTCGAAGAGGTTTTCAATGAGGTTTCGTTAAGTCGAGGACGAGTAAGTTTTGGAGGAACGACTTAGAATATGGGTGTTAGCCTTCATCATACCTGATTTTAAGTATTGATGTAGCGCTTTTCAGACTACGGTATAATATAATAGCATATAGCTTATAGCTCATAGCACAACGATATCGATCACCATACATTTACTTAGATAGCATATGGTAAGCCAATAATATATATTATAGCTAAGTGTGAAAGTATTAAGTAAATGTATGGTGAGCGATATCATTGTGCTATGTGCTATGAGCTATATGCTATTATATTATAGCGTAGTCTGAAAAGCGCTTAAGGCTGAAAGATGGAAGCGAGCCTCTCCCAGAATCCTCAGTCACTGAGTAACTGGCTATCTTATCTCGAACTGCCGGAACACAACAATGATGAAAACATTGTTTTTATGGCGTCAAGCTTAGATAAGATCGGATTATCGGAAGATCGGATTAGGAATCAAACCCGGGACCCCTAAGGCTGATGGCCTGTGGTTGTACCACTAGAACACAGAGGCGGTTAGTCGATGGAAAAGTCGTAATCGACTGTGCTGCCGCTGATGTACAGACACAAGCAGTAATAATATGTAAGCACCGAATACCGAATGTCTTTTGTTTTTATCGAGAGCTTTGTTTCCGTGTGTTTCAACAATCTATACAATCTTACCACATTGAAACTTTCAATGTGGTAAGATTGTATAGATTGCTCGTGTTGTGACTGTACAACGCGGACGTTCCCAGTATCCCTTCCCTTAAATGGCTATTAATGAATGATGTTTATGTTTGTTACGTTTTTGCATTTACAATGTTATTTCTATACTAATGTTTTTTTTTTTATAGAAAAATATTCCGAGTCGGTTTATTCTCAATATTTTTCTATTAATAATTTATTATAAATGAATGACGTTATTTATAACTGTGATTTGAAATAAAAACACTGATAATAAGTATATAATAATAATATACCATTTATTTCCTTGGATGTGGTCACAAATAAGCTCTTATTGTATTTTCTCCAACATGTCGAGTGAGTTCGATTGGAAATAATTATGCCATAGTTTTGACTTTAGTCATTTTAATTATCCTACGTGTTATTAAATGTTGAATATCATGGCCCTAATATTGGATTAAAAGCCTCGATTCATTAAATTAGTGAAAAAGAAATACTTATAATTACATTTTTATCCTGTATTTTCAGTATTAGGTAGTACCTTCCTTAAGGCACTGGTTACTTTAGTATAATTATTTTAGAAAGTTATTTTCAAAACCTTCATGTTCACAAAACTGTTGATCACATCACCATAAAGTTATGGTAGTGAGGCAATAGAGTAAACATAATAATATCCGTTATACCGTCTGCGGTATCGTCTTCACACCATTTAGTTAAATATAACTCGCTAGATCGGACAAGAATAGATGCTTTGTTGAGACATGTCCCATAGAACTGGGAACAAAGGAAACGTTCTTATAGTTAACTAGTGCTTTCCCGTGTCTTCGTCTACGTAGATAATTTTCGGAAAACAAACCTTTTTTTTAAATATATTTAGGATCATTTTTACAAAAGCTCACTATGTAAAATATATTAATAAGTTTATTTACATAAAAAACAAGGACTTAGACAATGAATATTTGTCTTGAGTGGAGATAGTCGTCTCTGAATGGTATATCGAATCGCTTCGCCGAATTCACTCTCGCTCATTCGGTTAAATTAGGTAGAATCAAATGGGTTTTTTTTTAAGAAAAGATCATTAAATTGACTCGCTTCGTTTTGGTACGTTAGTAATAGTTAGTATTCTTTGGTTTTAAATACAGTTCTATAAATTATAGCAAAGAATAGGTATTCGGTACTATTATTAAAACTAGGCTCATTAGGGGATCCTAATGAGCTAAAGTGGTTCTATCGGCAAAGGGAGAATAGGTAAATTATTTTGCTTTTTTTTAATTAACCCAAAAAATGGAACCCAAAAACATATTTTATCCCTGTTGTTATTAAGCTGTATACATTCAATAGCACGGAGCGCTCTTATAGAACACTCAAAGTGGTGGTTTTCGTTAAACAAATGTTATAAAGCTTGAGCTGTTGCCTGTACAACGTATATTAATTACCCTCACGCCATTGTTATGACTGAAAATTAATCTTTGCTTCGAAATCACACTTCATTAAAGGAAATGGCATATTTAAACTTTACCCATAAAAACTTCATCGGAATTGTAATTTGGGGACTGAAGAGTGATTTTATGAATATGGAAGGATCGAATTTATTCGTTCGGTTGACGATGTTTCATTATAATCAACAATTTTAATATACGCTGGGGAAGGTGTTATTAATTTTAGAACATGTTTGATGTTTAATATTTGATAGGCTGTTTGGTGTAAATAATTTAAGTTTTGCTTTCAACATAAAGGCTTTTATATAAAACGATTTTACTCTCATAATAATATCATTATTATTTAGTGTTTTACCTACCTAATTTTTTTCTTTTTTCATTTGTTTTTTTTATATATATATATAATATTGTGCTTGTTTTTTTTATGAACGACGGGGATACACTTAGCCTTCATCATACCTGATGTTAAGTATTGATAAGGCTGAAGATGGAAGCGAGCCTCTCCCGGAATCCTCAATCACTGAGGAACTGGCTATCTTATCTGCCGGAACACAACAATGTTGAAAACATTGTTGTTATGGCGTCAGACTTAGATAAGATGGTGGTAGATAGCCAGACGGACTTAGAACAAGTCCTACCACCAACCAAACCGAATACAATATGTACCCCTGTTGGGAATCGAACCCGGGACCCCTGGGTCTGATTCCGGTGATTGTATCACTAGACCACAGAGGCGGCTTAAACCTTTTATAGCTGTAATTTAATATTTATGTTAAACTTAGTATTTTGTTTTCTGTTTTTTCGTAACGCGCACCAAACTGGCCCTGCCGGAATACCAGCTTTGCCGTGACACATCTAGTGTCATGGCAACACATGCTGAGGCGGGGGGTTCCTAAGGTCCCAATGACAAGGTATGGCCTATTGACCTAAAGGTCTAAAGCCATACGTTGTCATGTGTTATTTGTAATGTGTTTATATGTTGCTTGTTATAATTCTGTATCGTTTTCATCTTTTTGTGTGTGTGTGTACTTTGTATTATGGTCTTTTGTGTCAATAAATATTTCTCTTTCTCTCTCTCTCTCTCAATTTTACAATATTTAAGTTCAAGTGAAGGGGTGTCAAGTCTTCTAATGTACCGGCTACACTCAACGTCTTATCAGAGAGCATGCCTGCACAAACCGGTTTGCGCAGGTAAGATGGAGCGTGTAGCCGGCACGACGGTATACCATGCAGTCCTGTAAGCGCGGCTTGTGTAATAATTGAAATGCTAAAGATTTGAACTACACAAACTTGGACTGCATGGTTTTGCCTGCACGTGTGGTTAGTCCGCGCCTGAGTACTTCATGTATGATAATGAGCGATGTACGAAGTTATTCAAAGGAGGTTTTAACTCATTTCATAGAGCTCTCTAAACACTGAGGACTGCGCATGTGCGCAGTCGGACAATGCGTGCTTACCTGCACATATGGCCGGTCGCTCGGTGTTTAGTCTTTTGCTCCTTCATGATTGCGCAGTCATGAAGGAGCGTGTAGTCGGTGCATGAGAGCGCAGCTACCTAAATGAATTACAATAACAAAACTTTTAAATATCGTTTTTCACTCGCTCACTCATACCGTGGTAACAGCCACAGCAAAGGAGTCAAATTATTTGAGAAAAAAAATGAATACCAGAGCTGAATACAATAAATCAAACATTAAACAAGCTTTCTATTCATAGCCAATAAAAACTGTATTCTGAAGGCAATTTTATAGCCATTAATTCTAAGATTTAATTAATTTCTACGGTTGTAAAAGCAGTGGATTATATAAGTACCGGCATTTCGGAATCGTTGACCTGAACACAATGAGCTACCATTCGGGCGTACCATTCAATATATATTACACTTTTAAGATCCACACGGCGATAACTTAGTGACGATTGAATGATTTCAATTTTGGTTTAGCTATAAATTATTTGTCAGTAAAAAGTATTATTTAGGTAACTTAAAAGTATCTTCTGAAAAACAATTTTAAGAAAAACGAAAATTTACGATTATTCACAAAATAAAATACCTATTCATAATTTCTTATTGTGACGACTTCCGTGTTAGCGTGGCACGTACACCGGCTTCAAGGTGTCGCCTACTCTGAGGTCCTGGGTTCGAATCCCGGTAAGGGCAAATGTTTGTATGATGGATGTTTATACTTATTTCTACACATAAATACCTACCTATAGGTACTTATATTATGTATGATTATATGTAGGTATTTATATCCGTTACCCTACCATCCCATAACACATACCGTAGGCTAAGGGGGCCTACTTGGGGCTAGGTCAATTGATGAGTGTAAGAAATATTTATCTATTGTTATATATATTTAATAATTATTCAACTCAAACAATAATGAATGAGGAACTTTGTTTATTGAGAGCATATAAACGTTATAGCTATATTTAAAAGTTAATGGTGGTAAAATGCATGAATGTTTGCATTTATTTTTTATTTATTTATTAGGACAGCCAACAATAAGTACACTGATACAGGCAATAATTAATAATAATAAAACAAGATACATATTTAAGTGTCTTATCAATTATAGGCAGTCACAACATGCATTTAAACTATCGTATTTAGGTAAACTATTTAGATTATTAGGAACTCCATATAAACAACTAGCGGATCCTCGCGGATTTACCCGCGTGGTGCCCGTTGCCGTGGGAATATCGGGATAAAATATAGCCCATGTCACTCGGGAGAAATGTAGCTTTCTAATGATCTAAGAATTTTCTAAATCGGTCTAGTAGTTGTTGAGATTAGCGCGTTCAAACAAACAAACTCTTCAGCTTTATAATATTAAGTATAGATTTAAAATAATATAAACAATGTAATTATTACCTACAAGAATAACAAGCATCGCATATCAATAGCGAACAATAAAATAAAATAAAAGTTAAAAATAACATGAAATTCGAGTTTAAAAATAATAATAATAACAAACTTTTCATAAATTTACACCATTTATTTAGCCAAAGATAAGCGTCATAAAGTGTCGCAACGATCATATAGCAGATAATACCTGAATTATTCTCCACATAGGTCCTTTCCGGTTGCTTGGTGAACAATGCCTGAGAGCATTAAGTCCGCCTTTTTCTGTGTGGGCAATAAGGTGTCAATAAATTAATTAATACGTAAATATTTTTTATTAATAATTGGACGGCAACAATGTGGTGCATACAAACTGCTCTAAAAAAACATTCATAGTAATCTTCCTCTTTTTGTTGATATGATAAACCATTTATTTTACACAATACTCATACACAAGGTCATAGCTTTGGGTTATCTACTTATTATAATTATTTTATATAATTTAGCTTACTTTGTTTTGTATTTTAAGTTACCTACCCTAAATTCGAGCTCCTGTTCCAATTATTATCTATCACACAGTCACCGCTAAAAGCCTACACAATCCCATTCCATATATATTAGAGATTAGGTTATCATAGCACACCTATCGTATTAATTAATTTCTCGTGACAGAGTATAAGCTTAAGTAATTATTAGGAGCCGAGAATCTATTGGCAGAGATTGGTAGATATAATATGCACAGTATAAAGATACATACAGTATTTTATCTTACTACAAAAGGTCCGTTCGCGAGTAATGACCGACTCGCCTCATCTCGGCAAGCGCTCGGCAAGCATCTCATTCTCAATTGCGCCGCGGAGCGGACGCACGCTATGAAAGTTTTAGCTAATCTCTATTGGCGTGCAGCATATCGTATCGCGTATAACTAACTTTTACCAAGAAAGAGTCTAAGACTGTGTAATATGGTACGACGATAAAATTAATTAGATCTGGAGCTTTCAATACTTGAAATAGATAGAACAGTATTTTTACTGACAAAAGAAGTCTTAAGAATTAGGTATCGACATCCTTCCTTTTTATATTACACTTCTACCCTGGATCAAAATGTTGAAATAGTAATGCGGTACTAGATAAATGATAAATATTTAATCAAAGACTTAAAGGCTTTCAGAATATCAGATTCAAGGAAGCACTGGAATTATAAAATTATCAATTCTGTAAAATAAAACGGTCCTTCGCTATTTTAATATTTCAACGCCAGGTATTTCAAAACAGAATTATTTCGAATTTATAGTTAATTTGTCTTAACAACACGTTAAAGTTTGATATTTTGAATAAATACTTGTGGCCGAGTTAATTTTTTCCAATATTTTTCTATTTAAAATTTACCATAAGTATAAATACTTGTGTATTTATTTATAACAAGTAATTAACAAAACTTTACTGAGACATTCGTAAACTCAAAATAACTTTAGTAATATTGAAAGCATTACTGTAAAAGAACTATAATTAAATTCACTTTAAAACTACAAAATGCAGTAGGGTATTTTCGTGCATTTTCTTATCAAAGTAACAATTACTCTAAATGATCCATACATTTGCATAGATAAAAATCCTTTCCACGGATACGCGGATTCAGCGCACCGGTAATAAAAAGTGGAATGTAAATTCAGTGTAACAAAGCGCTATATCAGTTGGATAGGCAGCACGTCTAGAACTTACGGGTGCATTAGCAATTGAAATCGGCTGATATAAGCTTCGCGAACTGAGTCGAATGGTAAAAATCGGAAGCAATCACACAGTCGACGAACTTGTTATAGAGTTTAAAAACAATCGGTCTCAGGCGTCTGCCCTGTGAAGCATATTCAGTTAGAGTTTTATTATGGAACAGAATCATTGTAGTTTATGTAGATAATGTTTTATAAGGTAATATATTTGTATACTAATTGAAACTGAAAATGTATAGTTTTTTTGCAGTTTTTTAAAGAAACTAAATATTTACAAAGAAAGCTTTCTTTACTGCAGGGTTAAAGAGTGTACCGACCTTTTACCGAAAAAGGACAGTTACGGTTAATATAATATTAATAAAAATAGTTTATTTACACAGTTAAACTTTACATAGTAATTACCACGGATAATGTGTCTACGTTATTTGCGAGGCCAAATTTTGAAATAGGGCACAGTTTTTTTTATTGAACTCATCTAAATTTGCACAAAATCTTCAAAAACGTGTGTTGGCGTCTAAAAAATTTTACTTAATGTATATTCAGTAAAATTATAAATAATAGTCTATTTTTCTATGAAGACTATTTTTTTTCAAAAGTACCGGGTCAGATTTTAATGCGCTTTTGCAAGGTGTAGTTGAGATGTTCCCACACAAATACCGCAACAAATAAATAAATAAATAAAATAAATAATTGTATACAACACTTCAATTATCTAGCCCACGTTAAGTTTCTTGAAAAACTTGTATTATGGATACTAGATAACGGATAAACATACTTATATACTTTTTTTTTGTAAATACATACATAATATACATATTAAACACCCAGACCAAGACAAATAAACATGTTCATGTACACAAATATACACAAATATTTGTCTTGTCCGGGGATTGAACCTGGGACCTCTGGCGCAGAAGGCGGGCTTAGTACCCCTGCGCCAAACAGGTCGTCAAACCAACCCCTGCGTCAACAGTATCGCTATTGGTTTATAGACAACCAAAAATGTAGCAAATTCCTAGTAGTTCTTAGGTACTGTTTTTCTCAATAGTGCCGGGTCAGATTCTGATGCCACTTCGCATAAAGGTGTAGTTGAGATGTCCCTCATAAATACTATAACAGTATTGAAATTGGTTCATGGACAAACAAAAGTGTAGCAAAATTCAATTAGTGCTAAAGTAACGTTTAGTCAAAAGTACCAGGTTAGATTTTGATGCGCTTTCGTATAAAGGTGTAATAGAGGTGTCGCCACACAAATACTACAAAAATATCGCTACTCGTTCATACACAAACAAAAGTGTAGCATAATTCTAGAAACTCTAAAGTAGCAAAAGTGCCGAGTCAGATTTTGATGCGATTTCGCAATAAAGTGTAATTGAAGTGACTCCACACAAATAATGTAACAGTTTTGCTATTGGTTCGTAAACAAAGTTTTTTTATTTTATTTTAGTAGTTCTATAGTTCTTTTTTTGCTTAAAGACTGTTTACTATGCGCTTTGCCACTCTCTACTGGAATACTGCATCACTTCTTGCGGTGGTGCTGCCAAAACACATCTGCTACCACTAGAGAGGGCTCAGCGGGTATTACTCAAGGTTTCTGCAGGCCTCCCTTACCGTTTTCCAACAGACGAACTATACCAGGTTTGGAACATCCTCTCTGTTAAGCAAACATTCATTCTGAGGACCATACTTCTAAAACACGGTCAGCTATACTATGACCCCAAATTGGAAGAAAAGAGACGGAAGACGAAAGTCTGTACTGTGCCTGCCCAAAATACTACTTTTGCACAAAACTTCTTCCAGTTCCTTGGACCATCCATATAACAAGATCAACTCTATAGCTCATATCTATCCTTGTCTTAAAGCTACCTGTAAATGTACTGTATCCAAATACTTAAAATCTCTCGACTACAACGCTACTGAATCCTACTCCACCCTGTCATCTGATAACGCATACAACTTATCATTAAACATATCTCACACACACGCACACACACACTATACATCATATACACGTACAGCTCACATTATTAACATCACACACAACACATTTATTATCATTGGTGCCTCATTAGTTCTAAGCAATTTATAGCTTGTAATTAAGGTTTATTTTCATCCTTTTATGTTCTGGTTTTTACTTTATTACCCAGTATGTCATCTCACATGCTAAATTAGGAGTGTCTGTGAATGGAATGTCTGTGGGTGGGCCTGGTGACCTGTAGCTCAGGTATCTATTGCAGATACCTATTTCAGGCACCAGTTCCTCACAAATATAGGAACTGTCCTCTTCATTAAGCACTTGACTATATAATGTTATTTGTGATGGAAGAATAAATCTGTTTTTCATTTATTTTTATTATTTATTTTTTCTCAAAACTGCTGGGTCAGATTTTGATGCTTCTTTGCACAACAAGGGTCTATTTAATGTGTCTCCACACAAATATCACATCATAACAGTACCGCTATTTGTTCGTAGACCACTTTCGCCCAGTCTCCGTACTATGGACGCGATGTGCCGTATTTTACATGTGAAATGTTGTCATCTCATCCAATAATGTCATTAGGGTCGTTGAAGTTTCATTCGTTATTAAAGTTTGACATACGTAGACGTAGCTATCTCTCATTGACAGGTGGTCATCTTCCTAAGTCATCTTCTTCCCAAAGTCGTCACCTTCCTAAGTGGTCACTATTATTATCTTATTCTTAAGTCGTCACCTTGCTATTAATTGTGCAACACAGTGCAAAACACAATATTCTAAAGTAGGAAAGTTACTTTAAACATAACTAAAATTTGAACAGTGATTTTGGATATATATTTTTTTTTCACTTTATAACGGTTTAGACTTCGAAGACTAGCCGAAAATTAAAGATGTTTTTTTTTAAGTCGATTCTTAGCCGACCAACCTCTACACTAAATATACTTAAATTTAGGTAATCGAACCACTTTATAACTAAATATTAATTTTAATCATGATTGCTTCAAAAAACCTTTAAGCCAATTCAAAGGAAGAAAGTTCAGAGCTACTTATTAAACGATAAGTAACATTTTTTAATTATTAATGTTGTAACTAGCTTCTTTAATGGATCATAATTACAGACCCTCAGTAAAGCATGCCCAAATCTCGGAGGGAAACCTTATGCAAAGTAAATTAAGCCTAAAGCCAATATTTATTTAAGCAAAGGTTCGCAATTACCTAATAAAACTAATATTATGGAATTTCGGGTAGTTTGAACCTTATTACATAAGCATAAGTTTCGTTTTGTGTATGATCTTACATTCTAGCTTGATTTAATCGTAAAGCAAAGAATGTATATTTGAAATTAATTCAATTGTTTCACATACATTATCGACAGTGTTTAAACATTTTTACTTATTAAACCGTTAATAATATCTTTAAAGTATCTACATTTCCTCAAATCCTTCCAAAAACGGTTTGTTATGCCATAAACATAAACAAGAAGTAATAATAATATAATTCTGAAGGACGCGTAGTATATACCAATGTCGTTTGTCGCATTTATAAATCAATCAAACAAATTTATTACACATCGGTGTCAATGCCAGTCCATTTTATCTATTGACTTGAAAACTTCAAAGAATGGAAGGAGTAGCGAAGCTCGTCCCGATTCAAAGATTATTTTCACTTCAAATAAGTCCCTGTACTACGAGTATATACCTGGACTACCATTCTTTTATTCATCCTCTTTATTCGAGAAACCTTTTTCAAGGCACTTGTGGCATTCAAATTTTCCCTCGGCCTTTATTAAAATTTCGAAATTTATTTCGGAACAGGTGTATGCATTTTCTGATTTTAGGGCACATCCGGCTCGAAGGACCACTAAGAACTTTAATCAAATATTCATCCGGATATTTTGTATATTTTCTAACAATGAGCATGAAAATGCCTGTTTGAAAAATCATGTTAATCGCTGTTGTGCCAGTCTGTTGCTTGTTATTAAGCATGATTTGAACGAATTGTCTATTTGAGAAAATACGATGATACGGTACAATATGAAGACACGAAATACTTTTCTCCGCATTTTTTTTGAGTAAGATAACGGAGTTTGAATAGGTTTCGTATAATATTAAAAAAAATATAGTGTTCTGATACAAATTTTCATCAAATGTTTTTATTCCTTTGAATTTATATTCACGTCAAAGGTAATCTTTCAATTCCCTTCGTTTTCGGCGAAGGTCATCAGAATTAAGTTGAGGTTTAGAAAAGTAACTAGTTCGGAACAGAGCTCATTGTATCTGTGTAAACTAATATAAACAGTTTCCCTCTTATAATTCACGTTTAAAACATTTTAAACTTCACAGCCTAGACACCAGAAGAAAGATGCTTGATCACGTATTTTTATATAAATTGGTTAATGGTCATCTAGATAGTTCGGATTTATTGCAGCGAGTAAATTTCAATGTACCACATAAACTGGCTCGTTTATCGGGGTACTTACCATTTAAAGCGAGAAGCTCAAAGACCAAGCTTGGTCATTTTTCTGCTATTAACAGAATACAATCACAATATAGTCGCTTGTTACCCTCGTCTATAACAGCCCCAGTTAATATTGACATGTCCTTTTCACCACGCAAGTTTAAATCATTGTTGTTAGATATAATAGTGCCGAAATCGTAGGTCGTTGTGTAGGAATCGTAGGTATGACCGCATCTCTTTTATAATTATTTATTTTTTTTCTTTTTGATAATTTTTAAATAGGAAAGTGTTTAAATTAAGTTGTTTTTTGTCTGCTTTCTAATAGTAAAAATTGGCGCATGTTGTGGCAGCCTTTAAGTATGACAACGATTTGAAATGCTTATAGAATGGGCATTATTGTAAATGTGAATATCGTTTGTTATGTTGGTTGTCCTTAAATAAATAAATAAAAAAATATTTGGAAATATCACTTCCGCGTTTACCATCCAGACCATCCACTTTCAACATAGCTATTTTATTCGCAACTCGTAACACGCAACATCGTAAAACACCAAACATAGACTCTATACCCCTAATCTTAGAATTGCTGCTGCCTAACTGAGCACCTGCATAAAGTAGAACGATAAAATCTGCTATACTAAGTGAAGGCACTTTATAGGCTATAAACTACCAACGACGCTTCGGTGCTTACGCCAAACGAGTCATGTCAGGGCATACTTGATTTTGCATGTTGCGATTGTAAGAATACTGAAATACGTAACTAACCACTGTAAATTGTAACGAATTTATTTGACTTATTTGAAATTTCAAATTAGTTTCGGAGAAGCAGAAGCATAAGGCATAAAATACCCAAGAGATCTCAATAGACCTCTTTTTTATTTGATGTTGCTGAATAAGTTATTGTTTTTTGTATTTTATACCACTGTTTATGATTTTTAATTTTATGTATTTACGATACTACGATATTATAAATAACCAGAAAATGGCAGTGCACGAGATGGTTGATTTCTTGTAGTATTATACAAGTAGAAAATGGACAAACGTCTTCACTTTATGACTCGACTAATTCAAATAAGCGAGGACCTCTTTAAATCATTATTCAAGTAGATAATTAACGAAATTTTTCATATTAATTAACAAGAGACAGGTATCATCACACCATAATTTATAAGTACTCTATAGTAACGCTTTTGAACTTTGATCATTTTCATTACATTTTTGATACTTCCTAACTAATATTATGTTAGGAAAGTGTGTTTGTTTGTCCTACCTTCACGCCCTCACTAAGCAACCAATCGAGTTGATTTTTATCATAGAGTTAATTGCGTAATATAGGTTACTTTTTATCCTGATATTCCCACGGGTACGGGAACCATGCGGATGAAATCGCGGACAGAAGCTAGTGTATATACAAACAAAAAAAATGTATACTAGAAAAACCGGCCAAGTGAGAGTCGGACTCGAACACCGAGGGTTCCGTTTAAAATTTTCAAAAAAAAATAATTATTATACTATATAACTAAAAATTTACGGTTTTCGCAATTTTTCCTTTATCTGTACTATAAGACGTTACTTTGTACCAAATTTCAAGATTCTAAGTTCACGGGAAGTACCCTGTAGGTTTTGAATCCATTGCGAGTTTCGAAAATTTACGGAATTTGCGGCATAAACGGCTGTATCTTTTGATTGATTTGGCTTAGAAGTTTGATTTTTTCACAGCTCCGAGGGACAGTAGACCTGAGTATTAGATATAAATTTCAGTTTGATACCTCCACGCGTTCCTGAGAAAAACGGTCTTGACAGACGGACGGACGGACGGACAACGAAATGATCCTATAAGGGTTCCGTTTTTTCCTTTTGAGGTACAGAACCCTAAAAACGAAATAAATACCTAGTTATGCTAATAACCAATATTGATTTGCCATTAGTTCTTGACAAGGTTAAAATACAGCGCGTGGTTTTTATTTAAACGGCAAATTAAAAATACATTATTCCATCGATTCATTTTCTTATACAGCGAATAAGTACAAAATAAAAGTTTATTTTTAGTTCCCATAGTAATATCATTATAATTGATTAAACATGATTATGATTTTCTTGCTTCAATGTAAAAAACCTTTATTTCAAGGAACCATACTGTCCATTATTGTTTGTACTGTTTGTAATCTTTGCACGTCTAAATCACTTAACCAATTTTGATGAATCTTGAGATGGATTTTACCTAGGAGATCGGTAAACATAAAAACTTAAAAAAAACGAAAAAAGGTAATTGAACTTTTAAGCAAGCAAAAAATTATATAAAAAAATATCCATGCCGACGATATCGCGGCCGGAACCCTAGTTCATCATACCTGATGTTAAGTATTGATAAGGCTGAAGATGGAAGCAAGCCTCTCACGGAATCCTAAAACACTAAGGAACTGGCTATCTTATTTCTAACTGCTGGAACATAGCAATGCTGAAAACATTGTTGTTATGGCGTCAGACTTAGATAAATGGTAGCTAACCAAGCGTACTTACAACAAGTAATACAAATAATTTGATTAATAGGCGCGTTATATTTTGGCTTGACGTTATCATACTTGGTTTCTTTGCCCAGGAAGTAATATGATTGTAGGAATATGAAATCTGTTGCTATACGTATAGTCTACTAAGTAATGAATAATGTATGAAATACCGAAATGCCTTTGACTACGAGTATCATTTGGTGACCGGAAGCAACCTTCTTGGAAGTTTTCCATTACATAGTCATAATCAGAAAAAAGCAAGACACGTATGATTGTAAAATATTATCACAGATCTCGTGCCCTACACGCGACTTTCGGGTACATTGAAAATGCACTTAATAAAAAGTATTATCGGTTTTTTTATGAACATTGGGGATAGTCTTATCCTTCATCATACCCGATATTAAGGCTGAAGATGGAAGCGAGCCTCTCCCGGAATCCTCAATCACTGAGGAACTGGCTACCTTATCTCTTACTGCCGGAACACAACAATGCTGAAAACATTGTTGTTACGGCGTCAGACTTAGATAAGATGGTGGTATGATAGCTAGCCAGGCAGGCTTACAACAAGTCCTACCAACCAAACCGAATACAATATGTACCCCCGCTCGAACCCGGGACCCCTGGGTCTCATACCGGTGGTTGTTACCACTAGACCACAGAGGCGGTTATAGGCGGTATAACACATAATTAGAACTAAGTTAGTCAAAGATTTATTCAAATAGTCTTATAGGTAAGTACTTTCGTTATAAAAAGAAACCTATTTTATTTTGTTACTAGCCGCCGCCCGCGGTTTTACCCGGGTGGTTCCAGTTCCCTTGGGAATATCGGAATAAAAGAAGCCTATGCGATAGTCCACTTCCTGAAGTCTTTACATACCAATTTTCATCCAAATCTGTTCTAACGTTTAGGCGTGAAAAAGGAACAAACAATATACTTTCGAATTTGTTATATTAGTAGGATTACAATTTATTATAACAGAAAAGAAAACATTATCTTATTAAATGATGAAGAATAAGAACTAAATAATAAAACACCAAAAAAGAAATTAGATAAAAGACCCTAAAAAATTTATCGAATTTTTCACATTTTTGCGATTTTCAAAAAAAGTTTTGTCTTTTTCGTTTTTTTTTCATCGTATGGTAGCCCTTGTCAATACGCGTCTTTTGAGATTTCACACATTCATGTAGCCCTAAAACTCACGACACCAAGGCCATGTCACACTTTGAGCGAAAATGGGGACTATACTGAACCGCTCATTCATTCATCGCAACATTCGAAATGGTTGTGGTGAGTTGGGTGAGCAATATTTAGTTTGAAATGTTTGGAATTCTAGTTGGTACTGTAAGCACTAACATATTATAAAAGAAATGGTACAAAATGTTTTTTTTCCATTAAGTTGATAATTACAATACTCAATTAAATTATCATTTATTTATTTACTACCCCCCTCAAGTAAGTTTATAAAGCTGACTACCGAAAAATTGTTTTTATACCATAAAATGTTACGTGATTTTTTACGTATTTGTCATTTATGTAGAACATAACCCCCTCATAATTACAATGAATATATATTAATATATTTCATACTATAGCTATAGTTACACTAATTAGTTATTATTTCTGATACCTGCCCTCCTCACTTTAAAAATTGAAGCTAATTTATATGATTATGTCTTGGAAAGTGCATTTAAAACTATTTATACCTATAATCTATGTACCTATATGTTATTAAATTGTTTTATTTGTTCTACTAGAATGCCTCCAGCTTTTTTTTTTGGAAATGGCTGAGCCTCCAGTTTGCGACCTCAGCTGTCAAAAAAGATTTTAAGATACCTACCAATTGAAAATCAGCGTTAGCCTTACAAGCCTGACTATATGCTGAATTGGTTGCCTTTTTGGCGCAGCCTTGAGACGTACAATTAGAATTAATGAAGTATACCTATTATGTAACTTTTCTTTATATTTTTTTTTCTGTCTATTCTAACTTATAATTGTTGCTTTTACTTGTATATTTTAAAATATAAAATTATGTTGTTTATTCTGCACCAGACACAATATTATGGTGTCTGGTGGCAGAATAAACAGATTTTCTTTCTTTCTCTCGCTGTAACGATACGCTTACGATATGACTACGCTTACGACTCGTGTGCGATATGACTACGCTTACGACTCGTGTGCGAAGGAAAGTGTCTTATGTCACAGCTACACGCTCCGTCTGACCTAAGAGCATGCCTGCACAAACCGGTTTGCGCAGGCAAGAAGGTCCGTGTAGCCGGGACATTAGACAAAATCTATACTTATAATATCATATAGCTGAAGAGTTTGTTTGTTTGAACGCGCTAATCTCAGGAACTACAGGACCAATTTAGAAAATTCTTAAACCACCAGAAAGCTACATTTCTCCCGAGTGACATAGGCTATATTTTATCCCGATTTCCCACGGGAACGGACGCCACGCGGGTAAAACCGCGAGGATTCGCTAGTAATGCATATTTCTTTATGCTGTGCCTATGACGTCATTTTATGAACATCAACCACAGTAAAGGCTTATAGTGGCCCAAGCCAGGGCTGCCACCCTTTGACTTTTCCCCGGGGCTTATCAAAGCCTTATGTTTATCCATATTTTAACCGAATACATAATTAATTACTCCGTATGCGGCGAAGTAGGTCGGCGTCTGTATTTTTTTATTTCATGGGAGCAGCTTGGTAATGAAGATGTTTTAAAGGAAATAAAGCGACCTAAATAAATAGAGGTTTGACAATTTCAGTACTTATGACACAGTTGAAATAACCTCTGTCGAGATAAAAAAATATCTGGACAGTTATCTCTGTCGAAAAATACATACTGGCGATTGAATTATATTCATTACATTTTTTTTTTTTTTTTTTTTTTTTATTAGATAGGTAAAGCGCTTGACCGCTATCTTGCCTGATGGAAAGCGAAGATGCGATCTAGGATGTAACGCGCTTGCCTAGAAGATACCTATTCACTCGTGCCTTGAAGACCCCCAAATTGTAAGTGTCAGGAAACACAGACTGAGGCAAGGAGTTCAACTCTTTAGCGGTGCGGAAGATGAATGTCGAGTCAAAACGCTTAGTGCGACACTTGGGTATATATCATACATTATAAATTTTAATGAGGAACCTAAGATGTTGTTCTGGAAATCCTTTAGTACGGCTTATTCCTTTAGTTCAAGCTTTGCTGGAGAAAGTGAGTTCGAGTCTAACCGCCTCTGTGGTCCAGTGATCACTCACCGGTACCAAACACAGAGGTCCTGGTCTTGATTCTTAGTGGGGGTAGGTAGTTATTGTATTTAGTTTGGTTGGTGGTAGGGCTTGTTGTAAGTCCGCTTGGCTAGCTAGCTACCACCATTTTATCTAAGTTTAACGCCATAGCCATAATGTTTCAGTATTGTTGGGTTCCGTCAGCTAGAGATGAGATAGCCAGTTTCTTAGTGGTTGGGAGTTCAGGGAGAGGCGCAGCCTTTGCATTACTTAACATCAGATAAATGATAAAGGTTATGCCACTACTCTCTTTTCTTAAACAAACAAAGAGAGAGTGCCATCCAACCCTTACATTATGTTCTTACTAGCGACTGCTCGCGGGGTTCCTGTTCCCGTTGGAATATCGGGAAAAAAGTAGCCTATGTGTTAGTCCAATATTTAAAGTACCTGCATACAAAATTTTATCCAAATCCACTCAGTAGTTTTTGCGTGAAAGAGGAACCAACAAACTGACATACTTTCGCATTGATAATAATATTAGTAAGATTCTTCAACTAGGAATGAAAACAGTAATTTTATGAAGGAGTATCTTTGAATCGACCTTCAAAATATTAATTCCACGCGTATTATATTATCCATACTTAACTTTCTTAAACACATTTACTAACAACATTGTTGTTTTTTCATTCAAATTTAACACAACGAAAGCGAAAGTTTTGAATAATAAATATTTGAATATTTATTCATTGCCTGGTGTTGAATGAAATAGGGTTGCAAGAAGCGTTTTGTTACAACAGGATTATGATTTTTTAGTGGACGTTAGAAAATATATTTTGTAAGTTAAATTAATTTTACTTAAACGTCGAGGTATCTTCAATATTGCGCTTTCATCTTGCGATTAGGGCAGTTAAGCAACTTTCGCAAACACCGGTCATGGGATGGATGATCAAAACCTTATTAACGCACGTGCTTTGGAAGCATAATAAGCAGTTGGTCACCTGTATTTTCAGTAGCTAATACCCACCAATCTACTTTTGACCCGTGTGGTGCTCCAGGAATGACCCATTTTTCTTATCCATACTTATGGAAGACCTGTGCCCTCGCACAGGGGACATAATTATGATGACGATAAACGTTCAGAGGCTATTGGTCGGTCACTAAGTCGAGAATTTTAAGTAGAAAAAACTGCGTTAAAAAAACCGACTTCAAAAACTAAAAAGCAAAAAATAAGTCTTTTGGAGTCGGTGGCAGCCCAGACATTCTACTTTAAGCTCCTATTCTTTTATTTTTCTTGCCTTAGCTGGCACCGACTCCAAAAGGCTTATTTTTTGCTTTTTAGTTTTTTAAGTCGGTTTTTTTTAACGCAGTTTTTTTTTTTACTTTTTAGTGTCTGTAATAGGCTGTTTTGTAAACTACAGCCGGGTTTTTTCTAGATTAGATAAGGTTTCATGTACATTATAAACTAAATTATCGTAAATACTACATCGTCCAAGTCAACAATGAAATGAAATACATAAAAATGCTCATAACATAAAAAGTACTGGGTCAAACGAAACCAAATTTTTATGGGACCAATTGGCAACTATTCTGCATCGAACAAAAAAAGAATCATGGAAATCGGTTCAGAAATCTCGGCGTAATCGGTGTACATACATAAAAAATAAAAAAAATAAAAAAATATACCAACCGAATTGAAAACCTCCTCCTTTTTTGAAGTCGGTTAAAAACGTCTCAAACGTCACTCCTGCATGAGATTTTGCTTTGAGTTTGAGTTGACTTAAAATTCTTAATTCAGAAGCCGACTTTAAAACACCAAATGAATTCTTCAGCTATATTTTTATGTTAATTGGCTAAGGACTTTTTATTTGATTTCGCCAGAAGGATGGTTATGTTTTTCGAGAGTATATATATGTATGTATAATTGTTTGGCACGGTCTGCGGCCTGAACGGCTTGATAGATTTTAGCTTAAGAGGTGTCGTTAGATTCGTATTTACTGTGAGAGTGACACTGGGTATATTAAAATAAAAAACCAATATGGCGGCTGTGAGGTGCTATTATTTGTAGTGAAAATTAAAATATATTTTAAGAACACTTCAATATGGCTATCAAATTAAAGGGCTGATCTTTAGGATTTCAAAAAGGTATATCATGACCAATAAATAACTAAAAAGATAGGTATAGGAAAATAATAGTACATTATGATATAAGTGCGGTAAGTTGTTATTATCAAAGCGCACGTATGTCATACGACGATTTATAACATATTTCGTCGTCTCAGCCACATCCCCTGCTGGGTATAGGCCTCCCCTCCTCCATAACATATTTGCGAGGAAATAAATAAAACTCGGCCTTTCACAAAACTAATAAATTTTTAATCACTTGATAAAGCAGTTATAAAATTTTTAACAATTTGTAAAATTTATTATTACATTGCCAGTTAGCATTTTTAATGTTGTCAAGTTATTATTATTATATCCTAAAGTAAATTTTATTCATAAAATGTTGACCTCTTTTCTGACATAAAAACTCTTTGCAAAGATTTAAAAAAGTACCGTTCGTTTTAGACGGAGCATCTTGATAAATCGTGCGTTTTACATTACAATAACGCACAAGTACGTAATGAGATACAATACGATATTGAAATTGGTGTAATTTTACGAGCCCTTTACCCTTCAGACCCTTTACGAGCAAATATGATATAAAAAATATTAAATTAATTAATTTTGAAAAATTTCAACTTTGAGATAAATATGTGTGTCCGTTCAATTCTTCTGTCTTCTTCTTTCTCATTTAACATCGTGTGTTCAAATGAAATAAAATAAAAAACAAAACAAAATCAATATTCTTGAGTGTTCACGCATTTCAATATATCTCAGAAAAAAAAAAAGACGGGTTGCACTCCGGGAGTGCCGGCAGAAGTGAAAACTTGATTATTAACGTTGAGCATGTTTGATATTTTGGAATGGTTAGGGAATAATTTTGCACCAATTGCTTTATCAGTATAAAAGTACTATCATTTATGTGGTAGAATACAATATTCATTTATTGCGCTATCGTACACAAACATGACAAACCATATTAAAGTGAACGTTAAGTTAGGTAATAAGATATAAGAAAACATTAGTTATTATAGAGAATCGAAAAATATATATTGACAATAAAACAAGAGACAAGTAAAAGACATTATCAACAGTCTGTCGCTAAGCAACCGAGACCATAGTCAACCTGTCACCTCAACATTCTCCATCCGTCCTACGCTTTTTCGATCAGGTCACGTGTCCTGACGCGAGTTTAAGATTTTATACCCATTACAGAAAAAGTGCTCAACGCCGCTAAAGAAGTTTTCACTTCAAAAATGTACTCAACTAAAACTTAAGGTTCATCTAAAAACAACAATGGCCCATAAAAATTAAACTAAGTACTAAACATATGTTCATGGCGATTCAAATTAAAAGTAATTGTCCATTACTTTACTTAAAAGGAGGCGAAACTGCTATATTGTTGTCTCTTTAGTCTCTAGAAATTATAATATAACAAGCAAAATTGAACTTTAAAGCGCTTACTTCAAGAGTGATATTTATATCGGTCGATAACACTCATAATACTTAACAATTAGATGTAGCTTAATATAGATATATGACGTCGTTAAAGTCATTTGCTGTATATTTAATGAAATGGTGGTATTGGTCTATGAAATCACAAAATCTAGAAATCAAATTAGTGCAGAAGTTTTGTGACGTCTTCGCTCAATCATCGCCTTTAAAGCGTGAAGTGTGTCAAAATGACCTTCAATATAAACAAAACGTTCCTAAGACATTATGGTTTCTTATAGATGATGGTAGGCTGGGCAGGTCTTTCTTATTGATGAATTAGAAGAATACTTTTACGATAAAATCTAACATTTTCATAGGAAAATACAGCCTGCGTGCGAACGCTAGTACTACTAATAAAGAATGTTAAAGTTTGGATGTTTATAACTCGCAATAACGGCTGAAGCGGCTTGAATGAAATTAGTTTACTTAATTATAAATCGGTAATAATAAAGAAAATTCATTTTAGATATAATCCATATTTCGTAATATATGTCAACCAAAAGAAAATTTAAACATAATAATACAATTAAACAACTTTTACGGATATGCCGTGGTCACGGGATGATGACGGGATGACGGGATGACAGCCATCCCGTGACCACGGCAGCTGAAAAGGTGCCGAAACGTGTCGGGAAAATCAAAAACCCCTAAAAGCCTAAAAATACGGACAATTACAACTTAGTTCTTAAAATATAGTGCGTTTGATATCCGTCAAAGTTGTTTTATTTCAATGTTCAGTGCGAAAATTTAAGATGTACACGTATAATAATACAAATCTGGAGTAAAACAGATACTTTTTATGCGTATTACCACCAAATCGTATCAAGTCGTAGCTCCCGACGCGGGTAACCACTAAGTATATTAATAATCTATTGGTTCCTTTTGAGCTTGAAGATGTGCAGTCGGGAAATGAATAGGTTGACCAGTTTTCAAATAAATTTGATAGATAGATAGATAGATAAAAAGTTTTATTTGCTAAGACACACACATTCATACATTATTACACAAATAGAAAAAATATATATGAAAAGACAAAGAAAATTAAAATTAAAAAAAAAACGACAAAGGAAATTAACATTTATAATATTAACGAAAACAGAAGGCAAACAGAAAAAGGGAATGCACGTGTGTGTTGACAACAAAGTTTAAAACTTAAACGAATGTTCCTGCCATAGATTTATCATTGGTCTCCGCGTTACTACAGCTAAATACTGCGCTTCATACTAACAAAGGATCAAAAAATGTGACCACAAATTTTTGACGGTTTTCTTCACCAACCGACACGGTTGCTATGGAGACTAGCAGTAGACTGTGCCCTTTTTGGCAGAGTAAAACGGTCACGAGATATAATATATGTATGAGGGCGGTATCTAGTTGTAGCAACGCGGAGACCAAATGATTAATCTATGGTTCCTTCACTGTTAAGGCCTCTGCCTCGAATCTAGCGAGCAGCGGGGCGGCGGCGGCGCGACTGTGGAAACGCTCGCCCCGCACCACCCGCGCACCGCCGTTTTCGATAGTCGCGCCGCCGCCGCCCCGCTGCCCGCTAGATTCGAGGCAGAGGCCTTATAGTTGAAATAAACGTTTCTATTGGTTTGGTCTAGTCATAACGTTGTGTCAAGTTTGATAAATCTAATCACAATCATCCTCTTTACTTATAATGATTTAAACTATAAATGACAGTTCCTGTCAATGTCATCGTTCCTATGGCACCGATATGTCGACGTTTTTCTTTTTAAAAAATTACCATAGCAACTCATTTGTAACGACTAATAAAGAACAATTTGAACCAATAGTGGCTGTTCTTTATACGTGACCATAGTAACCATGTATCTATATGACGGAATGTGTCATGCATACTTGGTCGATAAGCAACATAAATCAGATACTGATAGCTTATATTGAGCAAGCAAAAACAGATCTTATGGTGGTCAAACTTTTCATTCCGCGACTATACATTAGAGGAAATGCCAATACAGAGTTCCTTTCATTTATTAGTATAACTAAGTCGTACTTCAATAGTTATTTAGAGTGCAATAAGATGCACAAAGAGCTTATTCAATCACTGGCTTTCCCTTGAATAATGTAGTAGTTCTTTATGCAGCTAAATGTATTACCATTGCTCTGATTGAATTTTATTTATATTGAACAGCTGTGAGCTTCAATGTAAGGATTTAAAAGAAGTAGCAATATAAATATATGAAGCGTATACAGCCCCTTACTTAGGGTTGCCAGATGACCCGTATTTTACGGGTTACCCCGTTTTTTAGCATTGATAATACAGGAACCCGTAATTGAGAAAATAAAAATGGGGTAAGTAAAGCTCCTGTATTTTTATAAATTCAGCCAAGAGTTGGCTGGCGAAACCAAACGCTTGCTTTTGTCAGGCTGGCTGGCGCAAAATGAGGGTTTTTGACTTTGTGGTTTAAAGTCGACATGTTTAAACTTTTTTGAACAGCAAATATTTTTTACATTTGCTTTTTAAAATAAGGAGTGTTTAAAAGCTGCTTATTTAAACAATAAGTATAAAGGCGAGCAAAAAAATATCTTCTTAAAGCACTACTATTTTATTCTCCCGTAAAAAAAAACAAAAACCCGTATTTTAGACGTTGGTAGCCCTTAATACAGGAAGAGGCAGGTGGCAACCCTACCCTTACTCTTAACGCGATCGCGTTGAGATCGAAATTAAATTAATGTCAAAAGTCAGTAATTATGACTTAAAATATGGAATTAAATTAAATAATTTTTGAAATTAGTAAATAAAGTAGGTAATTTTGTACTCTAGAAATCGATTTTAACGCCAATCAAATCGAATCAAACGTCGAAAACGACTAATATTTATTGACACTCAATCTCGATCTCAACGCGACTCCGGCAAGAGTAACCCACCTGTTAATTGAAATAAAACAATTGTTACTATTTAAAACTCGCACTATCACAACAAATAAACGCAAGTGAACGTAACAATTTAGTATATTAAGTAGTTTATGAAGATAAAGCCTCATAAGATATCTTCAATAGTTAAGGATATTACAGAACTTGACTATTCAAGGTCACATTTCGGTAATCAACAGATTACAACAGACCTATGTATCTGTTGATTACCGAAATGTGACCTTGATTTTTGTAAAGTTTGCTTAGTGTTCGTTAAAAGCTATGCATATTTTGCTGTTATTAGATTTTCTTGCCACAGCCTTAATAATATAAAAAAAAAAAACTCCCATACATTTATTAACTTTGAATTATATGCACGGAAAATAATTTCCACATTTACAGCTCGTAACAAAATTTGATGACCCAAAAGGACAGATCGATTAAATATCCCAGGTAGATTCATTTGTTCATTCAATTTTAAGCCTTACTGACATTGACGTAGGGGTGAAATGTCTGGTGACCAAGCTTTAATATGGGTCCGAAGGATTAACTCCTCGAATGACATGATGTCAAGTTTTCGATTGGCAAAAATATTAAACCCGTTTTTACTTTGAAATAGGCAAAGGTTGTTTGGAAAGGACGCCTAATAAATGTTTGAAATGCAGCTGAGTTTGATATAAGGATGAATATCAAACTCAGCTTTTTGTTTATTACCTCGGCCAATTTTCTGCCTTGTCTTATCTTTTTGACAGATAATGATACTTACGGAATCCCAGTAATATAATGTTGTTGCTGTCTGTCTTTTAAAAAACCCTTAAGTATAGAAGACGGGATGGATGACCTTTATGATGACGCAGCATATCATAAAGCAGTTGATCAAGACTACATAATTACAGTTGTTAAAATAGACGAATCCTCATTGGACCCGTCATGGTTTCCTTATTCATCCATAGGGAAGGACTGTGTTCTAGTAGTGGGAACATGGAAACATGTCTGACAATGATAAAGACGCAATTCGAATCTGAAGAAATAAAAATGTTTCTGTAGTTTTTCCATAAAATACTTAAAGACAGGAAGAAAAGGTCTATCCATCAGGAAGACAATTTAAAATTGCATTTTAAACTCACGCTTCAAACAAGAAATTACTTCGTTCGTGAAACAATGTATTTTATTATCATCTACTACACCCAATAATCATTTACGATCAAAACAAAGATCATATTGAACAAAGCCAATAGCTCTAAGGCCCAACAGAATTCCATTCAAGTTGACTGCGACAAGGGTCCAAAGGAGCGGGAAGCTGTGTACAATAAATCGTGATGGGACCTTGTCACAGGCAGCCACTCGGACAGTGTTAGAGACATGGGCTGTCTTTGGTCAGTTGTTGACGAAGAACGATGTGACAGAAGTACGAACACAGTAATTGTTGCTTAGACAATGATTTACAAGGACTCCAATTGTATTAAATTCGAACTACAACGTTTGAAAATCTGATTGTAAACTTGATATCCGTTTGCGATGTTTCGGGTAACTTTCGGATCACTCTGACACTGCGGTCGCGAGCAACTTTTGTCACAGCAAAGAATTTATCAAGAAAATACTTTTTGTGTTCAGTGAATTTATTTCTGTCGACACCTTCTTTCTGTGATTTCAAAGTGTCGCTCAGTTGCGTTGCGGGGTTGACTAAGCAAGTTTTTGTCGTCACAACAGTTGCGTCCTGCAGGCCTACCGCCATCTTTAGAAACCGTCATGTCGTAAGAACATTTTGTTTTCCTTTTGTTTCAATACTGTTTAAATTACAAGCTTGACTTTATTTGACACAAGACGTCGTAGTAGGTTTGATTGCTAAAAATCTTGTTTGAGTGAATGATTGAACGATGACGCCACAAAACTTCCGTCAAAAGACAAGCTTGTTTTAAGAGGTTCGCGGTACGATATAACAACATTGCGCCGATACAAACTGACACTAAACGATATTGCGTTAAGAGATGGCGGTAGGCCCCCCTGGTGTTGCCTCCCAGGCCCACGGACATACGACAGTCGCGTCGCTACATGCGCGTACTTTCACACAAGCTCATAGACTTGATGTCAGAGACAAAATAGTTGCGGAGACAAAAGTTGCTCGTGCGCACTCTCTCTTATTACTTTATTTTAATCATTAACTAGGGTTCTTATGTCGCATCAGATGCGACTGCTCCTGGTGCGCAAGTAAAGTTTTAATGATTCATTTTAGCAGTCTTGCGAACGCACCGAAAGTAAAAGCCCGGAACTTCGCAAACGGACACCGAGAGTAGGCCCTCTGAGTGAACACTTGAGTACCTACGCTTTTTTAATTCGTCTGATTTTACGACTTATTTTTTTAGTGAAAACTTCTTTAGCGGCGTTGAGCACTTTTTCTGTAATGGGTATAAAATCTTAAACTCGCGTCAGGACACGTGACCTGATCGAAAAAGCGTAGGACGGATGGAGAATGTTGAGGTGACAGGTTGACTATGGTCTCGGTTGCTTAGCGACAGACTGTTGATAATGTCTTTTACTTGTCTCTTGTTTTATTGTCAATATATATTTTTCGATTCTCTATAATAACTAATGTTTTCTTATATCTTATTACCTAACTTAACGTTCACTTTAATATGGTTTGTCATGTTTGTGTACGATAGCGCAATAAATTAATATTGTATTCTACCACATAAATGATAGTACTTTTATACTGATAAAGCAATTGGTGCAAAATTATTCCCTAACCATTCCAAAATATCAAACATGCTCAACGTTAATAATCAAGTTTTCACTTCTGCCGGCACTCCCGGAGTGCAACCCGTCTTTTTTTTTTCTCGAGTTTCGGGAATTCATTTTCTTATTCAACTTTCGTTTGGCGCTATCAATCACTGAATGCATTAACGAACTCGACGTCAATGTAGAAATTTGGTTGAGTTTCTGTCAGCTTATTAATACATTATGCATTTTACTTGATGTTGAACGCTTTGTTGAAAACAAAATTCCATGTCGATGATGATAAAAAAAATATGTCACAGCGCGCGCTACTCTTTAAACAGTCATAGCGCATGCACCATGGCATGGCATGATTTTGATGAATAAAATTGTAAACATAGCTATTACTGAAATTAAAAGAACTTTTACGGATATCAAACGCGCTATATTTCCATGAACTAAGTTGTAATTGTCCGTATTTTTAGGTTTTTAGGGGTTTTTTTTTCCCCGACGTTTCGGCAACTTTACAGCTGCCGTGGTCACGGGATGACTCTGTCATCTTAGTTCGTGGAAATATAGCGCGTTTGATATCCGTAAAAGTTGTTTTATTTCAATGAACAGTGCGCGCCAAAACATAAGATGTACGTATGTGAACCAGTACGGACTGGAAACCGCAAACATAGCTATTACGTTACTTACGCTACGTTAGTAAGGAAAGGAGCAAAAATGAAAATCTCTCTTATTCAATAATCAAAATTAATGAACGATTGATTTATGATTTGTCATTATATCCCTATTTAGTTATTTTAAATTGATTGTGTTCTTAATTATTATTTTATTGATTAAAATTAAATTTTGCATGCCCAAGCTGGGTAAATGTGTCTGGCATTTCTAATGAAATTAAGATCCAATTAAGTAACTACCACATTCTTGTGCATTAAAGTATTATTTCAACTATACACGCGCTTTAACAGCTTTGGGGTAGACTTGTTCTTATGGTTTAGTCGTCAAAATATGTCAGATTCTACAAATGCTACACTCGTTTTTAACGCCAGATTCTATAAATGCCAGATTCTACAAATGTCAAATTCTACAAACGTCAGATTCCATAAATTCCAGATTTTATAAATATCAGGTTTCCGTATCAATAGCAAAAATTTCAATTCATTCAAGGGTACACTCAACTTTCGACCATTTCGTAGGTTTGAGGCATTTTGTGTGAATACGAGTATCACATTAGATCTATTTTTAAGAAAAACTTTCATCAATAATATTTATTTAATAAATAATCCACTGACGAAGTTAGTAGTACCTAACCTAGCGAACAGTTAGGTTAACTACTTAACTACTTTTCAGCATTTAATTCAGTCAATCAAGCTTTACATAGCAGTGTACTTATTATTTTCGACAGAAATCCTTTCTTGCAAATCAAATCAGTTAAACTTAAAGTTGACTATTCGTAGACAAGACCAGTCTTAAAGCAAAGTTAACCTATTAAATAATTAGGAAATTTACTTCTGTCATAGGAAAAAGGCTTTCAAGAATATTAAGAGCATCAATCGACTCGTCCAAAAGTCTGTTTTTTATTTTTGTCATATGGCGCGATTCAAATTCGAGAGTAGAATACTCTAGTTCCGGTCATTTTTATGTCGTCTCGAAAATTTTTCGAGTTTTATCGAGTTTGAGGAAGCTCGAGCAGGAATCCTAATTGAAGCTGACAAGTTCTTTGAGCCTATTCTTACTGTCAGTTCAAAAGGCCTTGAATTTGGTAAGAAGGGTTTCTTGGTAAGAAAAAAATAATTCAAATGGCTTTTTTATGAATTATTTTTACGATTTTATGCCAAACTATTGTACGCCTCCGACTTCTTTTGGGTAGACTTTTCGTGTTAGCGTATCAGTCGAAGAGATTTTACCGCTAAATGTATGATCCAATTCAGTTTATTTTTTATAACCATTAACATTTTTGGCTTTAGTTCATTTTGAAGATTTTCTGTCACACAATATTTTTATAATAAAAGAGTCGTTTCAAAGAAAAAGTAAGTGTCAGTATTAGTTTCCACCAAAAGCGTAAATATTCTAAAAGCCAAACTCATTTTATAAACCATTAAATAGGGTATGTATATAACTACCTAACAGCTAAGGGTGTCCAACCCCTGTGTGCTAAATTTACGGTACAAGTGATATAAAAATAACAGGATTTAAGAAAAAATACGGGAGAAGGTCTGTTAATTATTATTCGTAAATTTGTTTTGGACCATCTATGGTCCTGTATTTTCTTATTTAAATACAGGACACGGTCAAAAGGCTAAAAAACGGGACGTCCCACATAGGGATAATTGTATGGAGGTAGTGACCCATAAAGACTAATTTCGAAAATTGTATAATCACTTAGTGAATCACACTAATCGATCACCAGATACATTCTTCGTATGTATCTACCCTCAAATGTATGAACAATTGTGGTTTTTGCAAGTAATCAGTCACTCAAGTTCAATATTGAATACGGTCGTATTGTATACGGTTTTACCCAGATATACATTTTTTGTCACGGAAATTATTTACTGTTTAGACTCTAAAGCATTTACCACAAACCTCAGAGGCTTAATAAAATGCTAATAATGTAAAAATTAATATTCAAGTTTTTAAAATGATCAGCAAATAAAAAATAAAAAAAAAATCCGGCCATAACAAAGACTAAAATTAAGCACCATTCAAAACATTCACGAAAGTTATGTTTATGAGTTGGACAAAGTTGGGCTATGCGATTGGCCTCATTTCACAGGCTTTTTTTTAATGCACAACGGGTATACTCTTAGCCTTCATCATACCTGATGTATTGATAAGGCTGAAGATGGAAGCGAGCCTCTCCCGGAATCCTCAATCACTGAGGAACTGGCCACACACTGGCCTCGGAACACAACAATGCTGAAAACATTGTTGTTATGGCGTCAGACTTAGATAAGATGGTGGTAGCCAGCCAGGCGGACTTACAACAAACAAACCGAATATAATATGTACCCCCGCTGGGAATCGAACCCGGGATCCTTGAGTCTCATACCGGTGATTGTTACTATGAAAGTTTTTTGAATGTTGCTTATCCGCATGTTGCATTACCTTTTTTATATGTCTTTTTACTGCCCGAACAGCGAGAACACTAGAAAGGGATTTGAACTTTTTTGTTTGGAGGCTGACCTCGTCCAAATCCGTAGTATGAGACGCCATTTTGAAAATTTTCCAAAATGACGTCGCACAGGGGACAGACAGAGAAACAATAGTTATTTGTTATGCAATGCTGGAAAGTTGGTTATTTAGCGGCGAGTAACCTCTATTGAAAGCTGAGCAAGCGAATTCAAAGATTGAATCCTGAGCGAAGCGAGGATTTCAAAGGTACAAGACGCTAAAAACTTTTCCGCCGAGCGCAACACACAATTTTTCATCTCACAACAGCGAGGAACATTTTATGGTTGTTTCCGCGGTAAACTTCCGGTAAAAAATTCTTCAAACGTAAAATTTAATCTAAATATACCTTATTCTCGTTGTTTTAATGATATAAAAAACTAAAATAATAAAGAGGGAGTATTATCGTTCATTCAAAGTTATTTTAAGTAGGAATATATTGTAACTTATAAATAAAAATAAAAACGATTCCGTAAATGTTGACACTGACATGAGGTACAAGACAAAGACAATTTAAAAATAAAAAAAATTGTCACGTTCCGAAATCCAATCATAGGTTGTGAAATCTCACCCAGCTTAATATAAAATTCTTATAACAAATAGTTTAATCTTATTGTTATTGTTTGTATGATTCAATGAACTAAAATAATATGATAAAACCAAAACGGAGTATTATAATTAATTTAAAGCTATTTAAAATAAGAATAAAATGTAACAAAAAAGTCAATAGTGCGATTCGGAACGCATCATGACATATTTTTAGGTGTTAAATTAAAAAGACCTTTGCCGCGCTAGGCCGCAAAAAGCGATTTTCTACACAAACTAAATGGCGTGACCAGCGCTTAAAATGATTTATTTAATTTAATTAAACAAATAATGCTGAAAATTAGTTATGATAAATTTAAAATAGAAAATTATTGGAAAAAAATCAACACTGTGAATGTAAATTCTCAGATGGGACTCGAACCTACGACGACGACTGAAAAATAAGTTTAAAGTTAATATTAAAAGTTTGAAGCTTCTTTATTACATAATGTTAATGTTGATGTATTTCTTTAATATTGTTTAAAATCACAAAAATTACATATATTTTGATTTAGTAAAGTCTTTTCAACAAGTTAAGAGCTATAAAATATTTTTGGGTAATGTTTGTCCAAGATTTTCCCTATCCTGTAAAATACAGGACAATTGGTCAGCCGTAGGTAGCCAAGCCCCGACCTCCGGACTTAACGTCATATTTAAACCATTACACTTTCTAACACAATTATAACTTCTGAAGTGCTGTTCGTACTCCGACAAATCGAGTGTGTTTCATCCAGTTAAAAGTTATCTATAGGTGTAATAAAACTGTGAATGTTGCTAAAGTGGTCAAGGGATGGAGCAAATTAATTTAATGGGAGGCCATGTAAGAGCAGTGTACTATGCGATTCAGAAAAGAATAGGACGGGCCGTTAGCTAACTTTAGATGCGAAAATACTGTTTGCAAAAAAGAATTAATTAATCAATGTAACAATTATTTTTGCAGATAGGACTTCACTCAAGTAGAATTTACATTACTAAACTAATTATAACTTTTTAATTTTGCATTTTACAATGCTATTTTTATGTGATAAATATTAAACAAGAAAATATACTAGAAAAAAGTCACGGCGACATGAGACTACCTAGTTGCTTTTTTCTTGTTTAATATTTATTACTAAACTCGTGAAATTACTTTCATCATGCATGACAATCATGCATGATGAAAGTAATTTCACGAAACTCTTGAAATTAATGCATGCATTGTGAAACTTGATGTTTACATGTAGTACATTTGTGACGCAAACATTTTTTTAGTTTAGTAATGTAAATTCGGCTTACATACAATACGTACTTTAATGAATTTCATTGTTTGTTATATTTTTCCTTGATTACTTTTCTTTTGCATACCGTACTAAATTGAAGTTAGTTTGACAGAATGACGTCATAAAATGGCGCATGTTTCATCCTATTCTTGTTTAAATGGCATAGTATTGTAACTCAATAGTAGTATTGGTAAAGAGGAGCTAGGTAACGCAGTAAATTGCGCGTTGGTCATGGGAATGGTTGACCAAAATTTTGTCATCTAAACCTCTTCCGTGTTTTGCTATGTATTTGAAGTCGTTAAAACCTTCATATCATTTTGTCTTTGTGTGCAATGCGCTGTCTTATACATACTAGCGGCCGCTCACGGTTTTACCCGCGTGGTTCTCGTTCCCGTGCGAATATTAGGGTAAAATGTAGCCTATGTTACTCGAGGATAATGCAGCTTCCCAACGGTGATTTTTTTTTTTAAATCGGTCCAGTAGTTTCAGTGCCTATTCAATTCAAACAAACAATGAAATCTTTCCTCTTTATAATATTGGTATAGATATAGACTAGCTTCCGCCCGCGGTTACCCCCGCGTGTTTCCCGTTCCGGTGGGAATATCGGGATAAAAAGTAGCCTATGTTACTTTCCGTCCTTACAACTAACTCTATGTCAAAAATGGAAATACAAACAAACACACTTTCACATTTATCAAAGTCAAAGTCAAAGATTTTTATTCAAATAGACTTATAGATAAGTACTTTCGAATAGTCCAAATATTTTTTTTCCCTACCAGCCATTCAGGACGTCTTTTAACTGATAAGAAGAACGGCCGCAAGAAACTTATAGTCTTATAACTTATAATTATTATAGTCACATCACATTCATATATTTTAGTTAGGTCAACTACGAGTATTTACATTAATGCCAGTCTTCAGTTTTAAAACTATCGACCGGTTTCACGCGTTACCAAATATGTATGTAAATATTTCCAATAAAGGAAGAACTTCATACAAGGTCGTTCTACCCGATAACTCTGTACCACTTCAATATTAATTTAATTAAAGCAATTGATAACACATTATCTCGATAATATTGATATGGTCTGATAAGATACTCGTATGGGGCGAGTTTTTACCGTCGACTTTTCCGTTTTCGAGACTTAACTATATACAATTCGACATACAAAATTCTCATAATATTTTCACTGGTATTTTGAGATTTTTCAAACAGTTTTTTTATTTTATAATTGTTATGATGTTTTAAATAAATAAATTCTCGAGAGTCAAACTTTTAATGTCTCGTCGCCCCACTCGTGAATCAATTCTAGACTAGGTACCTACTTCGCCAGTTTCTGATTAAAATATCAACCGTCACAGAAAAAAATAACATCGCTCTCCTGTCGTTACAAGGCTGGTAGAACAAAACTGACAACTCAAAAATGCGTGTAATATGCTCAATTGAATAAATAATATTTTCATTCATTACAAATAACAATCCTACGCTAAAAAGTGTAGTAAATGACATAGAATACAAGAAATAGTTTAGAAAATAGCATGTTAGTCATATATAAAGCCGCTTTAAGTGTCGCCTCAAAAACAAGCTCTTCGCTATGACAACATGAAGAATTTCAAAATGTATGCTCTGCTTCTGTGTTTCGCGCAAAACCAGCCAGCTTACCTACTACTTTTAACTTCTGTATTGTGTACTATAGTCGGATTTTTTATTCGGTAGACTACCTAATTTGACAGGTGCAAATGCCACTGTAAAATAATCCTGGTTTAAACTGTTTTTCGGATCAGATCCAGGTCCAGTTCAATAAGTATTGATTCCATTCATCTACACAAATAAATTAATTATTATCAATAAAGCTACATTTTAACGCAGCATTATTTTTACAAATTGACATTGACCCCTGTCAAAATTACTCTACTGAATTAAAAATGCGACTGTAAATGACTTTCTAACGTCTTACGAGGAGAATGTGGAGCTCGTATATGTCTCCGCACTACAAGCAGGCCGCTACACCGCCGTTCCTGGCTGGTTTTGCTTTTATAAAAATTAAGAAAGGGGAGGCCCGTCGTACAATTGTCACCACTCCCTTACATGCCTAGGATGTCTTAAAGGTCGACTAAGAGGCTCGACGCTTTGAACACCTGTGCGAGAGAAGGAAAACTTGAAACAAACCCTCTACCAACCCGTCTGGCCAGCGTGGTAGCAGTAGGCTAATAGCCTCCTATGAACGCCACAATAGAGGTGAGCTAGGAGAGGCCTATGTCCAGCAGTGGACGTCCACAGGCTGAGGATGGATGGATGATGGAGGCCCGTCGTGCGTAAATATGGACGGTCGCCTTGTCAAATAAATTATTGATAAAATTGTGAAATATTAAATATAACGATAATAACACGAGTGCTTATTTATATGTAGAAATACTCACCCGTCACAGTGCCTACTGTGTGTGGTAAACGATCTTAATAACTACCAAACTCTTTATAAAACCTTAACCTCAAAAACATGACAACAAAAATCAGAGCGGCTATTTATGATTTCCATACTATACGGTGTGTTTCCAATGGATAAATAGTACGAAGCCTGCATTAATGTAGGTCATGGCTTCCCCTAGGGTGGGCTTAGCGTTAGGGCGGTTTTATATAGGCTGGAACACATTTAGTATAATAAACGAGTAGTACCTACATATTTTATAACTCCGTTTTTGAGCTTAAGAAACTCTCTCTTACACAAACACTTACACATTATAAATATCACTGAAGTGTGTGTTTGTGTGGGCGTGTCTAAAAGTTGGTTTTCATTTCAATGTCGCCTTTTTTATTACTTTTTTAAGCTTACTTAAATATATTGTGAGTTGAGCTATGTTTGCTGTCGTTTTTAAGACACAAATTGTTTATTATTAGGCGCTTACAACATAGTCGCTATGAGTCGGTAAAACAAAATATTTTATGTCGGTATTAAGTGATCAGTTAATATTCGTTTTGATTTTATTCGTGTTTGTATCGAGCGAAATTTCATAAGAAAAAAACCACCGTTAAAGTTAAGCTGAAAATGTTAGCCTGTGAATTTTCTTAAAAACATTGAACAGAAAAAAGACTCCTACAATCATAACATTCCTTTTTATTATAGCCCACAGAATTCTCAGGTCTTTGAAACTAAACATTTCTAGAACCAAACAAAAAAACTCGTGTGAAAACAGTCTAAGTGGTTTCCATTGATGGAAATAAGTGAGCTTGGTATTGAGGTGACTACTCTAATGGACTCTAAATAGAACGCGAGCAAACACTGGCGTAGCCACTAGTGTCATCAAAGGTCAGATTTCACGTAAAAACGTATTTGATGCGGTAAATGCGGTGTAGGGTTTCACGTGGGCTTTATTTTGTGCCAACATTTTAGTAGAGGAGAAAAGAAGTTATACCTACACGATACATTTAATTTTTATGTTGCCTTTAGTATTATGGTTTCTATACTAAGGGCGACTTTCACCAACTGTCAATAAACAGGTTTAGCGCTAAACCTATGGTTTCTTTCTCATAAAAAAGTAAATAAAATTTGTTATAAAACATATTTTTTTGTGAAGGAGCAATACTTATACGATACATTCAATTCCTAAATTGAGTGTATCGTATCATATTACATCCTAATGTAACTTTTATTTTGGCTTTAGCATTATGGTCTATCTATACTAAAATCCGTGTAAACGATAATATCCTGACGACTATACTATTGACGACTATACTATGATACTATTGACGACCTCCGTGGTAGAGTGGTACGTATTTCAAGGTGTCGCTTACTCTGAGGTCCCGGGTTCGAATCCCGGTAGGGACAAATGTTTGTATGATGAATACGAGCATTTGTACCTGAGTCATGGACGTTTATATATATTTCTACACATAAATACTTATATATGTATAATTATATGTATTTATATCCGTTATTTACCCTAGTATCCCATAACACAAGCCTTACAGTGCTTACTTTGGGGCTAGATTAATTGGTAGTAAGAAATATTTATTTATTTATATACCATTTATTATGGTAAACATTATTATTCAAATCTATACTAATATTATAAAGCTGAAGAGTTTGTTTGTTTGAACGCGCTAATCTCAGGAACTACTTGGCCGATTTAGAAAATACTTAGACCATTAGAAAGCTACATTTCTCCCGAGTGACATAGGCTATATTTTATCCCGATATTCCCACGGGAACGGGCACCACGTGGGTAAAACCGCGAGGATCCGCTAGTATAAAATACGTTTTGATTATTGTCTCACAACATAATTTGAATATCACAAAGTAATAAAATTGTTGTAACTAAAGTAGTTTAAGATTTTAAGATTGTATTTTTTTCATTTTTAATGCTATTTTTATACTTATGGTAAATTTTAAATAGAAAAATATTGGAAAAAATTAACTCGGCCACAAGTGAGCTACAGGTGAGAGCATTGGACCGGATTTCCAAAGGTCGCGGGTTCGTTTCCCGTCTGAGAATTCACTTGTGACCGAGTTAATTTTTTCCAACATTTTTCTATTTAAAATTTACCATAAAGTAGTTTAAGTAAATGCACCGTCGCACAGTTATCAACAGAATTTTCTTTTCTTTCCAGATTGTAATTCTTCCTCACCAATCAACGGGACTAATGAAGCAATCCGCAGACGGGATATTGAACTAGCAGCCACTCGAACCGCCTTCCAGGAGAAATAAAACAACAACTCTACCAATTTACACCAAAGACTCGGCACAAACGAAAACAAACTGTATCACCATAGCGGAAAGACACAAAACCCAAATCACAATTACGTGTTCCAATGGCTATGCTGGGAATTGGAAAGTCAATCCAAGCGATATGTCAATTAGAGCTGATTCACAATTGTAAACAAGTACGCTATTTAAAAGCAAAGAAACTTCACGACGAAGTCGTTTTTCAGACCTGACTCAAAAGACCGCGTTATTTTGATTTGACAACGTTCCACGTCCTATTGCGAAGGTTACAAAAGGCGAATACAATCAAAACCAATGTATGGCATAGTCAAATACGCGAACAAAGTAATCATCACCCCACCAAGGGTTTCGTATGGCGACTCAAAGTCATAACTTCCACTGTTCACTGCCCAACTTTGTTGCTTTACCTTCGCATCTTCTCATACTGGTATTTTTAGTGTCGCAAACGAACGTAGCGTTCGCTTTGGTAGAATCGAATGACTCTATAAGCTCAGATTTGAATTACACCAACGTTAACTCTACAACCGACTGGCCCTTCTTTGATGACAATTCCACTCACCCCCACCAACTTCATATAAAACACTCTAAATATTCCACGCCAGTCAGCATTCTCTTATCCATAATTTTTCTTATCGTGATCGTAGGGACTATAGTTGGTAACATCCTCGTTTGCGTTGCCGTTTGCTTAGTAAGGAAATTAAGAAGACCAAGTAACTACCTAATCGTATCTTTGGCAGTAAGCGATCTTTGCGTAGCTATAATCGTGATGCCGATAGCGATGCTCTACGACTTACTAGGGACGTGGCCTTTTGGGCCTGTTATTTGTGACTTCTGGGTATCAAGTGACGTGCTCTCTTGCGCAGCTAGTATTCTAAACCTCTGCATGATTTCTGTCGATCGGTACTACGCTATCACAAAGCCTCTGGAGTATGGTGTTAAGAGAACTCCAAGAAGGATGTTTTTTTGTGTCTTCATTGTATGGATGAGCGCTGCTTTCATATCTCTGCCACCAGTACTAATATTGGGAAATGAGAAGACTGAGACTTCATGTTCTGTATCCCAAAATAAGGTGTATCAAATATACGCAACACTTGGGTCATTTTACATACCGTTGACTGTCATGGTGGTTGTGTATTACAAGATATTTAGTGCAGCTAGGAAGATTGTGAAAGATGAGAGGAGAGCGCAGTCTCACTTGGAAACACACTGCTATCTTGAGATAAACGTCAAGAATGGTGGCGCGGCGGAGGCGAGACTTCTGGGCACACAACCTGCACAGCCACCCCCTAGAGGCTCTACTGCTAGCACCAATACTACTGTAAGTACCTAATGTATCATGTGTAGACAATTTCTGTTTCTTAATGCAATATCAAACTAATGTGGAAGCATAGAGCAACGCGGCTTCTTAGAAGCTTTACATGCGAAATAAACGTAATTGAATTTGCCACAATTTAATTTAAAATAAAAAAAGTTCAAGTAAAACCTTTTGGACCATCAAACATTATACCTACATGTTTTAACATCCGTGAAATGTAAAGTTTATGAGATAATTATCTAGGATTTAGATGTTGGTGTATTCGTTTTCCTTTCTTCTATTTTGTTTCTGATTTACGTATGCAAAAAACGAAAACTATTTATAGTATTTTTATTTGATTAAATTTTCTACTGCGAGGTAACGATGCTGATTCGTTACCTCGCAGTAGAAAATTTAATCTAATCTTATAATTAATGATGATATCGAATTTTGTAGGCACTTACGTCGTATAAGCTTATCCAATTATTCCGCTAAATCCTCATGTGTGAACTGTACTGTACATCCGGTATACGTCAGATTTCCCTAATCTATGGGCTATACCGGTAGCCGACAGATAAGTAGATTGTGCCAAATAAACGTTATCACCAAACACGAAAGGATAATACCGATAATTACCGTACATTTCGCTTGTTACAGATAAGTGTAGAGAAAACTGAAAGCACTATAGGAAGGTGCTTCAGCGGACAGCGTAAGTCTAACGAGTCGCAATGTCCAATGCTGTCCCAAAAAACGCCCACCAAACCGATCCCCACCATCAACCGCTCCATCTCCCAAGTGGGGCACACACCAGACAATAATAAAATGCTCCAAGTCAAAGAAAGGCGAAGACAGTCGTCAGAAAGCAGTAACAAGCTAACGACGAATAGGATTCGTTCGTCTCTCTCCAGTTTTGCTCAAAAAAGTCACATTGCCAAAGACTTGCTTCATTCATCACATTCGCCACACCAGAAGAAACTTCGGTTCCAGTTGGCCAAAGAGAGGAAAGCGTCGACTACACTCGGTATCATAATGTCAGCGTTTGTCATTTGCTGGCTGCCTTTCTTCGTTCTCGCCTTAGTGAGGCCTTTCGTCGAGGAAGGCGCTATACCCGATGCTGTCAGCGCCCTCTTCCTCTGGCTAGGTTACATTAACAGTTTGCTTAATCCCATTATCTACGCGACCCTCAACCGGGACTTTAGAAAGCCGTTCCAAGAGATTCTTTTCTTTAGGTGTTCTAACCTGAACCACATGATGCGGGAAGAGTTCTACCACAGCCAGTACGGCGACCCTGACCAACATTACTGTGTAAATAACACTACCAAAGTGCACAACTATGATGAAGGCGTTGAAATCGTTTCTGCCGTCGACAGGGAGGAGACGAGGGCGTCTGAAAGTTTTCTATGATTGTCAATGCTTGAGGTCGATTCGAGAGACCGAGATTCTGTGATCTAATTAAGACTATTTAATGTAAATATACCACGGTCTAACTGTGTTGGTTTTCTTACGTTGTTCAACTGTTTTTAATGTAACTTTTTATATCGATAAGTTGTTTCGAACCGACTAGTCGTTACTAATTCGTAAATCTTTATTCCTCAGAGATTTTAGTCACATTGTTTTTACGAAATAGTCAAGGGAAACGTGTCTGTGGCACTAACTGTGTAGAAAAATAATAATTAGTACGTAAGGTGGGTGAACTGAAATCGCCGAAGTGTTTTGGAATGACCAAAGAAATGTCTAACTTTAAATAAATAAAAAATACATTAATTTATAGGCTGTTGTGAATTTAGTAACTATAGTATTACAATGTATTATGTCGTTACGAGAAAATTGTAAAATCACATTGCAGATATAAGTAATAAGTATTTTTAATCCATGTGATAGTAGATATAGTTTATTTTTTTCAAGTTCATAATTTGATTATTTGATTATGCATTAATTGAAGCGGTTGGTTGTAATGCCATTTTATATTTATTAATATTGTGTATATGCCCTTGATTATATATGTATATTAGCTTAAATATATAATATGCATCATTATTATAAAATTTCTTTAAGTATGGTTCTTGCAATAGAGTTAAATTTCACCATTGGCACTGCCAGATAGCGTAATAATATGTAGTATAAAAGAAATTAATATGCAAGTATAAAAATAAGATTATAATATATTTTGCATTTTCCTATCTTCATTCATATTTTCCTATCCGACTATATCCTTTTTTTACTGTAATAAAGTCACGCTTCACTTTTGGACATCGCTTTTTTTAATTTTATAGCTTTTGGCTGGATAATGGGTTTCCAAATAATGTTATCCTCTTTTGATAATCATTGGAATCAAACCTTTGGTGTTTTTTATTTTTATTTTAAACATTTTTATTTTGTTTAATACGTAATTTGTAAAAAAAAAAGTAAACATTTAAAATTGCAGGTCACTTAACAAACAATATTTTGTAGTCAAAACTCTAATATATTGGAATTCCTCTTATTTTTTTTTTATAATGCACAATCGATGACTCATTAATATTGATAGTTTAACTACAAACCCCTTTGTAATGACGTATGTCTCTGGGATGCGCTAAAAGTTATATTTAAATATTCTGTCGATTCTACATAATTAAAAAAAAACACAATCCTTTGTTAATTTTCCACTTTATGAACCAGCCTCAAAGATAAGTTACTATAAGTGTATGTATTAAATAGCAAAAATATTCATAAATATTAGAACAATCAATGTCAGTGTTGTAAATATTGTTAATAATGCACTAGCGACATTATTACATATTAATAATAATTAAGGTATTATTAATAGTAGGTGATTAATGCCGACACTGTGTGGGGAAACTACGCTTGGAAATAAACTTATTTGACAAATTGATGTTTTATTAAGTACTAAAAGTAAAAATTTCTTTGATGTAGTTTCTTTCCATTGTAGTTGAATGTGATTGTGAGTGAATATTTATTACTCGTATTTGTTTTTTTTTACCACAAAATTCTATGCAATACTTCATGTACAGTAGGCGATGCGTGAAATGTAACACTCATTTGCAGTACTGAATTTTTTATGACAGTTTTTAAAAATCTGTCGATCGAAATGAAATCTAGCTCAGTAGGCCTAGCACGAATAACTTTCGAGTAAGTATCGAGGAAGTAAAGTAAAAATATGCCCTACAGTAACCGCCTCTGTGGTCTAGTGGTACAATCACCGGTATCAGACCCAGGGATCCCGGGTCCGATTCCCAGCGGGGGTACATATTGTATTCGGTTTGGTTGGTGGAAGGACTCGTTGTAAGTCCGCCTGGCTAGCTACCACCATCTTATCTAAGTCTGACGCCATAACAGCAATGTTTTCAGCATTGTTGTGTTCCGGCAGTTAGAGATAAGATAGCCAGTTCCTCAGTGATTGAGGATTCCGGGAGAGACTCGCTTCCATCTTCAGCCTTATCAATACTTAACATCAGGGATGATGAAGGCTAAGAGTGTCCCCGTCGTTCATAAATAAATAAATAAAAACGGAACTAAATTTTCCTATACAATTTTTGACATTACGTGCTCGATACTAACTCGATACTTTTTCGATAGTTTCTCGTGCTAACCCTTCAGTTTTAACTCGGCCATTTAATTCTAACCTAACCTAACTAATAGCGATACTACGTAAACGTAGCGATTAACGATTGATTGTCAAAACATTTTATCCCGATATTCCCACGGGATCGGGAACCACGCCGAAATCGCGGACGGCCGCTAGTAAACTTTAAATATTAATTTAAAATTTACCTTCATTTATGATTTAAAGTTTTTCGCCCACAATTCCATTTTAATAGGTAACTGTGCTGTTCGAGCAATTTTAAAACTGTAATTGTTAAATTTGTTGTTTATGAGTTGTTTTTCATAGTTTAAATTTGAGGATCAATTTTAGATAGAGTATTGCATAAAACTGTCGCAGTTAGTGTTACATTTCATGTATTTTCAGTATTCAGTATTTCAGATGTCTAAATATTTAAAATAAGCTGATCCATGTTTCAATGTATTGTGTGATCAAATGACCTACTTTAATTAAGAGATTCTTTATTATATAATATATATAAATTTTGTAAATGATTTGCCATCAATAGTCTAGTGAATTTGTAAATTATTAGCTATGTAATAAGTAAAATATATAATTTAACTTTATGTAACGGATCACAATGTTGTGATTTTGGCTAAGAGTTCGTTTTTAAGTGGATTTAAAAAAGAATGATGTATAAATCATATATTGAAACAGGTTTTATATAGTTAATCAATTTTTGATTTTTTTGCGCCACTAAATAAAAAAAAATCAGATGGTACTTGAAAAAGTTAAAAAAGGCATTGATATTAAGGCAACAATATTCTCGTATATTTTAAAAACATCTAATCCCCTTACTCAAGCTAATGGCCTATCTATAGAAATAAAAATGTTATGAGTAATAAAATAAAAAAGTTTTTTTTTATTTAAACCGTATTTAAAAAAGGCCTGTGAAGAAAAGACTAGATTTTTTCAAATTATATTGCTTCTGGTATGTACTAAGCTGTTAATGCCAATTAATAAACGATCAAAAGAAGATTAATATCGTAATTGAATAATTGCTATAATCTGCGTATAAACAAGAATACTATGACTAGACTTAATAAAATCATTTTATAAGGAAACTTAATTAAGCATTTCCTTAGTGAAAACATTAATCGCTGTATCGTTATGAAGTTTATGAGATTTGATACAGACGAAAAAATCAAACATCTTGTGGAAAAATCTCAATAAGTTTTTATTAAGTCCACTTAAGATAGGTACTTATACTCTTTATTTCCGGTCATTCTTTTGTATTTTTTCAGGATAAAAGGCTATTACCTACCTAATATAGATTTAACATGAAAAACGTTATTTGTATGTATGTGAAGTATCCAAAAATACTACTTAAGTAGTGTACGTTTAAAGTTTTTGTTTTAGTACAAACTGGTATGTTTAAAAACCGATAATTTATTTGGTGTTGAATGTTTTTTTATTTTACTAAATGATGAAACATGTTTATAAAATAAATGAAATAGATACTATTATAAAATAATAACTAACATGAATAGAATTTGTTAAACACCTTTTTTGTCTTCGAGAGTCTAATAGCCACTTTTGGATAGTTATTGGTATTATGACGAAGGTCAGTTTTGTAAATATAATGTTTTTACTTAGTTCATATTATGTAGATGAAACAAAAAAAACGGTGGTTAAAACAAAGATTTAGGGCGACTTTCACCAAACTCACTTAACACATTTAGAGCTAAACATTTTTAAAATGACATTGTCAGTGGTTCATTTGAAGTCAAAAGTGACAGAACTAAAATATGTTCAACGCTAAACGTTGGCGAAAGTCCGCCTTAGGCTTGCAAATAATAATTCTGTAAATTACTTTGATTATAAACCGTTTATAATACAATACTATTCATGGTGGCTTATTTTATGTAATTTTTAAACAAAGCCGTTTCGATCAAACCTCAAACTGTCTTATTTGTAAAGCAATAGAGCCTAATTTTCATCGACTTGAGTCTTAGACAAAGTAATATATTATTTGCTATTTTTATACAAAACACGTCCTAGTACAGAACGATTTGGAATGAAAATGAGAACTTTCATAAAAGGCCCGAATAAGAAGATTTCTAACAAAAAATACCCTTAAATAACATTCGATCGCAAAGGAATTGCTTCAACTCCCCAATCCATTGGTAAAGGATAAAATATTACAAATCGTTGTGACCATCGTCTTTGCTCAGTCAATGAAAAAAAGGCAGAAGGCTCCGAAACTATTTCAACAAAAAACAACTTGTAGCGTAACAAAATGTAGCGAACAAATCTGAATTCTTTTTGCATTGTACCTATTTATTTTTTTCTAAAGTAGAGTCCTAAAAGCGACGAAATAAAAATTAGATTTCGAAAAGTTATTTGTTTTTATTGTTCTTCGTTAAAGTTACTTTGCCATTAGAATTATTCTTATGAAAGAAATTACGATCAGTCGATGAAAAGTTCTTTTAATAGCTTCCAAGAGTATTTCTTTTCCTTTGAAGAGAATTATTGAGGCAAGATTTTTCAAGTACAGACCCAATGAAGCTAATTTTAGATTGATAACTTGCTTCTGCACTGTCATTTAGATACTTGTATGTTTAATTATATTTTTTAATTTGAAAATTGAACAGAACTGCAATTATTGCGTAGATTTGAAGAGGTTTTTAATATTTCTATTGACTCTGTACTTACTTCCTCTGTTCTCTTATCGTATGAAGATTAGTGGCCACATCTGGTGTCAGTTATCAAGCCTATACCTAAAGCCTCTGACTTGGCTTAATGTACTTACTCAAAATGTATTCCTTATAAAAATACCATCGATCTTCCTACATATTCCGAAAACAGAATAAAGAAAATTCAACATCTTATCATAGCTATTTCAAAAATATTTTCCCTTTAATTTCCAGCCAATATTCGGTAGTCATTAAAAGGATGAAAAAAATTAACACTTCGTTTATGAAATCTAAACAAGAATTTAATCTGGTGAAGAAAGGGTCGAACCCACCCCTAACCCGCATTTAAGGAGCGGCCGCTTATAAGATTAATTTATTGTCCCATTTAGTCTAAAAATGAGGGACTTTAACGGAAAGAATTAGGGGATTTTAATGCTTATTTTATTAAATAACACAAAATTTCAACAGATTATATATTTATTTTTGTTATTTAGAAAACTGAAGTTATTTTAAATTGGCTGTTATTTTAAGCAAATTTTGCTAGGTTACTTCGTCTTTTCTATAACGTAGCGGCATAATTACTTACCATCACGAGTCTTTAGGAAGGAAAAACTACGGAACTAAAACCACGGAAACATACCTTTATCATTCATCATTTCCTGCAGGTTGAGATCATCTTTTAGAAACCATCATGTCATAAGAACGTTTTGTTTTTATTGAAGTTATCATGTTTTGAAACACCCCACACTTTGAAGGAGATGATTGAGTAACGACGTCACAAAACTTCCGTCAAAAACAGCTTACTTTATGAGGATAGTAATATATAAGCCAATGGTAGATAGTAGTACGAAATAGTGTGGTAAGATTGAAACAGTACTGCGCTAAGAGATAGCCCCTGTTCGCTAATGCACAACTTTGATGGTCTATACCATCAACTTTAAGTGAAACATATAAAAACAACTGTAACATAAAAAAGTAAACAACAAAAAGGCATATGATAAAATTTAAATAGAAAAATATTGGAAAATTTACTAACTCAGATGGGACTTCACTTGTGGCCGAGTTAATTTTTTCCAATATTTTTATATTTAAAATATATCATAAGTATAAAAATAGCATTGAAAAAATGCAAAAAAAAACAAAAAAAACAAAAATCATAAAAAAAAACAAAAACACTCCGAACTTTGTTTGAAATTTTAGATCCACCTTACAATGTCACATTTCAACTATAATTCTCTTTACAAGACGTGTTGGTCGTAAAAGCTGCACACAAGTGTAAAACGTCACTACCTAGCTGATTGTAAAACCGATGAAGATGAATTACGACCTCAACGCACATACATCGGTTGTTTTGTTGCTACAGCTTATAAATAATGTAAGGGATTCACGCAGTGGATGTGAGACGGATTTTTGTTGGTGTTTTAGTCGGTTTTCGGTAGAAGTTGTCAGTTTCTGTGCCAAATTGCGTGTTCGCTAATGATCGTTCGGCGCAGCCACGCTTTCGTCGCGGTGCTTTTGGCTCCTGTCACTGTGATGGCAATGACCCAGCGGTGAACAGAAATTTCTAGGAAACAGATGGTGGGGTGTTATTTTTGGCGTAAGTAACGTCCATTCATAGATGGGATGTATGACGCTGTATGGTTGGTTCACATTATTCTTGAGGCTTTCCTATTGAGACATCTTTTCAGAGCATCGTTTACATATCCATTTTAAACAAGAAAATATACTAGAAAAAAGCAACTAGTCTCATGTCGCCCTGACGGGATGGGCGACATGAGACTAGTTGCTTTTTGCTAGTATATTTTCTTGTTTAATATTTATCACATAAAAATAGCATTGTAAAATGCAAAATTAAAAAGTTATAAATATCCATTTTAATTCATATTCACATTGACTGCTTTACCGAAATGAGCAGTGCATCCGGTAGTATTCGATAACTTTCATACTTGATGTCAACTCGTACTAACGATACTGTGGGGCTAGCACGAAAAATTTGCGAAAAAGTAATCGTATCGTCACTTTGATTTAATATTGAGCACCATGAAATACTATCGAAAAAGTATTGTCAAGATTTTTTTCGACGTTTTGAGCAGCGTTCCTACCGGAGGTAAACGGAGCAAAATTTCCCTATACATTTTATGATTTTTAAATTTTTGCATTTTTCAATGCTATTTTTCTACTTATGGTAAATTTTAAATAGAAAAATATTGGAAAAAGTCAACTCGGCCACAAGTGAATTCTCAGATGGGACTCGAACCCACGATCTTTGGAAATCCGGTCCAATGCTAGAGCATTGGACCGGATTTCCAAAGGTCGTGGGTTAAAATTTACCATAACTTTCAGTATACAGTTTTTGACGATATGATTTAAATGCTTTCTCGATACTATTTCGAAAGTTATTCATGCTAGCTCCACAGCATCCCTACTGAATGTGAAGGGCACTCTAAATTATTTGTCGTGAAGATAGAATAAAAAATAATTGTACTAGGTTTACGTTTTGCTTTTTTTTTGTAAATACATATTGGATCTCCACATCTCTGTTTATTGGCATTTTTTAACCCACACGGGTTTATAGTTGCTTGGAAAAACAAGTTATTCAAAAAAAAGAAGACAAAAGAGCTACGAGCGTACAATAAATAAATAAAAATATATATGAAAATCATTTCTTTTGTGTTAAAAATCAAGGAAAATTCGTCGGGAACGTTTATATGGAAAAAAACATTGCCCGCCTCCCCTCTTAACCCTTTATCCTTACTGACCTAAATCTAGGTTCATTTGTTTTTGGACCAGAACTTCCTCACACTGACCAAGGTCTTCTAACTTATCTTCCCTCTAAACCTAACTCATGCTAAGTTCACTTCAATGCCTCTCTGCAAGTTCGGGGCTTGCTTAAAGTTGGACGTAGCAGAAATTTATTCGCACTAGTTGCAATAGTCAGAACTTATAGACAAAGTAACATTTGTGATAGCATTAACGAAGTTACCAAAGCAAATATGTGTGGAATTGGTGTACATAATAAGTGACTTGCAAGCAGCAGCAAGGTTTTAATGTTTTTTTTAAATACCTACCTATTGGTTTGTTACGGTTGAAGTTGACGGCCTTCATCAACTAAGCATCTCACATATACCAACTTGTGGCCCAGCATTCACGGGCGTACGCGTTCCACTCCACGACCTAGTCTATTTTTTTTCTATATATAATCGTCATTTGTTGACGCGTAGCCTTTTTTTTTAAACTCTAAAGGTGACCCGCGACAATACTTAATTTACATATAAAACACCCAGATGACATGTTCATGCACACAAATATGTGTTGTCCGGGGATCGAACCCGGGACCTTCTACGTAGAAGGCAGGCTACGGTACCCCTACGCCAGACAGATCGTCAAATATGCGATTTATTTATTTCAAAATGCGTAATCAATAGTAGTTCTCCCAGTGATTTCAGTAAAAATAAGTCAATAAGTACAACATAAAAAAATGTTGTAATGTCTATAAATTCACAGTCCCTCCTGTCTTTCCAGCGTTGTGGTAATGACCTTCCAAATCCAGAAATAGTCTCTGTTTGTTAGCATAATGAACCCATTATGATAATATTGCGTGTCACGGGGAGATTGACACGCCATGACGTACGGCAACAGTTGTTATGTTAAACGATAATAATGATGCTATAATTAAAAGAAACAGGCAAGTGCTAGTTTGAATTAGGTGAAGAGAGTTCAGTATTTTTTAAGAAAACTGATTGGCGACAAAGCACTGGTAAAGAGTTAAGTTTCACACCCTAGCTCGCCGCCGCAAAGTTGCTTGTCTGTCGGTCTTTTGCAGACTCTACTTCGGAAAGTGTGTTTAGGAGCTGCATGAGCTCATACCGCCGTCCCCCTTCTTCCATCGGACATTCAGGCGCACTGCGGGCTACCACCCTTTCTAGGTCGATATTCCTAAGAGCTAGCGCAGACGACGGATAACGGAGGACTTTTTGTCCGCGACACGTCTTTATTGTTAACCAAATAAGATTCAACTTAGACCGCGTATATCCGCGAAAAGTACGCGATAGTCCTCGTTATTTATTCAACTTTATGTTCTTAGTAATAAGGTCGTGTCGCGGACAAAAAGTCCTTCAATGTCTGTCGTCTGCGCAGGCCATAAATGTCCCCCAAGCGTTACTACTTACTCAACATCTTTTATATTGCGCTTAGCAAACGAATGGAACTCCCTTACAGCAAGGGCGAAGGCACCTTCTGGGTTATCTCGCTTCAACATGGCTCCTGTCTTAGCCTCTGGGCTTGATTGGGATCAAGACCAAACCAAACTAAATAAAATACAATGTATTGGCGACTAGCCTTCCGACCGCGACTTTATCCGCGTGGAATAAGGTTATGGCGTGGTGGCGCCATCAATCGGAATAAAATGTATCCTATATCCATCTCGGTTCAATTTATTTCTATACCAATCGGCTCAGCGGTTTAAGAATGACTCACAGTACACCGTGCCGTGTCCGAGCCGAGCCTCGGCCGTAGCACGGTCAACTAATGTCTCCTAATGTAACCAAATAGTGACCGAACAAAGTGCAATGGGCAATGATAATTTATACATAGATGAAATCTGTGACTGTGCAGTCTGCACACACACAATTTGACAGTAAAAGTACAGAAATGAAAAAGAGCTTTGCTTCGGACCCTATATAGGGTCTTCCCAATTTTCACAATGCGAACTCGTAATTATCTGCTTCAAGTTTTATTTTCATTGGCAACGGGTCATCCTTCACAAGTTTAAAGCTAACAGACAAACAGAGTTACTTTCATATTTGTAATTTGAGCTAGGTTTTCATATAATATTTTCACGAATTTTGGGCTCTAACCCCCTACCCCTAACGTCGTAGGTAAAAATGGTAGTGTGCGCTAGGCCTAACACGGAGTAGCTACGTACTCTTTGGCTCCTCCAGGTCCTTACGGAGTTATGACTTAGAATATCGATTTCGAGGAGTATTTTGAAGAGGTTTTCAATGAGGTTTCGTTAAGTCAAGGACGAGTAACTTTTGGAGGAACGACTTAGAAGATGAGTGTAAGTCTTCTATAAAGACATGTCTTAAAATATTTTGCCGAAAGTGTGTTTATTGAGAGCTTGTGTCATTTTTTAATTTGTTTTTTTTTTTTTCTTCACGTTCTTATGGCAACGCGCTCGTTTTAAAGGCGGCACTAACCCCCATATTCTAAGTCGTTCCTCCAAAACTTTTTACACTCCACTCAACCTCGTAGTGGGTAAAAATGGTAGTGTGCGCTAGGCCTAACATGGAGTGGCTACGTACTCTTTGGCTCCTCCAGGTCCTTACGGAGTTATGACTTAGAATACCGATTTCGAGGAGTAATTCGAAGAGGTTTTCAATAAGTCGAGGTACTCGTCCTCGACTTAACGAAACCTGATTGAAAACCTCTTCGAGTTTTGGAGGAAAGACTAAGAATATGGGTGTTAATTAAGAACTAGTTAAATAGGTAGGAAATGCAGATATTAGGCGCATCGAAAATTAAGTTCCCAATTAGGAAGTTTCATCTGTCATCTGTCATCACTGATGTACATTAATTATGAAAGTCACTACACGACCGTTCGGTTTCATCCATAGATTTCGATTTTTTTCGCTCTTTCATCAGCATCGGGCTTTTATGTGTCATCGTCATCGGAAATTAACGATAAATAAAGCGTGTAAATAGCGCCATTCACTGCAGTGTGTGGCAGGTCATCAAAATATTTATTTTATTATTCCTGTGATTCCTATAGTTATTGTTTTTTATTTTTTATGAAGTGTGGGGAGACTCTTAGCCTTCATCATACCTGATTTTAAGTATTGATAAGGCTGAAGATGGAAGCAAGCCTCTCCCGGAATCCCCAATCACTGAGAAACTGGCTATCTTATCTTTAACTGCCGGAACGCAACAATGCTGAAACATTGTTGTTATGGCGTCAGACTTAGATAACATGGTGGTAGCTAGCCAGGCGGACTTACAACAAGTCTTACCACCAACCAAACCGAATACAATATGTACCCCCGCTGAGAATCGAACTCGGGACCACTGGGTCTGATACCGGTGGTTGTGCCACTAGACTACAGAGGCGGTTGAAAACACAGACATATACTTAACATGTTTTTTTATAAATGGCACAATGAGCACATGACAATATTTTTAGAATATCTACTTAGCGACATGAATATCTTTGGAACCTAGGATTGGTTAAACAAAGATCGCAAAAAGCGCGCAATAATAATAAATATTAAGAAATACTTCAGTAAGAACTCGATGCAATCTGAAAAAGCGTTTATTGTACTTGATGAATAGGCCGATTATGGAGCGGTCTTTTCCTTAAAAGAAACGGTCGTCTAATATTATTCTGTAAATTGAAATTGTCCTCTAGAAAAAAGGTAAAAAGGTCGTGTGACAACTACAAGCTGATGAAGAAAAGAAAAGTAGTGCAAAACAGTGATTGATTTTGGTAAATATGTTGTGCTAGTGGTCGCCCGCGGATGTAACTTCCTTTTCTTCTTACTAAGAGCATAGCTTTTCGTCGAAGCCTTCTCCACTTTTTTATGATTTTGAATTATTGCATTTTTCAATGCTATCTTTATACCTATGATAAATTTTAAATAGAAACAATTTGGAAACATCAACACGGCCACAAATGAATTCTCATTTGTGACCGAGCTGATAGGTCTCGGTAGCTCAGTGGTTACAGCAGTGGGCCGGATTCCCAAAGGTCGTGAGTTTGAGTCCCAACCTCCTACTTATATATTAATATATCCTCCTTTTTATAGTTTGAGTCCCAACATCTTAAAAGGAAAATATTCTAATAACTGAGTACGAGAAAATTTTCCTATTATATTAAAATTTCAAGACTGTAGATTTGTACTTATGGTAAATTTTAAAAAATATTGGAAATAATAACTCGGCCAAAGTGAATCTATAAGTCTATTTGAATAAAAATATTCTGACTTTGAATTTGACCCTGACTAAACAGCCCTTTTTGGCTGTTTAACGTTGACAGAACGTTTATCATGTTTAGTCGTTGTGCAAGACAACTTGAGCAGCTTATCAAAATTTTGTACTTAAATAGTATTTAAAATTTGTTTAGCAGGTTGGTGTAAGTCACCCTTAGTCTGAAATAAAAAAATTTTTTATTTATTTATAAGTATTTATTTAACAACGACCATTATTTTGGAGTGCACTTCTTGCAATTTTTTTTATGAAATGATTTATGTTGGTACAGATTTGTCTTCGGTACTATTTGATTATATGTGTGGATGTGCGACTGTCATAATAATTAAGATATAAGAGACAAGAGAAACACTTCTAATTGTAATTTACGATGACATCTTAACAAGTTTGAATGATATGAGGGTAATTGGAAAATTATGTTTTACATTGTTCTAGGTTGTAAAATTTCAAAGAAAAAAAAAATTATTTTTCCAATAATTACTAGCGACCTCACCCAACCTCACCTGTATCCCTAGTATGAGTTTGACATATTATAACGAAAAGTATTGCTATGTCTCTTTCATAAACCGTGTGTATCCGAAAGTTTTTAGAAACGTTGGTAGTTACTATCAAGTACTAACTAAGTACTAAGCGGTAATGTTATGATACGGTTTTCGAGTATTCTGTAGGTAATGGTCTACAAAATCCAAATTTATGGAGACTTAAATTCATCCTATTTATATTAATTATTTAGTTATTTACTTTGTTGCTCAATCACGCGTAAACGGGCGAACGGATTACGATAAAAAAACAGACAATTAATATTTCTATCTCGATATTTCCAAGGAAATGCAAAGTAAAATCGCGGTCATAACTATAGATAATAACAATCGTACCTATTATTTATGATGACATCTTGATGAGGATAATATGAGCGTCATTAAGTGGTTGTGTTTTATATTGCTTGTGATTGTAAAAGAAGAAAAAGGGAATTACATTCAATACTAGCAGCCACCGCGAGAAAGTCTGTTTTAATAATTTTTTTTTTTTAATTAGACACGAATGGTGGCCACTTTACTTCTTTTCTAAATCAGGATTTCTTGTTTTGTTAGTCCTTTTACTCCAAAATCATATGGAGTAATCCAAGGTCACTGTCACAGTTTTTTATGACCAACTACCGGTCGCTCGCGGTTTCACCCGCGTGGTTCCCGTTCCCATGGGAATATCGGGATAAAAAGTACCCTATGTTCATAACCAGGCTATCTACTATCTGTATACCAAATGTTATCCAAATCCGTTCAGTAGTTTCGGAGCCTATTCAATGCAAACAAACAAACAAACAATCAAATCATTCCTCTTTATAATATTAGTATAGACGAGGGCACTCTAGGCCTTCATTATACCTGATAAATATTGATAAGGCTGAAGCACTACCAGTAGTGTGGCTAGTGGTGTCGTGGGGAAGGAGTGGAAGCGAGCCTCTCTCGGAATCCTTAACTACTGAGGAACTGGCTATCTTATCTCTAACTGCCGGAACACAACAATGCTGAAATCATTGTTGTTATGGCCTCAGACTTAGATAAGATGGTGGTAGCTAGCCAGGCGGACTTATAACAAGTCCTACCACCAACCAAACCGAATACAATATGTACTGGGAATTGAACCTGGGACCCCTGGGTCTGACTGATACCGATGGTTGTTACCACTAGACCACAGAGGCGGTTCAAAACTGTAATTTACTTGTTCACTATTTACTTTAATAATTCGAAATAAAAATACCTACTTTCCTACATTTTTTCTTCCAAAACATTTGACATCGCTTTCTCAAATTAGTGGTCTGTAAGAAGATGAAAAGAAGTAACAACTACGTTCTTTTTATCATATTATTAACCGACTTCAAAAAAAAGGAGGAGGTTATCAATTCGACGGTATTTTTTTTTTTTTATGTATGTTCCACCATAACTTCGCCAGTTGTTAACAGATTTTTATAATTCTTTTTTTATCTGAAAGAAGATGGTTTATGTGTGGTTCCATATAATTTTTACAAAGATATGCCTAGTAGTTTTTTCATAATCTTGAAAAATATCAATCACCTTTTGGCAAGTAGTTTAATTTTTTTTATAAAATGTTTTTTACATCTAAAGAGGGCTTTCAAAATGTCATTTCAGCCTAGCCCACTGGAACATAGACCTATATCAATGCTTATTTAGGCAAGATGTTTCGGTATACTTACCTACATCATATCAAATAGGTCTCAAAATGAAACCCTACCCTTTATAGAATATAGGTACATACCCTGTATTGTAACATTTTATTACTCAGGAACATAAGCTAGGCTTTTCGAATACCAAGATTCGGAATGTAATAAAATCGATCTGCCCAAATAGAAATCCGGCTAAATATACGTCGTCTGACTTCTTTATATTTCGACTGTCGAAATCGAATAAGAAAATAAACATGTTCGTTCGAAATGTGACGGAGTTGACGTTTTATTTTAAATAGAAAAGAGGAAATAAGTCAATGTTTTCTTTATGGAAAACGGGAATTTTCAGTGGAATGGAAATTATTGAGAAATACGGTTTCCCGCTTCAATTCAACCCTTTTGTCATAAGTGTGCTTTGTGAATATTCGTATACACCACTAAACATGTGTTAAAAATAAGTTATTATGGAGCAGGAATAGTAATAATAGATTAACTTTATTCATATTATACGTGCGTGTGTGTGTGTGTGTCGGTCTGTCTCTTTGTGTGTGTGTGTGTGAGTGTGTGTGTGGTGTGCGTGTGTGTGTGGTGTGCGTGTGTATGTGTGTGTGTGTGTTATCAATGTGAAAGTAACTCTGTCTGTCTACCTGTCCGTTATGTTTTCACACCAATGTCACTGCCCCAACGTTGAGGATTTGGCATAGAGATATACCTATTTTATTAAACCTTGGAGAAATACGAATACTATTTTTTTGGCTTACATATTAAGTGATATCTTCGCAGGAATTCCTATCTAATTTTACTAGTAGTTTACCACGCTTATTCCTCATCATTGCAACGCATTTTTACAGGCTTTTATTTACTCATGTCTATAATGAAATCTTGCAAGTTAAAAACCCACTTCCCAATTTCCGATTGAGCTGACATTTTACATGCATGTATACCGCGTGACAATACAATATGATGATTAAAATTAATAAATATATATAACTTATTTCAGTCACGTATTTCAAAAGACGTAAACAAAAATCTTCAAAATTTCAGCGCAACTTCAACAGTCATACCCATAATTGTGGAAATTTTCATAATTAATACGAGGCGGCACAAGATTAGAAATTCAAATTGTACATTGTGACGTCACGCAGTTATTTCGACGGATTTAATACGAACGTTAATTGTTTTAATAACGAACATTGGATGGGAGGGGGAATAATTTCTCGACGCGATTGTTTCGGGATCAAATAGGACCTATTAGAGTCATACTGATAATACTATTTATTTCATACCCGGTATTGAGTTCCAATTGTAATGAATTATAATAATAATATAATAAAATACCGGACGTAAACGGAACTACATTTTCTGGTACTTTTTTAGAAATTACGTGCTCGATATATAACTGAAAACTATTTCGATAGTTTTTCGTGCTTGCCGTACTGTTTAGTGTATTAGTAGAAAGTGACCTCAAATAATAATGATTAAGATAATGCCCGATATCATCAGCCCATTATCGTCCACTGTTGGGAATGTGCCTCTCCAAATGCACGCCACCGAGTGCACGCCAGACCGCCACCACTTAAACTATAGGCCAATTTTATGTTAGTTTCAAGAAACGAACGAAACTAAAACGAAACAAAAAAGAAGAGACAAGTCTCTTCTTCTTGTTACTTGTTCTAATTAAAAGGTCTCCCGTCGTAGGGTTTGGGAACCGATGACAAAGCTCCTCTGACATTCACAAGTGCTTGTAACATTTTAGACTGAATAAATAATATTGAGTTTGAGTTTGAAGACAGTATGTGCACGTTAAGCCGTTGGTCCCGGTGGCAATTGCAGTAAAAACCCACCAATCCGCATTAGACCCGCGTGATGGGTCATGGCCTATTCTCTTTATCCATCGATAAGGAAGGCCAGTGCCCAGCAGTGGGAACATTAAAAATGGCTGATGATGGTGTGCACGTACAATGTGCTTTTTTACTCTTAAATGTTGATAGTTACAGACGGTTAATTATGGACAAATTCATTATGCATTCATTAGATAAATTTGCCTTTGCCTTTATACGTATAACAATTATGCCCTTTTTAAAAATATATGTTAAAGGCAATAAGTAAGTAAGAATTATGCCGATGAAACCATTCTGCATTCTTAAAACTCTGCTTGTCATGGTATTATGCAAAAATACTTTATGCCATAACTGATAAGCCAAACGACATTATAACTATAAACATTATGTGACTGAAAGGACACCCCTTCGGAGGGCACGTTTAGCCTCCCACTGGAGATCGAACTAGAGACTTCTGGGCCTGATACAGATGATGTTTCGACTAGATAACGGTGGTTGCAGAGGTGGTACAACATATTTTCAATCTAACAACCACTTAATGGTATATGATATTTCGCTTTTTCGGTTTTTATATTTTAAAATGTTATCTTTATACTTATGATATATTTTATTAGAAGAATGTTAGAAAAAATCGACTCTGGTTGCCTCGTAATCGATCGTTAACATTTAATTTTGTAAAAATGTTTCCTTCGAATGCATGGACATTCCTCGCATTAATGTAACAACACTGGCCAGCATAGTAAAATGTAAATAGTGTTTAAGTAGGCTCGGTAGCTTAGTGGTTAGAGCATTGGGCTAGATACCCAAAGGTCGCGGGTTCGAGTCCCGTCTGAGAATAAATGCCACACATTTCCGCCGAGTGTATTCCACTTGCCGGCACGGCTCCAGTAAGTGGAAAAACTTGCCATGTATTTCATAAATTTTTACTTTCTCGACGGCGGTGCCGTGTCGGCAGTGGAAATACGCCAATTCGTCAACAGCCATTTTTGATGTCTCCACTGCTGGAGCCTGGCCTTCCTAATGGATGGATTAGAAGAATGGGCCATTAACACGCGGGCCTAATGCGAATTGGTGGGTTTTAATGACTGTAAATGGATCCGAGAATGCAACGGCTTATCGTGCCTTCTGAAGCACGGTGTAGCTCGAGGTAGTACATTTTAGTCACCCATCCCGTGGCCGACCGTTGCGAAAGTTGCTTAACCTCAACAATCGTAGGCAGAGCGCGCGAACCACTCGGCCACCAAGCTCCTCAAGGAAATACGCGCATTATCACATTCTAATTTGCATATTATAATAACGCACAAAGATTACCATGAGCGAACGTCAAAATCAAATATTTATTTATTTATTTATTTAAATAAATAAATAAATATTTCCATACAATCACACCAATTATCTAGCCCATTTTAAGTATCATGTATACTTTACACTTATATACCTTTTTTTTTATTTTTTTTTTTATTTTTTTGTAAATACATACATAATATACATATTAAACACCCAGACCACCACAAATAGACATGTTAATGCACACAAATATTTGTCTTGTCCGGGGATCGAACCCGGGACCTCTGGCGCAGAAGGTGGGGTTAGTACCCCTGCGCCAAACAGGTCGTCAAATTTCCACACTTACATCTATTATTAACGGTATTCAAATCCCTGTTTAATTTCAAATCAAAATTACCGAGTAACATCAATCGAATTATTAACACGTCACCTATAAATATACAGTCAACTGCTCGTCAGACTATATAGTTCGACCTTGAGGGAAAGAATCAAAGAAAAGAAAATTTATTTAGAAACCACTTACATTAAAACTTTTTTTTTTTAATCTTGTGGCTTACTAAAATTAATAGGCACCTATGCAGCATCTGGCGAGAAGCTAATGACTGGTCTTCCATGGACACCAAGGGAGAAATGTTCTAAGATGCGCACCGGTGATACATATAAAAAAAAAAAATTATATAGCTTTAAGTACAATCTCAATAAAGATTTACATAAAAAATTACAGTTAAATAAATAAAATTAAATATTACTTACGTACATCTTATGTTATGGCGCGCACTGTTTATTGAAATAAAAGAACTTTTACGGATATCAAACGCGCTATATTTCACGAACTACGTTTTCCACTACCGTGGTCACGGGATGACAGTCATCCCGTGACCGCGGCAGCTGAAAAGGTCTACGAAACTACGAAACTACGAAACTCGGAAAAATAAAAAAAAACCCTAAAAACCTAAAAATACGGACAATTACAACTTAGTTCGTGAAATATAGCGCATTTGATATCCGTAAAAGGTGTTTTATTTAAATATTACTATTAGTAGTGAACTAGGGATAGACGCAGAACACGCAACGAGATTGACGAACAACTTAATAATTTTTGTACCCACAAAAAGAGAAAGCGGCCCCATGTCACTTGCAATAACGGTGGTTTTTGTAGTGCAAGTGGTGCCTGATGTGATTTCGATTGTACGCTGTACCGTTGACAGCACATCAAATGTTGACCTTGATAGCGCCCTCAACCAGGACCTCTATTTTTGAATCACTCGTCGCGCAAGTGGCGAGGCCAACGAGGAGGCGATCAGGCGATTAGCGACCTTGCATGCGTGGACATAGCACGCTTTTCGCTTTGCCCCTCGCGCGCTTGTGTTGGGCTGTACTACAGGCGAAAAGCGAAGCTATGTATACCTATACGAGCAAGGTCGCTTTTACTCAATACGGAAACTCAAACGCTACACGAAAATCAGTAGAATCCTCGAGACGAGTGAATCAAAAATAGAGCTCTTGAGTCGTTACCATCAACTGTCATACGCAATCATTGAAGTACATATTTATGATTTGAAGACGGAAACACTGTAGGTATAGCGTCATCTCGCTAACAATATTATATCTTATTTGTTTTTTAATACTTAACTGAATCAAAGTCATATTTATTTAACCAACTAACTTCCGCCCGTGGTTTCACCCGCTGGTTTCCGTTCCTGCGGGAATATCGGGATAAAAAGTAGCCTGCTACTCTCCGTCTTTATAACTAACTATGCCAAATATCAAGTCGATTTTTGCCTGCCGGAACACAACAATGCTGAAAACATTGTTGTTATGGCGTCAGGCTTAAATAAGATGGTGGTAGCTAGCCAGGCGGGCTTACAACAAGTCCTACCACCAACCAAACCGAATACAATATGTACCCCGCTGGGAATCGAACCCGGGACCCCTGGGTCTGATACCGGTGGTTGTACCACTAGACCACAGAGGCGGTCAAAAGATGATTGTAGGCCTGCTGATTCTTACCCCCATATTCTAAGTCGTTCCTCCAAAACTTTTTACACTCCACTCATCCTCGTCGTGGGTAAAAATGGTAGTGTGCGCTAGGCCTAACACGGAGTGGCTTCGTACTCTTTGGCTCCTCCAGGTCCTTACGGAGCTATGACTTAGAATACCGATTTCGAAGAGTATTTTGAAGAGGTTTTCAATGAGGTTTCGTTAAGTCGAGGACGAGTAAGTTTTGGAGGAACGACTTAGAATATGGGTGTTAGTGTACAGTTTGTGTATCCTGAAATATGCAAATGTCTAGTTTTCTCGCACCTCATTAATATTTATAACATTCGGAAGTGGACGACTGTAGGAAATTAGCGGGCTCATAAATTTGTACTAAGTAAGTATAGGACTAAGTATAGGAGTGGGCACTACAAAGACTTGTTTGAATTTTTTATGAATAAACTTTCACCCGCGTGGTTCCCGTTAACGTGAGTATTTTGGGATAAAAAGTATATTTGAAGCCAGGCTATCTACTATTCCTGTGCCAATTTGCATCCAAATCCGTTCAGTAGATTTTGTATTAATAAATATCCAGCCACCGTCCAGTCAGCCAGTGCCTCAGCAGTTGAGGATTTCGGAAGAAGCGCGCATGAAGGCTAAGCATCTGCCCGATGTTCATCTTAATGTCAAATGTAAAATAATAATCTTCTAAATATACATATATAAGAAGAAACTGACTGAATGATATATCAACGTACAGCCCAAACCGAGATCTAGACCTAGTCTAGAGGCTCTAAATTTGGCACAGGTGGTGAGGCCTAGGGGTGCACTAAGAAAGGATTTTTCGAAATTCTACCCTTAAGGGAGTGAATAGGGGATAAAATGTGTATGAAAGTCCGGCAATTTTGAAGTTCTGATCTTCAAATTTTGTATTTAGGTTGACGATTGAAAATAAATATTTTCCTGTCTCGCCGTTTTTGAAATTTTCACCTCCAAGGGTGTGAAAAAGAGGATGAAGTTGTGTAAGAAAAATCCTTTATTTTTAAAGTAAGAGTGTTAGGATTTTCAATTTTTTTTATTAAGGTTGATAATTTAAAAAACATTTTATAAAAAAAAATCAAACCGACTTCAAAAAGTAAAAAATTAAACTTTTGGAGTCGGGGCATTCTACATTGCACTTCTATTAACTATATATTTTTTTGCCCTTAGCTAGCTAGCACCGACTCCAAAAGTTTTATTTTTTACTTTTTGAAGTCGGTTTGTTTTTTTTTTATAAAATGTTTTTATTTCAGATTTTTTAGTTACATCATGTGCCGTTACTTACACAAAAAATCAGCCCATACACAACAATGAAATCTAGGTAAACTACTACTTGCCAAAAGGAGATTGATATTTTTCAAGATTATGAAAAAACAACTAGCCAGATCTTCGTAAAAATTATATGGGACCACACATAATACCATTTTCTTTCAGATAAAAAAAGTATTATAATTATTGAAAATTAGTGAAACTTCAGCTCGAACAAGAATCTAACAATTACCTGGATGATATAATTGTTTCATGACTTCTATGACATTAGGCCCCATATCTCCGAAGATTACCATCGGATCTCAATGAGACTTATATGGGACCAAATTGACAGTGTACCCGATCGAACAAAAAAACAACTATTAAAATCGGATCACCAACACCGGAGTAATCGGTATACATACATCAGACAAAAAAAAAAAATCGTGTTGAATTGAGTACCTCCCTCCTTTTTTGTTGAAGTCGGTAAAAATAAACGTTTACATGTCTCGGCGTTTTTGAAAATACCGAATACTCTTAGTCGACTCTTACGAAATCCCAGGCATGTAAGGGAGTGGTGACACTTGTATTCTTGGGCCGTCACCACACGGCACGGCATCCTATCCTATCCTACTAATATTATAAATGCGGAAGTTGTGAGGATGTTTGGATGGATGGATGTTTGTTACTGTGTCACGCAAAAACTACCGAACCGATTTCGATGAAATTTGTCACACAGAAGATAGCCTGGGTAGGCTACTGGAATAGGCTACTTTTTTTATCCGGGTAGTCTTACGAGAATGTTCCTTAATCTCGCAAAACGGCTAAACAGATTTTAATGAAATTCGGGACACAGATACTATAGCCTGAAGAGAAACATATGATACTTTTGTCGCGTTAAAATATCTCATTCCTAAGGGAAAACATAAAAAACTATGTGGGGTAAAAAAGGGGGCGAGACATAATTTTAGAAATCCTGCCATACTACTACTATTATTATAAATGTAAAAGTGTAGATGTATAGATAAAAATGGCTAAACGGGTTTGAATAAAATTCGGGACACAGGTTCTTAATAGCCTGGCCTTTTTACGCGACAAAAAGTAGAGGAACACCGCCTACTTTTTGTCGTGTAAAAATTCCTATTTTCTACGGGAAAATACACTACATCGCCTTAAGTAAATAGTATTTTTTAAAAGATGAATTATGGAATTGGGTTAGGAAATAGAACGATATTTCTTTCTTTCTTTTACTAAATATTGCTGGACCAAGTTCTAAAGACCACGCGGACGAAGTCGCGGGTGGAAGCTAGATAAAAATAAATCTAAGCAAAATCCAAACTTTTTCTTTTCTAAATATTACTAGTTTAGTAACTACAAACACTCATGACACACTTGTCTAACTGACGGTGACAATGTAGCCGTCGAAGCCACCCGCGCCGTGTGATGAGCCAACCAAGAATACTGTAAGTACTGGCATAGTAACAGCCGACTGTACAGAAATTACAGTAATGTAATTATTATTTTTACCTATCGTACTAATATCATAAATACAGAAAGTTTGGATGTTTGGACTCCAATTCAAACATCGGAGCCTCCACACTTACCAAACCTCCATGTAGAATGTCTGTTACCCAATCACGCAAAAACGGCTGAACAGGTTTTTGGATAAAAATAACAGCTATAGCTTTTACCTACGAGGGAACACGCGGGTGAAACCGTAGGCGGCCACTAGTCTTTAAAGGGCTTAGGATGGGATTTATGGCTTAAGGGTGGTGCTTATGTTAACCCTTCATTCGACGGATTTTTTTTTTAATAAAATTTGTAAAATTGTTACAGATTTCGATTCTTAGCTTGTAGAGAGCCCGCGAAAAAATAGCTGAAAAAATCTACCCATTTCAGGTTCCTGAAAAACATACGTCCACTATACTGGACATTATCAAGTTCATAAGAAACTAATGCACTCCAACCGCGTGCAGTATACTTCCCATTGTCAAAGAGAAAGAATAAAAGAAACAAGAAGTGATTCCGTAGAAAAATAGTAATTATATTAAAGCAAATCAGTCTCATAGTTACATTTATTATGCTTAAAACACTAGTACAAACTCCAAAAACTTAGAAGTACGAACAACTCGCCTATGTTTTGAACATAATAATTAAGTACTTATAAAATTTTCATAATAATCACCATTTTTAAGCCAAAAAAAATAATAAGCCTTCCCGTTTTTTTTAAATATCAATATAGCTTAATCTATTATAAGCACAGAATACTTAATAGTACAAGTAATATAAGTACCAACTGTCACTTATTTTTTTATTCCCCTACCCTACTTACTTATTGTGGAAATAAGAAAAGCAATTCCATTTGGCCACTAAGCACTACCTCTGCTTGCATTTGGAACAATGTAGGTACGTACGTTCATTTTATTTTTCTTGCAGAATTTGCAAAATCCATAATGTCGTATATTCGTATATTATACGTAATAATGTCACATGTCGACGTCTTGGCTAGTTGAATCTCTGCCTCATTATTTCAGATATTTGTCAGTTAATAGTTCCTTGCAATCTTTCAGTCTGTTTTGCCTTATTATTCCGAAGCCAAACTTGGTAAAGCATTATAATGTACTTCACCAGTCGGTGTGGTAACAATAATAGAAGTCAACGGTTTATGGATCAAGTTGTCTTCGGCTTCTTAAGCAGGGTTGCTGTCTTTTTTTGTGAACAACGGGAACACTCTTAGCCTTCATCATATCTGATGTAAAGTATTGATAAGGCTGAAGAACCGAAGATCTGAGACCTCTCCCGGAATCCTTAACCTCTGAGGAACTGGCTATCTTGTCTCTAACTGCTGAAACACAACAATGCTGAAAACATTGTTGTTACTTATAGCGGTAGACTTAGATAAGATGGTGTTAGCTAGATAGCTAGCCAGACGGACTTACAAACATAAGACCGATCACCAACTAAACCGAATACAATAATATGTACCCCCGCTTTGAATCGAACCTGGGACCTCTGGGTCTGGTACCAGTGCTTGTTAACACTAAGCCACAGAGGTTTCTCGCTCCCACTGATGCTGGAACAGTCCACTGTTTGAAGATTTTCGTTTACTGTCTCGATGAAAGTATCAGTACCAACGTTATCTTGATCAGTGTCAATAAAAATATTGTCTTGTGTATAATTTTCAGACCTGTCTAAAATGTTAATGTTCTGTATGTATGAATCGATGGAAGGGCAGGGTGAGGATGACAACTCCTCAGTTTTATCACCAATTTCCTCTTAATTTTCAGGTTCAGAACCACTATCTATATCCGAAAAAGCGTTTTCAGGCGGCACCAACTCTACCAAGTGGTGCCCTCTCGATTTCTAGCTCTGAAAAAAGAAAAATAAAAAGATATAAAACATTTTATCTACGGATCCCTAAAAATATTAATACGCGAAACAACGAAAGTTAATATACTAGTAATACGGCAACGGGAAGAATACTGGACATAGTATTTAACAGTTACTTTACTAGTGATTCGACGACGTGTAGTATACTGGACATACAAGTTGTGGGCGTCGTAAAAACTAAATAAAACTCAGTAAGACAATCAAAACAATACGAGAAGCTTTTCGGGAATGTTATCTTTAGTTTTTAATTACATTGCTAGGAAATAAGCCATACCACAATTAATAAAATGCAATTTACCGAAAGCCCACGCAGCGTGTTATTCCTTTCCGCCATCTCGCTGGTGACTGCTCGAGTCCCGTCGATGCACACGCTTTACTAATTTTTGACAACGTAGTTAAATAGGTTCAGATGCAATTATAGCATCTAAAACTAAGAAATAATGGTCTATTATTTATGTATTTTTTTTTTCATTAAATGGGAAGTATACTGTACGGCGTCGAATTAAGGGCCAATTAAAAAATTAAAAAATGTGTCAAAGCGATAACCTCCTTAATAGAAGAGTCGTTTTGACGCACGCTGACCCTGTCGTCATCGCTGACAACTCACTGACCACCATCCGCGCTGATAGCTACGCGTCATTCAAAAACGCTTCCTAGACATTCATACATTTCGGGTGTCGGCACCCAGTTTCAGCGCGTAAAACCAGTTGTCGGTTGAAAAGTACACCCTAACCTCTTTCCGGTCAATGACCCTAATACAAGTCATATTAGGGGCTTACCTTTGAGCTCGACTTAGCATTTCCCGCGCACTCTCTCGTCTGATTAATGAACAGATTCCGTTCGCGCCATTACGTTCTATCAATCATTACCGATAAGCTTTCGCGACGCACGCACTTTATTTACATACGGAGAGGAATAATGACATGGATCGAATTCCTGACGCCTTATTAAGAATTCCTTAAGGTGTTTTATAGACCTATAATTCCTTCCTTCCTACCTTCACATTTTGCACAGATGCAAAATGTGAGGAACACTTCGAAAATAGGACCCACGTTTTCTTAGGCATTGAAGAGAATAGCTCTGTGGCGAGCGCATTAGGCCTGCGATTGTAGTGATTGAACACCAACCCAATGAAGTTTGGGGGTTTTAACAACTGCAAACCCACCAAACCACATTGGGCCTGCGTGGTGGCTCGCGGTCCATTGTCTTTGTTGTCCATTGTCTTTATTCATCCGTCAGCCGCGCTTCACAGACTGATCGTATTCGATCACGTTTGTCAAATAATGTTGGGTCCGGTCAGGCGTCGGACGGGTGACCCTAAAGTGGCATTACAACTGAGCGCTTCCGTGCTTCAGAGGGCACGTTAAGCCGTCGGTCCCGGCTGTTGTCATCTGATAACAGTCGTTAAGCTAAGTCAGAGGCCTTATAGGCGGCTTGACAAAATCCGACCCAGAGGTGGCCAATAATCCTTAAACGATAAGAAGAAGATCCATCCGTAAGTAAGTCCAGTGCTCCTGTAGTGGGGACATTAAAAATGGCTGATCTTTATCAGCGAGCATCATAGCATCAGCGTGATCGAACTTCAAATCAGTTGTGCGAGAGTAGTTTTATGGCATGTCAGAAGTCTAACCGTCGCAAAATAACCGACAACAGTAAAATATTGTAAAAGTAACCTATGCCTCAATCCAGAATCTCTTTTATCTGTGTGGCAAATTTTATCTAAATACGTTCAGTAGTTTTTGCATGCAAGAGTAACAGACATCCAAACATCTTCACAAAGTTTCACATTTATAATATTAGTAGGATAGGATAGGAAGATAATTAGTCTCGCCCGTTGTCTCGAAATGAGTTATAGATCTTGTAGATATCCTTAGATAATTTTACACCGTAAAATTATTTCAGGTAAAAAAGGTGTACGAACAAAAGATCTACTGGATAATGATAATATGAAAAGGAAAATTCACAAAATATCATTTTATATCGATAATAAAAGAGTGAACAATATTTTTTTTAAGTTTTTGTTTTTTATACTTACCTACTTATATTTTAATTGAAAAAAATTGGGTTTCCCATGCAAAAGGAAATCGAAACGTATCTGGAAGTATCGAATGCGGTGAGGCGACCAATCATAAATTAATGGTGTGCAGTCTTTCCATGCATCTCATTAAAACAGGGACATCAAATACTCTTGCGATTTCAAAAGTACAGTTCGGGAAGAATTCGGGAAACAAATTTACACTATAGTGAAGCTAGCGGCGGTAGTGAACGATTTCGATATAAAGTGTAATTAAAGTTTTACAGAAAGCGCACATTGAGCCACTATTCACGGCCACTAAACGCGACCACAAGCTGCGGACGAGTTTTTCATAGATTTTGTATAGTATCGGCGCAAACAGGGCGCTCGAGTGGCCGCTTTCGAGCCGCAAACTGCGGGGGGCGTTCGCCCTCGCTACTAGTGGCAGGCATTTGAGGCTCATCTCGCGCGCACACTCAGCCACAGTCAACGGTGTCAGCCGAGCCACTAGTGGTCGCGTTTAGTCTAGCTCTACCACTAGTCACGTCCACGTGACTAGTGGTAGAGCGGCGACGGTTGCACTTAGAGCTTTCAAGCGAAGTAGTATGTCCGTTTCCTGCCGCTATGGCCGCTAACAGATGGCACAGCTGTTTATGAAGTTACAGTCAACGTTAAAGTAAAATATAGCTCTGTCTCTTTCATATATAGCAACTGTTTTACCGACACGAGCAGTGTATCCGATAATCTACGCTATCGTGTCCTCTAAATCTAATGTTTGGCAAACTCGTAACATAGGTACTGTAGGTACCTGTACTTTTAAAAATCTCTTTTAAACCTTCTTTTAAGCAAATCATTATTTTATGGCCATGTCACAGTGTATGGAATCTGATGAAGCATTCATTGAAATAGTTAAAACAACTTTACGGATTTAGGTGCACTTTATAGTGCACTTAAATCCGTAAGAAGAAACTTAAAATATGATTCATTCATTGTGCTGTCTCTCTTTATGGACAAACGCAGTGGTTTCGGTACTCATTGAAATTGCTTATTTCACAGTCGAACGCTTACATAACCTAAACATTAGCTTGCAGATCTTTGCAGACGTATGTTGACATTTTTATGTATAGTGTCGCAAAGTTAGCATGTTTGTATGAAAATAACGGGGTTGCCCATTAAATGTGACGGTGAGTGTACTATTTGCTAGAAGTTTCGAATGCATTTAATTGGAGCAGGTACATTTCATCTGAAAAAATCATCAACTTCAATTCTCTGTACTTCTGTCGAATATGAAATCGGGTAACGCAGCCATCGCGCAGTTTTAATTTTTCACGGCTCCCTTCCGTCCCATACTGCCAGCGACATTTTTCCATCTCGACGGTTTTGCACAATGTGACGTAAATTATTCGATGATTATACATAGGTACCGCTACCTTGATATAGTTAACGACGTTGTTGGGCATGTTGGTTCGGATTTGTAAGAATTTAGAGATTTTAACCATTTCAGAAATTTTGTAGATATAAAAGCTAGAAAGATAAAAGAAATGTAGAAGATTACCGTAATTTTGAACGATTTTGAGTTTTAAAGATGATGCTGTAGTTATTCATTTGTTTAAATTAAAATCAAAATAAATCTTCAATTAAGCTTTTTGTTATTATTGGCGATTTGCAGTGCTTTTGTGCTGATATTTCACCGATTCCTAAAAAATTAAGGCGAATATTTTTTTGCACTTGTTGTTGTACCTACGATAGTTTCGGCTAATACTCCGAAATAGCTGGCCCGATTTTGAGACTTCTACTATTACAGCAACGGTTGATTTTTTATGCTCGGATAAAATATCAGAATAATATATAATATCATGTTAGAGGAATAGTTTCGTCTGGGCATTGAAAAATCGTCCCTAAAAAGAATGGGTTAAGGACGGTTGTTGTAGATAGTTTGGAAGTCCACACGAACGAAGCCGTGGATGACGGCTAGTTTATCATAAAAAGAGAGAGATAAAACATTTTTGACCTACTCACTCGTTAAACTGCGATTATCCAAAGGTTAGACGCATCTTAAAGATGAAGTATTCCACCCCATTTTATGCTATTAAAGTAAAGATTTATAGACTTTCAGGCAAAAAATATTAACATAGAAACGGTTTTATTAAGAGAGGAAAAAAGTTGTTACTTTTCCTCTTTTTATTTTGACTATCGCGTTTGCTTACTTTACATAACTTTTCAAAGAATTATTATAAGTACTGTTTTATTTTTGTTATTATTTATTTAGGGAAACATACTAAAAAAATATATATATATTGAAATCAAGAATTTGAGGAGGAATGGGTTTTATACTTTTTGGTGGTGGTAGTTTGATAATAATTCAGAAAACTAAAACAATTCAAAAATACCAACAACCTCACAGAACTAAATAGCTAACATCATAAACAGAACTATTTCCCTCAATTCAGCAAAGAAAGTAATTAAACAATACACCATAACAGAGCCATTTTTAATGATCCCACTGCTGTGGCTCTGGCCTTCCTTGTGATTGGATAAAGAGAATGGGCCATGACCCACCACGCGGGCCCAACGTGGATTGGTGGGTTTTAATGACTGCAAATGCAGTTGGGACGTGCCGTGCCTTCCGAAGCACGGAGGAGCTCGAGATTTTTGGTCACACACGTTCCGGGACCAACCATTGAAAGTGGCTTAACCTCAACAATCCCAGGTCGAGCGCGCCAACCTCTGCGCCACCGAGCTCCTCCTTGAAAAATATATTTGTTATTTAACCCTAGATAGCTAACGTTCGTCAAAATGACGAGCATCCGATATACATTGCTTCATTTCTGTTTTATTGTTTTATTAACACACCCGCGGTTTCGTGCCAACTCAGAACCCAGTTGACCACATAGAGTGGTGGTCTCATCTCAAAAAAAGAAAAAAAAATTAAAACAAAAAAAATAACTTCCAAAAAATTAAAAATATATATTATATATATATATATATAATATTCTTCAAAATAGCCTTTAATTCATATTCCCTGTTTTCTATAAACATAATAAAAGTAAAGAAAATAAAAAAAAATAAACATTTAAAAATCAAAATCGTCAAAAAGCGAACGGTTAGCTTATCAGAGTAGTTCAGCAACGTTAGCTATCTAGGGTTATATAAACATTATTAATAAGCCGCCTCTTTCTTGTGTTCTGGGCAGCAAAGGCAGTACAATCTTAATAATAATAATAATAAAAATCTTTATTGCACACGATAAACACAAAACAAGTACAAAGAAAAAATAAATATACAGAAGAATATACAATAGGCAGCCTTATTGCTACATAGCAATCTCTTCCAGGCAACATTGGGTGAAAGAAAACAGATAAATAAGGTAATAGGGGAATGGGTGCACGAAGAAGGAGAAGAAAATGTATATATTTACAAATAGATGGATACTGAAAGAGAGAAAATATATGATAATTTATAAGTTAGGGGAAAGAGAAAGGAAATGTCTAACTTGATCACCAAAGAATTTTACAGTCTGAGCCTTTCTGATGCCCTGTGGTAGTGCGTTCCAAAGCCGGACCGCGTGCACGGAAAAGGAATAGGAATAGAAGCTGGAGGAGTGCGGAGGAAATTTTAGGGTGAGGTTAGAGGAAGAACGCAAGGTACAATGTGAGGATGTGGTATGAAAAGAAAAGCATTCTTTGAGATAAGGTGGGGAAGTTGGTAGAAAAAGGATAGAGTAGAGAAGCTCGAGTGTGTGTAAGTCCCTGCGCCGGCGAATAGGAAGCCAGTTAAGTTTGCTACGGAAGGTTGAGACATGGTCATATTTGAGGAGGTTAAAGATAAATCTGATGCAGACATTTTGCAGACGATGTAGTTTGTTGAGTAGTTCTTCAGATAAATCAGTGTAACAGACATCAGCGTAGTCTATTATAGGTAACAAGAGAGATTGGGCCAGAGTGATCTTGGTACTGGTCGGCAAAAAATTACGTAGACGACGTAAAGACCCATACGCAGCGAATACTTTTTTTCTAACGCCTTCCACCTGAGGTCTCCAAGATAAGTGCTGGTCAAACGTTATGCCAAGATTTCGGACAGTATTTGAGAAAGGGATATTAGTACCATCTAAAGAGACCACCGGAAGCACGTCAAAATCAATCCTCGAACCGAAATGATAATACATTGAGTTTTGGAAGGGTTAAGGGTGAGACCGTATGACTTACTCCAATAATTTATGTGAGCTAGGTCTTTGTTAACAGTTGCAATTGCACGTGAAAGTTCAGGTAATGGTGCCTGTGTGTAGATCTGCAGATCATCAGCGTAGAGGTGATAGGAACTAGAAAGGGTTTGTGTAATAGAATTTAAAAATATAGAAAAGAGAAGTGGAGATAAAACGCCACCCTATCTTATCTTCATAACAGACATCAATAACCATTTAAGTTATTGTGATACCTACGACACGGCTGTTAATATTTAGAGGTGTGCGAGTTATGTTGCTTTTTAAAGATCCAACATAGCAAAGGTGAGGTTTAGAAAACCATCATGTTATAAAAACATCGTGTTTTCAATACTGTTCAAATTTGTACCGGACCTTCACAAAGTAAATTTTTGTTATTTCTGCTATATTGATTATATTTAACAATGTTTAAAGATCAGTAACAATGATTTATGACAAAGGGTCGGTCGCAGTACGAAATAACATGGTAAGATTGAAACAATACTGTGCTATGAAATTGCATTAGGTCCTATGGATTTGACAAAAACCATAATTTATAATATTTTTTTAAACTTTTTTCAATGCTATTTTTATACTTATGATAAATTTTGAATTGAAAGAATTAACTCGGCCACAAGTGAATTCTCAGATGGGACTCGAACCTTTGGAAATCCGGTCCAATGCTCTAACCACTGATGTCTAGACTAACCCCCATATTCTAAGTCGTTCCTCCAAAACTTTTGACACTCCACTCAACCTCGCCTTGGGTAAAAATGGTAGTGTGAGCTAGACCTAACACGGAGTGGCTACGTACTCTTTGGCTCCTCCAGGTCCTTACGGAGTTATGACTTAGAATACCGATTTCGAGGAGTATTTTGAAGAGGTTTTCAATGAGGTTTCGTTAAGTCGAGGACGAGTAAGTTTTGGAGAAACGACTTAGAATATGGGTGTAAGTCTCGGATCCCATCTGAGAATTCACTTGTGGCCGAGTAAATTTTTTCCAACATTTTTCTATTAAAAATTTATCATAATAAACCATAATTATCAAGAAAACAAGAATAAGTGTTTATGTTTCAGAGCTAATGATTATTTTTGGAGAGATGACTGTCGCCCTAAAGATATTCCCCCATTGTCACACATCATAATAATGTGTTGGGAGATGAAATGTCGTTTCTAAAAATATCTTTGTTATTTACAAACAATGTTACTGAGGCCGAAGAAAAAAAATACGTGGATGAAAGATATCTTATTTATCGTATTTTTTGTAAATGTAAGTATATAAATAGCTCACCATAATGTTTTGATTCTTAACGAATTTGCTTCCTGGCTTACACATAATGGAATAAATAACAGCACTTTTGGAACATTCATGAAAAGTTTTAAAATATCTGAATAAGTAGAAATATTAACTACTGTTTGACATAATTTTCTGTAATAACAAACGTTAGCAACATTATTACAGGCGTTTTGATAACATAACATTTTCAAATATTTCCAGACTACTTAATAATATCTGACTATGTCACGTTTTGTTTTTATATGAAGAAAAGTCCAGACAGATCCTCCTTCCTAAAAGAAACTGAATTTCCTCAGGTGACCAATAAATAATGAACAACGGACTTCCAAAACCGTAAATATGCTGAAAACACCTCCCTAGGTGAACCTTCGCCGAAAGCTAAACTTTGTTTAACAAAGTAAATGGATATAAATGCCCGTTTTCTATGAGTTTCGAAACTTAGGGCACGATCGTGCTAATTTGGTACGATAAAACCGAAACTTAGCATTCACTATTTCGGGATGCAAAAAATATACAGTTAATAAATAATAAGATATGGGCTAAATGTGACGTTTTGATATCACATGTTGAATCATAGGGATACTTTTTAACCTACTTCCACAAATGAGGAGGTTCTCAATTCGGTCGGTATGTTTTTTTTAATGCATGTACACCGATTACGCCGAGATTTCTAATCCGTTTTACGTGATTCTTTTTTGTGATACTTTCTGATACTTTTTTACGTGATACTTTTTATCCCGATATACCTACCCACGGGAACGGAAACAAACCCATAATTGGGGACTTGGAAATAATATGAATACATACTTTATTTTTAGCATCAGAACTTAAATTACGTCAGCAACTATAACGTCAAATCGAATCAAATTAAAAACTTTTATATTCTATAAACCTATAACAATAATAATTTAAAAATTCTTCTTGTTGTTCGGAACGAGAAAGACATTTATCTTAAAAATATTTTATACTACAGGACATTTTTTAAGTTTTCTACTACTACATCATAAGAACATAAGCCTTAATCAAAATAGAACTTCCACAAAAATATTTGCAAGTAAACCCCCATATCGGCATTTTATAGTATCTTTTCACGGTACCAACAACAATAAAATTCCATTCCATTATTCTGAAGAATTTTGACTCAGTACCCCAGTGTATTCACGCTTAGTGGCTTAAAAGATAAGCGAGCCTTTATATTCATACCCCTGCTATTTTTGTCTGATTGAGGCTATTTGCATGCTAAAAGTTAGACAGTGTATAAACTTCAGCAGTGTATAAAGTGCAGTAGAAAATCGGATACTAAAGTTCAGGAGCTCAATTTTTGAATCGCTCGTATAACTTAATTCAATTCAATTCAAATCATTTATTTCAGAACAAGGTTCCATAGTGTTAGTAACAATTTAATAAACTCATAAGCTATGTTAGTCGGTATTACAGTATGAGTAGGTACTAAAATTAAAAATTATCCGGTATGGAGCTCCACCCAGTGTCGCAGCAGAGGAGAGTCCTACCGGTCAATAAACACCCTTAGGAGGCTGTTGGTACTGGAGCGGAGCCTAGTGAGCATGGAAGCGGACCTCTTTCTTATAATGGCGTAGAAGCTGTCCGTATGCGCCTCTGCAAACATTTTAGACGCGCTGCAACGCCACGACAGTCTCAACAGTATCCTGAATGGGTTGTTATATTGGATACGCAGGTCGCTGTATGCCCGCTGCGTATAACTGATCCAAAGGCCGCACGTATAGAATGATTGGCAGTAAGCCTTGAAAAGAGTGATCTTTACTGCATCCGTACACCGCGCAAACCTTCAAGCCAGCATATTACATCGCACAGTCAGCGACCTACTCTCCCTCTCTATATCAGCGCTATCCTTGAGATCGTCAGTGACCCAATGACCCAAGTACTTAAATTATTTCACCCAGTTTAAAGAACTACCACAAAGTGAAACTCCAGGGACGTCCGAGTAGTTAATGGTGTTCGATTTAAACATCATGAGCTCACTTTTTTTAACATTGTACTTGAGCCCATGAGCCACCGCATAGGACTCGCAGACAGCTACGAGTCTTCGCAGACCACCAATCGATGGGCTCAGCAGCACCATATCGTCAGCATAGCTTATATCGTTCAAGCAAACTCCATCAATATAACAACCTTTATGCGTACTGCTGAGCTCACCGATCAGGCGATTCATGTATAGGTTGAAAAGGCGAGGCGAGCTTTACCCCCCCTGTCTCACCCCGCATTCCATCCCATACACGTCAGATAGAACTCCTGCCCATCTAGTCACACGCACGCGACTTAAGTCACTTCAGCTGAGCAATCCTTCGAGTGTAATATAACATAAAACAATATGTCATAAATTAAATATATAATCTTATATACCGAATATACCAGACGTAGGCCACAATGTTTCGCCATGACATCGCGCCTCGAATATCCACACAGTAAGTAGGTAACAGACATCTTCCCGCCCTCATAAGATATTAGTGTAACCCGAAATATGACATTTTAGTTTCTAATAAAATTATAATCAATAACATTATTATGCTAGAAGAGTTGCATCCCTGTTCGCTTGGTAATAGGGTCCCGTTGTCACCCTTTGGGTAACGAAACACAATACAATTTAACCCAGTTATTAAGATTACTTTGGCACTTTGTCGCGTACTTTGGACGTAATCTGGCACTACTTTTCCACTAATTAAAACACCTGGCAATGTTATATTCGAATTAAATATATAATTAGCTATAATATCACACCAAATTGGGAGCTTTATAAATTGCACGCCTTCAATTGATCTTACAACCCCTTTCAACCACTGTCACACCCACCGCTGAACGTCTACCAGGCGCCCGGATTCTCAATACTGATATACTTGTACCATAGCACACAACTAGAGGGATTTCGTTGTTCTATAAACTGTAGTAGAAAAGCAAAGCTACAAGTGATACTAAAATATTTCTGACATATCAATCTGACTTCCAGAGGGTCTTTAATAACGTTTGAGAACTTCAGTTTTAGTATTTAGACAGACACACATATTATATACTCAGGCCTTAACCAACAAAGGTGCAGCTTGAGAGTGAAATGGTTATAGCGACACTCCACAACTGGCTTTTGTTGGGTCTAAGATGTTGTCCGGAAACAATAAGTGCATTTTTTTTATGGACGACGGGGACGCTCTTAGCCTTCATCATACCTGATGTTATGTATTCATAAGGCGGAAGATTGAAGCGAGTCGGCAGTTTATCGCCTATAATAATTTACGAATACCTCTATCCATCATCAGCCTGTGGACGTCCACTGCTGGACATAAGCCTCTCCTAGCTCACGCCTATTGTGGCGTTTATAGGAAGCTATTAGCCTACGCTACTACGCTGCCCAGACGGGTTAGTAGAAGGTTTGTTTCAAGTTTTCCTTCTCTCGCACAGGTTTCCAATGCGTCGAGCCTCTTAGTCGACTCTTACGACATCCCAGTCATGTAAGGGAGTGGTGACAATTGTATTCTTAGACCGTCACCAAACGGCACCTCTATACCCTATCCGTTTTAATATCTGCACTGGATTGCTAGCAGCACATTCTGTTTTTCGTCCTCCCAATCCAGTAGGGCTAACACAAAAAACAAAATAGTTTCGAGGACGGACGTAATGTCAAAAAATGTACATAAAGAAATATGTACTCCCGTTTACGTCCGGTAGGAACGCGCGCACTACAGCATGCAAGATATTCCATATTACAAATAGCATGTTGAATTTTCTTCTGAAAAACATACCCTACTGGAACTACAGACCCGTTATTAGTATTGTAATGGAAGCAGACGTGACCTTGAACCGCCACCAAGGGCTGCCTTGTCGTTGATAAACGATGCCTGCAAACAAAGGGCAACCTTTTATGGGGAAACTTGATGCCGTCATTGTGCAGGAAATAGTCTATGGATGATGGGGTATGAACGATTATTTCCCTTGTTCTGTCGTATTGGGGGTTTTATGTACGATTGCTAAGATTGCAAGTGTTTGAAAGAATATAATTCACTCCAAAGTGCGATAGATAAAATTAAAACTGATTAGTTTCTTGCGCCCGCTCTTCTTGTCAGTTTTAAGATAATAATAATAAATAAATAAATAATAAATAAGTTAACTATAAGTTTTATTCGAATAAGCAAAGGGCAACCTTTTTTCGGTCATTCTCACGACAAGGCGTTCTCCGTATAATTTCCGTCACGATTTTTAATTTTTATTAAATTGTTTGTACCGACGATAAAACTTGAAAAACACGTTAAAATATGTAAATGTTTACCTTTAGCACTTCCACGTTACCTGCAGCAATGGTTATGTTAATAAATTATGTTTTTTTTAAGACATTCATATAAATAACCAGCTTATAAGTATTTTATGAGTTTTTAATTTATGCATTTTTCAATGCTATTTTTATACTAATGCTAAATTTTAAATATAAAAATATAGGAAAAAAACAACTCGGCCACAAGTGAATTCTCAGATACACTGAAAAAACTGTTGGGCTATATATTACAAAAAATTATGCTACTGGTTACCTAAAAATAGTGACAACATAACTATTGCCACCAGTAACCAAACCCAATTATGTAATTTTCTAACATAACTTCTTTATTTTACATTAACCAACTGCATTTGTAGCATATAACAAAACTATTTTGTATTATTTGAATCTATTGAAAGTTGTTATCAGCAAAATAATTTTATTCGGAATAAACTACATCATTTGTTATTCACTGTCAAACAGTTTGGTTAGATATAGCTAAACTTTTTGTAAGTTTATGCTAAACATTGTGATTAATTTTAATAAAACATTTTGTTACTATTAAGATAGTATTTACTTATTAATAGCTTAAGCTGTTCATTTCCTAGTAACTAATCTTTTATGTAAGCAAAACCTCTCGGAGGTGTTATATATTACCTAACTGTTTTGTTATTTTTAACTTCACTGTTACGTTACTATGGGGATAATTAAGGGTTCAAATTTTAACCAAAATTATTATAAACCACGACGCGGTCATTAAATTCCCAGAAACCCCAACTCCAGCTGTTGATACTGAACAACTATCACCCAGAAATAAATATCGAAATCTAAAATAATAATTTTCATCTAAAATTAACAATATCTGAGCATCATATATTTCTGGGGAAAGATATTAAGTATCTACGAGAGAAGAAAGCCAAAGTTTTTAAGATTTTAAGGACCGTAAGCGACGTGAAGTGTAAACGTTCTAGTACAATTACGTACTAGCACCACATGATATCTTTAGTACCTAGGTACTTTGACTAAAGAATGACAGTAATTAATTCTGACAAGACTGGCTTTTACAATAACTTTGGTTAACAGAAATTATAATTAAAACAATTCGATATGATTAACAAAGTTGGTTTTATTATTAAATCAACTAAAATTATAGTGTGTTACATACAAATTACCATTACGATGTGGAACAACCTCCTCCGAGCTGCATTATTCAACAGACCCTTTTCTTCATACTGCAGCAGAAGTCCTTTGCCTTAATTACAGGAATTTAGGATTTCATACACATCCTGAAATACAAAACATTCATATTCATTTTATTTACCAAAAAAATAATACAAGCTTTTTCAAGTTTATAACACAAATAAATAAAAAAACTTACTTACACCATGTTTTGGAACTCCATCACAATCAAGTGTAGCAGAAATTGCCGATGTCTCTGTCACTTCTGGAACAGTCACCGGTTCACTGACATTAGCTCCCTGGAGTGTATATTCATACAGCATAACATTTGCATCATTCAGTGTTATATTTTACTGAAAACAAAGGGAAATGTGATGTAAAGCAATAATGTAAACCTGAAGGATTATCACATAATTTATGCCAATACAATGTAGGTAAATTAAATGATTCAGAAATAATTACACGACTGCCCAAAAAAGGAGTGTATTGTGTTTAGGGTTAATGTATGTATCCATTCCACTTTTAGACTACTATACAATGTATTATAATGTAATGTACTCACCGTTGAACTTTTCAATGTATATTTCAAGGCCCCAAGATCTAAGATAGTTCGCGATGGTCAATTTTTCAGGTACCTCCTCTGATGGTTCCATGTCCGTATGTTTCAATTTCGCAACTCTTTCACGAAACATAAAATGCTACCTTGATGAGACAACAGAGCAATTTCATGTGAAAACTGATCTATAATGAGTTATTAATTCTTTGGTCATGATGAACAACTACAACACTTCACGGCGGCACACAGAAAAATGGCCAAATGGCATTGTAGCGAATGCGTTTTGCGAATGCAAAAAAACAGGAACGACCATGAAATGACATGAAGCAGCCAAAACGTTTCGTCATACGCAACATTTGTTTGTGTAAATAATAACTTCTAAATTGCTGTTTACTAACAAATGCTTTTCTGCGACTAACTATAATATAGTAAATCAATTTGTGTTGCTGGCGACATAATGGTCGTGTAAATAATTAAGAATAGTTTGTTTATTTTTAATCTATTTATTCGTGTTGAGAATTACCTGATCAGTAATTGGTAACCATTAACTTAACAGTTTTGAAAAGGATAGCCTAACTGAAATAGCATAAACTCGTTTTATTCGATGTAACTCAGGCGTATTGTTGCATTTAAACTAACTTTGCTTACGAGTAAACTCAGTTAAGCTATATTCACAATAGCTAAACAGTTTTTGTTAATTAGTTTTTTCAGTGTAGGACTCGAACCCACGACCTTTGGAAATCCGGTCCAATGCTCTAACCACCGTCAAAATTCTCCAATACTTTTATATTTTTAATACGCTGTAGGCCAGCGTTGTCACATCAATGCTAGGAACATCCTTGCATTCGAAAGAAACACCTTTTCAGGTGTTTAACGATCGATTAAGATGCAACAGCCAATAATTTATGATTTGTTTAATTCCAATATTTTTCTATTTAAACTTTATCATTAGCATACAAGTAATTATTCAAATTTAAATGACCAAGAGAAAAACTACTGGTTGTGTGAAATAAGAAAAAGAAAAACTTATGTAAAGAATATTGAATAATTCTTTTCTCAAACATGCATGGAAATGTTGTCATTATTTTCGAAAAAAGAACACGCGAAGTATCGAATTTACGGACAAAGAAAATCAAATCCATTGCAGGAGCGTTTTTTTATTTGGAACATTACAAAGAGTATTTAACAACTCCAGCAAGCCGTTTCATACAACATTGCTGGAGCGCTGTAATGTTCCAAATTCAAAAAGACGCTTGCAATGAATTGATTTTCTTATAGTATGTTTCATTTCCCTGCATTCTTTTGAGAAAATCACTATATATGCCCCGGCGGAAATAGGCAATTGCCTGTCTCGTATTAGTGAAGTCCTCGCCTACGGCTCGGCCTTCAAACTCATACTCGACCTGCAATTGCCTATTTCACGGCCTTTGCAATAATATACTATTTAGGGTGAATTCGACGATGCATTTCTGCATAATAGTCATTCAGCTGACAAAAATTTCAATATACTTGTAATTTACCATTATTTTGTAGAAATTAGCGAGGTTTTTTTGTAGAAATTACGCATTCATTATATTCAATATAGTGCCTATTACGTATGTATCTACCTACTGCTGTTTGTAAATTTTCTTCAGCATTTTACACCATTGGCGATTACCTTACCATAAAATCTTTTTGAGTCAATAACTATAATTTAAGCTCAACTTTTAACACTGATGATGAGGATATTATTGAATTAGTGGGTGCCATGTGGCTGATATGATGATAAAGGAAATATTCTACGGCTTAGTGGATATAATTTATGTGTGTTTATGTAGGCAATGACACAAATACAACGTAATTTTCATAAAATAAAGAAATAATTTTCAATGTACAATTTTGCGCGGGAAACAGAAATAAAATTTTAATCCGTTCTTCTGCAGAGGCAAGTGACCGCGGAGGCGGCCAGTGATGAGCGACGACACACGACGCAGGTCCTATATCATGCGCAATGTGAACTCCTTGCGTTGAGACTTCTTTGTGGTTGAAAAGTCCTTGGAGTATTTATAAAATTAGAAACTATTTGCTTTTTGGCGTTAACAGTAGCTTTGACTTTTGTACATTATGTTGCAGTTAAAATATACAATCAGTGATCCACCTGCTAGATAATAAGTGATTAAACAGGTTATCTTTGACATCAGTAATCAGTAGGTCAATTTTATAGAGGCAGGTAAAATGTCTCTCCACATGAATTTGCTGTGCCATATAATCACTGTTCAAATAAATTTTAGCAAGGTAATTAAATAAATTATGAATTTACATAAGTACTTTATTTACTGATCCTGAAAAAATAAATAATAAATACCTAAATGAAAAACTAAAATATCATTTTGTCAGTCAAAATTTAGTTACCATAGGAATTCCTGCGCTTAGATTTGACTAGTTAGGATGGACTTTAGTGTCACTTAACTTTGATTCTATATTGAAATACACATAAGTCGAACCTGCCTTGAATCCTGGATCAATTCAAGATAAGTCGATATTGAAATACCGGCCCTTATTCTCAAAGGGCCGGTATATTCAACATCCATTGACATACAAAACTAAAACTTTATTTACTAAGTACATATTTGTACACTTTAAAAAAACACACTCTTAATGAAGCGAAAATTTCTTAAGCGGCGTTGTGCACTTCAGAGTTTTAAATGGGATGGGTAATAAATGTTGAAGTCGCGTCAGGACACGTGACCCTGATCGAAAATTCGTAAGACCATTTATCGTTGACCTATTTTAAATTACATAAAGTCTCACACTTGAAAGATCTACGCATATTAGTTAATAACAACCATTATATAAAGATCTCTCATTTCTACCAACTTTCATATTGATGCCAGGTCAGTTTTAATGGTTTTTCTTGCCAAATCAAGTTGGTCTCCGTTTTCATGCACTTTTTATGAAGTTGTGGTCAAGATATAGTGGATTTTCATAGTTATTTTCGTTTAAGCGGTTTTCTCTTCTTCAATCTCAGAATATTAAATCACTAGAAAGCAACGGGAACGCATATAACAAATTATTGCATATTGGTCTACTAGAAGAAGCACTTGCTATAGGCTATAGATATTGAAATCACTAGAAGCCATCGTTATATATTTAGTTATACAAGTGATGTTCAATAAATACCACGCGGCTACATATTGTGACCTCATACAATGAAATATTTGTTGTATCTCAAACTAAAACACATTTCTGGTATTGATGTTTGATACCTACTCGTATTTATCATCTATACATATAAAATTCTAAATTGATTTATTTTTGTCATACGAGTAGAGCCCAAACGGCTGAAAGTAGAGACACCATTTTTGGAAAATAGATAGGTCAGCACTGAGAAAGGATTTTCCAAAATTTACCCCTACCTAAGGGTTTAAAATAGGGGATGAAAGTTAGTATCTCCGTCAGATTCGAAGTCAAGATCTCAAAATATTGTGTTTAGGTTAACGATTAAACATAAATATTTATGTGTCTCAGCGTTATCGACCATTCCATCCCCGAAGGGGTGAAAATGGTTGAATTTGTGTATTATATAAAACTCGTAAGTTGATTCATTGATTCATTCAGCTTTTTTGGGGGGTAAATGCTTTTTATGGTGTAGGTGAGCAATAAGAAAAAAGTCTCAAGACGAAAGTCTATGACCAGTGTGTTTTGCCAGTGATCACCTATGCATATAAGTAATATGGTAGTGAAACGTGGTCGCTAACTATGGGTCTGATAAGAAAGCACAAGGTCACCCAGTGTGTAATGAAGAGGGTTTTGCTCGGCTTTTCCCTACGTGGTCGAATCAGAAATGAGGAGATCCGTAGGAGAACTAAAGTAACTAACATCGCTCAGCTGAAGTGGCAGTGGGTGGGAAACTTAGCGAGAAGAACCGATGGCCGTTGGGGCGGAAATGTTCTAGAATGGCAGGACGGCGCTCCGTAGGTTGGCCCCCGGCAAGGTAGACCGCGACCTGAAGGTAGTCTACCTTCAGGTCGCGGAAAGCCGCTGGATGCGGGCAGCGCAGGACCGATTGTTGTGGAGATCCTTGGGGAAGGCCTATACCCAGCAGTGGGTGTCATGTGGCTGAGACGACGACGACGAGTCCTATTTAACCAATTTCTTTTCCGTAAACAAAAAAGTAGCCTAAAAACGCGAATTCTCTCTCTAAATTAATTTTTGCTTGTCTACAGATGACAGACTGTTTTTCTGCAGTCAAACAATCCACACCATAGCAAAAAGGGGTCGCGGCGACCCCACAGCGGTCTGTGACGAGCCTTATTGTCTGCTCGGTCGTTTATCAGCGCTGTCCGTCTGGTCATGGGGTCTCCATTGTTAATTTGTAACACTCACTGGAAGATAGTTCGGCCAGCCTAAAAAGGGATATTTTTTGTAATATGTGAGCTTATCATTAATTGTATACTAAAACATATCAACTAGCTTTCAGACGGGACTTGAAAACAGCAACAGCAACAGTCAATGTTTCATGTCCGTCTTACCTGAAACCATGCCTGCACAAACTGGTTTAACGGAGCGTGTAGTCGTGACCAACCACTACGGTTTACCTGCGCAAACCGGTTTATGCAGGCATGTTCTCAGGTAAGACGGTGCGTGTAGCCGGGGCATAATGCTCTAGCCATTGAGCTACCGACACTGAGGACACGTTGAATTTTCTAGTGGCCAGCCTCGTTTCCTTATTTTGAGAAATGGGGCGGGACACATAGCGAGAATAACCGATGGCCGTTCGGGTGAAAAGGTTTTAAATAGCGACCGCGCACCGGACGACGCTCCGTGGGTAGGCCCCCGACAAGGTGGACCGCCGAACTGGTGCGCGGTCGCGGGAAGCCCCTAGTTGCGGGCAGCGCAGGACCGATCGCCGTGGAGATCCTTGAGGGAGGCCTATACCCAGCAGTGGGTGTCATGTGGCTGAGACAACGATGACGATACTAGTTGTTCTCAGGCGGGACTTTAACCCGCAAGGTTTGGGAGGTCCAGTCTAAGCTTCAATTTTTTATATTATTTTATTATCATTAAATAATCATATCATTTTAATCATAAAGATAAATATCCTTATGATTGAAGGATTTAAAAATTAAGCTAACATAGTACAATAAAATTATTGTACTATGTTAGCTTAATTTTTAAATCCTTCAGAAACTTAACCGTCTCTGTGGTCTAGTGGCACAACCACCGGTATTAGACCCAGGGGTCCCGGGTTCGAATTCCAGCGGGGGTACATATTGTATTCGATTTGGTTGGTGGTAGGACTTGTTCTAAGTCCACCTGGCTAGCTACCACCATCTTATCTAAGTCTGACACCATAACAACAATGTTTACAGCATTACATTGTGTTCCGGCAGTTAGAGATGGGATGGCCAGTCCTCAGTGATTAAGGATTCCGGCAGAGGCTCGCTTCCATCTTCAGTTTTATCAATACTTAACATCAGGTATGATGAAAGCTAAGAGTCACCCCGTGGTTTATATAAAGAAAAAACTTGATTATAATTTAATTCAGATTTTGTATTTATGAGTACAAATGTACCAACAAGATAGTCATTTAATTAAAATAACGAGTATCAAAGTTCCTCTCTAACTTGACTTTGTGAGTCGTGATTTTAACCTTTATATAAAAAATAACTCCCTTTAGAAAAGAAGAAAATTTCACTGCACTTAATACTAGGTTTCATTTTCTGAAAATTGCTTATTCAAGCTCGTTGAATACATTATACTATCGCTATGCCTTTTAGATGTAGTGCTGTCGCTAGCAGAAGAAAATAATGTTAAAAAAAATTACATAATACTCTAGCGACCAGCGACATTTTTCAGTGGACTTCACACTGATTTCCCTTAGATAATCCTAAGTAATATAATAATTGCGAAAGTGTGTTTGTTTGTCCTTGATTTTTAACATAGAGTTAGGGCTAGCGCATATACATAACTTTTCCATCGAACAAACAGTTTTGTCCAGTTGTGTACTTCTCCCGATTTCCACACAACTAAACAATTTAGTAGATGGAAAAGTCGAAGTCGACTTTTTTTGTCGAACATCTATCAAGTGGATCGTATGCGCGCTTCAATACATTCCTTTTAACATTCATAACAAAAAAAATATATAAAAAAAACCGACTTCAAAAAGTAAAAAATAGAACGTTTGGAGTCCGTGACAGTCAAGGCACTCTACATTGCACTTCTAATAACTATATTTTAATTTTTCTTTCCTTAGCTGGCACCGACTCCAAGAGTTATATTTTTTACTTTTTAGTCGGTTTTTTTATTAAAAAAAAATCACAATTTTTAGTTACATCATGTGCCGTTACTTACACTAAAAATCAGCCCATACACAACAATGATGTCATCTAGGAAAACGACTACTTGCCAAAACGCGATTATATTTTTTAGGATTATGAAAAACTACTGGTTGGATCTACGTAAAAAATATTAGGACCACAGTTGTACTATGTTCTTTCAGATAAAAAAAGAATTATTAGAAGCGGTTGACAACTGACGACGTTATATTAAAACATAATAAAAATGCAGTCGACTTGAGAACCACCTCCTTTTTTTGAAGTCGGCTAAAAATAGTTGTTCAACTTAAAGTTGTATTATGCGCTAGCCCTTAGTTGAAAGGGTAGAAAGTAACAGGTTACTTTTCCTCCCGATATTCCAACGGGAACGGAAACCACGCGAGTGAAACCGCGGGCGGCCATTCGTTTTTTAATAATTTTATTTATTGCTTTAACGTATATTATTTTTGTTGGTTAATTTGTTGGTATTGGATTTAGACATGAGACTGTTTGTAAAGAGAAAAAGAAAAAACATTATTATTACAAAACATTATTATTATTATTATTATACGTATTTGTTCAGTCTCTGTGACAATATGTACACACTTATTATACGATTTCTTTTACTCTTTTTCAAATGTTCTGTCACACACGGACTGGAAATTCTGGAAACGAATCAGAAATTGTGGCCTTGTATAAATTAAAAACAACTATTAATTTGCTTGACAATATTCTTCTTTGGCATTTTAAATATTTCCATCGTCATCATCGTCAATCATTTTAATGTTCCCAATCAATGATGTTTTAAAAAGATAATGTTTGACAAACACGTTTGTCAAATAAATTTTCGGAAGTAAAACGCCATTCATATTCATATTCATATTCAACAAGCACGCGAAGACGTGTACCGGCACCAGGCCGGCACAGAAAAGACATTTTGCATGAAAATGCTGGCCAGTGCCAGTGCCCGTATCTGGAGGCCTACTCTCCAAGCCCGTCAACTAAGATACGGGCCTCCGTCCATAAGTTTCCCGAAACTACGGATAGAGTCTACTCTCTATTGATATCGGATGTACTAGCTTTGAACAAACGGCATAAACACATTGGGAGTAGGGACAATGTCAAAACGTATTGTCATTAATTCTTAGTCCATAACTTAGGCTGAAACTACGGGTTTCGTGCTTCAGATAGATGTGAATACACCTATAGACATGATATGAAAGAATATTTATTTTTTCTATGCTGGCACGTCTGACTCGACGACTGTAACTATAAAGGAACGTAGCCGCAGACGGTCAAATGAATTTGAAAATCACAGAAAATTCAATCTTTTACGGGGCACTTTAAAAACAAGTGATATCAGACAACTAATTAAATATGAAATAAATAAATATTTCTTACAATCACACAAATTAACCTAGCACTGTACATACTTAGGGAACGGATATAAATACATATAATTATACACATATAAGTATTTATGTGTAGAAATATAAATAAACGTCAATGACTCGGGGAAAAATGCTCGTATTCATCATACAAACATTTGCCCTTAACGAGATTCGAACCCAAGATCTCAGAGTAGGCGACACTTTGAAACCGGTGAACGCACCACTCTACCACGGAGGTCGTAATAACTACTAGTAATTAAACGGTCAAAGTGAAGTAAGTTATTTAATTAAAATCACGTATATTTACTTCGGGGTGAAGAAACTTGTCCAAAGATGTTTTGTGTTCTCTGGCGCGGGTTAATCTTACCTCTGGGGAACTTGTCTTAGCGTCTGGAAAATACAAGAACTTTCTAGAGTCTAATGGATGGTAAATATTATTGTTGTACTAGCTTTCGCCCGCAGTTTTGCCCGCGTGGTTCCCGTTCCCGTGGGAATATCGGGATAAATAGAAGCCTATGTTACTCCCCGCCATTGCAACTAACTCTATAACAAAACTCAAGTCAAACGGACGGTCAGAAAGGACAAACAAATAAATTTTCGCAATTATAATACTAGTTAGGATTAGGATATGATACGCTTTAGTTTGTTAATAAGAATTGAGTTTAATACTACGTTTTGGAATATTATTCAGTCTAGATTTTTTTTTTATAACCTTGTTATGTTTAACTATGTTACTTGGTTGTGGTTACGGAGGTTCAAAGAGTTTATTATATTTTATTTCTTAGTAGTTATTAATTGTAAAAAAATCAACACAATTATTTCTCGAATGGCTCTCGTAGTAACTACGAACGCTACGAAGTAGTAGGTACAGTCAACAGCTACGGCTTTAGACTTTGACCTTGAGAGCGCCCTTACGTTGCTCGTAATAACGGTGGTTTTCGCACATGTAAAGTACTTACTGTTGGCCGTACATGGCAGCAATGATATTTTTGGTGTGTACTTGAAAATATCATTGCATAGAAATAACATACTAAGTCAACAGAGCAACGCGGCTTCCTAGTCCGAACGGAAGCCGCGTTGCTCTATGTTGTGATAAGGTATTCTTTAAGCAAAAGATCTCAAAAATCTCCGCTGTTTTAGCCGTCAAAACCAAGGGATTTTGACGGCTAAAACAGCGGAGATTTCCTAATATCCAATACTATTTGACAGCTTATTTGACATTCAGTCAAGACAACAGCGCCAATTTGAATGTTTGCTTAGAAAATAACCCCCCTGAACGTTACATTATAAACCGAAACAAAGTTATTATCGTTACTATATTAAAAAGTACCATCCTCCTAAAGCCATTGTGCAAAACTTCTGATAATTTATTTCATTGAAGCCCTCTAATGGCAAAAGAAAATAAAAACAAAGAGAATAACTAAGTCAAACAAACGCAATGTGTGTTCACGTAAATCCGTATCACTGGATAATTATAGATTATCCCTTAATACGAGCGCAATACGGGTGATGTTACATTAATTTATTCCCATGGGAATCATTGGTGTAAATAGAGAATTCGTTGATGGACATTTATCTCTATGTTATGTATCTGTTCAGTCTGTTATGTATAGGTCATACTAGGGAAAACGGGGACGAGTTTCCCAGCAGTAGACTTGTCAATCTAATGTCTAGTCAAATTATTTTAAAGGTTGGTTTCTAAAGTGAACATTTTAATTTGAGCATTGAGAACGACTGAAACTTAGCTCGAAGCAAAAATGTTCATAGAATATCATGCACGAGTGACTTTTGAGAGTTCAGACGTTCTCAAAATAAAATATTTTATTCAGAAACCAGCCATTATTCTTGTTAATCTCCTAACAAATACAAGGATATCGAAATTGATAGAACATTGCTTTTTTTTTAATTAATGTTAGGTGTTAGTTTTATAGGTGTTAGTTTTAGTGATCCATTTATTATACTCCTTTTTATATCGCCGATGTATTTTTTTCCAACTAATTGTAAAGTGAAAGCAGCGTCTATCAAGATTACAAAGAACATTCGATACAAACTCATCAAAGATACAAAAGCTCTTCGTCCAAATAAAAAAACATTAGGTTTGTACGTGCGGTCCATTTGAAGGAAAGCTAGTCAGCATTCTGACCAGAGATCGCTCATAGGAAATTCTCTTCCAAACGTGATTTAAATAGCAACGAGGGCAAATGATCCTCTAGTGATTGATAGGAAATTGTATTGTTTGGAAACCATGAATGTATAGCTAGTACTTACTATTGTGCGGTTTCGAAAAATATTGTTGAGTTGAGTCTTACTAGTGACTGCCTGCGGTTTCACCCGCGTGGTTCCTTTTTTAGGGTTTCGTAGCCTAAAGGCAAAAAACGAAACCCTTTTAGATTCGGCCAAACCGATGTATGTCACACCCTTTTTATTCCAAAACTATGAGGATTACACAATTGAAACTTGGTAGGTAGATGTATTCTGTAAACCGCTTTACGGTTTTTACACAAAAATAAAAAAATATATGAATTAAGGGGGGGCTCCCCATACATGGAACTGACACTGAAAATTTTTTTTTCTTCAAACCTATACACGTATAGGGGTATCTATAGATAGGTCTTTAAAAATTGCATTGATGTTTCTAAAACGATTTTTTCCCAAATTCAACCGTTTGAAAGATGTACACTTCCAAAGTGGTAAAATGTGTGTCCCCCCCCCCCCCCCTCTAACTTTTGAAATAAGAGAGTGAAAAATTAAAAAAAATATATATGCTGTAGATCTTAATAAAAACTTTCAACCAAAATTGGTTGGAACGAAATATGGTTGTCAGTTTTAGAAATATAGCATTTTTCTCGAAAGGGATTTGAAATAAATTATTTTTTTTCATCAAACCTATACTTGAGGCGTATTTATAGATAGGGCATTAAAAATTACATTGAAGTTTCTATTACAGTTTTTTTCTCAAAATCAACCGTTTGAAAGATATACACTTCCAAAGTGGTAAGATGTCACAGCCACTTTATTCCAAAGCTATAAGGATCACACTGTTGAAACTTGGTTGGTAGATGTATTCTGTAAACCGCTTTACGGTTTTTACACAAAAATAAAAAAAATGAATTAAAGGGGTGCTCCCCATACATGGAACTGTTACTGAAATTTTATTTTTTCATCAAATCTATATGTGTGGGATATCATTAAATAGATCTTTAAACATTACATTGAGGCTTCTAAAACAGTTTTTTCTCAAAGTCAACCGTTTGAAAGTTGTACACTTCCAAAATGGAAAAGTGTGTGTCCCCCCCCTCTTACTTTTAAAATAAGAAAGTGAAAAATAAAAAAAAAAAAATATGATGTAGATCTTTATAAAAACTTTTAAGGAAATTTAGATTGAACGAAATTTATTTAGTAGTTTCAGAGCTATAGCACTTTTTCCAAAACCGCAAATATAAACTTTGTCATTCATACAAACACTATGAAAAACAAACTTATTTTTGCAGACGAAAAATTATAATGGCATTTTGGCAATAATAATAATAGAAACTTTATTGCACACGATACAAAAACAAACACATACAGAGAAAATGTTTGAGTGTAATGAGACTACGTAGCAATCTCTTCCAGGGAACCTTGGGTGTGAGGCGAAATATCGCAGTAAAATATATGTTAACTTGTTTAAAATCAATATAAATGAATGTATTATATATGTGTATTATATTTCATTCAAATCAGTTGAGTAACAAAATATCCAAATATCCAAACTTTCACATACACAATATTAAACTTTTAAGAATATTAGGTTAATATATTTTTTTTGCGTAGTATAATATTGCACATATTTTTGGTTATGCGTCCTACTTACATTTAATATTTTTTTATTAGTCATAATTAGATTTTAGTTTAGTTAATTACTGTGTATACTATTCTATTTAATGCATGCCGTGGCAGCCTCTCAGTAGGGCAACACTATGTCTAGATTAAGGTGAACTGTGTGTGTTTTAAGCCAAGTTTTTTGTGTATGCCTTGTTGGTTGTCCATAAATAAATGAAAAAAAAAAAAAAAAAAAAAAAAATATTAGTAGGAGTAGGATGAGAAGCTCAGTGACGCAGTGGTTAGCGCCTTCAGCCTGTGATTGTTACAGCAACCGCCTTAAGTGGTCAACCGCCGAGTTCAACCGCATCTGTGGTCTAGTGGTAACAACCACCAGCAGACCCAGGGGTCCCGGGTTCGATTCCCAGCGTGGGTACATATTGTATTCGGTTTGGTTGGTGGTAGGACTTATTGTAAGTCCGTCTGGTTAGCTATCACCATCTTATCTAAGCCTGACGCCATAACAACAATGTTTTCAGCATTTGATGTTTTCAGAAGTTATATTTTATAAGCCAGGTATGGCAACACTTGTTTTCTTAAAAATATTATTTTCTACTATTTTTCACAGCTTGTTGTGGAAAATAAAAGTCATTCTTTTAAATTAGGTGTATTAATTAATTACGCACTATTTATATGTTGGGTAAGAAATACAACATAGTAGGGGAGCCCAAGCGGGGATTTCGGGATTTACTAAAGCGCGATAGATTAATATACAGGGGGATACCTTGTACCCGGTTAAGTACCTCCACCAAATATGAGAACCATATATAAGGCCGCCCGTCGAGGTTAAAGGATCAGATTAGTAAAAATTGATCATCAGACATTCTCGAGCGCGTCAGATTAAGGTAGGGTGAGGGTTACATGCTAAAAAGTGTATATTCCACTAATCTGACAATTTAAGAGTGACGTAAAGAAAGTTGTAAAAAAACGTCATCTCCACATTCTCGAGCGTGGCAATTTTTTTTTATTTTGAAGGAATTAATTCAAGGATAACGAAAAATATCAAATCTCACGATTTCCACAAGCTGAAGTAACAAAATTCTTCGATAAAGTTGTTGTCGGAAAGTTCAAAATGACCTGGTTTGCAGGTGATCAATTGCCGAAAGCGTGTGAAGATGCAATCATAAAACCTGATATCCTTGAGGATACTCCAGAATCAGGTATATCTTTTTCACATTATTAAAAAAACACGTTATTCATAAAAAACGAATGATAAATATTTTAAAGTTTTTATAAAAAAAAAATATAAATACAAGTATTCTACTTAAAAAGCATAAACGATTTTATTTGCATGCTATTTCCTGAGCTTGCAAATAAAATACCATATATATCTTAATCTGATGCGCTTGAGTATTTCAAAATGGCGATTTTTTTTCACATTACAATAATGGCCGCGAATTTGCGTATCGAAATCGTCAGATTATTGAATGAGAGATTTTTTTAGGTTCCCTTAGAAAATCTGAAGCGCTCTATTTTTTTTTAATTTTCAACCCTTACGTACGACCACCCACATCATGCAAATGATCAGATTAACTACGTACATTATTAAAAATATTTGATGCGCTCGAGTATGTCCATGCAACAGTTTTTTTACATATTCGAAAATCTATAGCCGCTCCCCCCACCGATAAAAAGGTATACATTATTATAACATTTTTTTCTTCTTATCATCTAAGCTTTGCGACCTTTTAGGTCTCTATGACGCTCGAGTAAATCCCCATTTAGCATCTTTGGCTCCCCTACTAACAGTTGTGTTCTGTCAGTTAGATATAAGATAGCCAGTTGCTCAGGGATGACGATTCCGGGAGAGGCTCGCTTCCATCATATCAATACTTAACATCAGGTATGATAAAGGCTAAGAGTCTCCCCGTTGTTCATAAAAAATAAAAAAAGCTATGTAACTTTCGCAATGGACAGACACGGGATGGTAGACCAAACATTTAGTATCTCCACCTACTCCGTGCTGCGGAAGGCACGTTAGATCGTTGATCACATCTTTGAGTCACGGGTCAGCTCCTCATTAGTATGAACTAACCTAATACCAAAATGATTTGAAATTAGAGCATTATTTTCTGTACTAGTGATGTTATTCGGAATTAAGACAGTAACTATTTATCTAGGTTTCTATTTAAAAAAATAATCCTAAATACTTACCAAATTAAAAATAAATGCAAATTGCTGTTTAGTATGAAAAAAAATATAAGCATTATTTTTTCATTAGGTAGATATTTAAATTCAAGTAACATTACAAGTACAGTCACTCATGCTCAAATTTCAAATTATTTTTGGTATTAAATACGTTTGTACGTAATTATGGAAAAATTACGTGTCGCTGGCCCCTTAACATCTACCAATTTTATTCGCACTAAGACTATGGTTTATTACGAACGATACGAAATATCGCACACGGACGACGAGAGTAAGCTCTGTAGGTACCTCTAATAAGAGTTGACAGCGTTCTCAAAAACGTTCGGATACCGTCATCTATCAGAAACCATCATGTCATAAGAACGTTTTGTTTACGTTTTGTTTTTGTTGAAGTTGTCACATATTGACACATTTCACACTTTGGAGGCGATGATTGAGCGAAGTCGTCACAAAACTTCTGTAAAAAAACAGGCTTAATTTAAGAGATTCGTAGTAGGGAATAAATGGTAAGATTGACGACCTGTTTGGCGCAGGGGTACTAAGCCCACCTTCTGCGCCAGAGGTCCCGGGTTCAATCCCCGGACAAGACAAATATTTGTGTGCAGACATGTCTATTTGTGTTGGTCTGGGTGTCTGATATGTATATTATGTATGTATTTAAAAAAAAAAGTATATAAGTATGTTTATCCGTTATCCTAGTATCCATAACACAAGTTCTTCGTGAAGCTTACCGTGGGCTAGATAATTGGTGTGATTGTATGCAATTATTTATTTAATTTAACCGCCTCTGTGGTCTAGTGGTAAAACCACCGGTATCAGACCCAGGGGTCCCAGGTTCGATTCCCAGTGGGGGTACATGTTGTATTCGGTTTGGTTGGTGGTAGGACTTGTTGTAAGTCCGCCTGGCTAGCTACCATCATCTTATCTATGTCTGACGCCATAACAACAATGTTTTCAGCATTGTTGTGTTCCGGCAGTTAAAGATAAGATAGCCAGTTCCTCAATGATTGGGGTTTCCGGGAGTGGCTCGCTTCCATCTTCAGCCTTATCAATACTTAACATCAGGTATGATGAAGGCTAAGAGTCTCCCCGTAATTCATAATAAAAAAAAATAAAAAAACGAAACAATACTGCGCTAAGAGATGGCGGTATGCCCTCTGATCTTTATTTCGTAAAACAAAGTTGCATTGAAGGTTAGTCAACTGTAATAATTCAGTTTTACAACCCATCGATATTTCGCGAGGATTGATTCGAGTTGTTTACAAAGTATTTATCAGCTCGTGAAAAATACGATTCAAATTCACAAACAAATAAAAACTTTTAGGTTCAAATATATCACAATTTAACGATACCGATATGTGTGTACTTTTTATAACGCCCATTTTATTACAAAACTGATAAATGGTATGAAAAAATGTTGTAATTTTTAAGCTTTACTTTTAACAAGTATACGTTTATGAGTAGGTATTTTTGTGATCAATGTAGCCTATGTCCTTCTCCGTAGTAGTAAAACTAATAAACTATAGTTTAAGCGTAAAAATGTAAAAGACAAGCAGATAAAAAGAGCTTCATAGTATGGTATACATTTAGGGCCGGTTTCACCGCTTATTAATAAGTTCTGAATAGCTTATTGTTCAGTATAGATATTTTTCATACCACAACTGTCAAATGATCTGTCATTTAAGCTGTCCAGAACTAAAAACTTTAAAAATAGCATGGTTTTATGAACAATAAACTATTGCCGTAAATGTTTTTTTTAACCCACCATACTTTTTTTAAATGCCTAAATATGACCAAAAATTTAACCTAACAAATGGTTCGCTACCACACAATTATTTGTTTTACAAATAAACAAAATTTGACTGTGTTATAATTATGAGAAATGTACAAAATAATTATGAGCCTTTGCCAACAAAGGCACATGTCTTATCTTGTTTACATGGGTCGTTACGACCTGGAAAAGGGTTGAGTCATTTATCTTTGCGAGCAGCAGTTGCCATAAAAAGGGTTAAAGATGTACTGTGGTATATTTTAGACCTTTTTGTTTCATACCTGTCAGAAACTTCAGTAAATCAAAAGCTGCTTCAAAAGTCACGTTGCTTCAGATATTTCAACCAACTTCGAGCGTATGAAACGTTATACTCGTAACAAGGCTGGATAAAATAAATTAAGTATCTACTACCGAAGCACTCATGGTAGTGCTTGACGGACAGATCGTATTCGATCACGTCTGTTAAGCCACGGTGGGTGACCGTTAAGTGGCGTTACAATACACTGAACGCTTCCGTGCTTCGGAGAGTACGTTAAACCGTCGGTCCCCGCTGTTAACAGTCGTCAATTCAAATCAGAAGCCTTAAGGCGGCTTGATAAACCCTGGCACCAGAGGTGGCCACTAACCCTCATACGTTAAGAGAAGAGTAGAGAGTGTCTACATGTCATATGAAATCACGGGTACACTACATAAATCCACAAAACTACATTCCGATTATTCCGTAATCACCTAGAAGTTCTAATATCACAATTAAGATTTATTATAAATCAGATTTTTACAAATCGATTTAACAAAATACTGTACTTTTACAATCACGAAAATTTCAATACCATAATAATCAAAATTCCGACTCGACAATAATCCGAAGTTTCATAAATACGAATTCAGATGATTAAAATTCCGAATAATTACTAAACCGAAATGTTTAAAGAAAAGCTTTTTTAAACTTATATTTATTATTTAAAACAATATTACTTACATTTTGCTTAATACATATGTAGCAATCACACGTTTTAGGTATGGAAAGCGTCCTGCTACCCTGGGTAGCCCTGGAACCAGGTCTCCGATAAACGCGATCTGAAGGTTCACAGGTAGTATAGACAACACCAACACAATGAATGCCGTACCTTAGATACTGCTGCTGCACTTATTGAATTCCGCCTTTTCCGATGGGATGACCAGATCACCACGCCGATATATGCACGGTCACTTGCTATTGCAATATAGCTCTCGAAGCTTTGATTGTAAGGAGAGAACGAGATGTTCTCGGTTGCGCGCGCCGATAGTGACTGGTGGTGGTGCGTAGGCGGGAGCCGGCGGAGTATACTTTTCGTCTTCGTATACCCTCGATCCAGTTGATATTTTTTACGTGCGCACATAACAGCTCTTTTACCAAACTGCTTTGTATTGCCATACGTAAAACCATAGAACCTTTGATTCTTCGTTTGAAATGAATACGTTAACGAAACAACATATATTTTTATTCAAAGTGTAACCTAAGTATATCCTTATAAGACATATGTTCTTAATAGGATGCATGCAACTAAGAATGCATGAAGGCAAGCAACCAAGCAAGCACGCAAGCAAGCATGCAAGGAAGTATGCAAGCAATCATGTAAGCAGGCATGCAATTCCATGATTGTTTGTAAGCAATCATGCAATAGGCAAGTCTTCTGTCACGGCTCCAGCGCTGCGAGGCTTCAGCGGTCCCACGCTTGCTTATCGTCGCAGATGGTTTTTGCTCACCACCGCAGCTTCAGCTTGCTGGCCGGCCACCTGCTCCTCTGCACGCGGGCAACCTCGCCCCTCAGCGCCTGCGCGGGCTTAAATTACACTCTAGAGGTAGGGAATACAAGACTACCTGTAGTCGGTTTTCAGGCGATTCGTTTCTGTCACTGACTAGTATGCAAGACAATAATATGGTTCTGTCACTGACTAGTATGCAAGACAATATTTCTGTCACGCATTGCGACGACAATCAAGCTTGCAGTCTTAATGCCACTTGCTTCTGAGCACGCGGGCCACTTCCCGTTCACGTTCATTCGATCCCTAACGATCCCTAACGCGAACACCCCAACAATCTGAAAAACTTAATTCTGAATTTCAATACTCCGACTTTCAAAAGTCCGAATTTTAATTTTTCGGAAGAATTAAATTCCCGATTGTTTAAAATCTTTTCATCTCAATTTTCGCAAGTATGATAATCGGAATACCGTTTTTGGTCTACTAAAACACCGGTCTTTTGATTCTATGTATTTTTAAAACTGAATTTTCGTATTTATAACATTCGGAAAAATTTAATTGCGTTTTTCAATAATCGGGATTTTAATTCGTCGGAAAAATGAAAATTCGGACTTTTGATAATCGTAGTTCTGAAATTCGAAATTAAGTTGTGTTCCCATGTATGTAATTACAACTAGTGTTTTTTTTTTTAAAGAACTACCCGTTTGTATTGTTACGTAAACAAGGCAATGCGCCTAAACCCTTTTTCAAAATTAAAACCACTTTTAATCTCGATACAGGTTGTTTATAGTGTAGGATGTGGCAGTCTGTTTGTTTGTTTTGTAAAACAAATTGTGTGGGCAGGAAGTGCTCCGGCCCAAGGTCTGTTTGCGTAACAAACCGACAATCTTCGACTCAACGAAGGAACAATGGATCGGAATCGCCCCCTTATTTTTCCTGTAGACGGAAATCTGTAGTGTAACTTGACAACTGCAAACCGATCACCCTGCGTGCGAAAACAGTACAAAGATGTGTCTAGGCAAAATCTTAAATGTTATTGTCTTATAAAATTATATACTGCTAACAATGTCAAAACGAGATGCAATGGTTCGTTATAGTCAGAAAAATAACGTAATCCTCATTTGCACTTAAAAATTGCAAAAGGTGCATGTATCAAAATTACGAAGGGCATTCTCTCACTTTGCTAAAAAGTCTTGTTAATATTGTATATTATTTAATGAGAATTCGTATGAAACATATTGACTACAATATTACAGAAGCTATTAAAGTCTGCTGCTCTACTACTACTTATCGAGTGAGGATTAGTGGCCACCTCTGGTCTCAGAGTTTATCAAGCCTCAGAGGCCTTATAGGCATAAGGCTACTTGACTTAACGACTGAAATCAAATGACAACAGTCGGGACCGGCGGTTTAACGTGCTCTCCAAAGCACGAAAACGCTCAGTTATAATGCCACTTTACGGTCACCCATCCATCCATCCATCAAATACGATCAGTCTGTCAAGCGCAGCCATGAGCGCTGCTCTAATAAGACGGATCAAAATGAAGATATACAATCCAATGAACATCGGTTTTAATTTGGTTTTATATTTCAAGGCGATTAAACCCCTAAGCTCCTGTCCCGTCTGAATCAGTTGAATATAATAATTATTTTTAATCTACAATTTTATTACCAAAACAGAAATGATGCCATAACGAACTAGTCCACTTATAATACTGCACAGTTTCAAACAAGATTCAGGAACCGTAACCAGCGAGACGGATAAAATTTCCCGATCACTTGTGCCACTTGTATAATCCAACAGGAATAATACAAAAGTATGGAGGTTTAAGTTTCTTCTTCCCACTATTCATGTTATTCTTTTAGATCGTTCTTTTATTGAACCACTAGCAGCACCCCGTACCCCCGGTTTCTACAGGGTGGTCAAAGCCATTTTTATCTATAAAAGCGGCTTATTAGGAACCGCAAGAAAAAAGACCCTTTTCACCAGATTGCAAGATATGTTTTTTTTGGATATGTTCATGAAATATTTATTTTTACTTTTTAACATTTTTTTAGCATTTTTTTATTATGTGTTTACCTGATAGATATTTTCCTAAAAAAACATCCAGGCTGATTGGTTGTTTTAAGTTAACAATTTTTGTTATAAATCCTTAAAACGTTTCTTTTTTTTCCTAATAGTACTTTAGTAATAGTTATAAATTAAAATATTATTATTAAAACATTCTTTGCTAATATGTTATATATAAAGATCCGTTCGTAAGTTATAGGAATTGTGCTATAGGACGCTACGGATGTTTTTAGCCTTAGATATAATTACAGTCCGCGAGGTCTAAGCTGAGCTTTGCATTTGAGTGCACATAGATAGTTTGTAGGTATCGTGTAAAAAAACAAAAAAAAAACCCTGGGAAAATCAATACAGCTGTTCTTTTTTTTGTTTTGCGCGGTATCTTAATTACTTAATACTTTTTATTTTTAGATTTTGCTTTTGATTATAATATTGTGAAGTAAAGAGCTATCTCATAATAACTCCCTTTTTAATTCATTTCAATGGACCCGTCGAATCAGCAGATTCAACCGAAACCTTACTCAGTAACTCGGATTTTGAGTATTTATCTTTGACATCCAAACCCCATTATTGAGAAAAAAGGCCCATCTTCTTATGCTGAAGCGTAAAAATGTTACAGTTAAGAGCAAAATGGAATAAAATAACAAACGTTTTAACTTTTTTGTATTCAGGGGTTCCGTTCTTTGTAAGAGAAAAAATTTTTTTTTGGATATCAATTAATAATGATTTATGAAAAGATTAATAATTAATCTAAGATTTATTTATTTAATACAACCAAACTTACAACTACCATTACAGTTTTCAACAATACGATAGTGTAGTGACTAGTGAAGATTTACAACTTATGATTAATTTAACTTATACCTACAAATAAATAACGAAACCCTCGTGAATTCACTCAGAGAACACAACAATTAAGTTAAGGATCGAGATTGCGCACGTGAGCGCCTCCTTGAGCAGGTTTGTGCGCGCGTGCGCGAAGATAAACATTACCTATATCAAGATAGACGGTAAAAGTGTACCTACCTTGCGAGCCATGAAAACACGCGTCACTCAGAAATGAAAATGGTTAATCGTGCAGTGCTTTCTTGCAAGATAACCCCGCCGAGCCTGGTGGGCTCGGTGGGGTGGGTGGTACTGGACTCAAGAGTCCGGGATTCTAGGTTCCCCTCACTCAAAAAAAAATAAAAAAAAATGTTACATTTCTATTAGGAACCCCGTTTGATCGCATATTATTTAAGCTCCCAATCGACTTATTTCAATAAGAAAATACCATATAATATGAGGAAAACTGTATAGGTGTCATATCGTCAATTGGCTGCTAAGTAGCTAAGCTTACCCTCTTCACTTACGATTAAGTACGTACATGTTGGTTACATATCGGAGTAAATGCGATCGTTTAAATGCATTGGAATGCTTACGTCATGCCCAAAAGTGGAGTCGTATTTTTTAATCATTCGATAAATCCATTCGCATGCAAATTGAAATTTCAAAAAGATTTTTTTCACAGTTTTTAATCATTCAAAGACGGTGATGTTGCCTTTCTCTTAAACTCCTTAGACACGTTTAATTTTACGCAGAATATAAGAAAAACCAAATCTAACTCCTCATAGATTAAAAAAAAACTGATAATGAAGCGGACTTGAATTACTTAAAACGAATCGTTCAGATGTTCTCAAACTATGAGTCATGTCAATTTCAATGTGCAAACAACATTAAATTCTAAACAAACTTTCTATCGATCGAATTATAAAAGAGTGGTTCGGACCACTCGTTGCAGATTCGCATGCGAATCTTGCGATTCCGTATGGGAATAGTAATTCGAATGAGTCAAAAATACGTCTCCTGGCTTTGACGCTATCATGTGAAAATACCTTGTGTTGCGCTTAGGCAAAGGATATTTGAAACGATGATTGTTATGAGAGCCTTGTATGGTTTTGTGTTGATAAGACAAAATAGTTTATTTTATTTGATTGAAACAATTTTGCTTTGAGGAGCTCGGTGGCGCAGCAGTTCACGTGCTTGGCCCACGATTGAAGCGGTTAAGCAACTTTCGCAAAGATCAATAACAAGATGGGTGACCAAAAATTTATGATCTTGAGCTCCTCCGTGCTTCTCACACAACAATGCTAAAAATATTGTTGTTACGAGACAGACATAGCGGATTGTGGTTAAACAACTGCTAAAACGAACCACCTAAACGTGCGTTCCGTAGCACGGATCAGCTCGAATGAGTAAGTTCTTGGTCACCCTTCCCGTAGCTGACCACAGCGAAAGTTGTTTAACCGCCACTATTGCTTCGAACGCGCTTGCCGTTGCGCAACCGAGCTCCTCCGGACTCCTCTAACCAAATACCTATACGGTCCATATTTTTATTTGGGTATAAATAGTACTACCTATAGAAAATTTAAATCTCCACCTACGTGATCCTCCAAGTAAATACAGATACTTATTTTCAGTTTTAATAAGATTATTATACAATTTGCCTCAGCAAAAATATTGTAGATTATTCGAAATGGGTACCTACACTTAAGACTTACTAACACCATTCCAATTAGCTTTTAATTTAATTTAAAACATTGAATCAGCACCCCGAATTATCATTTTAAGTATAACGGCAGAAAGCGAACCACGAAATTAGTACTTGGGACAGCCCTACAACAAATTCCTGCCATTTACAAAAGGGGTTTTCTTGTAATTTAATTAAGGTACAGGGTTACGCACATCCCTTTATCCAAGGGCTCAACGGAACATGCCTAATTGGTTCGTACCCTGATTCTGAGGATGACTGTTCTGTGGCATGCCAGAAATATCCGAACTTGAACATAGGTGACCTTTTTAGGCCTAAATTTCTCATAATAACAGTATTGCCCTAAAGGTCTTATCAAACTGAAATTATAAAGATTTTTATATAATATTTTGTACTAACCTTGTCTTGACAATAACGACAAATTACTTACTTATTAAAACAACAATAAAGAATTTATTTAGTGCAGTCAAAGACTACGCTGTGCATTGGTTCTGAAGTATGGTGCAGGTGTAGCAGTCATCCCGTGACCACGGCAGCTGAAAAGGTGCCGAAACGTAGGGTAAATAAAAAGAAATCGGCCAAGTGCGAGTCGAACTCGCACATGAAGGGTTTCGTCTCTCACCCAAGGTTGCCTGGAAGAGATTGCTATGTAGCAATAAGGCCGCCTATTGTGTGTTCCTCTTTTTTATAATTTTCTCTGTATCAGTTTGTTTTTGTATCGTGTACAATAAAGTTTCTACTATTATTATTATTATATTAAATACACCTACCCAAAATGCCTTTTTGATTTTTAAAAGTTATTTTAAAAGTTAGAGGGGGGGGGGACACATTTTACCACTTTGAAAGTGTTTAACATTCAAATGGTTGGCTTTGAGAAAAAACGGTTTTAGGAACCTCAATGTAATTTTTAAAGACCTATCTATCGATACCCCACACGTATAGGTTTGATGAAAAAAAAAAAATTTACAATTTAAGTTCCATGTATGGGAGCTCCCCATTAATATTTATTTTTGTCTAATAACCGTAAGCGTAATCTACAGAAAGAATAAAGTGGCTGTGACATTTACCACTTTGGAAGTGTATATCTTTCAAACGGTTGACTTTGAGAAAAACTGATAAATTTAAGAATTTCAATGCAATTTTTAAAGACCTATCTATAGATAGGTACCCCACATTGTATAGGTTTGATGTATAGGCCTTTTTTTTATTTCTCTTTGGGAAATGTGCTATATTTCTAAAACTGCCAACTATATTTCGTTCAAACCAATTTTCGTTGAAAGTTTTTATTAAGATCTACAGCATATATATATTTTTAATTTTTCACTCTCTTATATCTAAAGTTTTGCCACTTTGGAAGTGTACACCATTCAAGCGGTTGACTTTAAAAAAAAAAGTTTTACAAACCTCATTGTAATTTTTAAAGACCTACTTATCTATAGACTAGCGGATCCTCGCGGTTTTACCCGCGTGGTGCCCGTGGGAATATCGAAATAAAATATAGCCTATGTCACTCGGGAGAAATGTAGCTTTTTAATGGTCTAAGAATTTTCTAAATCGGTCCAGTAGTTCCTTTGATTAGCGCGTTCAAACAAACAAACTCTTCAGCTTTAGAATATCGGAATATTTTGATTTTTTTGTGTCAATTTAATATTTTATAAGATGGAATAATTGTCTATTAATACTTTATTTGTCAGGGTAGGTGATTTTCTACGATTCCACAGTAATTTTCTTTTATCTTCACTGCATAGTTATATACCACTTCGGTAATTTTCTAGCCTTTACATAAACATATTTATAAGGAAAGCTAAGGTCATAGAACATACGTATTGTTTCATAAAATGAATCGTAAGCTTCGTTAACATCAGTTATTTTATATACATCTTAAAAGCTTAAACCTTTATTGCTCTAAAGTATGAAGCCTTTATCAACGTTTAGAGAAACGGAATGTTTTTCGTTAAACTACGAACGATACTGGGTTGATTTAGTCCTCGGTTAGTCATTGATTTGTAATAAGAAAACATTTTATTGTATTAACTTTAATACTGTAACAATCCAAAATCTTTTGGTCCGGGTTTTAACCAGTTCTTAATCAGTTTTTTTTTTAAGACGGGAGAAGTATAGTTTTAGCAAGTCGCACTTTTTAATACATATAAAACCTTTAGGAATATTTAAAAAATATGTTATATGCAGAGACAATCTTAACCGTGAGACTAGCGGCAGCGGCTCGACATCGATAATTTCGAGATTTCGTTAGAAATTTCTCTCATTGACAAATAATGTTTTAATAACTTTTTAATTTTGCATTTAACAATGCTATTTTTATGTGATATTTTTTTCTAGTATATTTACTTGATTAAAAATTATCACATAAAAATAGCATTGTAAAATGCAAAATTAAAAAGTTATAAGTAGATGGCAGTTTCATCTTAATCGATAGTCAAACATCTGTAAAGATGTTTCTTTCGAATGCGAGGATATATTTCTCTCATTGATGAAACGACGGTGGCCAACACCGTAGAAAAAGGTGAATATACTAGAGAATTTCAATGTGTTCTCGTAGGTCTCTGTAGCATAATTGGTCAGTGCATTGGGCCGGATTCCCAAGGATGCGGGTTCGAGTCCCGTCAGGGCGACATGAGACAAGTTGCTTTTTTCTAGTATATTTACTTGATTAAAAATTATCACATAAAAATAATGTTTTAATGAGAAATGACGGCTACTTTTATGTGTCCAAGCAAAAGTCGCAGTCGGCCACTAGTTTTAAATAAAAAATTAAGATACAAAAGACATAAATTATAATGTTACCTTCAAAACACAACATTTCTTGTTTTTTTCCAGGACGTACCAGCTCCACAAATAATACAAAAACGCGTTCAATTTAAAACATAATTTAATATCCGAGAAAATTATGGAAGTAATTTTAATTAGCGACATAAAGGCTCTACGTAGTGTCACTTCGTTATTTCGACGTCGATTTTAATTAAAAAACTTTGTCCAGGGATCCAAGGTGTATCTGAATACAAGTAAATAACAACTTGAACCTGCTTCTTCGTTAAAATGCTAATGATTAAATGATTTACTCCTTTTTGGAGGACCTCTTTTACATTTAAACCAATCCTTTGATGTTAGCAATATCTTTTCCCATTTTACAGATCATTTTTAAATGTCAATCAAGACTATGGCTAGCGACAGATATGTTCCAGGTAGATTAGCAGGCAGATAATTTGCCAGTTGTAATATGAAAATGTAATTCATCTGCCCTATATGCTATCCAGAATTTATTGTGTCTATCGTGGATGTTAATTCGATAAAATAAACTTTCTTGATATGAAAGCTAGATTGTTTAGTGACTTGCGTTCGGCTTGCGTATTTATACTTTCCAACCCTTTTTTTTCCATGTCCTAGGGGGTATATTATAACCCCTTATTTCCCGGCAAATTTCCGAATTGCTGTGATACCATCGAATTATTTTTGTATAATGAGTAAAAGAGATGCACTGATAGCAACTATAGGCTCAACTTACACCGCCACGGAATGGAATGGAAGCGACTTTTTGCAACGAAACTGCACATGGCAGAATGAAATTTATATCAACTGTATAACGCACAAAATAAATACGAGCCTAAAAATTTGACGCCCGTCTTCCGCGGAATCCTCGCGCATTCTCGAGAATTCTGTGCTATGTGCAGTTTCGTTGCAAAAAGTCGCTTCCATTCCATTCCGCGGCGGTGTAAATTGAGCCATAGTCAACACAAAAACTCGCGGCAGACGGTGCCATGAATCACTTTTGTAATTGAGATGCGGACGCGCATATGGACTGTCGATACAAAGCAATGCGCAATGCAAAATATTGGTATCGATGAACATACGTATCCAAACAACGCGCATTTCTACTTATGTATGACGTCACCCATAAACACTACCGCACAATTTATAAACGCAGTAAGTACCGCTTACTGCGTTAATGAGTTGCGATCTATTCGAGATCGCAAAATTGGGCTTAATATAAATCAAAGACACGTAATTTTTTTTCTCTGGTAGCCAAGATAGCGTAAAAAATATATGCAGTAAAGTATACATTTAATTGGTTGTACATAATTTAAGAGCAGTAAGACTACTAAGGATTTAAAAATATGTAAATATTATATATTAATAAAGCTACAACATAACATAAATGTATTAAATGACAATTAAATAATTATTTACTGTGTATGATTTTGTAATTTTTGCATTTTTTGCATTTTTCAATGACTTTTTTCAAATAGAAAAATATTGGAAAAAAGAGCATTGGACCGGATTTCCAAAGTTAATTTTTTCCAATATTTTTCTATTTGAAATTTACCATATTTATTGTGTCTTATTAATAGGCAATAAAATCGTACACATAGTACAAACGCAGTAAGGTATTTAATATTTTTTTGTTACGTTTTCTTAATAACAGCCGATGACTTTCACATAATACAAACGCAGTAACTACGATTATACTGCGTAAATAGGTAGGCTACACATTATATCCTTTATGAATGTAACAAATCATGAACGCAGTAAATGTAAATTTCTTATATGTCTCCTAGTTATATGCAGTATGCAAATACATACAGTGCATACATTATGGTGTAATATTAAAAACTCGTCTTAATCTCTTAACATATTTGCAGCAAGTAGCAGAACCTAGTAATAAATGCAGCAAGTAACACCTATACGGCATTCATGCATCATTTGAATCACCCGAAAACTTCATTAGATCATAACATGAACAGTTTTTATTTATTTTAAATACAAAATATTAAGTTTTAAACAAAAAAATGTATACCAAGGTATTATTGGTCATGTTTTGCTCTTTTAATACATATATTATTTTTGTACATCGGATGGATAGGTAACGAGAGACGCCATAAAACTTTTTTTAAACTTTAAACGCCTTTTCTCAAAACAGCGCTGTTGTTCCTTACTGCGTTAATAAATTGTGCGGCAGAACAGTGTAAGTGCGAGAGACGAGCATGATGTCGCTGTCTCATTCCCACGTTCTATTGAGCTGTCCGCTGCGACTGAATTTTGGTAATATATCCATTTTCCATTTCCACAGTACTTTTAGCAATCTACAGAGTCTGTTTATTCAGAAACCTTCCGTGAAACAAACTTTAATTAAGAAAATCAATTTGCGTAATGGAGGCTGAAACACTCGATTAGTAAGAGATGTATCTTCATTTGAGTTTGCTTTTTCATAAACCTTGTTTCACATATAAGGCGATATAAGAAGATATACTATAAGCAAGCGATGTTTTTTTGTCAAAGAACTGTAGGGTTAATAACGTTAATAAGTACATTAGTCAAGATTGTGTCGAAGTCATTAGCGCCCACCTCGAATTTGTACACAACGTTGCCGGTACAGGTAATATTACCCGATATCGGGTAATTTAGACCTTGAATGGGCTTTTGCGGGTAAGGATGACAGCCGCGTAGTTTTGGGTATTTTGAGACTAACTTCTTGTTCAAAACAATTGCTTGCAAAAATTTTTTTTTCATTAAGTAAGTAAAGGGAACGGGAAGTCTCGGTACGTGATTGAAGTGCAGTTTCGGATGAATTGAATTAAAACGTGCGTTTCATCGTATTCCCTTCTCCGTTAGTTTGGTTCCCCTGAATGTCAAGAAGGCGCGAACAGTTTGGAAACATTATTTTCAAATTATAGCCCCCAAATTGCATGGGTCTAAGATATTTTCCAAAAACATCAGTTACAGAAACGTACATCTTAATTTTGACGCGCACTATTCATTGAAATAAAACAACTTTTACGTAAGTATTTAAAACGCTATGTATTAAGGCGGTACCCAGACCGAAAGTGGCGCCGCGTTGAATTTTATTTAATATCGTAATTCTAATACACAATTTTAATAAAACTTTACGGGGAATTTTTAGAGCCCATAGTCTAGTATTTTTAGACGGTATCATTACATTCCCACGTAGTCACTGCTAAAAGTAGATAGCAAAACTGCTAAAAGTGGCCGTTTTTGACACATTTGCTATCTACTTCTACGAATGACTATGACGAGATGTAGCGATACCTTCTAAAAATACAAGACAATGGGCTCTAAAATTTCCTCGTAAAGTTTTATGAAATTTGTGTATTAGAATTACGATATTAAATAAAATTCAACGCGGCGCCACTTTCGGTCTGGGTACCGCCTTAAGATTTAATTTTCATATTTTTTTAGGTTTTTTGGTTTTCCCGACGTTTCGGCACCTTTTCAGCTGCCGTGGTTACGGGATCTTAACTACTAAAATTAAATACAGTGCGCTTAAAATCCATAAAAGTTATTTTATTGCACGTAACGTAAGTATGTCATAATACGCGTACGAGAAAAGTTGGTAAAGGTAGTGTTTGACTAAGTGTGATGTAAATAATGTCTCAATAATATTTCCTTTATGTTCTTATAAAGTACTAATTCACAAATTAACAAAACGCAATCAAACAAGTTATTTTTTAAATTTATTACACACGACTTTTATAACGAAACCATAGTGGAAAACGAGGCAAAATAAATTCTAGAAAATTAAAACGATTTGTTTGAAAATTTATGAATGACTTTATTAACATAAATTATATTATCGCTTGCCCTCGAAACAATCTTTACATTCGTGTTAATGAGGCCACTTACAGATTGTTTTTTTTGGTGTAATTAAGATTATGGAAATAGTTCTCGTGCAACATTTTGCTAATGAAGATAGATTGTGACAAACAGGCTTTGGTTTTGTTTCATTGTAAATATTACCAGAACTTTCATTTTCATTTAGGGTTCATAATTGACTGAGCGAGGGCAGCGTCTCAGCTTCGAGATTGGCCAAACATTCTTTTGTTTGTTTGTCAGTCAGTCTGTTTCAACCCATTTTGATGAAAATTGGCACACAAGTTCCTTGATTTACAGCTAAAACTCGATTTAAAATTGGACTTTCTTTGAGCGAGGTCTACTGTTCTCACATAACCTCTACCTAGTGTATAAGTGTGAGTGAGTGTTTTTGTAATTCGAAATTTTGAGCTTGGTTTTCTTGTTTTTAACGAATTCGTTAACGTTCGTGGTATCCCATCTGTCCTTTTAGTATCTCAATAGAGAAGTTTCCTGATATGGAAAACATTATATTTCACTGAATGGGATCAAAATATAGATCAAAACTAATAAGAAATTTTTTGTTTTAAATCCATCAAGAAATGGCTAAGAAATAAATTATTTTAATTACCTATATTGACTCGGAATTGACGGTGGAATTGATTGCTTTAAACATGGCGGTGAGGTCATGCCACTTCCTCACGTATCGCGTCGTCGGTACACCACCTTACAAATTACCTGCGGGCCGATGTGACGTGACGTCATACGCTGAGCCGTTAAGCGCCCCATAACCTCTCGATTTGTATCATAGAGATATTTTCACGATTCTTCCACACATATATTTAATTTTACTTTTAATTTGATTAATAGAAAAAAAAATTAAACGTCTCCATTCCATAATTATTCACTCTAATTCTTCTCCCATCCTTAAGATTTTAAGCGACTGCAAAAAATAAGGCATATTGTTTTTTTATATATGTTCCTCGATTACTTGAAGGCGGTTGAGTCGATTGAAATGATTCAAACATTATAACATCAGGTTTGTACCAAAGTTGGTACCAATTTTTTGATATTTTGAAATCGGTTCAATAGTTTTCAGGAAATTCTGTTGAAAATATTGTCGCTTTTTCTTTCGTCCGTTTCTGTTGCCTAGATGACAAAATACTTAATAGTTCGATTTTTAGAGTAGGTAAAATAAAAAACCGACTTCAAAGAGTAAAAAATAAGCCTTTTGGATTCGGTGCCAACCAAGGTAAGAAAAATATAAGTATAGAAGTACAATGTTGAATTTGAAGAATGCAGTATCGATGCCTTGGCTGGCCGCTTGGCACAGACTCTTCCAAGAGGCTTTCTAACTCTTTTAAATCGGTTTTTATATATTTATAAAAATAATTTAGCATACTTTTTTAGCTTTACTGTTTCATCTAATTTGTGACTGCTTTAGCTTTAAAAAAAAATCTTACTGCCACTTTATATGTTGCATATTCTATTCTATCTCTACGGGAAAAATGTATAGGTATTTTCATTTTCATCGACCTAAAAACCGATCAAGCGACTAATATCAGTCAAAGCATCTCTAAGTAATTATGTACATTGTGCGTTTTCAATAGATTCATACGATCTCGCGGTTGGACGCTTTTCAATGCCCCTATTCAACCCCCATAAAAGTTTATATTACAGTATCGAGCGGCCGTGGTACGCGGGCAACAGGAAGTGAGAATAGACTTTGAGAGGATTCATACGCCTACAAGACTTTTTTTATTTTGTTGCATTAGTAAGACGAAACGAAATGGGAAGTTGAAAATTTTACATAATATAGATGGTACAAATGACTGTGATAAAGAACACTTTTGTTGAAAACAAAGAGAAGAAATATTAAGACATTACTTCAGACATCTTGAAGAAAGAATGTTTGTAAACAAACATTTGTGCATTTTTCGTAATTATTACAAAAATACAATAAATTTCAGTTAACTAATGCCATATAGCCATAACTAGGTCTCGGTATCGGGCCCATACGAGATAATAATAATATTTCCATACAATCACACCAATTATCTAGCCCACGTTAAGTATCATGAAGAACTTGTGTTATGGATACTAGATAACGGATAAACATACTTTCCTATATTTTTACTTTTTTTTTGTAAATACATACATAATATACATATTAAACATCCAGACCAAGACAAATAGACATGTTCATGCACACAAATATTTGTCTTGTCCGGGGATCGAACCCGGGACCTCTGGCGCAGAAGGTGGGGTTAGTACCCCTGTGCCAAACAGGTCGTCAAGATCGTTGACCGGAAGGACAGAGTGTCGCGGGGCTGGACATAACTCATTTCAGAGACTATGACTAAGTTCGGACAGGGACCCAGCTCTATGGGGTACAGCCTAGAACCCTTGCCCAGGGTTACGGGTGAAGACCTCAACGATGGAATGAACGGAGACAGCAGGTGTCAGAAGGGCCAAAACCGGTGGAGGAGGCGAGCCACAGGGACGTAGTGCCTGGACGCTGGTGGAGGGTAGCGGTAGCCACCAGCACCTTAGTGAAGCGCAAATATATGTAGTCTGAACCGGTTCATGAAAGGACTCTTAGCGACCGGCGCCCTGATCTTGCTGGGGCTGGGGGTGTGAAATTGGTTACCGGCCATGGAGATGTAGGCAACCAGGCGTCCCATGGGAAACATACTGCTGGAAGAAGCTTTAGGTTAAGAAGACAATACCTTTTCGAGCATAAACTGTCAGAGGGCTGCTCGAAAAACACAAGCTTTCTCTGTTGGAAAAAAAGCTAGTGCGATGTAAACTGACAATTACAGGACTGAGGGAAACACATTAGCAAGAAAGCGGTCACTTTGATTCCGGAAAACACATAATATGTTTTTTTTTTCGAAATGATAAAAGCAGTTTTTCTGGAGTGGCAGTAGCAATCTCAAAAATATATACAGTGATAGGCTCATATCAATTAAAATCAGCGCGAGACCAACTCTGCTATTTTTTTTTATTTTTTTGTTTATTGACAAAAATAATAACAAATGAGATGTTATAGTTAAACAGTACATCATAAGTTACAATTCAACTTTACCGTGTACTGGAGTCCTCTTATTCTAGATCTTAAGAAATAATAATTAGTGAACAAACTATACTTATTCAAAATACGAGTAACATAAAATAGCAGTAGCACTGAGTAGCACTGTTCATGCGTCGGTCGCGTCATCGCGTGCCGCACCAGCGAACCTCAACCGAATAGGTGACGTCACTCGTCAGTGGCTAGCTAGATGCATCGTCTTGGTGATATTGTACAGATATATGCCCCTACAACTTCTTCGAGTGATTTAATAGATATTTGAGAATTGTTGTGTAAAATTGGTATTGAATTAATTATATTAATGGAAATTGTCGTTATTGGTTTATCAAAATACTAGCTGTTACCCGCGACTTCGTCCGCGTGGAATCCATGTATTAGTTTTCCGCCCGCGACTTCGTCCGCGTAGATTCTAGTTTCCCCATAAGGGAAAATCCTTTCTTACCTACATGCCAAATTTCAACTCAATCCGTCAAGTACTTTGAGCTCTGCGTTGATAAGTATATCAGAAATTTTTGCCTTTTATATATTTAGATTATTGTCTGGGATGGAAGTACTATGGCCGATAAATAATTGAATAAGTACTTACCTAACGATTTGTTAGCTTATGAGGTTGGTCAGTCAATAATTAACAAAATTCAGTATACATTTTGGGAACCGGCAAAGCTGTTGAATTTCATTTGTTTTTGGCAAAAATACTGATCGAAGAATTTCACAAAATATATGTTTGTTTATTTGTTTTTATGTTTCAACCATGAACCTAATAATAATAAAATAAGTCACTTTTACTGTCATACAAACTTTCATCCCCTATTTCACCCCCTTAGGCGTAGAATTTCGAAACATCCTCTCTTGGTGCACCCCTAGACCTCACAAGGAACCTATGTGCCAAATTTGAAGTCTCTAGACCTAGCGGTTTGGGCTGTGCGTTGATATGTCAGTCAGTCAGTCAGTTTCTTCTGTATAATACTAACAAGAAGTGTTTTGACTAGAATTGCTCAGTCTTCTGTTTATTTCCTGTTAATTCTTAATCATATTGAAATACAAATAATAACCAGGGAGCTAAAGTAACAAATAAAACATCTCTATTGATTGGTTATCCCCACGTGACTTCCTGTTGACAAGTTGCGCGACCACGTGTTGCTTGTCAGTCGAATCGAAGTGGGGGAAGCCTTATAAAAGCGGACTAGCCGTCAGGGCTCACACTTTTGATCGAGGTGTAAACAGTGGCGGAGCCCTGTTCAAAAGCTAAGTAGTTTCTTACTGTTTATTTTTGTCGAAGTTATGCTACTTGGTTTTTTGTTAGAACTTTGCTTTGCTTAACTTTCATTATATGTGTTGGATGTTTATAGTTGTGTTTGAAATAATAATTAATTAAGGAACATTCTAATTGTTGTTTCTATTTAATAAATTTGAGTAATGATTGAAAGACTTCTAAGTTTTATTTATTTACTCCTTGTAGAACAATCGTTTGACTACAATGAAGCTTCCAAACCCTTCAAGTAAATTTTGAATTAATTATTCATTGATACTTATGATCCTCTTCATCTGCTTTGTTGATTAACGTAAGGCATATGACACTGTCATATGTGAGTGTCTCAGAAAAGTCCTGATAGAGATGGGGTTACCACACAAACTGATTTCCCTTCTGAGAAATCTCTATGGGAGTGGTACAGCAGCAGTGCAAATTGATGACGTTCTTTCGGAAACTTTCAAGGCGAAGTCCGGTGTTTGGCAAGGATGTATTCTATCGCCTCGATTTTTAACACGTACACTGAATATATTATGCGCATTGTCTTGGATGGGTGGGGCAGGGGTATTACAATCGGTGGTCGCGTAATTAATAATTTCGGATATGCTGATGATTCTTCTTGCTACATCAAGAGATGATTTGGAAAAGCTCTTGACTCGTCGCGAAACTACTTCTCAATTTTCAACACAATTCGAACTTGCTTTAAATAGAGACAAGACGAAAGGCATGATAGTAGATCGAGCTGAACATAACTATACGGGCATACTTATTGTAGCCAACTGCAAAGTAGTGCAAAGCTACATCTACGTTGGTTCTACTATCTCAAACGTTGGAGGATGCGAAGACGAGATAAAGCACCGTTGCTATATCACCAAATCGTCAGTAGAGCGATTAGCAAAGATTTGGAGAGAAGGAGGATAACCAAGAACACAAAGATCCGCCTAATAAAAAGCCTCGTTTTACCAATCCTTCTGTACGAAACCAAAACCGGGCCGCTAAGACTTCGAGGCTGCCGCAAAACCGATGCACTGGAGATGTGGTGTTGGAGACGACTGCTAAAAATACCCTGGACAGCGTTCCGCACCAACTTATCCATCCTCAAAGAACTTCACATACGAGATAGGTTATCGTCGATTGTGCAGTTGCGAATACTCAAGTTCTTTGGGCATATCTCCAGAAATAAGGAATCGATGGAGAGGCTCGTAGTACAAGGCCACAGAGAGGAGAAGATACCACCAGGCCGCTCACCGATTCGTTGGATCGACCTCATTAAGAAAACTACGCAGTATAATTTTTTCGCAACGCTGAAAGTCGACCAAAATGGAGAGACATCGCGCGTCGTGCGGTCACCCTGGGAGCGAGTGGCGACGTGCTGGCGAGCCGCAACCCATCACGTTCACTCTGTCAAGAGTGCCCGACTAAGAAGAAGTACTAATGCCATATATCTAACTTGGACAACGTAAATTCCGTTAATATTTATATCCGTTATTTATTTAACAAGTTCATAACGATACTTACTGTCATTACGCTCACATTTTCACACTATGACAGCTACAATAGCGACGAAACTGAAACTGAACCGAGTTTTTGTGTTATAATCAGTCCGTGCCGTGAGGTAATCAGTGCCGTGTGGTGACGGCCTAAGAATACAAGTGTCAAAGTGTCACCACTCCCTTACATGTCTGGGATGTCGTAAGAGTCGACTAAGAGGCTTGACGCCTTGAACACCTGTGCGAGAGAAGGAAAACTTGAAACAAACCCTCTACCAACCCGTCTGGCCAGCGTGGTAGCAGTAGGCTAATAACCTCCTATGAACCCAACAAAAGGCGTGAGCTAAGACAGGCCTATGTCCAACAGTGGACGTCCAAAGGCTGATGATGTAATCAGCCCTCGCGGTGATCGTCAATATGGGCGAAATATATAAGAAAAATTATACGATAGATATGATATAATCTTTGAATAGGATGCACGTTTCATATTGATGATTGACGTTAATATAAAAGTTCCAGCAAATCTGAACTCAAATATAATATAAAAATTTATTCAAGACTCAAACCAAACTCAAATATATCTTTTAATTCATGGTAAATAAGGGATTTCATACATCGATTAGATAAGCGTAAGCTTAGAAACGAAAAAGGAGGATTTTACAAAATATCTTTAGACACAGCCTAATGTCTTTCTTTTCACAATCGTGTTGTAACGGTTTATTTCTCAATTTTTTAGGCTTTGCCAATGCTGGATAAGTGGAACGAAGATAAATGAAGATGTATTGTAAATGAGACAAAGCGTTTTCATTATTTTGTATCATCAAATTTATCTGAATGTTATTTTACACTCAAGTTAGTTACCATGTGTGTTTGTTTTTCTGATGCTTTTTTAACGGCTGAATCGCCATTATTATACAGAGACTAGTTAACAATGCCCACTTTGCTTGGCGTCTAACATTATTATGACTAGGCGTTATGAAATTATCTTACAATCAAATGTACAATACAATAACTCTTTATTATAACACCATGTATATATTACATTTACAATAAAGTTTTAATGAATTGAAGCGTTATAAGGACGGTCTTATCGCTTAAAGCGATCTCTTCCAGACAATGTAGTCTATCGTCATCAGCCATTTTAATGTCCCCACTGCTGAGGCACTGACCTTCCTAATGGATAGATAAGTAAAACAGGCCATGACCCACCACGCGGGCCCAATGCGAATTGGCCCGTTTTAACCACTCCAAATGCAGCTGGGACCAAGCAAAAGCTTAACGTGCCTTCCGAAGCATGGAGGAGCCTAAAGAGATAGTCAATTTTTGGTCATGTGTCCCCTGAAGGGGGAATTGAGAAAGTTGCTTAACCTCAACAATCAGTGCAGAGCGCTCGAATCACTGCGCCACTAAGCCTTTTAGATATAGCCTATATCATTCAGAAATAATGTAGTTTTTTACTGGATTTTTTTTCAAAAGCGGTTCAGTAGTTCCAGATATTACTACCACAGTTTATTCCTCTATTATACAGTCATATAATACGAGTATAATTTTCTAATAAAAAAAAGGGAAAGCCTTTTTTTAATGATTTTAATTTTTTTGCATTTTGTCAATGCTATTTTTATACTTATGATAAATTTCAAATAGAAAAATATTGGAAAAAATCAACTCGGCCACAAGTGAACTCTCAGATGGGAAAAAAGCTTTTTACTTATAACTCGCCAAATCCCAGAAAAACCTGTTTTATTAAGGCTTAAACAGGACTTTTGGGATAAATTATGGGGATTTAAGACGAGGACTATTTATAAAGATTATAGCATGCGACGCGAGATACAAGTACCTATATCGATTAGGATGGGTTCAACAAAGTTGTCACTGAATTAAATTTAGTAAAAGTATTTCATATTGAGAGGTTGCACTATATAAGCTAGTTGAGGTTTTAAAAATATTTTCTTGTAATTTAATAAAGCTAAAAAAAAATTTTTTTTTAAATTCGAGCAAGGTAATGTCTACTGACTGATTTTTTTTAATTGGTTATCTAAATTCTTAGTGATAGTAATAGACTTAAACTCGCGTGCCGCGCTATCATAATACGGTCGATTGCAATATTCACGCACGTGCCGGCGACTATAATACGGTCGATGACGTAACTCTATTTTAAAATGTTTTTTTTTTATATAATCCATAGATTTGTATGAAATTTTTACAAAGTATCTAGGAGGCTTTAAACTAAATCATCGACAATATATATATTTTTTAATTTCAATAAAAAAAATCAATGCCGTCCGCATTTTTTCACGGCTTTTCTCAGAGTGTTTGTGTGTTTTAAATGAGTAATGAGTTCAAGTAAGAAGCCACTACGACTGATTTTGTAAATGTTAATAGGAATATTTTTTTCTTTTAAAAATTGTACTTAATCCCTAAACACTTTTGATTTATGTATTATGTTAATTTATTTAAAGGTTGACTGACAGTACTTATTTTTGGGAAAAACCAAAAGATTTTGAAGTTGTAGAAAGCAAACCCATGAGGAGGAAGAGGTTGAAAAAACCAGTTTGTAGATAAAGCCGGACTTACATTACGAAACAAGTGTCATGCATGATAAAACTAGTTTCTTGAAACAAATTTTAGCACATGTGAAACTTCTTTCGTTTAAATTATATTGTCGTGAAATGATCAGTATCGCGGAGATAATGGCCCTGTCAAAATCAAAGCTGTATTTTATGATGCAAAACGTCGTTGTAGAAATGATAAAATATAAAATTAAAAAAATATATACTACGGGTGTTTCGGATCCTAAAGACAGTCGTTAAGTTGATATTAATTGATAAATTGTATATTTTTATCGCCTGTCCAACGGTGGTTAGCCATTTTTGATGCGTACCTATTTGTCTGCAATCCAACAAAAAACCACACATACACTGTGCACAGGTGCTGTTGCGACACTAGTTTCGCGTCGCATTTACATGATGAAATTAGTTGCATGACATTAGTTTTACAAAAAATATGCGCATAGCACGAAACTACTAAAGTAATGCATGCATTGTAAAACTGAACGTTTACAAGTGAAATTACTGGTCAAATTAGTGTTATAAAACTAATTTCAAGCCACTAATTTCGTAATGTAAATCCGGCTTAACATTATAAAGGAACTTTCGCGGGACATAAAAAATATGATACCTTCTGTTTTTTGGACATCTGACACCTTGTCACTAAAGACATAATTATCCTAGTCCTTACAACGAAGATTCTTACCCCACATCAACGTTTTTCCTTTTTTTTGACACCTTTTGTCGTAACAACTGTATACTTGTAACAACATGATGTATCACCTGTCTGGAACACGTGCTTGTTACAAAATACAAGTAAGTGCTTGATTCATTGTTAACTTTCTGCGTTAGAAAGAAATTTGATGTATGGCATTTAAACTCTTGGACTATTACTTTTTAATGTTACTTTAACATTGAAAACACAAAAATACCAAATAATAAAACCCCATAATTACAACAGAAACCATTTTCAAAATATACTTTTTGGAGTCGGTGCCAGCAACAAAAAAAACTGAATGTATGCACCTATAAGTAGAAGTTGCAATGTAGAATGCACCATTGATGCCCTGGCTGGCACCGAAAGTATCACACACAGACCGCTATTATTATAATTTATTATATTTTACCGTCATCAACTTTTTGGACTCGTAATTTTTTTATGAAATATTACTTCATATCGAAAATCATAACCAGAAGTTTGTATTTTTCTATTATTAAAGGAATTAGTTAATATAAGAAAAAAGAAATTCACAGTCATGTTTTTTTTATGGAAAATAAAAACTGACAATGGGTAAATATTGCACAGAACCAGGGCATAAGTTTTGGCCAAATTTCAAAGATCATACTTTATATTTTTGACAGTAATTGATGACATGAATTTCTCTTTTGCTATGGAAGTAAATCCTCCACAGCAAAAGAGAAATTCATGTCATCACGTTTTTTTATTGTTTTGGCTTATCAGAATCAAGAAAGACGTTTTTGACATAGCAAAAACATCTTCAGCATAAGAGGTATTTAGCTACAGACTCAAGTCTCAAAATTCCCTTACGACACTCATTTATTTTTTTATCAATCTTTCTTTTGTTTTTTTTTCTGTGTCGTGATGATCCAAATAGCGTCATTTACTGTAAATCGTTCTATATATATTAAAAGATCAGATTCAAATAACAAACAAAAAAGTTACATAAGCACCGACGTGCGGTATCATAGACCGCGCGTCATTACTCAAAAGACCTGCATGTTGCGACACAATTTTTACCCTCCATGTCGCTGATGTAACAAAACTCGAAGGTACTGAGAAACTCGGCGGGGGAAGGCAAGGAACAGGGCAATCCAGCAGTTTGGAAAACCTCAACGGTCTGAGAGACCGCATGTCACAGAAATTAAATTACCTACATATTAATTATTATTACATTTTACATTGACTTTGTTTTTATTTATTGTTTGAGGTACTGGCTAATACTGTTTTAAAATTCAATTAATATTTTTTTTTTCTAATCACGCATGAATCATACAAACATTATTTATCTATGAACGTAGAACGAAACGCACGAATCTTGACCCCTACCCTTTCTTAAGAAAAAACAAAACTTTTTCGATTGGCGATCGAACCGGCTCACGTGCGCGCGCGCAGATCTATCTCAAAATATTCTATAAATGTGTTGAAATTAAAAATACGCCAAACAATCGAAATACTGACCAATCAGTGCAGTGTGAAGTGTTTTTGAGCTAAAATACAACATTATCTCTGGACGGAGACCCGGGAGTACGGCCAGCGCCATTAAGTTATCGAAGGTATTTTCCCATCTTATTCGCGGCCCATCCGGGTACTATTGTTAATTTTATTCTATTTACTATTGTTATCGTTTGGAATTGTAATAATGTAATGTTGTACATATTATGGGTTTGATGACTAGAAATCAATGATTTACTTAGACGGAAGTGCATCATCAGAGAGAGACTGCTGAGAGCTGGTCGTTGCGACCGAAGACATGATAAATACCACAAGATGGTAAAGAACTTTTAATTGGACGCTCCTCAAAATTATCTTTCAGATTCTCTGAATATTTTTGTAGCTAACATAATATTTAACACGAACACCGCTCGAGGCGACATTATTAATGTTTGCTCTGCAGGCTACCCAATGATTCGATATTGGTTCTGGTGCCGGAAATGTGCGTTCAAATAATATTTCGATAACCTAGCTAGATAGGTCGGTCGAAATAAATTAATGTAATATGTACGTACCGTCGATGTAGGTATTAAGAAAATTATACGTTAGCCCAAGGGCCTCTTTGGCTTGGTTAAACACATCTTATTAAGCAACCCAGGTCTTAGCTGAAAACCTACGAGCATTTTACGTCAAAGGTGATGTCCAAAATTTTATGTGGTCTGGGCCACGTCTGTGTACAGTATACCAAAAGATAGATAAAGACGCGATGAACAGTTTCAAATTTCTTTAAAATTGCTTTGTTTTCTGGAAGGAACAATAAATATAATGGAGAAATTACATTGTCAGTCAAGAGAATTAATTATTAGACACTGTCAGTTGGAGTTTCACCCGAGTTCTTTTCGTAATAACACGTGTTGTGAGGCTCCATTTTTAACTCAATCTACCGTACAATTTCTATATATTACAAAATATATTTACTAGACATTGGCAAAATTCGAGAATATAATCGTGAGCACGCCATTAATTAAGAAAAAAGAAGAAGAAGACACTGTCAGTTTTTTTTAACGTCAAATTGTCATATTTGACGGGGTTTTCCAGTAAAAAATCAGTCCAGGATTTATAATAAATTTTAAATAGAAAAATTTTGGGTAAAAAATCAACTCGCCCTCAACTGAATTCTCAGATGGGACTTGAACCCACGACCTTTGAAAATTCGGCCAATGCTCTAACCACTGATCTACCGAGACTTGGTTAGTCGAAGAGTGCTCAGTGGCATTGGACCGGACCAAAGGTCGAGGGTTCGAGTCCCATCTGAGAATTCACTTGTGGGCGAGTTGATTTTGCCAATATTTTTCTAATTAAAATTTATCATAAGTATAAAAATAGCATTGAAAAAATGCAAAAATTCAAAATCATAAACTCAAGGATTTTTTTGAAAAAATTAACATCTTACCAAGTTTAAATAATAATCTTACTAATCCTATCTTAGTCCTTCCTACGCCCTATCCTACTTTCCTACTAATATTATAATTGTGAGGATGTTTGGATGTTTCTTACCCTTTCACGCAAAAACTACTAAACCGATTTGGATGAAATTTGGTACGCATATAGAAGATAGCCTGGATTCAAACATAGGCTACATTTTATCCCGATATTCCCACGGAAATGGGATTTTTATTCTTGGAAACAAGATGGATGATCCAACAAAGAGGCTATTGTGATGGCCTACATTAAAGATTTCTTGTTAATTTGCCACTTATCTTGCATTCTGACGAGAAAACTTCCATTTCATCGATAAAGCTCAATCTACATGTAAATGATTAGGTCATAAAAGTTTTCTCGTTTAAATCTATATTTCTATGACATGTGAAAACGTTGTGTAGAGAAACATAGGATTTCATTTTATTGAATCAACCTTCGCTAAGGCCGACAAGTAGGGACACAAAAAACTAAAAAGCAAAAAAAGCCTTTTGGAGCCGGTGCCAGCCAAGGCAAGAAAAAAAGTGGAATATCTCAAAGTAGAACGCCTTGGCTGGCACCGACTCCAAAAGGCTTATTTTTTACTTTTTGGTGTCTGTAACAGGTTGTTTTGTAAACAACAGACGGATATTTCTAGATATGACTTGGTTTTATGTAGGTACTTTATAAACATAAGTATAGTGAAAATAACATCGTCCAAGTTAACAAAAATGCTCATAAAATATAAACTACTGAACCAAACTGTATAAAAAATTATAGGACCAAATGGCAACTATTCCGTCAACAAAAAAATCACATTATATCGGATCAGAAATCTCGGCGTAATCGGTGTACATGTTACAGTAAAAACTCATAACCGGTCAAAACCACTTATGGCTGCAAAAATCACTCAAAAGTGGTTTTGCCTGGTATAAAAAGTTAAGGTGGTTAATGAAAATTACCACGAAAATCATCAATAAAGTGTTATAAAATAATTTAAAGATGTGCATATAAAATTCAATGGGCATTGTACAAAATCTGGGAACTCCAAAAACGCAGAAATATGAGATTTTGCAGTTCAAAGTGGTTCTAACCAATGTCCTTAGTTTACAACCACTTGCGACTGCGTAAAATAGTCAAAATTGTTGTTAACTAAGGGCATCGGTCAAAACTACTTTTGCCTGATTTTTGCAGTCAAAAGTGGTTTTGACCGGTTTTGAGTTTTGACTGTTACATCCATACATAATATATATAATATATACATAAAAGGAAAATATATATATTAAAAAATATACTAACCGAATTGAGAACCTCTTCCTTCTTGGAGGAGATGTATAAAAATAAGCACTCACCAAAGAGGTCGTGGTTAGTTCAATTTTTACATTGCTTCATTGCCCTAAGTATTAAAAAACTATATTACTCCCTCTCCGGTTTGCTATAATGACCAACGTTTCAAGCAAGAGACGCAATCAAGTGCGGGTTTTTATGCAGTGTTGCTCGAAGGTTTTATTGTCTGTAGGTTGACCACAATAAAAGTTCTTCCAATCGCCAGACCACAGGGTATTAAGGCGTCGTCGTGATTGATATGGTACATTGGAGATAGACGCGCAATGAGCCGGCCCGAGCAAGCCATTTATCTCTACGTCATGTAAAAGGGACGGAGTTGGTATAACTTTTGTAGCTCTAAGCATGAGCAGATTTTATCGACACTCGTAGTTCGATAAAGTGTCACTGTCCCGCTTTAATCTTAGAGGAGTAAGCAAGGTAGCATAATGCGCCATATCATATTATCGCGTGATATAGCGGTGTTCCTAGCATGAACATGGAAAACATTTAGAAAACTTTATTTTCTTAATATTTTCCATACCCTTAGCATGAAAGAAAATTATATTTATTTGAGACAAACACGACAATAGGTTACATCAAAGTAAAACAACAACAAAAAAGCACAGGTTTGTCACAAAACGGTACCGACTCAGCATAATGCTTGGCTTTTTTCCCAGCGCTGGTCTTCCGTCGGTACCGTTTTGGTGGGGCTGTGAGCCATGTTGACCGGCAAAGTAATGATTATTATTAAGCTAAAAAATATAAACTTACTTACTATCTGCATTAAAATTAAAATCAACATAACACAATAGTTAACCTTTATGACAGATCAAGCAGGGGCACCAACATGATAGAATATACTATGAAAGTACTATAATCTGTGTAGCCGTCGTCTTGATTGAATGGTTACACTACGAAACTAGTAAATTTTTTTGTGAATCTTGTGAAACCCGAGCTATTTCAAGTGGGGGGAAATGTTGCAGTCTAGGATCAATCTCCCATCCTTATTTCCTTCCCCATACATTTCCGAACGCATCTTATGCCTGCTGTCAACTGTCAAGTGAATGTTGGCATTACACATTCAAACCGAGAGATCGGACGGGCGCGCGCCCCGTGTGAGTTTTATAGTGAAAAATTATCAAGCAGCTTCCCAGTAAGTCCTTTTTTTATTTCTATATTAGCGTTGACTTCATGAAACCTCACTGAAGTAGCGAAATCACTAAACTAATTCAGGGACAATCTAAAATCCTAAATCGTGGCGGGATAAAGAAGTTGCAACCTCCAACATAAATTCTGGTAAATGTTATTTAAATGTGATTGCGCAGCCATTTGTTTGAAGTTATGTCTTAAGTCAACAATGACAAGAAAGTGAACAATAAACTCAAGTCAAAGTCAAAGTCAAAGATTTTTATTCAAATAGACTTATAGATAAGTACTTTCGAAGTAGTATCCAGTATCCAGTGTTTTCTTCGTAACCCTAAAAATATTCAACAAACGTCAGCGGTTGAAAAGATTTTTGATCCTATAATTTGAACGGCCTCTAAATCCGTATCTGTTTCACATATTTATGTAAAAGCTATCGAAACCAGACATTGAGGTTGTGATGTTTTATGAAGGTGCTATCTTTTTACGATTCTTTGGGTATTGAGATGTTACGCATCACTAAAGAACTATTATAGTGTTTTTCATTAGTATTGTATTTTCAATAAAGAGGAGTTTCTTTTATAGGATAGTGACGTGACTTTTTACGTTTAAATATGAGTTTCATATTTTCAGTCAAAAGTTTTCTGACATTTGAATTCGTCAGCCACTTATTCAACTCATATAGGCATATTCAACGATGTTTTATAATAGAGTTACCTTCATAGATAATTTGCGTTGAAATCTGTGACGCAGACTGCATAGGTACATTGTCAATCGACAAGTAGGACAAAAGACACGAAAAAGGATGGAAATGAAAGAGGTAGCAAATTGAATCGGACCCCATATGGGGTTTTCTCAATGTTTCATAAGACGAGCTCGTATGACATATTATATAATAATAATAATAAATTATTTATATATTTACCCCCAAACATCGCTCCATGGCCTTTCGAGGGTCATTTTGATATGCTGCTTCACGGTGTTGGAACGATCTCCCGCCGCCGATGCGTGAACTAAAATCGAAAGAAACACTGAAAAAGCACTTAAAAAAACACCTCTTAGCATTGCAAAATACAGAATGGTCACGCATACCTTAGGTGTTTTCACTTCGCACTTAGCGTTACGGGGATCGCACCCGATGAGGCCGCAATACTTTTTCCTGAGCATGGGGCATATCTTTACGAACTGGATGAACATTTGCTCAGTACTAAAAATCGCTGGACATAAACGCTTTGGTATTGCAACAACCACATGGCATTATTTATATTTTTACTTATATACAAAACGTGGCGCATTTGACGTGGAAGGAAGTGAGGTGGAGGCGATGACATTGACATATTATAAGTCTATCAATCTGTCCCGTCTGCCAACCAATCACCGACTGTCGTTTCTTCGAGTCATCGGCAAAAACAGTGCACATAATGCCATAATATTATATTTTTATTTATCTACCTGTATGACTTTTTATATTTATACATTTTATTGCTTTATATTTTTATTTATAAATTTTGTTATTTATCTATTATTATTTTACTTGTTTTTGACTGTCTGTGTCCTTTGTAAACCCCGTCAGAATAACAGCGCTACTGGGTCACTTTGCACATCTATTAGTGGCTCAGTAGCATTATGCTGAGACGGGGTATTTATTGGCCCTGCACGCTTAATTTGTTTTTCATTTAAATGTTAATATTGTAGCTCCTTGTATTGTTGTGTGTGTGTGTGTGTGTATCTTCTGTGTGTATGTGGCAAATAAATGTTTTTTTTTTCTTTCTTTCTTCTTTCTTTATAAATAATAATAAATAAATCTTACACTCACACCAATTAACCTAGCCCCAATGTAAGCACTGTAAGGCTTGTGTTATGGGATACTAGGGTAACGGATATATATACATACAATTATACATATGTAAGTATTTATGTGTAGAAATACATATAAACGTCCATGACTCAGGTACAAATGCTCGTATTCATCATACAAACATTAGCCACAACCGGGATTCGAACCCGGGACCTCAGAGTAGGCGACACCTTGAAACCGGTGTACGTACCACTCTACCACGGAGGTCGTCAAAATATACATGTAGTATTCGGGATACAAAATAAAACAGCAGGATATTTAGTAATTCCACATCAGTCGGTAACATCGTCTTCTTTTTGCTATAAACTATTGAATATAAATTAATGGCGTGCTTGCGTTAAATACGCGAATTTTGCCAATGTCAAGTAAATATATTTTGTATAAAACAGAAATTGTACGGTAGATTGAGTTCAAAAAGGAGCCTCGCAACACGTGTTATTACGAAAAGAACTCGAGTGAAACTCGGTGACATCGTCGCATTGCCGCCTTAGGTGTGTCAACTTGACAGCTGCCATCTCACAGACTAGCACGGGTGTCAATTATTAAGGCAGAATGCTACACCTGTTCTTTTTTTAAAAACTAATCAATTTAGCGTTAGTAGAATTTAGAATTATTTGTAGACTTAATAAACTCACATATTTCTTAAAGTACTTATTTCTTACCTATAAATGTTTAAAGATATACTCATAAGAGTAATTGGAATGGAAGTTAAGACTAATCACTTTACTTAACTGTACTTAAGTAGAGCAGCAAATTTCCAAGTCTTTAAATTTATTATTGAGAACTTATTTCACATACAAGAATATTGTAAAATAAATATTGTAATAGAAATATTTTTATATGAGATAGGTAGGTAATGTAGTTTGGCTATTTGCTTAACTTTCAAATATTTCTAGTTTGCTTTTACTCTCTTTAAATCGCTTTAAGTCTCAATAGTTTGTCTATTGAGACAAATTATCTATTGAAAAACAGATGGCTAATTGTCTAATTTTGAAATCTATCGCAATCCCTTTCAATTCGTCATTTGAAAGATATTTACATACTTCAGGCTGTCTCAATTTGACATTTGATAGGGATTATGATCGGGACGTGTTTTGAAAGGTATAGAATGAACGAAATTGAACTGTCTAAGCAAAGTGACACGAAAATATCTTTCAAATGTATAGAGAAAAATCATATGAAGTGTTATTTTAAACATCATTAGTTCCGAAAGGGGTTGCGCCTATGAGTTACACAATTACTTAAATCACTATCACAATCACAATACCTTTGAAAGGGATTGTGATAGATTTTAAAATTAGACAATTAAGGGCCAGCTCAAAAGGCGATTTACCAGTGGTGCTATGAGGTGTACTCTTTTGCTAATATTTGTAGTTCTCGACTGCTAAATAAGAAATAATTGGGAGGTCCTTCGGAGAAGAACTAGCAACTCGGGAAAACATCTGTCTTTTAATTTTCTCTTTACCTATCTTACGGTTCAACAAACACCGATTTTGAAGATTGTTAATTTCCATAAGAAAATTCCCGTAACCAGTTCGCATGGTACATTTTTAAGATTGCATCGAGCATACATGATAATTTTAATGTGTGACATGACTGACGTGACGACATAAATTTGTATGAAGAATTTGGAACGCATATTTAAAAGCATTTCTTACATCTTTAAGACCTTATAATCAAAACGTAAAACGCAACATAAGCACATCTTAAGTTTCTTCACGCTCTCATAATTGAAATAAAACAACTTTTGCGGAATATTTAGTGCGATTTATTTACCCGGCCTGGAGGTCGGCCTGCTTTCGAAGTTTTCTTGGCAGTATCTTTCTTCGAAAGTCCTCCCAATTTGTGAACTGCCAGTAGAATCATTAGATTTTCTTTTGTTAATAATAAGTAATTTAAATAGCAAATAAATCAAAATATTAAACTCAATATTTGTTGCCATAGAAAAATTATTAACTTTTAATTAGTAATTTTCTAACCGTTTCCGAACGCAATAATAAATAAACTTTGTGAAGGTAGACTTATAAGTAGCTAGTCAACCCGTGACCACGGCAACTGAAAAGGTGCCGAAACGTCGGGAAACCAAAAAACCTCAAATAAACCGAAAATTATAGTACCAAATATATATTTCGGGTAAATAAATCGCACTTAATATTCCGCAAAAGTTGTTGTAAGACGCAACTTTTAGATTACATAATTATTTGTATTACTAAGTTGAATTACTTTTATCATAATATTTTATCCGGAAAAATAAAGGAAATCTTGTAAGTTTCAACTCACGTTCTTGTAGATTTTCACAACTTTGGATGAGTGTAATAAAAACTGTGCCGTTATTTTATTTTTTTATTTGCCTCGCAAACATTATAGACTCACGAGCCGTGGTAGGTACTACTATGTAAATAAACTATTTTCAATAGTAACAGGTTAAACGCGACTGTTCTTTTTCGCTTTTTTATTTGGTCGGAGCAGTCTTATTAGCATAGACCATGCATAACCTGTGTGCATCTGATATATCTACGCTTGCTACGGGCGCGCGGGAAAAGAACCGATTCGGTACGGTTATTATAGGGTTGCATTGACCATTATTATTATAACATTAATATTACGCAACTATAAATTTGTTTTCGTTGTTATTCGCTTTGTAGAATTTATATAGGACTTGTTTAGTTTCTATATCTTTAATAATACAGAGTGTAAGTTTAGTTGTCCGTAATTATTGACAATTTATGTATGTAACGGGAGTTATTAAATGAAGTTTTATTATTTTTATATTATTTATCAACGCCATTATTTTGGTATTTTCAAGTTATTTCAATGATGATTTTACTTGCTTCGAGAGTTTACATCATTTTTATATTCATATCACCCATTTTTTATTCAGAGTCTGCATCATTATATTTATCATTGATGCGGCAAATATACTCAATCTACAAAACGATTTTGTTCTACGATTTTGTTCTGTCAGACATGGTGTTACAGTCAATGCTTGACAACATATGTTAAAAATACATTATACTTTTGTTTTTTAATCACAGAATTCACTAGTTTTTTTAAATAGTAAGTTATTATGTAGCTTTTTTTATACTGCACTTATCAAAGTAAGTTAGTTTAAAAGTTCAACAAAGACCTAATCCGTACCATAAATCTTTGTAGACCTCAACTCTTGCTTCGTACATATCACGTTAATTGTTCTAAATACCTTATTAAGACCAATAGATACAGAAAAAAAATTATTATATTACCCGTTATACAAATCTGATAATTATTTTGAAGCAGAAAAACCCAGAATCGATTGCAAACAAAACATTCAAAAGACGACCATTGACGACCTGTTTGGCGCAGGGGTACTAAACCCGCCTTCTGCGCCAGAGGTCCCCGGACAAGACAAATATTTGTGTGCATGAACATGTCAATTTGTCTTGGTCTGGGTGTTTAATATGTATAATAAGTATGTACTCGTATTGTACACAAAGAAAAGTATATAAGTATGTTTATCCGTTATCTAGTATCCATTACACAAGTTCTTCATGAAACTTCACGTTTAATTAAAGTCAATTATATTACATGTACAATTTACTAATATAGTGTAATTACTAACTTGTATACAGATTACCTTGTGTTACATTATTTAAGTTTTAAAGTGGAAAAGGAAACATCATTAATGGCTTGGACTGTTGCATAAACTGATTATGTGGATAGACTTGATGAGTTTTCACTCACTGGGACCATTGGATACTGATTGGCACACAGGCATAATGATGAAAGGACTCGAGGTTTTTAAACCTTTTCAATCAAAACTCGCCTTAATTTTTAGGACTCGACTCAAAAAATACGACTTGAGGCTTTTAACTAATGTAAGACGACTTCAGTCATTAGAGTTCAACTCTGAAATAAAACGACTTGAGTCTATTAATAACAGTTATAAGCCTTTTAGTAAAGAACTCGAGACGTTTAACATAAGATGAGCTGTTTGAACATGAGATTATAAAATAATAAACTTCAGTGCTTGATCATTGTATTTTTATTGAGTTTACTAATTTTGCATCACTAAATATTTTTAGTGTTACTATAAAAAAAATTTTTTTTTAAAGAAATTGAAAAAATAAAACGCCGACCCGTTTTTAATTATTTTCAATTTCTTTAAAAATATATAACATAGTATAATTGCAATGAAATTAAAAAATCTTTTACCATTAGAATACTACATTATCCCATTAAATATTAGGCTCAATTTATTGTCCTTCCGTATTAATTAACAAAAGACGTATTAAAGTTTTACGTGGCTATTTTAAATCCAACTAAAAAGAAACAAAATCTGCGTATATACATATTATATATGCCTCTTTTACCTGCAATAATTAGCGTACGAACACGAAATTCATATCCACATTAATTAATTCTAGTATAGGTACGATGTATGAGCGCGCCTCACGACTTAAGACCCCGCGAACCGAGTCGTTTTAAAAGGTTCAAACCTTTTCGTTAAGACTAAGCCGTTAAAAATTCGGAGTCATTTCAAAATGACTCAGTCTTAAAGTAGACTTAGGAGTCCCAGTCTTGGACTCAAATAAGGCTTAGGGTTCAGAGTTTAAAGACTCATTGAGTTGTTAACCGTATGACTTGAGTCGAGTTCCTGTTAAAGAGCTTAAAAACCTCAAGTCCTTTCATCACTACACAGGCATATTGATCAGTTCCTGTTGAAATCTTTTTTTTTATTAACTACGGGGAGACCCTTAGCCTTCATCATTGGTGGCTGAAGATGGAAGCGAGCCACTCACTGAATCCTCAACCACTTATCTCTAACTGCCGGCACACAATGCTGAAAACATTGTTGTTACGGCGTCAGATTTACTTAAGATGTTAGTAGCTAGCCAGGCGGACTCATAACAAGTCCTACCACCAACCAAGCCGAATACAATATATACACCCCGCTGGGAATCGAACCCGGGACCCCTGGGTCTGATACCGGTGGTTGTTACCACTAAACCACAGAGGCGGTTCCCGTTGAGTTCTCCCTTGTCGGTACTCATTTATGTCCGTTGCAAAATAATCTTTGAATGCAGTTTAATTTATTTTTGAAAACGAAGGCATGTTTCCTTTGGGCAACATTTGCTTACATCTATATATTTAGGGTACTTTCCCTCCAGTGACTTTTTTTCCCACCCTCTAAATATGCTTCAAGTACACACTTATATCATTGAGTATATCGATATAAATATGTACAATGCTGTTGAAAAATTTTCAAATGAATAGATTGTAAAGCATGTTAGTACTTAGTATGAAAACAACAGAGCAGTGGATCAATTTCTGTACACGCTTTATAATTTCTCCTACGAACACATAACACGGTTTTCTTCCACCTGCTAAAAAGCCTCATAATTTATTCACCTATTTACCTACCTACGTAATCCTGATTGATGTTTTTGTTTCTTTCAGTATTTTAACACTCTGTAGGAGTTGCTTGTTTACAAAACACAAGAAAGATGTGCAAGTGTACTTTTTTATATAAACTGAATTTCACCCGCATGGTTTCCGTTCCCGTGGGAGTATCGGGATAATCCCGGCTATCAGCTATCTCTGTGCCAAATTTCATCCGAATCCGTTCAGTATGTTTAGCGTGAAAGAGTAACAAACAATTAAACCCGGCCGGCACTCGGTAAAGTCATTTTTCACCTCACAAGCTTGGAAAAGAAGGTTTTGTTTTTTCATTCCATTTCTGCGAGGAAAATCGCATTTTGGGGCTTAGCGTGGTAAAGTATTTTTTTTTATTTAAAACCTAAAAATATTCCTAATGAGTTCCGAATCGCTTTGAGTCGATCGAGTTTCTATGTTTGATTTTATTCTTATTTTAGATAACTTTGATTTAATTAAAATACCTACTCCATTTTGGGTTTATTACATTATTTTAGTTCCGTGAATCATATAAACAAAAACAATAAGATTAAACTATAGAATTTTATATTTACGCTGAGTGAAACTTAACAACTGGTTATGCAATGCAGTTGGTCCAAGGGGCCGACGAGACCTATTTGGATTTCGGAACGTGACATAAACCATCATGTAAATGTCAACATTTACCGAATCGTTTTTATTGCATTTATTACTATTTAACATAATTATAATGAATGAACTATAATATTACCTTTTATTTTTTTATTTTGCTATAAAAACAACAAAAATAAGGTAGGATTAGAATAAACTTTTTGTTAGATTTTTTTTAACGGAAGTTGACCGCGGAAACAACCTAAAAATTTTCCTCGCTGGTGTAAGGTGAAAAATCGGCAGAAAAGTTTTTAGCGTCTCGTACCTTTGAAGCCCTCGTAGCTCAGGCAAAAATCCTAGAATTCTTCGCTTGCTCATGTTTCAATAACTCGCCGCGAAAACCAACTTTTAAACCTTGCAAAACAAATCACAATTTTTTTATGATTTTTTATTTTTCGCATTTTTCAATCATATTTTTATACTTATGATAAATTTTAAATAGAAAAATGTTGGAAAAAATTATCTCGGCCACAAGTGAATACTCAGATTGGTTTCGAACCCACGACCTTTGGGAGTCCGCACCACTGCTCTAACCACTAAGCTACCGAGACCGAAATTCTCCAATACTTTTATATTTTTAATATGCTGTAGTACGTTCCTCGCACTGATGTAACAACGCTGGCCTACAGTATTAAAAATATAAAAGTACCGGAGATTTGCGACGGCGGTTCGCAAGTCTCGATAGCTCAGTGGTTAGAGCAGTGGCCCGGATTCCCAAATGTCGTGGATACGAATCCCATCTGAGAATTCACTTGTGACCGAGTCATTTTTTTCCAATATTTTTTTTATTTCAAATTTTGTTATAAACTATTAACTTATGTAGGTACACCGTGACCATGTCCACAAATAGACGTAAACAAATGGTAACAATAAATGGTTTTGGAACGCATAGACAGAGGACAAACATACAAACATTGTTTTTTATTTATATAGAAGACTAGCGGCCGCCCGCGGTTACACCCTAGTGGTACCCATTCCCGTGGGAATATTGGAATAAACAGTTACTCTCACTTCTTTAAACTACCTCTATGCCAAAAATCAAGTTGATAGGCTGCTTAGTTAGCGCGTGAAGGAAGGACAAACACCCTTTCGCATTTAAATATTAGTTGGGATGGAACTTGTGGAAACGATTGTTACAACTTAACTTATAGACCACAAACCCGGTGATAAATAAACCTACATGTTACGTAAGTTATATTGGAAAAGTTAGAAGGCCTACGCCTTATAAGTTCGCGCGTCCCAATCATAATGAATGACATTTCAGAGACGAGTTTCAAGAATAAATCCAGATTGATGATATATATCAGTCGTAAGAGTAACGTGGTACTTTCTTTTGATTTGACTAGAACCGAGGCCTGTCATCTTTTAGAATCCATCATGTCCTATGAACATTTTGTTTGCGTTTTGATTTCAATACTCTCCAATTCGTACCATGAACCTAAATAAAGTAAAATTTTGTTATTCCTGTCCATTAAGATATATCTATGGATAGGAAATACCTACAAAAAATGTGCTGAACTAACAAATACTGAAGTTGTCAATGATGCACTACACACTTTAAATGCACAAAACTTAAGGAGCAGGCCGCCCGGCTGAAGAACGCAGCTCCCCCACCTTAAAGGTGCATTACTGGCCCCACTCACAAGCGACCCTACGGCCGAGGATCTGATAGAATGTCTGCATACGCAGAGCTTTGAGGGCCACGAGGCCAGTGGCACGCTTTAAGGCCGAAGTTAAGCTCGTGTTTAAGAAGATGAGGCGATCGAGCAATACAACCACCGCAGTCTTAGACTGCTCACCGGCAGCGCGGGCCGCCCTGCGGGACAAGAACCGAGTGTACGTCAACTGGGACGTGCTTAACGTTCATGACTACGTGCAGGTGACGTTCTGCAGCAAGTGCCAGCAGTACGGGCACCTAGAAAAATACTGTCGGGCAGACACCTTAGTCTGCGGTCGCTGTGGAGGGGACGGCCACCGAAATGCAGAATGCAAATCGGAAACGACTAAATGCGCGACCTGCGAGAAGTACGGTAAGAAAGAAGCACATGACAGCCTCCAGAAACTGCCCAGCGCGCATCCACGCGGAAGAACGAGCTGTGACAGTCACCAAATATGGCTAATAAAACCGAAATAAAAATAGGGCACATCACGGTCGGCGGAGGCGAGCTTGCCACAAAGGAAATCCCCGCGCTGGCGCACGAGCTCGGGCTCGACATTGTTCTAGTACAAGAACAGTACTCGTCACCCGGGCTCCTTCTACAGCGGGAGCCCTCCTCACTGGCCGGCATCTACATCCACCGCGCCAACCTGACCTGCACCACCTTCCTTCACCTTACAAACACATACTGCATGGTCGCCCACATTGACGAATACGACCTCTACGTCATCTCGGCCTACTTCGCGCATTACATTTAGCGCACCTTGAAAGAGCACTGACGGCTCTTAAAGGTAGAAGAGTCGTGGTTGGCGTGGACCGCAACGCCCACTCACCTTTGTGGCACTGCATCGCGGAACAATGCTCGGGCAGAGGGCGGGTCGAAGATCACAAGCGCGCGACAATGGAAGATTTTATTGTTGGTCCAAAACTTGTGGCTACTGAACACAGCTAGTCATCCGCCAACTTTCTGCACCGCGAATGGCGAGTCCAATGTCGACATAACACTGAACTCCAGGTCGATCACCGGTAGGGACTGGACAGTAGACGTTGGCGCGAGTTACACAGACGACGACCGGAGTGCGCAGAGCCTGTTGTAGAGCCGACCGCGTTTAGGGATCGCGGGGATGACTGGTGCCGGTTCGAAGCAAAGATCCACGAGCGAATGGGATATCTGAACTTCGACAAACCCGCGGGCGAAATCTCCAGTGACATCTCAAAGTGCTTAGTGCGCACTGCGAGAGAGACACTGGGGGGAGAAGGGTAAGCGGAAGGATGGCGGGTATGAGTGGTGGACACCTGAGCTCGACAGGCTTCGCAAAGTCAGCGATGCATTCTAAAGGGTGTGGCACGGATACAGGAAGTCAGGTGGCTTGCAAGAAGAGAACAGTAAGATCGAGTTCCACGCAGCAAGAGCAAGATACAGAAGGATAATGGAGGAGACTGAATCTAGTTTTTTCAGGAAGCTTGCGGAGTCCGCGACCCAGGACCCATGGGGCCTGGCGTATAGAGTGGCAAGCGGGCGGAGCCGTCCTCCAGCCAACGTTATTTACGGCACGACTTACGCCACAGGCTACGCCGGGAGTTATCGGGAATCTTCAGCATTGTTTTTCAGCATGGTTGTGTTCCGGCAGTTAGAGATAAGATAGCCAGTTCCTCAGTGATTGAGGATTCCGGGAGAGGCTCGCTTCCATCTCTAGCCTTATCAATACTTAATATCAGGTATGATGAAGGCTAAGAGCATCACCGACGTTAATAAAAAAAAAAAACTTTACGCTTAGTAAAAATGATTTTATTTCTCAACGAGCTGTGCCTGCAACTTCGTTCGTGTGAGAACCGGAACATCGTTTGCAATCCTTCCCGACTAAATAATTGGTAAAGCGGTCATTTTAACTAACTTAAAAAAAGGAAGAAGCTTATAGAAGTGAATAATATAGGCGACTCAATAGTCACCTATATTCTTTAATTTTTAAAGTGAATACTTAACACATGATACCATTTAATTACATTCTTATCATCTTATCGTCTTTCATAGAGAAGCTTATCAATTCGTCAGTACCTACGTACTAACCTATATTTTACAATATAACTAAAAGTATCTATTAAAATGCAAAGTACAATAGCATCTTTTCGAAGTTGTTTTTTTTTGTTGTGATGATAATAATTAGATAGCCGATGCCTGTGATTTAGTTTCATCAGTAACGTTTCAATATGGCTTTGTAACACGCCTTCGAAATTAACAGAGTAGCTCAAGATTGTTATTTTTGGTCACCCACCCCGCGAACAACCTTAGCGAAAGTTACTTAACCACTTTAATCTGCATAATTTGTTGTATACAGCTGGTAAAATAGTATAGACGTATAGAGAAATAGGTAAAACTCCATAAGAAAAACTACTGGTCGACTGGGAAGTCCCCCGACTGTATCTAAGTAATAGTTAATAACTGCGCCTGTCTTTGCTGAAGAGCATCTTTGAGTCGTATCATCATAACAATCAAGATTGGACAACATGAACCCATTCTTACCCCCTGCACCATTTGCTCTAACGGCCGGTTTTACCACCTACTAATAAGTTCTGGATAGTTTAATAGACAGATCTTTTGACAGTTTGTAATATGAAAAATTGACAAATTATATGCCAGATAGGCTATCCATAACTTATCAGTAGTTGGTGAAATTGACCTACGATTCGTTCCATTTCAAGTTCTGAGGCCTGTCTTAGTAAGAACAAAAAGGTCATGAAGGCCATGTCAAAAATCCATTTACAAAAAATACGTCAGAGCTGGTGCCAGTGTGCTACTAACGTACAGTAGTTAAGTTAAGGTCAATCATTAAGTTCATATAATTTTGAAGGCAGCGAAATCGACAGCGTTTTCAAGATTTTCTGAAAACTACTGTAGGTACAGTATGAGGAGGCGCAGGGGTTTGCGCGCTCGGCCTACAATTGATAGGGATAGGTGACCAATGATTTGCTATCTCTTCCGTGCCTCGGAAGGCACGTTAAACCGTTGGTCCAACCAATTCGCATTGGGTCCGCGTGGCAGATCATTGTTCATTTTCCTTATCTTGTGACTTATCCTTCCATAAGGAAGGCCAGTGCCCGCCAGTGGGGACATAAAAATGGTTAATGACGACTGTTCCTGGTTCATAGGTACTAAAACATAAAATTTGCTTGTGTAACGACGTTAGAACTTGTATTACGAAAACACACACAGACATAGGTAAAGGACAATCTCAAGCACAAAGTTTTATACCTGACCTGCTGTTGACTACATAAAAATACCACTTGATAAACTCCTCCTTTTTGAAGTCACTTAAAAATTTATAAAAGAACTAAACCTTTTAGAAATAACGACAAAATATATACAACCGCCAATACCGCAATATATTTAACCGCCTCTGTGGTGTAGGGGTACAACCACCGGTATTAGACCCAGGGGTCCCGGGTTCGATTCCCAGTGGGGATACATATTGTATTCGGTTTGGTTTATCAATACTTAACATCAGGTATGACGAAGGATAAGAGTCATGCATATAAAAAAAAACAACGCCATCTTTCATGCACGCCATATTGCTAAAGTAATAAAAAGCAGCAAAAAGATATAGTTGTTACGTCAAAATATATTTTTCAAGAATTAAAATCAACAACTGTTGCTAGGCAACCAAAACCTGAATGACGCGAATATTCCAACTCTTCTTCTTCTTCTTCTGCATAGGCGCGTCACAATATAAATTTCTCCGTCCGTCCTCTCTTTAAAATGTAATTACTTTTGATAGGATTGAACACACAGACATACAGACAGACATTAATTCAAAAAAGTTAGAAATTGATTCTGCTGCTTATTTTGAGTACCCCCAGCAATTTTTTTTGCAAATATAACCAATGCTGAACTTTGATTCTTATTATAAGTATAGATAACTTACAAACTACTTATGGTATTAACACATATTATATTGTATTTTGAAAGTCTCAGATGCACTAGGTGCGCAACAACAATTTATCAACATTCAAGACTTGTACGACCTACGACATAAGTACCTATCACATAAAACTTCAGTACAAACTAATCCAACACGAACAAAATACAAAAAAAAAACCCTAAATGAGAATATATCAATACTATGTTACGGAACACAAAGAAACTTAGAACTAGCTTAGAAAGCATACAATCAAATCAAAAAAAAGCCGAATAGTTGCCTCAGTGGGATAGTTGCCCCGGTTCTAAGTACAATAAGTTAGGGACGTTGGCGGCGTCAGCGCTTTACTGCATTTGTAAGTGCCCCTCCCGCAGGCCTCAGTGCCATGTGAACCTTTGGTGTAGGCGCATGCGTTTCGTTCGTGCTAGCAAAAATCTTCCGCGACAAAACTTTGACGGGTGTCGATATTATTTGGGTAAGTCATTTCTTTTGAATATTTTTATTAGTGATGGTGGTTTTAGTCAACTTTTTGTTTATTTGCGTGCATTAGAGTTTAAATTACACTGTTTATAAAGTTTTATTGTTGAATTGTTTTTATTTATTTTACAAATAAGAAGGGCAAGTATCCGTATCAAAAAGGATAGTTGCCCTAGTTACTTTCGCGGATAGTCGCCCTTGGGGCGACTATCCGCAACTGTTGTTATGTTTATTAAAAATATCTTTATCAAAATGTTTATTATTTTATAATGTTGATTAGTACTTAATCAAAGATGACGGTAAATATTAAAGACTGATTACTTAAATTGATATACATTTCTTTTATTTAAAAAATCATAGTGAGGCACCTATCCCCGCCCGAGGCAAACATCCCCCCAGGGCATTTTTGACGTTAGGCTACTATCCGCTAGAGTAGGCAACTATCCCCTTTTTTAGAGGTCAAATAAAACAGGATTTAATCAAAACCCTTATTAATTATGTTTACTAAAATAAGCTACTATGAAAGATCAAAGACCTATGTTTTGATATACATGTTGCATTATTGTTCATAAGTACATATTTTTTTATAATAGAGCTTTTTTAAAAAGTGGGGCAACTATCCGGCTTTTACCCTGCAAACACGTCATAATAGTACTTTTTTTTGCCACAATAAGTCACTGTCTTTGTTAATTTTATCACACTGTTTTGCCGGCCGTCCCGAACACATTTTCTTTTCAAAATGAACCCATAAAATAATTTTTTTTTTTAAGATTTTTTTCAAATGGGTTTACTAAACTATTGGAAATTGGTTTAATTAGTGGACACCAATAATATTTAGGATCGTATACATTCATTGACTATTTATAATATACTATTTATTTAATCGCTATAATTATTTACTTCGAAGTGATTTCGTGGTCTTTTTCTCATTACTATCTCGCTTTAGTTCAATAGCCCCGTAACGCGCGGGCAGTAACTGTAACTGTCAATAATGACGTTTTATGCTAGTTTCTTTTTAACCGACTTAAAAAAAAGGAGGAGGTTCTCAATTCGACGGAATATTTTTTTTACCACGTTCATTCTATATATGCATTGCAATGTGCATTAAGGTGTATGATAGGATCCTTGTCTGGGAACTTCAAACACTATGACAAAAAAAATAAGTATGTGGCTCATAGAAAAATGTTATTTGCTAATGATAACCAACAGAATTTTTGAAATACTTACCTATAAAAAAAAATTGTGTAACAAATGATGTTGACATATAATAATACTTAATAATTTCAGATACTTTAATCTTCAGCTTTAATTAACTATTAACTGAACAGCGAATTCTATTTTAAATGTAACTTGTTTACCAATTCTTCGCAAATAACTACTTTTACTTTACTTTATCAATCAGAAGAGCCGAACCCCCAACCTAACGATGACAAGCCGGACGCCATTACGCGACACGCCGGCCGTGCCTATGTCGCAGCCATATCGTATAACACGCTGTATTATTAAATGGCGCGCTGGATTAAAAAACCGCCGCTATTATGTAATGCAGCTACCTCACGTTCAGACGGATTACAATTCGGCTGAAATAAAGTCCGCCGCTTTGAATGATCCTTCGTGTTTGTCAAAGCGGCTAGTAAGTGAAGCCAAAACATTGATACGCCACTTTGAAATTTTCTCTTTGATATAGGTAAAGTGGCCAAAAACTTGATATTCATCGGACAATATTATTGGGGTAAAAGCGACTTCGCCTTATCCCTGTAGGTCACGTGATAGGTTAAAAATTTAAGGCTATCGCGAAGTGCAGCAAAGCGATCACCTTAAATTTCGTGGCAGACAACAGTTGTACCTACTTGTTTTCAAAAAACCGTCGATGTTGTAATGTCACTAGAGAAATTACAAAAACACTAGATTATAATATAATATCGTGAAATTATAAAATCACTAGTCAAAATGGAGTATTTTACGGTTTTGACAATATCACTGCGACATATCCAAAAAAGGCAGTAGAAAGAAGACTTTGTGTCCAGCTTTTTCTGGAACTTTGCTTCATAATTTACAGTTACCCTACATTGCTTCTAGCTTACAATTAAGAAACGTTTGGCACTGCTTTGTAGAACTCATCTCGACTACAATCTGACAGAACGTGAAGTAGCCGCATTATATAACAGCGTTGTTTTTCTAATCCGGCACGCCATTTTGTAATACGGCGTGTTATACCATATGGCTGCGACACCTATATATTCCTAAAGCCCCTCTCACTGTACCATGGTCCGCTTTACGACATTCGACCTCAGACCCAACATTCATTGTGAAACTACACGAGAATTATCGTTGATTAGATTCCATTAAAAATAGATCCCTTAATTAATGCTTTTATGATCAAATACTGAAAACAATTCTTCATTAGTGCCTTAATTAAATTTTCAATAACGATAACTACCACCATTTCCGTATTTAAGTACTTACGACCAATAATTCTTTTGCAGTTCCTGTAGCTACAAATCGGGATCGCGCGTTTTCCTAAGATGTTGTTAAAGTATCTATTTGTCTCTATTTTATTATCTTCCACTATTTGGTGTCGACCTGCAGACAAAGGTGGTACAGCAGGAGGTCCACCACCTCCACCGGGAGGTCAAGCGGGAAGTCCAGCAGAGAAACCAGCAGGAGGTCCACCGGGAGGGCCACCGGGAGGTCCACCGGGATTTCCGCCAGCAGTTACAGATGATGGTCCACCAGTAGCTCCAATAGGAGGTTTGTAATGAGTTGATTATACTTAATTTCGAGGAGCTTGGTGATGGTGACCCGTGGTGATTAGCAATTTTCGCTTTTGAATCACTTTCATTTACCCGTTGATCCTAGCTTCATTTGTACCGTTCACATTTCACACTCGCTTAAATATGACCGATGATTATATCAATTTCATTTTCAATGAATTAGCTACTATTATTAGCTGACGGGTCCCCTCTATCTGGCAGAGTTCTTAATTCATAAACTTATTTGGCATAACACACTTGGCATAATTGTTGATTGTCATACTGTTTAAGATGGCCGAATTTCATTTGGCATAATTACCTTTGGCATTTTTTTATTTTGCACCATTTTGCTTCGCATACCTTTTATTTAGTACCACGACTATTTGGTATAATTTCACTTGGTATACTACAAGGACGTCAGAATTTCATTTGGAATAAATTCGTTAGGTTCCAAAGCAAGCCAAAGCTGCGGTGGTGAGCGAAAACCATCTGTTACGATAGGCTCGCGTTTGACCGCCGGAGCCGTGACGGAAGTCATGCCTACTTGCATGCTTGCTACATGCTTGTATGATTGTATGCTTGTATGCTTGTATGCTTGTATGCTTGTATGCTTGTATGCTTGTATGCTTGTATGCTTGTATGCTTGTATGCTTGTATGCTTGTATGCTTGTATGCTTGTATGCTTGTATGCTTGTATGCGTGTATGCTTGTATGCTTGTATGCTTGTATGCTTGTATGCTTGTATGCTTGTATGCTTGTATGCTTGTATGCTTGTATGCTTGTATGCTTGTATGCTTGTATGCTTGCATGCTTGCATGCTTGCATGCTTGTATGCTTGCATGCTTGTATGCTTGTATGCTTGTATGCTTGTATGCTTGTATGCTTGTATGCTTGTATGCTTGTATGCTTGTATGCTTGTATGCTTGTATGCTTGTATGCTTGTATGCTTGTATGCTTGTATGCTTGTATGCCTGTATGCTTGTATGCTTGTATGCTTGTATGCTTGTATGCTTGTATGCTTGTATGCTTGTATGCTTGTATGCTTGTATGCTTGTATGCTTGTATGCTTGTATGCTTGTATGCTTGTATGCTTGTATGCTTGTATGCTTGTATGCTTGTATGCTTGTATGCTTGTATGCTTGTATGCTTGTACCTAGGAACCTAGGAACAAAACAGGGTATGAATTATTCGCAGCAAATGGGACTATCATAAATACATATGCCATATACCTTTGACGCTGGACCTTGGACTTCGACGAGCATTCACATGGCGCTTCATCGTAGCAGAGGTCTCGAAGCCTATCATTAGCGTTGACTTTTAGGTTACTACAACCTGCTAGTTGACTGCCGCAAACAGTGCCTCGTCGATGGTGTCACGACTCTAACTGTACCAGTACCGAAGCACAGCTCTACGGAAGCAATTTCATCTGTCCGTACTACCCTAGAAGACACGGTGTATCATCTACTACTAAGGGAATTTCCAGAAGTCACTCACCCTGCTGGTAAGCCTCACATTACCAAACATTCTACGGTGCACCACATTCGTACCACCGATGGACCCGACGTTTGTAGCCGACCTCGCCGCTTAGACCCTGAAAGACTGAAAATCGCCAAATAAGAGTTCGAGGAAATGTTGGAGAACGGTACAGCAAGAAGATCGGACATCCCATGGTCATCACCACTGCATCTGGCGAAGAAGAAGACTGATGGTTGGCGACCCTGCGGGGACTACAGGGCTTTAAATGCTCGCACGGTCCCAGACAGATACCCCGTCAAAAATTTACAAGATTTTACGTACCAGCTGTCAGGTAGTACCGTCTTCTCCACGGTTGACCTTGTAAAATCCTATAACCAGATCCCAGTGTTCAAAGACGATATCTGCAAAACCGCAATAACAACGCCTTTCGGTCTTTACGAATTCCCGTACATGACGTTCGGTCTTCGTAACGCCGCACAGACATTTCAACGGTTCATGGACGAAGTGCTCCGAGGCTTAGACTTCTATTACGGGTATTTAGATGACATTTTGATATTCAGCAGCAACAGCTACCAGCACCAACAACATCTTAAAGAACTTTTTTAACGTCTTGTAGAATACGGTGTACTGGTGAATACTAGTAGGTGTGTATTTGGCCAACCAGAGGTCAAATTCTTAGGCTACAATGTCTCAGCGTCAGGAGTGCGACCATTGGAATCGAAGGTGGAAGCTATACGCGATTTCCCCACGCCGAAGACCATAAAAGAGTTAAAGAGGTTTTTGGGAATGATAAATTTCTACCGCCGTTTCATCCCCAAAGCAGCAGCAATCCAAGCCCCGCTTAACCAACTCCTTTCAGGGCCCAAGACGAAAGGATCACAAGCTTTAGATATGACTCCTGATCTTTTAGAAGCATTTGACCATTACAAAAGGCAACTTTCAGAAGCTACACTGTTGGTCCATCCGGATTCACAAGCTGAATTATCAATCCAGACGGACGCTTCAGATACAGCTATAGAGCAGTGCTACAACAGCGAAAGGACAACAAATGGCAACCGCTTGCATTCTTTTCCAGAAAATTTAGTACAGCACAAAAGAAATACAGTCCCTACGATCGGGAGCTCCTAGCCGTGTATGACGCCATCAGATATTTTAGGTTTATGGTGGAAGCCCGAACATTTTCTGTCATCACCGAACATAAGCCGCTCACATTTGCCTTTGCTAGTCACCGAGAAAACAGTTCACCGCGCCAATTCCGCTATCTTGATTATATCAGTCAGTTTACTACAGACATAAGATACGTAGCTGGTAAAGATAACATTGTCGCGGATGCTCTTTCTCGTATTAATTAAATTTTTATGCCCTTAGATTACCAGTCCCTGGCTAAAACACAAGAGACCGACAGCGAGCTGCAGGACCTGCTCAATAAGGGCACATCGCTTCAACTAGAGAAAGTGAGATTGGAAGCAGAACCAGATGTCCAAATATATTGTGATGTGTCTAAAGGGAGTCCACGACCATATATAACCCCTACCTTTCGCAAGCAGGTATTCCTCTCTGTCCACAGTTTAAGTCACCCAGGAGCTAAAGCCTCCGTAAAGATGGTACCTCAACGCTACATCTGGCCAGGTATCCGCAAGGACTGTCAACAATGGGCGCAAGAGTGTCAGCAATGTCAGAAAAGCGAAGTCACAAGACACACCCGAGCACCACTGCAAGCATTTAAGATGCCTTCTGCACGTTTCCGGCACATCCATTTAGACCTGATTAGACCCTTACCCTTATCCTCCGGATACAGGTACTGCCTTACCATTATAGATCGCTACACTCGGTGGCCAGAAGTCTATCCACTGCATGATATCACCGCCGAGAGCTGCATCGCCACCCTGTCTGACGGATGGATTGCACGGTTAGGCTGTCCAGAGCACATTACCACAGACCGCGGACGCAATTCGAGTCGCACGCCTTCAAGGAGCTGGTTACACTTATAGGTGCCATTCATCACACCACTACATCATATCACCCGACAGCCAACGGTATGATAGAAAGACTCCACCGGCAGCTCAAGGCTGCAATAGCATGTCATTCTACCACTAACTGGGTTAAAGCTTTACCTTGGGCTCTTTTAGGAATACGTAGCGCTTTCAAAGAGGACATTCAAGCATCAGCTGCGGATATGGTTTACGGCGAGCCACTGAGGTTACCTGGACAGTTCTTCTCGCCAGCACCTGCAACCATAGAAGACATGACCAGTTTTGCGAACAGAATTCGCAACCATGTCAACAAATTACGACCACAAAAACCGTCATGGCATGGAGTCTCCAGTCAGCCATTTTACGTACCTAAAGACCTTATGCTAACCTCACATGTATTTATCCGACAGGGTCCTCTGCGGAAAGCACTTCAGGCACCATATTCAGGTCCACACAAGGTACTACGCCGTGATACAAAGACCTTTGACATCGACGTACAAGGAAAAACGCAACGGGTCGGCATAGATAGACTAAAAGCAGCCTACATAACCGCTGATGGGACAATACCAAGTCAAGGCCCTGAAAAACCAGAAGCTGAAAACCCTTGTAGACAAACCAAGAGTGGTAGAAAAGTCATATTTCCAGACTACTATCGCCCGTAGTTACGGTCTCGGCGGGGGAGTAGTGTAGCGTGCGTGCAGGTTCTACTGTCAGGAAAGTACGACTAAACGTAGCACAGGATCATACGATGAATGACGTAGTGGTGGCGCAATCAGTAACGTCGCACGCGCAGCCGTCCCTCTTCGTATTATGGCCGCCGGCGCGACCAATAGCAGCGGCGCACGCAGCGAGGCTGGGTGCTTGGCCACGCCCCTCGCAAGATGAACGCACGCGCATCTATTGTTCTTATGTGGGGCGGTGCCCGCAGCAAAAGTGTCAAGCGCGAACCTTAATTATTATTAATAATTTTGGTGTATAAATGTCGATGTAAGATGTTCATTGTATGCTTTCTTTTTTTCTTTTTTACAAAGCAAGCTCAGAGCGGAATGCATACAATAAACTTTTTTTTTAGTGTGAAAAAAAAAAAGTTCATTGTATGCATTCCGCTCTGAGCTTGCTTTGTAAATAAATACTGAAAGTTTGTTGCTTCTTATAAATACGCTTCCCGCTACTCGCTAGGTATAATAGTAAGTCGCTTCAATGATTCAGATTTTTTTATTATTTTGGGTATGAAATTACTGCCAAAAGACGATTCTGCCTTACAAAATTATGCGTTTTGAATGTATAACAAACTAGTGTATGCCAAACAATATTGCGATAGATTTTAAAATTAGTCAATATGCTCCCAGGTAAGTTTAGTTATATAATTAAGATATTTCTTTTACGGGCAAGTTATGGTGTAAGAAGACTAAAGTCTATGCCCTGTCTGGCAGCAGTCGGCTTTATTGCAACTGACTAGTCGGCAAAATTATAGTCGGCCCATCTCTACTTTTTACATTTAATACGCGAATTCCTCGCATAGTAATCAATGCGAGGGATATCCTTGCATTTGAAAGAAACATTTTCATAAATGTTTAACTATCTAGGTATAAGGATAAAAGGCAACAGTCATTTAATTAATGATTTTTAAGTTTTTGCATTTTTAATGCTTTTCTGATAAAAATTATTAGAAAAATATTGGAAAACATGGTTTCGGCCACAAGTTATTCTCGGACAGGACTCAAACCTGCGATCTTTGGGTATCCGGCTCACTGCTCTTACCACTGAGCTACCGAGCCTTGCAACCGACCGTCAAGATAAAATTTATCATGATTATGGATAGCATAAAGCATACATATAGCATTGTAAATTAAAAAACTTAAAAATCTTCTTAAAGTTATTTATATAACTAAGATTAAAATAGTTAACATGATGAATAGATGTTTCCTTTCTATTACAGGGTATGGGACCAACGACGAATTTACATTAAAACCATTGCAAGGTAAGCATTTTGTTTAATTATACACGGTTCGAAACCAAGCTACAAAACAAGGTCACCTTCAATACGAGGGCTGCTTTTTATGTATCCGGAACTGGCCAGTTACAGAACGATATGTTAAAAGTAATAATAACATTTAATAAAATCGGACAAGTGCAAGTGCGAGTCGGACTCGCCCACCGAGGGTTCGGCACTGTAGGTACAGTCGGCTTCATAAACAAATGAGGTGACAAGTTGGTCAAATACATGTTAAGAGTAAAGGTTCAATTCTATCTTGGCATTTAAAGTTATCTAAATATTGTACACAACCAACCAGTCTTATATTTCCTCACATCATAAGTCTCCAATTACTTATAGTCGATTACAAGGATCTCTTATATGTACGCTTCCTAACTGTTCATTGGTATTTAAGCATCCAGAGTATTCATAAATATCTTCCCTTACTTAGATTACAAGATAAATAAGATAGACATCGCCAATAGAAAATAAGAGCCTTTACATAGGTCTGTAGTATGTTTTATATTAGCTATTTTTTTAAGTTTGACGCTCAAAATTCGAATATGATATTATTTCGTGTGACCGGAGAAGCGGGCCCCTACCTGTTCCGCAAATGTCAAATCGATGCAACCAGTAACCGAATGTGTGCGCAGCGTACCTAGCGTTCAGTCGCTATATTTCTATGAGCGCCGATTGCCGATGGTAAAAGTAGCATGCATAATGGCCCTTAAAAATCTTTTTGTTTCAAAATACTGAGTTCCAAACAAACAAAAGACACGTCAATTACGTCATGCACGAAATGAAAAGGATGGGTAGAGAAAATAAGCAATAGAAAATACAAGAAAATACCTAAAAGAATCGTAATACACCTACTTAACGTTGTTATTCCTTTACTACCAAGATATTTTTGATAACTCAGAGCGCCTAGATATCATTTAATAGTTGTGCCGGTAGATAATAAATATATTTATTATCTACGGAACAGTCTTAATCTTAATCAAATAAATAGTATGTGCATACCGGCACAATAGTTATTCGCGAATATATATTTGGTCATCTTAACACATTACAACATAGGAATTGTGTTTTGTAGATAATATTGATAACTCTGGACGGTACAACAATAAGATAATCTAGGTACCAACTTATATAAAAAAGAATTTGTATCCCTTAGTTAATTTTGATCAGTCTTCACACTCAGATCTTTATGAAGCTGACTGTATCTACCTAGCAGTGGCGAAGGGTCCAAACATACCGATATCCATCAGCTTCCCTTTTAGAAATCCCATCCCACTGATCCGCCATACAGTTGAGAGAATTTTGAGCCCGGCTTACCTTCGGTCGCCATATTTGACTCCTCGCCACTACTACCTAGGTACATAATATTCTAAAAAGTTCAGGAATTGAGTTTCCGAAGTTTTCCCGACATTTCCAAAACTTAACACAAAATTTTTCATGATTGAATTTCAAATGTCTAGTTTTTAGATTTTTTCCTGTACTTGTAGTGAAAGACGATATTACTGGCCATATGTTCTTACTTTTTTTTACAATAATTTTGAAGTTTGATTTTTGCACAGCTTCAAGAAATTGCAAACGTGAATTATATGGTTTTAATTTCAACTCAATACCTCCGGACTTTCCGTGATTTTCCGAAAATCAGTTCCCGAAACTAATGACTATATTTAATGTGTAGTTTTTAGATTTTCTTCCTGTATTCGTAGTAAAAGCCGATATTACTTGCCAAATTTCATAGTTATAGGTCAACGGAAAGTACCCTATTAATTTTGATTCCCTTTTGAGTGTAGTGATCTACGTTTTTTGCGACATAAACGGTCTTATCTTTTTTTACGTTAATTTACAAGTTTGAATTTGTTACACCTACTACAGACTCTTGAACTGAATATATAATTTCAATTTCTACTCGACACATCCACGCGTTCTCGAGATGAACGAGGACGGACGGACAGACGGACAACAAAGTGATCCTATAAGGGTTCCATTTTTTCTTTAGAGGTTAGGAACCGTCAAAATGGAACTCCTTGCTGAAGGATACAACTTGTTTCATTTAGCTGTCATTTGTTTATCGCTTGTGGCGTTATTTAAAAAATTGTGTCTTTATTACTATGAACTTAAGTCCTGAAAATTTTCGAGCTATGATTTATAAGATTTTCGGCGAGGGGTCCTCAAAAACAGTGTATCGATCGTCTCACTTCATTTTTTGAGGACGAAGCACCATTGAAAACTACTGTGTATCACTGGTTTAGTGAGTTTAATCGAGGGCGATTTATGCTCACGGACGAATTATAAGAAGGTCGCCCTAAATCGATTGTTGTACCTTAAAATATTAATGCTGTGCGGAAACTAATAATGCAAGATCGTCATGGTTACGTATCGCGAGATAGAGGCGTCTCAGCTAGCCTAGCATGACCGACTTTTATCGACTCGATAGCTCGAATAACGTATTACTGTCTCGCTCACATCGTAACGGGCTAAGCAAGACAGCCTCATGCGCCATATCATATCGCATGATATAGCGGTGTTCATGCTAGGGGGGCTGGGCATAAGTATGACGAGTGTACCAAAAATATTACACGAACATTTAGCTGCAAAAAAAAAATTGTTCACGTTAGATTCCACACAACTTGACAATTGACCAAAAACGGGCTCGCGTCGATTGGTGTAAAAAAAAAATTACAAAACTACAATCAGGTTCGTCAAAAGCTAACTATAATATCTAAACTCTAACTATGAATCTTAGATACATGCATGATCCTGAATCTTAACAAAAATCAACGGTTTGGGTGTTCCAAGATGAGCCGAACCCAACAAAAGTCATTCGTTCCTAAAGAACTTAGAAGCAAATGGTCGCTTGTTTTTGGTACTTGGACATGTGGCTACAGTGCCACTACAGGATCGTAAAACGGTTAATTCTGAATGGTACGTGACCATTTGTTTGCCAGAAGTCTTTGAAGAAATAAGAAAGAACAACCGACAACGCAGAATCCTTCTTCACCATAACAATGCTAGCTGCCACACATAGCCGAAACAACTCAGTATTTTATAGATCCAAAGACCGAATTAACGGGTCATCCGCTGTTCAGCCCCGACTTGGCCCTATTTATTCCCGACCGTGAAGAATTAATTACGTGGTCAACGTTTTTCGAGCCATGAAGAGGCTGTGGATGCGTTCAAAATGTTTTGTTGTCACGTTTTGTAGATACCTCAATCCGAATGTAAAAAGTGCTACGAGAATTGGTTCCCACGTATGCAAAAGTGCATTGATCATCATGGCAAATATTTTGAAAAGCAATAAAACTTTAATAAATTCTTTAGGTTTGTTTCACTTTGTTATTCCGGATACATAAATAGCAGCCCTCATAGAAGCATGTACACACAGATGGAAGCAAAACCAAACATCAGTAGGCCTAGCTAGAATAACTTTCGAGTAAGTATCGAGAAAGTAAAGTAAAAAAATGTATGACAAATTGAGCACGCTTGTTCCCAGTCATCACCACTGGCTTCGTTCCCACTGGGTTTCGTTCCAAACGAGAAAAAAAATACCATTTTCACCTCACACGCTCTGAAAAGGAGGTTTGTCAATCAGTTTAGGCGTAGAATCGCTTTTTGCGGCCTAGCGCGGCAAAGTATTTTTTTTATTTAATACCTTAAAATATGTCATAATGCGTTCCGAATCGCACTATTGACTTTTTTGTTATATTTGATTCTTATTTTAAATAGCTTTAAATTAATTATAATACTTCGTTTTGGTTTAATTATATTATTTTAGTTCATTGAATCATAAAAACAATAACAATAAGATTAAACTATTTGTTATAAGAATGTTATATTAGGCTGGGTGAGATTTCACAACCTATAATTGGATTTCGGACTGTGACATAAATCTTTATTTTTAAATTGTCTTTGTCTTGTACCTCATGTCAGTGTCAACATTTACGGAATCGTTTTTATTCTTATTAATAAGTAACAAAATATTCCTACTTTAAATAACTTTGAATTAACTATAATACTCTGTTATTTATTATTTTAGTTTTTTAAATAATTAAAACAACGAGAATAAGGTATATTTAGATTAAACTTTATGTTTAAAGAATTTTTTACCCGAAGTTGACCGCGGAAACAACCATAAAATGTTCCTCGCTGTTGTGCGGTGAAAAATTGTGTGTTGCGCTCGGCAGAAAAGTTTTTAGCGTCTTGTACCTTTGAAATCCTCGCTTCGCTCGGGATTCAATAGAGGTAACTCGCCGCTAAATAACCAACTTTCCAGCCTTGCATAACAAATAACTATTGTTGCCAGTGGTGACGATCGGATAAAGGAAAATCCGAATCGTTTTAGTGGTGACGCTTGAGATTATGAATTCCCGATTATTGTCAGTGGTAGAATAACATCTACAAGTGTCCAAAAAAGCATTTAATAAATATTTAACAGTATTTTTGTTTTTACTCATAATATGAATAACTTTCATTAAAGGACCAATCCTCAAATAACGAATAAAAATCATATATTAAAAAATATTCTTTTAAAAACCACCATTAAATAATTTTCGTTTCATGTACTTTCTTTCTAGTCCGTCTTAAAAAGGTTGTTCCTAAAAAAATATTTTTTAATATATAATAAATTATTTTCTGCTTTTTAGTCTTATGTGTGTTAATTTTTGTACTTGTGAAGACGAATTCAACGAGCCCAAACTTTTAATTTATTTTTTATGTTTATTTCAAGTACCAATTTTTGTACCAATATAAGTTGATACTTCAATACAAATGACCGTTTGTATGGAGAAGTCCTTTTTTGTACATTGTTAACGAAAAAATATTTTTATTGGTAACTTGATCAGTATCGTTAACTTTGCACGTGGGTTATTTTTTCATTAAGGCGTTTGAAAAAAATATATCTCATGAAAGAAGAGGATTTGTTTTTTTTTATTATCAAACTTAAAACTGAAAAAAAAGGGGAAAACAATTTTGGAAATAGCGAGAAACGGCTGCTTTTAGCTATTTCCCAAATTGTAACTTTATTAAAACTTTTGCAGTCTTTGTTATGTGACGTAAAAATACTTTGTTTCTTTGTGAGTTTTATGCGACAGAATTTTTAATTTCCTCTGCTTTCATTGTTGGCTACCTACAGCGCCTTAAGGTTTAGGAGTAGGAAAACGTTTCCCCCTTTTTTTTAAGTTTTAAGTTTGACAATTAAGGCAACATTTTTTGTTTGCTTTACATATGTACCTATGTACCTACTTCTTTGAATGATGATGTGATTATTTAATAATGTGATTTACAATGATTGTAAGGTACCGTTTTTCAAATTAAACATCTATCTTGATACTCAAACTCCTCTGTATTTAATTCCCATAGTAATGCAACTAAACATACAAAATTACACTATTGACAACAACTGCGATTTTTTTCGTCCTAACTGTTACCAGTAGCAACAATTGGGATTTTGATGACCCATATCTCACCACTGGCAACAATTGGGGTTTTAATGATCCATTTGTCACCACTGGCAGCAAATGGTATTTTTTTTCTCGTTTGTCCCCAGTGGGAACGAAGTCAGTGGTGATGACTGGGAACAAGCGATTGAGCAGAGTTCCTACCGCAACGGAACTACATTTTCCTACATTTTTTGTCATTACGTGCTCGATATTATTTCGATGGTTTTTCGTGCTTGCCCTACTGTATGCTTTTTTAAACCTACTTCCAAAAAGGAGAAGGTTCTCAATTCAGTTAGTATGTTTTTTATGTATGTACACCAGTAACGGCGAGATTTCTGATCCAATTAACGTGATTCTTTATTTGCTCGATGTGGATGTTGTTATTTGATTACAGTCGTTACGCCATGTCAGAGGCCTTATAGGCGACTTGATAAACTCTGACACCAGAGGTGGCCACTAATCCTCAGTCAATAAGAAGAAGAAGAAGAAGAAGAAGAATACAAATCCTTTTTATTTTTATTTTTTATTTTTTTTTCGAATATACATTCTATGTTTTTCGTTCACCAGTCCAGCATGGGAGAATACATTTAGAATATTATGATGTATATTTTCAGAACAGTCAACCGTTGAAGGACCTCCACTAACAGATATACCGCAATCAGCTGTGGACGAGGCCTTGATCCTAGAGATCGGTGAATATTCCACAATGAAGTTCGACTACATTAATGATCAATTTGTTGGATGGCAAAATGCTTCAAGTAATTATATTTGTTACGACGACTTTATGAGATGCATCGCCACTATGTAAGTATTTCTACCAAGCGCTCGTGGGGGAGCTTCCGCGTCAATGAGTAGAGTTATTTTGGGGAACGTTCCTTTGAAAAGTAATAAAGTTAAAGAAATAATTTATTATCCAAATGAAATACTTATTAATATTCGATCTATAAATCTATTACTTCTATAAATAACGCTCAATAAGAAACTGTAGTGGTTTAACGGTTAAATTCCCCGACTGAACAAAACAATCTAGGATAACCAGAATATATAATAAATTTCCGCAATAAATTGAGCTTAAGCAGCTTTCGCAATGGTCTGCGTATACAAATAATTATATCTGAAAATATAATTATTCATTTATATTTCTGACGAACTACTCATACATGAATACACGTTTAAACGCAATAGATTGGACAGCCGATAAAACAAATAAATATACATGTTTAACGCAATATATTGACATCAGATTTGACGACCTTTTTGGCGCAGCGGTACTAACCCCGCCTTCTGCGCCAGAGGTCCCGGGTTCGATCCCCGGACAAGACAAATATTTGTGTGCATGAACATGTCTATTTGTCTTGGTCTGGGTGTTTAATATGTATATTAAGTATATATTTACAAAAAAAAAGTATATAAGTATGTTTATCCGTTATCTAGTATCCATAACACAAGTTCTTCATGAAACTTAACGTGGGCTAGATAATTGGTGTCATTGTATGCAAATATTTAATATTTAAAGTCAAACGTAGGTACATAGGAATGCATACCGTCAACTAAAGGTACATTGATGATAGCAAATAGGCAAAAATAAACATTGCCTGCCCCAGGAATTGAACCGGCTTAAATAAGAAGTTAGTTAGTCAGGGTAAGGCGGTGTACCTACTTGCTTTGGCTTTCAGCCCAAACGAACCACATCTTAAAATCATCGTCGGCGGAATTATTGTATTCGAAATACGATTCCTGATTTTCCAGAGTGGTGTCTAGAGCTTTTCTATACTTTCGGCTAGGCTGCGTCATCACATTCTTAGTTCAATCAGTCGCCTCTTTTACACTGAAGAAGAAGAACTTAGAACTCTTAGAAATACTGATGGTGTAACTAGCTTTATTGACATTCATAAGTGCTTATAAATGCTGTTCCGCATTTATTAAAATATATTTAGTATCTATTTCATTTTTATTTCTTATTTTTCATTCAATCGAGATAGATTCAAGCTCTTGAATCGATCTTTTGGGTTACGCTCTCATGCGATCCAAAAGATAGATTCAAAGCAAAAAATCGGGCATCCCTAGTCGCGGTCGGTACCGTGGAATAATGTGCGCTCCAGAACCATCAGTATATTGACAATATATTGTCGATATATTGAAAGTATACATACATCTTATGTTTTGGCGCGCACTGTTTACTGAAATAAAACAACTTTTACGGATATCAAACGCGCTATATTTCACGAACTAAGTTGTAATTGTCCGTATTTTTAGGTGTTTCAGAGGTTTTTTATTTTCCCGACGTTTCGGCACCTTTTCAGCTACCGTGGTCACGGGATGACTGGCTACTTATAAGTCTACCCTCGAAAAGTTAATTTATTTTTTCGTTCAGATACGGTTAGACATTTACTACGGCAACAATTATTACTGATTTGATATTTTAATTTAATTATTATTTTAAATCTTTATTATTAAGAAAAGAGAAAACTAAAGACTTTACTGGCAGTTCACAAATTGGGAGGACCTTCAAAGAAAGAAGCTGCCAAGAAAACTTCGAAAGCTGACCGACCTCCACGTTTATAAAGAAATTAAGATATGTTATCTCCACCTTTACTTTTTTTATATTTATCTACAAAAAGAGCTAAACGTAACTTTGGGTCTTGCAGTGCGTGATCTGGGTTGAGACTTTAATTTATGGAGAATAGGGTCCCAAGCTGGTGGAATAGTGAAATAGATATTATGGGTGGAAGAAATATAGCGCGTTTGATATCCGTAAAAGTTGTTTTATTTCATATTGAAAGAAATGAAATTTTTAGAAAGTATTGTCAATATATTGATGGTGTGTAGTCCGTTATTATGGTTGGAGATCAAAAAGAAAATACCCTTATTTTATGAAATGTTTGTTTTTTTTCTTGAAGATATTGGATTAGCTATAATTTGATAAATTTTCAACGAGGAGGATTTTCTTTTTTACGAGGCTGGGTACCTCTGCTTAACCCATCCACGGAACCGCAGCTGATGTTCACTGAGCTTTCCGATACATCTCTCTAACTAAAGCATTATACAAGTTATCACCCGAGAGGAAATGGTAGACCAAAAAAGTGCACTGTAGGCCTAAGATAAGTACAGCAACAAAAGTTACTCGACGCTTATGTCGCGTAAGCGCACTGTCTGTCCCGTTCACACCGTACTGATATGAGTGCGCCAATCATCGCGAGATAAATTCCGACAACTAGTAGAGCGCTTATCTTAGCCCTGCCTATCATAATTAACTGATAAAAGCTAATAGGCGTCAAATGACAATCTCATGGACTAATAACACAGGTTCGATACACCGTTCTTAATATGTTGATTTTAATCAATTTAAAATTAACACAAATGATATTTTACAAACCTAATCCTAAGCAAGGCATGTTAAATTACATTATTGAAAATTTTACATCATGTACAGTATCTTATACAAAAAGAAACAATTCTATTTTGACATGGTTAGTCTGATATTTTTGTACCAATAGCGAACGATATCCAGGACCTGCAGCTCTATTTTTGATTCACTCGTCTCGAGGATTCTACTGATTTTCCATATTCCGTAAAAGCGAACTTGCCCGTATATATGTCGCAGGATAATTAGATAAAACGATTTTTTGTAAAAATCCTAGGGATATTGCGAAAACACGGATAATTAGACAATATTGTTGTGATTTTTCAATTCTACTGAAAAACGATAGGATTTTTGCGAAAAACTGGTTGCCTTAGTAAGATTGCGAAAAGAATCGCTAGCTATCATGAAATAAGAACACTGATTGGCTGGTCAGATCGTCCAAAACAACATCGTCTCTGATTGGTTGACGACTTGACGTTTCAAATGTCAATCCATTCTCTCATCTCTCCATCCAACCAATCAGAATAAGAGTTAGCAAGCAAGCAAAAATTAAGCCAATCAGAATAAAGACTATCCAATGTTACTAAAGCAACCCGTATTTTTACAAAAACCCTATCTTTTTACAGTAAGATTGAGAAAGGTCAACACTTTTGTCTAATTATCCGTGTTTTTGCAATATCTCTAGGATTTTTGCGAAAATTCTATTTATCAAATTATCCTACGACGTATACATAGCTTCGCTTTTCGCCTGTAGTACCACCTCCCATCGCGAGCGCGCGAGGGGCAAAGCGATTAGCGTGCTATGTCTACACATGCAAGTTCGCTAATCGCCTGAACGCCTCCTCGTTCGCCTCGCCACTCGTGCGACGAGTGATTCAAAAATAGAGCTCCTTAACCAGGGGATCGGGTGGTAAGTAATAATTATGTATCGCTAGTTTTTTTGCAAATAATCTCGTTATTATTACTTTTATTTTTTTCAGATCTATCAGAGAGCCAGTATGTGCAGCCCACATATCGCATACCAACTATCAAATTCAGGGGTATATGACCCTGCCAAGCATTTGCACTTTGTTTTTTGATAATTGTCGCCGAAGACTACGTGCGTATATTTTATTTATATACAATTTTGTATTTGAGCGGGCGCGTTAAGCACACTAGCGCTGCCATTGAAATTAAAAACATGTGCATGACAACCCGTATATTAAACGCTTGTAACCAAAAGGGTGTAAAGACGAATTTGTGCTGTCAGTTCAGTCAGCACAAAATGTCAAAGGAGAATGGTCAATCGTGGTTTCGCTTTGTGTCAGTATCAAATCTTTTTCATTTCTATTTTGACTAAATGCTTTAAATAAGTACCTATCTTCTACATAAACTAATAATTATGCCTAACTAAATTATACATACTTTACGATAGAGTAGAAGTACAGAGTGCGCGACTGTGCGCGTAATACAAATAGCTCCGTGTTTTTGAATATTAATAAAGTGTAAATCTCTATTACAGCTGAAATATTTTATTGACGTTTACTACAACAAACATATAAAGTACAGTGGATAAAAACAACAAAACGTCAGTGAAAATGATTAAATAATATCAAGACACTCAGATAAGTTTTTGAGATATTTTGCTCAAGAAAACGATATGAAAACATCATCAGTACATATATTTCTGCTACGTAGCACAAGTTGAACAAAGGATAAAAAAATAAAAAAATGTTTATAACCTCTGATAGGAAAAATACTGTAGTTAAAATACGTAAAAATATATATAATGTCAAAGCTATTACAAACAAAATATAACTAGAGTGCAATAAATATGTATGAATAAGTGAATTGATATATACATAATATAAGTAAATTGTATGATATATAAGTCTCCCTCTTACCAAAATTGTTATGCCCCTCAGGGCCCATATGATCCTAACACATTTTGTAACACCTGTACCTACTTATGGAAAGCAATAAAATTATTGAATTGAATTGAATCATCAATCATGTAGAAAGTTTTCAATAAAATAACCTATAAATTGGTGAACTTCATATGCATATTTCTCACGAATCCATCGAATTAGAGTAATGGTATTTTTTCTAACTGAATAAAGTTCAAAACACTACAACATGATGTTGGTTTCATTCGGGACATTGTCATACAAATTGAAACCACCTCGATACTTCATTGGTCATTCTCCTTATTTCAGACGATTCCGAACTCAACGGCAAAAGTCGATTGGAAACATTTGACAGGTTTTAAAAGCCTGACCTGCTGCTGACTGTACATTGTCTCTCTGTATGTACTACGATTAGTTTATATTGTTTTTTTCAGCGTTACATTAATCATTCTTAATGTTAAGCTACGACTAGTTTTTTTTTTACTAAATGTGGCCCCTTTTCGTAAAACGACAGGATAGAAGATATTGTGTTTTTCAAGTTCTGTCATTTCGCTTTTTTACCGACTTCAACAAAAAAGGAGGGAGGTACTCAATTCAACGCGTATTTTTTTTTTTTTCTGATGTATGTATACCGATTACTCCGGTGTTGGTGATCCGATTTTAATAGTTGTTATTTCGTTCGATCGGGTACACTGTCAATTTGGTCCCATATAAGTCTCATTGAGATCCGATGATAATCTTCGGAGATATGGGGCCTAATGTCATGGAAGTCATGAAACAATTATATCATCCAGGTAATTGTTAGATTCTTGTTCGAGCTGAAGTTTCACGCAATAACTACTGAGCGGATTTTGATGAAACTTTTTATAATTCTTTTTTTATCTGAAAAAAATGGTTTATGTGTGGTCTCATATAATTTTTACAGAGATTTGGCCAGTAGTTTTTTCAGAATGCTGAAAAATATCATACACGTTTTGGCAAGTAGTCGTTTACCTAGATGATATCATGATTGTGTATGGGCTGATTTTTAGTGTAAGTAACGGCACATGATGTAACTAAAAAATCTAAAATAAAAACATTTTATAAAAAAAAATCAAACCGACTTCAAAAAGTAAAAAATAAAACTTTTGGAGTCGGTGCTAGCTAGCTAAGGCAAAAAAAATATATAGTTAATAGAAGTGCAATGTAGAATGCCTTGGCTGGCACCGACTCCAAAAGGTTTATTTTTTACTTTTTGAAGTCGGTTTGATTTTTTTTATAAAATGTTTTTTTATACTTATGATAAACTATCGGCTGCCCGCGGTTTCACTCGCGTGGTTCTCGTTCTCTTGGGAATATCGGGATCAAAGTAGCATATGTGTTAGTCCACTACTTAAAAACCCTATATACCAAATTTCATCCCAATCCGTTCAGTAGTTTTGGCGTGAACGAGTAACAGACAAACAAACAAATAAACAAACTGACATAATTTCATATTTATAATATTAGTAGGGTTTTTAATAGAAAACAGGGTCGATAGCTCAGTGGTTAGAGCAGTGAGCCGGATACCTAAAGGTCGCAGGTCGAGTCCTGTCTGAGAATAACTAGCGGCCGAGTGAATTTTTTCCCATATTTTTCTATAAAATAAATATCATATCTAGAAATATTGGTTAAGCGATAAAAAGTACCACAAAGCTTCTTCAGAGTGCATTACAGAGCGATATTTCACCTCACAAGCTCTGAAAAGGAGGTTTTGGCAATCAGTTTAGGCGTAGAAAATCGCTTTTTGCGGCCTAGCGCGGCAAAGTACTTTTTTAAATGAATACCTTAAAATATGTCATAATGCGTTCCGAATCGAACTATTGACTTTTTTGTTATATTTGATTCTTATTTTGAACAGCTTTAAATTAATTATAATACTCGGTTTTGGTTTTATTATATTATTTTAGTTCATTGAATCATAAAAACAATAACAATAAGATTAAACTATTTGTTATAAGAATTTTATATTAGGCTGGGTGAGATTTCACAACCTATGATTGGATTTCGGACTTTTTACATAAATCTTTATTTTTAAATTGTCTTTGTCTTGTACCTCATGTCAGTGTCAACATTTACGGAATCGTTTTTATTCTTATTAATAAGTAACAATATATTCCTACTTTAAATAACTTTGAATTAACTATAATACTCCCTTTTTTATTATTTTAGTTTTTTTATATCATAAAAACAACAAGAATAAGGTATATTTAGATTAAACTTTATGTTTAAAGAATTTTTACCGGAAGTTGACCGCGGAAACAACCATAATGTTAAGGCTGGAAAGTTGGCTATTTAGCGGCGAGTTACCTCTATTGAAATCTGAGCAAGTGTGGGATTCTAGAATTAAACCACGAGCGTAGCGAGTGGTTCAAAGATTGAATCCTGAGCGAAGCGAGGATTTTAAAGGTACAAGACGCTAAAAACTTTTCTGCCGAGCGCAACACACAACATTTCACCTCACAACAGCGAGGAACATTTTATGGTTGTTTCTGCGGTCAACTTCCGGTAAAAAATTCTTTGAACATAAAGTTTAATCTAAATATACCTAATTCTCGTTGTTTTATTGATAAAAATAACTAAAATAATAAAAAAAGGAGTATTATAGTTAATTCAAAGTTTCAAAAATAAAAATAAATCAAATTAGGAATATATTGTTACTTAATAATAAGAATAAAAACGATTCCGTAAATGTTGACACTGACATGTGGTACAAGACAAAGACAATTTAAAAATAAAGATTTATGTCACAGTCCGAAATCCAATTATAGATTGTGAAATGTCACCCAGCCTAATATAAAACTCTTATAACAAATAGTTTAATCTTATTGTTATTGTTTTTATGATTCAATGAACTAAAATAATATAATTAAACCGAAACGGAGTATTATAATTAATTTAGAGCTATTTAAAATAAGAATCAAAATATAACAAAAAAGTCAATAGTGCGATTCGGAACGCATTATGACATATTTTTAGGTATTCAATTAAAAAGATACTTTGCCGCGCTAGGCTGCAAACAGAAATTTTCTACGCCTAAACTGATTGACAAAACCTCCTTTTCAGAGCGTGTGAGGTGAAAAAAATATTGTTGTTCGTTGTTCGTCTGATTTCGAAAAGTAGTTTTATAGACCGATCTCGCTGAGTTATTTTGTAGGCAAAACCTTCAAAAATTCTAAAGTTTATAAAAACTTGCCTGTGGATGTATTTGCATATAAAAAGCTTATTTTTGCGTTTTGTATCATTTCTTACCTATGCATCTATAGAAATTCGAATATTTGTGGTGGATATAAATAATTCAAAATAAAACTTACAAAATTGATTTCAAGTTAAAAAACGCAATGATATTGAATTTAAGATAGCCTGCGTAGTGTACAAACCTAGTTTGTGTCACATTCGTCCAGGGGAAAGTGAATTAAAGTCAGTACATTAATAACTAAGGCAAAAAAAAATTAGAGTTTAAATAACTAGTACCATAATCTGCAGATTACTTAAATAAACCCATGAAATAAATTTGTGCCAGATTCAGGCATGGGATTTTAGTATTTCCAATTTTTTTGTTTGTCCGAGCTATAAGTGCTTTAAAAAAATATTACAATTTATTAGAATTTACTTATTTGATATTAAAAATGCATGATTGATGGACAGTGTGAATTTGTGTCATATTAATGCACGGCATTATTAATTAAGAAAAAAATACTAAAAAGCGCACGAAGTTAGTAGGTACATAGCGCGCGATGCGAACGAAGCGCCCGCGCCGGGCGGCGGCAAGCCCGGCGCGGTCGACCTACCTATAAGCGTGGACCGTGTGACATCGCGGCGTTCCGTCTCAGTCGGGTTATATTCGGTACCTACTATAATACTAATTAGATTATCCCGTGATTAGATCAGATTAGGTAAGGATTGAATTGATGAACGAAAGAACACACGCCGTCGTTCGGTTATGTAGAGATTTCATCACAGTCTATATGAAGCGTTAATCTACTATGCAGATGCAGGTCACATCTAATTTTCAATACTGTTACTTTTATGCAAGTGAAAGAACGACAGGGTGTCCCTGTACGGGTCGTCGGTCGCATAGCAGAGCAGATATTATACCTATATGAGTTATTTAGTAGATTTTCACTTTTACTTACAGGTACCTATCGCTTTTCGGTAGTTTTAATTTTTTTATTTATCATATAAAAAAAAGTATTCTGCTTTAAGTAGAGTCAGCAAAACAAAATTTATAGCGTATACTTACTAAATACGGCATAGTCGTAGATTTACAGGAACCGGGTCCGATACTCCGTTAAGAGAACCGGGAATATCGCTACTCCCGGTACTGAGAAACCCCTAAAGCTTTTTTGTATTATTGAGCTGTTTAAAATGTGTGCATAAATGAAAATGTTAGACGCAAGTTGAAAGAACCATAGAAAGTGCTGCTGCTGTGAAACTATTTTTTGGTAGTTCCCCGCGTAACACACACAAAATTCAGCTTTTATACTATAACGTACTATTGAAATACGCTCATATTACTGGTCATATTACTGTCTGGCTATTGCTGTCTCACTCTGATAAATAGGTCACTGCCCTGTTATACCGCCTAATGATAAGCTAGGAGTATCATACAATCAACGATGAGCCTAGAAGGTATTCATTAGGGATTTAGAATCCCCGGGTTTGTAAGTATTCGGAAACACAAGAACAGGTAAGAAGTTACACTCTAGCGCGGTACAGAAGATAAAAGAATCAAAACGCTTAGCCGATTTCGACGCATTGAACGCCAGTCTTTGGAATATATTGTGAAGTACATATTCGTATTTATGCTTGTCTAATGGGAGGGGAAGAGTATAGCTGTCCATTTCAGACCGAAATATATCAGATTATAAAGCGTTAAGCTCGCAACAACGCTGTTTCTGTCTCTGCTCAAGGGGTTTGCGTTCAAGCTTATAACAAAAATATCTTTTTTGCGGCGTCGGTAGCGCCACAAAAATAGATAGATACCGACGCCGCACTGTAACCGCACCGCGCGCTTTGTATGGAAACAAACGACCGTCCATGCGCAAAACGACAAATGCACCGCTTCGGCACCGCAGCGATCCGACAAGAAACGTCTAAACTGAAAGCACCCTTAAAGATGTTTGGATCTAAACTTCGATCATCAAGTCGTAGTCATCGTTTAAGCCATATGACACCCACTGCTAGGTATAAGACTCCCCCAAGGATCTCCACAACGATCGGTCCTGCGCTGCCCGCATCTAGCGGCTTCCCTTGAACTTCACCAGACCGTCGGTCCACCTTGTCGGAGGCCTACCCACGTAGCGTCGTCCCGTGCGCAGTCGCCATTCCAGAACCTTTCCGCCCCAGCGGCCATCGGTTCTTCTCTATGTGCCCCGCCCACAGCCATATCAGCCGAGTAATCCTTCGAGCGATGTCAGTTGCTTTGATCAGTTTAGTTCTCCTACGGATCTCCTCATATCAGATTCGATCACGTAGGGAAACGCCGAGCATACTCATAGTTAGCGACCACGATTCACTACCGTAAGTCATCACTGACAACACACATTGGTCATAGACTTTCGTCTTGAGACACTTCGGTAAGTTGGACGCGATGATTTTACGGAGCTTCCTAAACGCTGCCCATCCGAGTTGGATTCGACGGGAGATCTCTTTCTCGAAGTTGGACTTACCTAACTGGATTGTCTGTCCAAGGTAAACGTAGTGGTCAACATTTCGAGTGTAGGGTTCCCAACGTGAACTGAAGTGGGTATAACATGGGAATTTGACATGATTTTCGCCTTTTCCACGTTCATCTTAAGACCCAATGTTTGGGAAGCACTACGGAGATCTTCGAACATTGTGTTCAGATCTTCCAAAGTCTCAGCCGCAAGGACTATATCATTGGCTAAACGAAGATGTGTCAGATACTGCCCATTAATGTTGATGCCGAGTCCTTTCGAGTCCAAGAGCTTAAAGATATCCTTCGACGCAGCTGTGAACAGTTTCCGAGAAATGACGTCTCGCTGTCTCACACCTCGCTGAAGTTGGATGGGATTTGTGTTCTGGTTCTGTAATCGATCCGACATGGTGGCATGTTCGTATAAGTACCTCAACACCTCGAAATACCTATAATCCACTTGGCACCTCTGGAGAGAATGCAGCACCTCCCAGGTCTCTATCGCATCGAAGGCTTTCTTATAGTTCGCAAACGCCAAGCAAAGTAGCAAATTATACTCCTCGGTCTTCTGTATAACCTGCCGAAGCGTATGGATGTGGTCTTTGGTGCTAAAGCCTTTTCAGAACTCGGCTTGTTCGTGAGGAAGTCGTCGAACCTGCGAGCTAGACGACTCGTTATGACTCTCGAAAACAACTGAGTTTGCGTTTGGTATAGTTGGAGGAATCATTTCAGCGTAAAAAACCTTTGCCAGTAAAGCAAAGGTTTTTCCATGCTAATTAAAATTTTAATAAAATATTAAAAGTTGAAACTTAATGAAAATGACACGCATGATCAGCAAGCATATCCCTCAAAGTAGGATTCAGGTTGAAAGGACTGACCTGTTTCTTATCCTGTTAATCTTACAGCCTCAGTGGACAACCGAATTAGGGAATTAGGAACAAGATGTAAGTTAGCATTGGCTTGGCTATTTCACTAAAGGCCAGGGCGAAAAAAATTTACGATTCTACATCTATATCAATAAAAGCTATAGACTTGCTCGGTCGTCAACTGAAGCATGACAAGGGGGCAGAGTTGTATTGCGCTATTAAGAGTCTGCCTGCGGAGACAGGTTCATGAACCAGTTCAGTTGGGGCTCGTGCATCAAATTTAAATTCAAATTCAATATCATTTATTCAGTCTATGCTGTTACAAGCACTTATGAACGTCAAAGAAGCTACGCCATCGGCTCACAAACCATACGGCTGGATACTGGATTTTCTTTGCTAGGAAGGCATTGAATGATGACCCGATATTAAATTTTTTCCATACTTGTGAACAACGATAAGATGCTTAATTAGTAGCTACCTGGGCAAATGAACCTGTCTCCACAATCCCCCCAAAACCGGAAAGTTTCCGATCTCAGGAGATTGCAATGCAAATATGGCTAGCCAAAGGAAAGGTCAGAAGTCAGATAATGTTTATATAACATCGATAAATAATGCTAGGGCATAGTCTCAGGAACTCCTGGTTACGAATTTTCCCGAGATTCCCGATACGGTACTTACTGGGGCACATTAACTGGCATCGGTTTTAATATGGTATCGCAGAACCGGTTCTCATTAATAGTAAACTTCAATATAAATATATTCAAATGAATGAGTTCGAGATAGGGAAAAGTACCGGGAATTCAAAGTTCAATTTTTTTCCCGGGATTCCCAGTACTGACGCAAATTAACTGACACCGGTACCATCGTATAGAAGAACCAGTATTCTTGGTTCTCATTAATAATGAATGGGTTATGGCTGGTATACACTTTGATTAGTGATTAGTGTGAGTGGCATGTTTAGTGTTAAGTGTTTAGCAAAAAACACGTTCGGACAGTTTCTGTTTAGTGTTAAGTGTATAGTGCTTAGCGAAGTACAGTATTTACAGCGCGTTCTATTTTTTCTGCGAGTAGCACCTCCCGCACGTCCCGCCTTCACCCCTCACTTGCTCTAAACACGAACTAAACACGTCTGGACGTGACTGTTAAGTGTTTAGTTTAAATCAACAAAGTCTCGTGTTCGTTTCTCCTGTTGTTGTGATTGATAAAAATATTTAAAAAAATGTCTACTAGGTGGTTCGACTCCATAAACCACAAATTTGTGGAGTTGTATGTTCAACATGCGTGTTTATATAATGTAAAATGTCCTGAATATAAAAACAAACATTTATTACTAATCAAAGTATACAGGCAAAATGTCGTCTAATTTTTTTTTAAATGAACTAAACACCGCCTACTAAACAGTATAGGACATCACTAATCACTTAACACTAATCACTCTACAAACTTAACACTAAACATTTGGCACTTGACTAATCAAAGTGTATACCAGCCATTAGAAATGTAAAACTATAAAACAAAATGTATTAAACGAGTGATTGACAGTGGGTGCATGATTTCTAATTTCAATTTTAACAATCAGAAAGGCTGTCATTTAGAATAGTGGCACTTGAGGTGGTATAAAGTAAAAACAAATTATACTTCCTTACTTGCCTAGATCAGATATATATCCTGTTTTTTTTTTGCTTTTTATTTAATGTTTACCTACTTCTAAAAAACATCTTAGCCTGTCTGCCTGTCATCAACTTACTTAAAAATAATTAAGTAGGTACCTTCTTGACTAGCAATGTAGGTACCGTCAACAGCACGTACGGCTTTACATTTGCACTACGAAAACCACCGACGAGCGACGTAAGGGCGCTCTCAAGGTCACACACACCGCTCGCGTGTCGCGTCGCGTCCCATGCGCTTGCTCTTAGCGGCAAATTTCAAAATGTTCCGGATTTAAACTGAATCTAATAATATAAGATTCCATGGATAAAAACGACACAAATTTTGAATAGTGTTTCGTTATATCATAAAGATAATAAAAACATAAACTCTAATAACTTGAATTTTCTTTTGTGACTTTTACAGCGTTTTGAACAAAAAAAGGAAAGTTTCTGAAAATGCCATGGAGGAATCTGACACAAAACATTATAAACAAAAGATACCATTGATCTAAAACTTATAACACTTATTTCACCAACTCTAATATTCTTTTGAGTTACTGAGGCGACATCTTAGGTAATGGTTAAATAACAGTATTCCCGTGGAGAGAGATGACACAAAAATCTCATGTACATCGTTTACGACTTTCTAATCCCCATGAAAGTAAAATTATCGTCTCTAATTTTCTTTCCGGCCGATAATGTCAGAAAAGACAAAAACGTCAATATAAACTTATCCCTGCACCTAAGATGACACAAAATCATATATTAGGTTAAGTAAATGGTCCTGGAACTGTATACCAAAAATCAAGAACTTTAATATTTTTGAAACCTCAAAACTTATCCCTATCGGTCTATTAATTTCCGTGCATTATTTGAGAAAAGTACTACACACGCCTTGGCCACAACTATGCATTGATGGATTTACGTATCGTTCGTCCATCAGTGTCTCTTTTGCTGGCCTCTGCTGTAATGTACTATATTCGTTTACCAGGCTATTTATACGGGTACAGTTTTTGTACGTTTGCCATACTGTAATAAAGTTTTAAGTAATTTAATGAACCTACTGAAGGTACCTAAAAAGGGCGCTAAAGCAATATTAATTTAGTGAATTCCCTAACAATTCATTTAATTGTTTATTTTCTATGGAGTGTAGAACAGTGTCAGTGTAGCAGAATTTGCTTTTAATTTGTTGAAGGCAAGAAAACTTACTAAAATCAAATTCTATAGGAAATAAACAAATAAATGAAATGACAGGGAATTCACATAGCACATTCACATTGCGTTAGGGCCCTTTTTAGTCCCTCTAGTATTCTCTACTGCAATTGCAACATTACTGTTTTAAATCTTAAATATTTTCTATTTCAGGGTATTGGTACATGAAGAAGCAAGGAGCATGCGCGTTTGTTAGACCAGGCAAAGGTGTTATTCTTTTTATAAACGGAAAAAAATAAGCGTATTTCCCATAAAATAGCATTGTTACCAAATATTATTAAAATTATAAAGGATTATATACCTATGTTTGTGCTTTATTAACACGGAATTACTGCCCTTGAGCATTTTCTACTAGTGAACCGGAAAGGATGTAAATGAAAAAAAAAATCTTAAAGGAGAGATCATGGCGGAAATGAAAAATCAATAATATATATAGGTACATACTTACGTAAGTAAACGTGAGTAAACTATGTGAGACAGTACTATTTGCAGATGATACATCTTTAATTTTTAAAATTGATAGAGGAAACAATTGTTCTGACGAAGTAAATAGTGCTCTCTCTCTAGTCGCACACTGGTTCAACAGTAATAATTTGTCTCTTAACCCTACTAAAACCAAGTTTGTTCAATTCTCATTACCTAATGCAGTGCAGGTCGATATGCATATCAATTTGGATGGGGATGTAGTAGACTTAGTTGAGAGTACAAAATTTCTTGGCATTACATTGGATTCAAAACTACAATGGGATCCACATATTGAAGCCCTGTCGAGTAGACTTAGTTCTGTTAGGTTAGGAAAATAAGGCTCTTAACTGATATTGAAACGGCAAGACTAGTTTACTTTAGTTATTTTCATAGTATAATGTCCTATGGCCTGTTGTTGTGGGGCTCAGCAGCTAATATAGAAAATGTTTTTATACTTCAAAAAGAGCTGTGCGCATTTACAACCTTCGACGGAGAGAATTTGTTTAAAGAGATTAATATACTAACTTTGGCGGGACAATATATCTATGATAATATAGTATATGTAAGGAAACATCATGATTTATTTATTAAGCATAGCGATTTTCATAATTTTAATAAATGAAAAATGTAGACACTCGTTTTTGGGGAAAGGCATAGCTTTTTTTAATAAAGTTCCACAACAAGTGATTGAGCTGCCTTTGCATAGATTTAAAATATATGTTAAAAAGACACTCTTAATATTACAAGGTAGATGATTATTTAAAAGACCAAAATGCATGGATGTGATATTATCATAAAACATAACTATTGTAAATTGAAGATGTGTATATGTAAGAGGAAAATATTCTAATAACTGAGTATGAGAAAATTTTCCTCTTTTATTAAATATATTTCAAGATTGTACATTTGTGTGTGGCAACAACATGTTCAATTGTAAATGTTGTTGTTTCTGTTAAAGCCGATAAGTTTCTTGCGGCCGTTCTACTTATCAGTTAAAAGATGTCCTAAATGGCTGGTAGGGAAAAAAAATTTTGGACTATTGGAAAGTACTTATCTATAAGTCGATTTGAATAAAAATCTTTGACTTTGACTTACATACAGTACGTATACTGAAAATAAGAAAAAAAGAAAGAAACAGAGATACTGCTCATCTGAATACTGTTCTTGCTTCTAATAGACATAATTTGTACTTCTAAAAGATAAGAAGGCCTAAAAAGGGCGCTAACGCAATATTGCTAAGTGAATTCCCCATCAATTCATTTAATTGTTTATTTTCTACGGAGTTGAGAGCTGTGTCAGTGTCAGTGCAGCATAATTTGTTTTTAATTTTTTTGAAGACAGAAAAACTTAATAAATGGAAATTCCATAGGAAATAAACAATCATATGAATTGTCAGGGAATCACTTAGCAATATTGCTTTAACGCCCTTTTTAGACTCTCTCCATTAAAACATGAAATATGGTCAAGGTTTTGATAAAAGCATAACTAAACATTTATGCTAAAAATATATAAACAAACCTTTTTTTGTTACCTTAATAAGACAACACTTCGGCCGGCCATTGTCCATGTTTATGTATTTTTCACAAATATTAAATATATTAATATTTTTTAAATTTGGCTCTCAGGTAGTAGTCAAAATATGGCGTAGGTAAGCCGTACCCGAAATTTCTTAAAGGCAAGCCGATGGGAAACGGTATGTATGCACCCTTCGCCACTGCTACCTACAAATTTGTGCGGAACCCTCGGTGGGCGAGTCCGGCTCGAATTTCTTCATTAGACTCACTCATCTTGACACTAAGAAAAACAAATGAAAAGCTCACATTTTCCTAACTTGAATTTGGAATTATCTTCTTTAAAATTTAAACTTTATAAAAAACCAGCCAGATACAAATAGTATAGGCAAAGAGATTTTATTACAAGTTCATACATACTGGTTTGGCGATTATTTAACATCATTTAATTTCACTCAAAAAAGAGGTTTGATTGGTGAACTGCTCTTTTGCGCCACCTGAGGCCCGACCGCCTAACGGTATAGCGTGTGGTATTGCTATGGCTATCAAACTTCAAACTCTCATAAAACCCTTCAAAGATAGTATTTTTTGCTAATTCCTACATATTTCTATTCATCTATTGGATTCACTATTGCATTTTTAGTATGAAAGTAATAGCGTCAGCGAGAGCCCTTGTAGGAGGTTTGAAAAATCGATAACTATAGCAATAGCACAAGCTATACCGTTAGGCGGTCGGGGTGCTGGTGTGATATCTGTGAACCTGCCGGATGGCCAATCTGCCATGGTCCCAATGCCGTGAAGAATGACAAAACAAAAGAACATTTTGGCGGGCTCTCGTTTTTTGTTTATATATAAAATAAAAAGGTCTCTGGAACGCATGAAAATAAATTATAATTCTCCTCCGCTAATTAATAATTAAATATTGGACTTCGTGTCTTTTTACGCTTTATTCGCTACTATAGTGTGTGTGAAGTGCATCTTTACAAACCCGCCATAAGATACAGAAGATTGTTGATTTATGTAACGGACTATTTGGACAATTGGTGACCGGTCGTGTCGGCTCCTGGCCGTCGTGTCTGAAGGTGGATGAGCGGAGGAACATCAGGTAAGCGCTTGAGGCATTGCGCCATATTTTGCCCTTTACTGAGTGTATTCATTATTTGATGTTAACCTCTCCCTAAGCCGTCGTTATCAACCCTATATAGAAACCGTTAGATCCCCGCATTTTCAGGTGGTAGCTATTTACACGCTTCACCACTTTTTTGGTCCTTTTCGAGCCTGGATGCTCCTTATTTTCTTTTACATAGACCTCATTACGTAGGTTCTATTCCCGCGAAATAATTTTCACTTTACGTACTTTTTGGTAAAGTGACGCATTATTTTCCCGCGATCAACATTATAAGTTAATTTACTACAATAATTAATCATATTTAACCCGCTTTTAACATTAAAATTCATAATTATAACATTAATTGCATTCCTACTAAAGTGACGCTTTATCACCTTTACAATTTAAGGTAACCCGCCCGCCATCTTACTTGTCCCGTGCAATTATTTGAATAAATTGCTAATAATATTTTTTTGTATAACTTGCTTATTTCTTGCCGATAATAATGGCTACTTCGAAATCTGAAGCAAGATTAAAGTTACAAACTTCAAAAATGGAAACCATATTCGAAAGAATTAATCGTTTGTATGATTCGTCGAAAAATATTTCTGACTTTGATTCACGCGCAAATGAAAACTTTTTACGAGAAACGGAAAGTATTGATGAATTGCATACTAAGTTTGAGTCAATTGTCGATAAAATCAACGAATTGGCATTGGACGCTAATTCCGATTACAAACTCGATTACAGTTGTTTGAGTTCATTTGAAGATTTATATTCGAGTATTAAATATGTTCGTAATAAGTTATTGTCTTCTAAACGTAATAATGATGAGACCTTAACCGCGTCTGTTTCTTGTACACATAATAAATTATATAAAATTAAACTTCCGCCCATCGAACTACCCTCATTTGACGGGAAAACCGAAAGTTGGCCTATTTTTTATGAAATCTTCCGCACTAATGTACATTTAAATGCACCGCTGACTGATTCACAGCGTGTGCAATATCTAATGGGAAAATTATCCCATGGTGCGCTTAAAATGACCGCAGGTATTGTACCTACGGGCGAGACATATAATATAATTTGGAACAGTCTCGTAAAGAAATATCAAGATAAACGTAATCTCGGTGTTCACTATCTTAACAATATTTTAGACGTTAAGAATTGTGCAGCAAATTCAACTAGTTTAAATTCATTTATCGAAAAATACTCATCCTCGTTAGCTGCATTAAAACAGCTAGAAATTTCGGATTTAACAGATTTTATTATTTTACAGTGTGGTTTACGGAAAATTGATTCGCAAACTTTACAAAGTTTTGAAGCTTCTGTTAGCAATAAAGAAATTCCTACTTGCAATGATTTTATTTATTTTATTCAAGATCACGTTAAGGTTCTCGAGCGTTCGCGAAACAATAATTCGCAGACGGTACCACGCGAGAATGCTAGTATGCAGGAATACGAATCGGGATCCTGCACCCTTTAATAATAATGACACATTCAAATCTTTTGTTTCTAGTAATGAAAAATCACCAGCTCCTTTTATCCGCAATTCTGATCGTTGCTCCTTATGCAATAAGGTCGATCACAATAAATTATATCACTGCCCGCAATTTAAGAATGTTAGTGATCCGGAAAAACGCTTTGAAATTATTAAATCTAGGAATGGTTGCGTTAATTGCCTTAGTTTATTACATACGGTTAGTAAATGTCAATCTAAAAATGTTTGTTTGAAATGTGAAGGTCGTCATCACACTTTCTTACATTTTTATCGCGATATTAGTCATGACACTCACGTTGCTACGTCGTCAAATCGTACTTCGCATGTGCCCGCTACATCATCGGCCAACAGTCGAACGCGCGCCCGTCCGCTGAACCCCCATACTCACCACGCGACAATCGCGACCGCGCCACAGTGTAGTGAGGCGACCAGTAACCTCACTCCGCAACTGAATACTCGTGATGCTTCGATTTCTCTTACTTCCGAGTTGAAACCTAGTAGTACTATTTTGTTATCAACCGCACAGGTTTACGCGAAATGCTACGACAGTAGTGATAAATTAATAGTTCGCTGTTTGATAGATAATGGATCACAAAATAATTTAATAACGCTGGAATGTTGCAAACGTTTGAATTTTCCGATTATTAAATTACATAACGCGTCTTTGCAAGGTGTCGGATTGACCTCGCGACCCGTTTACGGTTATATAAATTTTTATATTGAATCACGCATTAATCCGAATAATAATTATTTTATTCACGCTCTTGTAGTTGACTGTATTACAGATCGACTTCCCGCAAATTATATTGAGGTTTGCGAAGAAAATATGTCTTATTTAAATAATTTAACGCTCGCTGATTTAACTTGGAATGTACCAGGTGATATAGATGTTGTATTGGGAGTACAGCTGTTTCCGTATATCTACCTAGGCGATAGGGTAGATTCGGGAAGTGGCGCTCCACCCGCTGTTCTTACTAGCTTTGGTCATGTGCTCATGGGTGACGTGCCATGCACTATGAGCCCTCACGCGCCGCAGTCGTTGCAGCCTTATGCTTGTTTTACCGCGCTTACGCATTCCGACATTGAGTCAAGTCTGCATAAATTCTTTGAGTTGGAAGAAGTACCTTCCAAACGCTTTCTTAGTCCGGAAGAGATCGAGTGTGAAAATATTTTTGATTCGACGTTTGCGTACCGAGATGGTAAATACTCAGTGGACTTACCGTTTTGTAAGGACCCCTCGGAGTTGGGCAACTCTCGCACAGTAGCTATACGTCGTTATAACGCTTTAGAACGTAAATTTAGACAAATAGACGGTTTACGCGAAAATTATAATAAAACAATATCTGATTATATTAATAAAGGTTATTTGTCACAGATGCCCGATTCTGAATTGATGAATGAGGGATACTATATTCCGCACCACGCAGTCGTTCGACCGGACAAGGATAGCGTTCGCGTGGTTTTAGACGCTAGTTCTAAAACGCATACTGGGGTGTCTCTCAATGACGTACTCCACGTCGGACCTAACCTGCAGGCCGATTTGTTTTCATTGTTATTAGATTTTAGGGTCTTTCCCGTAGCGATGACCGCTGATATAAAACAATTTTTTCTCCGCATTGGTGTAAATGAACACCATCGTAAATATTTACGGATATTATATCGGTTCAACGATAATGAGCCTATCCGCACTTATCATTTTAACTGCGTCCCGTTCGGACTAAAATCGAGTCCTTACTTAGCTATGCGTTCATTGCGTAAAGTGGCATCCGACCACGGCGACCGCTTTCCTAACGCTTCTAAAGTTATAGAAAGTAATTTTTTTATGGATGATTATGTTCAATCCGTTCCTGATGAAAATACCGCAATAAGTCTTTCTCATGATCTAATTGACCTATTAAAATTGGGTTCATTTGACCTTGTCAAATGGGCTAGTAACTCACCCGCTTTATTAAATACGTTACCTTATTCGCAACACTTGCCTGTGGATCTTTCCAATAAAGACAACATTAATCATAAAATCCTCGGTTTGTCCTGGGAACCTTTCGTTGACACGTTTGCGCTAACTACTGTCGCCGTTGATACAAAATGCACTAAACGCACAATTTTGTCGTTAGTCGCCCGCTTATTTGATGTACTCGGTCTGGTTGCACCCGTTGTGTTATACGCTAAACTTCTAATTAAAGAACTTTGGTTGTGTAAAATCGACTGGGACGAATCGCCTCCGGAATCTATACAAAATCGCTTTGCCGCGTTAATAAAAGATTTTTTCGCGCTCGCGACTTTGACTGTTCCGCGCCATATAGGTGTCCGCTTGGGCTGTATAGTGAACATCGTGGCTTTCTGTGATGCAAGTCTCAGCGGCTACGGTTGCTGTGTTTATTTGCACGTGACTGACGCCGCAGGTAATATTACGGTTCGTCTATTTTGCGCAAAATCTAAAGTATCTCCCGCTAAAATCACAACATTAGCTCGTTTGGAACTTGTTGCCGCTCTTCTACTTTCGAAATTAGTTCGAATTGTCAACGACAGGTTGACCGCACGAGGTGTCCCTGTTGCCGAAATTTATTGTTTTTCCGATTCTACAATTGCGCTCTCTTGGATCCATTCTTCTCCTCACCGCTGGTCTATATTCGTGAGCAATCGCGTGGCCAAGATTCAAGAGAATTTACCGCCTAAATGTTTTTACCACGTGTCTGGCAAGGAAAATCCCAGCGATTGCTTGTCTCGCGGTATGCTGCCCTCTCAGCTGATCGCCCACTCACTCTGGTGGGACGGTCCCGCGTGGCTTCGTAAGCCATTATCAGAATGGCCTATTGTTCCATTAGCACCGCAAGATAACGAAACGCTTCCAGAAATCAAGTCTTGTAGTAAAACGCTTGTCGCAGCGGTTCAATGTGAGCCCTCCGTTTTAGATAAATTACAAAAACGCGTTGGTTTTTGGAACAAATTACTTCTTATATTTGTTTTTATCCTAAAATTTACGAAACGCTTACCAGGTAATAAACCTGTAATAAATTTAAATACCGCTGAAATATTTATTGTTAAAGCCATTCAACATATACATTTTTTTCAAGATGTTCAGGCGCTTAAATCTGGCGAATTACCGTCAAAGAAGTTGCAGAACTTATCAGTGTTCTTAGACACGAATGGTGTTCTCCGCGTTGGTGGTAGGCTTACCAAGTCTGACCTACCCTTTGAAGTTAAGCACCCCGCTCTTCTCCCAAAACATAATTGGATAGTTGATCTAATTATTAATCACTATCACTATACTAACTGTCACGCAGGCCCCGGACTTCTTATGTCCATTATACGTCAACGTTTCTGGATTTTGGATGCAAGGACAGTAATACGCGCTCGTTTTCGTGAATGTAATGATTGTTTCCGCTTAAATCCAAAGAACTCAACGCCAAAAATGGCTGACTTACCCGCGTACCGCGTTCGCGATGCTAAGGCGTTCGTGCATACCGGTGTCGATTTCGCCGGCCCTATAAGTTATATTCCCATTCGACGTAGGGGACAACGCTCGCAAAAGGCATATATCTGCCTTTTTGTTTGCCTAGTTACAAAGGCAATTCATATAGAGTTGGTCTCAGACCTAACGTCCGATTCCTTCCTTGCAGCTTTCAAAAGGTTTATTTCACGCCGCGGGCCAGTATCCGTAATGTACTCGGATAATGGCACTAATTTCATTGGCGCCAAAGCGAAACTAGATGAAATGTATCATTTACTAATAGACTCAAAATTCCAATCTGATGTTAAACGGGAACTTTTAAATCAACGTATAGAATGGAAAACGATTCCCCCTCGCGCCCCCCACTTCGGAGGAATGTGGGAGTCTAATATTAAAAGTATTAAAACGCATATGTATCGAGTGGTAGGTAGACAACTTCTTACTTACGAAGAATTGCTAACAATTTTAGTACAGATAGAGTGTATATTAAATTCGCGACCGCTTAGCGTTCTATCGTCTGACCCGCACCCGGATGTGCTTACCCCCGCGCATTTTTTAATGTCTACCCCATTACGTTACTTACCTTCATCGGAATTAGCCGAAGAACGCATGCCGCTAATCAAACGCAAAGAACTTTTGGATCAACTTGTCCTATCTTATTGGAACAAGTGGAGAGTTGAATACTTGCACACTCTGCAAGTACGTCAAAAATGGCGTAATCCAGAACGTTCGGTTGAAGTAGGTACAGTGGTTATCGTCGGTAATGATAATACACCACCGCTATATTGGCCTTTAGGGGTTGTAACTGAGGTTGTTCCCGGCTCAGATGGAGTGGTTCGAGTCGCTTTTGTCAAAACTAGTACTGGCACTTACAAACGTCCAGTTACTAAACTATACCCGCTTTCTACGCAATAATGTAACATTTATATTGAAAATAAACAACACTAATTTAAGTTTCGAAATAAATAAACCTCAATTTGTTGTTGATTTGAATGCAATTCATTGATAATTTACCGCTTACATAAATTAAACGCTATAATTACAGTACCGATTATGGTTTCCGCTATATATGTCTGATCTCAACCCCCATGTTTCTAGATTATTATTTTATACTTGTTGAAAGTTTTGGAAACTTTCAAGGCGGGGAGCATGGTTTGGCGATTATTTAACATCATTTAATTTCACTCAAAAAAGAGGTTTGATTGGTGAACTGCTCTTTTGCGCCACCTGGTGTGATATCTGTGAACCTGCCGGATGGCCAATCTGCCACGGTCCCAATGCCGTGAAGAATGACAAAACAAAAGAACATTTTGGCGGGCTCTCGTTTTTTGTTTATATATAAAATAAAAAGGTCTCTGGAACGCATGAAAATAAATTATAATTCTCCTCCGCTAATTAATAATTAAATATTGGACTTCGTGTCTTTTTACGCTTTATTCGCTACTATAGTGTGTGTGAAGTGCATCTTTACAAACCCGCCATAAGATACAGAAGATTGTTGATTTATGTAACGGACTATTTGGACAATTGGTGACCGGTCGTGTCGGCTCCTGACCGTCGTGTCTGAAGGTGGATGAGCGGAGGAACATCAGGTAAGCGCTTGAGGCATTGCGCCATGTTTTGCCCTTTACTGAGTGTATTCATTATTTGATGTTAACCTCTCCCTAAGCCGTCGTTATCAACCCTATATAGAAACCGTTAGATCCCCGCATTTTCAGTGGTAGCTATTTACACGCTTCACCACATACTATGTATATGCGAAAAGACTTTTCCCCAACCTTATATTTCCGTTCTTCCTGCTTCATTCTCAACAATAAATCAAACAACTAGATACTATGTGCCACTACCACGATAGTTTTTGTGCATAAGCCAAATCGCGAACGCCGAGCGTAGGTATGAAAAATGAAGTATATACATGTTTACTTCTGTAGGTTGTGTGTGTTTTGTGAAAGCCCCGCCGTCGGTTATGTTCGGCTCGGTTCCAGACCACACTGTTGGAAACCGCCGACCGCCATTCCCAACTGTATACACGGTTTATGATTATAGAATTTATGCATTTTTCAATACTATTTTTATACTTATGATAAATTTTAAATTGAGAATTCACTTGAGGCCGAGTTAATTTTTGGAATATTTTTCTATTTCATCGTGCTTAAAAATTGCATTTTCTTCTAAAGCATAGAAGTCAGTTTTCAAATAAAATAAACTCGGACTCACTCGGTCGGACTCGCCCACCGAGGATTCCGAACAAATTTGTAGGTACCTACCTAGCTAGCAGTGGCGAAGGCATACCGATTCCCATCGGCTTCCCTTTAAAATATTTTGGGTACGGCTTTTATTTTGACCCCCCGCCACTGCTACCTAGGTACATAATATTATAAATAGTTCAGGAATTGAGTCTCGCAGTTTTTTCAGAAGTTTCCCGAAATTCAGTTTCCAAAACTTAAGACAAAATTTTTCATGATTTAATTGCAAATATCTAGTTTTCAGTTTTTTTCCTGTACTTATAGTAAAAGACGACACTACTTGCCAAATTTCATAGTTCTAGGTCAACGAAAAGTATCCTATGAATTTTGATTCCCTTGAAGTTATCGAAGCATACCTTTTTGCGACATAAACGGTTATCATTTTTTTATGTTAATTTACAAGTTTCAGTTTTTACCCCTTCAACCTGCGAACATATAAAACACTTCAACAGACTGCTGACCTGAATATATGGTTTTATAACTTTTTAATTTTGCATTTTACAATGCCATTTCTTATGTGATAAATATGAAAAAAACAACTTGTCTCATGTCACCCTGACGGGATAATTTTATATGGTTTTAATTTCAATTCGATACCTCCACGTGTTCTCGAGATAAATGACGACAGACGGACAGACGGACAGCAAGGTAATCCTATAAGGGTTCCTTTTTTTGTTTAGAGGTTCGGAACCCTAAAAAGGGCTCATCGGCATAATATTTAATAGCCCACCCCATTATTTTTATACAAACATGCTCACTTAGTGACTTAAACATAAAAATGACAATTATATATCTCTGCAAAGATCTGTATGCATGTTTAGGTTAAGCATTCGACTGTCCAATGGGCACGTTAGATGTGTAGATGTGCCGGTGAGTTTATATTACTTACCAAAATAGTAATTGTAAAGTTATTAACCTTTTTGAAGTTTTCTTCTTCTTAAATTAAAAGCTGCGCTCTTGTCGGTGGAGTATTTTCTATTCTTTTCTTTTCTCTGCTAACGACTTCACTTCCTGGTACGACACAACATTAGTCTTCTTTTGGTCCAGCTAATTCCTTCCATTCTTCTCCATCACCACATCAATGCCAAATCAGAGGCCTTATAGGCGGCTTGATAAACACTGACACTAGAGGTGGCCACTCATACGATAAGAAAAAGAAGACCACACCTCGAAAGTCTTCAGTCATTCTTCATCTCATTGGGTCAGCGTCCTCGTTTTGAAGAGTATAGTACAAAATTTGTAAGGGCAATGTGTTTTAAAATAGCTCCTTCCGTAATTCCAGCCTATTTGAGTAAAACAGCCGGGTTTGTGGTCGCCGGGACGAGTTGCGGTTACAACAAACTTGGCTGCAAAATAGTTTTGTTGACATAAACACAGAGGTTTTCACAAAAGAACAATTTTAATTGGAAACCTATAACATCCGTACCTACGACCTAGTCAAATTAACATTCCGTTTTCGGATGAAAAGTGTACAGTCTCAAAGATTTTGCGATCCTAAACTCAGCATACAGAAACAATGCTTAGTATCGGCAATAGTTTCTCTGGAATTATGGCAATAGAAGGTCCACTATTCGTGAGTCTTTGTTTAATTTCTCATGAATTTTCCTTGTTTTAAAGAGTTTAAAGAGGAAAGATTTGAAGAAGAAGATACCACCAGCTTGGGACCCTCCTATCCATAAATTAAAGTCTCAACTCATATCACATTCTGCAAGACTCAAAGATACTGTTAGCTCTTTTTGTAGATAAATATCAAATATAAAGGTGAAGATAACCATATCTTAATTTTCTTTATAAAGGTGGAAGTCGGCCCGCTTTCGAAGATGTCTTGACAGCTTCTTTCTTCGAAGGTCCTCCCAAATAATAAATATTTAAAATAATAAACACATCAAATATCAATAATATAATAATCAATAATATTTGTTGCCATAGTAAATGTCTTACCGTATCTGAACGAAAAAATATATTAACTTTTCGAGGGTAGACTTATAAGTAGCCAGTCATCCCGTGACCACGGCAGCTGAAAAGGTGCCGAAACGCCGGGAAAATCTAAATACCCCTAAAATAAAAAACACGATTGCATAAAATTTTCTCGATAGAAAAAATTGCGAAGTTGCCTCCAAATCACTATAATTAACACGATAAACTGCTAGTATTCAAGTTATACATTAAAATAAAGCTTGGAACTTTTTAGTATAATTACACTATAGATAGGCAGGGCTTATGTTTTATATTTTTTTGTAAATAACCTTTAAATATTCCGGACCGGCCGAATGGGGCCGGAGAATTATATAGTTATATAGTACGCGAGTCATCATATTGTAGATTTTCCTTATTTCGGGAAGCATAACGCTTTGGAGTACGCCATTCTTCGGCAGTGACTTCGGCAGGTCTTTTGGAATTGAGACTGCTGCTTGATGATGAGCGTACTAAATATCTTTCCATTACGACGGTTTCCCACCTATCGACCGCTTGTGATCGATAAAATGACGTCGCATCACTAGATTGGTAACAAAAACTTTGAAGACCGATAAAACGCACTAGCACACGAGCTCACGGGACGAACGTCGCTGAAAACCATTCATTTAATTATTTATTTTCTATGGAGTTTAGATCTGTGTCAGTGTCAGTGAAGCAGAATTTGCTTTTAATTTTTGAAGGCAAGAAAACTTGCTAAATGCAAATTCCATAGAAAATAAACAAATTAATGAATTTTCAGGGAATTCCCTTAGAAATATTACTTTAGCACGCTTTTTAAAAATCAAACGTTTGTGAATACGGGGGTACCTCAGATTCTGATGAAAACTATGTTCCCTTAAGGGCGCGCTCTAGGCCAAAAGCAAAAGTAAAACTGCAACGGCGAACTGCAAAGTAAATGCTGCCTTATTTATATGAGAAATAAGGCAGCATTTAATAAATAATTCTCCGGCCCCATTCGGCCGGTCCGGAATGAAGAAATGAAGGAAATTCTTTTTTTCAAGGATCATCATCATCATCATCATCAGCCTGTAAAGGTTATTACCAAAAATTATAAAACATAAGCCCTGCCTTATCTATAGTGTAATTATAGTAAAAAGTTCCAAGCTTTATTTTAATGTATAACTTTAATACTAGCAGTTTATCGTGTTAATTATAGTGATTTGGAGGCAACTTCGCAATTTTTTTCTATCGAGAAAATTTTATGCAATCGTGTTTTTGAGTAACATAGTCACTGTTAGTCCTGTAGTTTGCTGCATCTTAATTTGAAATTCAGTTTTTCATTAATATTGATATTACAGACGATCATGTAAAGCAATCTGATTTTCGTTGGCCTGTAGCGGGCCCCTAAAACCGCAAAGTATATTTGCGGTCACAAACGTTGATTGCAAGATTGTGTATCGCTGTTTTCTCTTTGACTTCTCTTTGGTTGTACCAACTGCAAAAAGTGACGTTACTATTTTAATCTAGTTTTGGAATAAGTAACACAATATTTTTATAATTTTATTTCAAGGGAGCTAGTACCAAAGTGGGCACGTAAATTTACTGATACTGATACACACAGTTTTCTTTCCATCCACGAGTTTTTTACAAGCTTCTGCACATATTCGTATTACTCTTTATTTTATAAACTAAGAGAACAGCGAAAAAGTCTTCAAAAACATTAATATTTTTTTTGCAAATTCATAAAAAAGATTTTTTTCGTATCCTTTAATGTAATTTCCAATCCAAGATGGTGGTAGGTATTTTTTCGGGATTTTTGGTTTGTCTCAGTGCCAAAATCTGAGCAACTTATGATAAATTTTAAATAGAAAAATATTGGCAAAATTAAATTTGCCACAAGGAAATTCTCAGATGGTAATCGAACCCACGACCTTTGGGAATCCGGCCCACTGCTCTAACCACTGAGCTACCGAGACTGAGCCACTGTTATCAGTGAAGTTCATCTAAATCATTCAATATTCAAATAATTATTTCGAATGTTCAACTTTCAACCTGTAAACACAGAAGCTATTATACTTACAGCCGGCTGTTAGACTAAGCTGTGCAAAACAGCGTTTGAATGTACAATTTTAAAATCATTTTGAATCTTTGTTATTATATCCTAAAATCTAATCAAAGGCTACACCAGACAGAAAGGTTTATCGGAAAATGACTTCACCAGTACCGCACTAAAATTAAGTTTCATATAGCAGTAAAGTGTTACCGACGAAAACAGGATGTTACCGAGATTACTATAACTCATTTCAACAAAGAAGTATGTGTTGAATGGCTTAGCTCTGCTTTTGGTATAATTTCATACTTACTAATTACCTACAAGATGCTTCCTTAGCATTACTTTCAAACTAAGACAGGATCTCATCGTCATTATTGTCAGTCGCTCGACACCCCCAAACATTTGTAAGGAAGGATTGCTGGACCGATTTGGATGAAATTTGGCACATAGATAGTTTACAGTCTATATTAAAACTCATAATACATTTATCTCAACATTCCCTCGGGAACGGTAATCACGCGGTCACCACAAAGAAATGTTAAAAATACATCCCGAATAAGTAGTTAAAATTATTTTCCTTCAATTGATATAAATAAATCAAATTAGCTCGCCCGCCATCACATTTCCTATCCAAAAGGATCTTATCATTCATTTTCATTCTTGTACCGAATTACTGTAGATCTGTAAGTATGATAAGTTTATAAACATACATACATTTTTCTTTTATTTAGACATTGTGACTTATTCTATGTGATATAGTTGATGTTATAAAAACTTTTTATAAAAAAAATGAAAACCGACTTCATAACACTAAAAAGCAAAAAATAAACCTTTTGGAGTCGGTGCCAGCCAAACCATTCTAATAGGTTTATATAAACAATAATAGGTTTATTTTTTGCTTTTTAGTGTTTTGAAGTCAGTTTTCATTTTTTTTATAAAAAGTTTTTATTTCACAGTTTTTAAAGGTTGATTCATGGTTTTATCTCTGTAAATGACGAACTTTCATATAAAATTTCATCCCCTAATTCAACCCCTTCCACCCCCTTTTTTGTAATATAAAGTATTGACTAATTTTTTCCAAAATATCAAATGCTTAAATAGAAAGTTTCACGGTTTAATCTCTGTAAATGACGATTTCATACAAACTTTCATGCCCTATTTCCACCCCTTCCACCCCTTTTTTCCGGGATTGAAATGGGACCACACGGCAAGCACTAGCTTTCGAATAAAAAAAGAATCATCGAAATTGGTCCTCCCAGTAATAAGTTATGAGGACACACACAGAAAAAAAAAACAGTCGAATTGAGAACCTCCTCCTATTTTTTTTGAAGTCGGTAAAAACTAGCAGCAGCCGGCGTCTGGTTATTTTTTTATTTCCAATGGGTTCGCTCTTTTACCTAATCTAGCTAGTGGGCTAAGACCGGATCTGCGGGGGAGCGAGCTAGGCCAGAAGCTAGCCTATGCACAATTGAGTGAGAGAGAGAGAGGGAAAGTGTGTGAATCTGCCCGACTATTAGTAACTTATAACATCAGCTGCAGAACACAAATAATTTTATTGTGCGGTAATCGAACTCACTACCTCTGCGTAGAAGGCGGGTGTCCAATTAACACGAACAAAATAATTTTACATATAAGTATATTTATTTCATTAACCTCAGTTCAATTCGTATGTAGTCCTAATTTATACCGATATCAGTAAATATTCCAAGTCCCAAGTGGGGAGTCCTGGGGCCTACCGCCATCGCTTAGCGCAGTGTTGTTTCAATCTTACCATACTATTTCGTACTACGAATCTTGAGTAAGCTTGTTTTATGCCGGAAGTTTTTTGAGGTCTTCGCTCAATCACCGCCTCCAAAGTGTGAAGTGTGTCAAAATGTGACAACTCCATTCAAAACAAAACGTTCTTTTGACATGATAGTTTCTAGAAGATGATGGTAGGCTGCTGGTATAAGAGTAAATACCGAAGGCCAAACGAAGGCCAGAGCACGAGTCAGGTCCTGAGGGAAGACCGTTTTGTTATTGACTTATTGGTTTCATTTAATATAATAAATAAGTTTTTGCTTTGAATAGAATAGAATAGAAAAACTTTTATTGGCCTAACACATACACACACACATGACATATTGAAAACAGAAGTTAAAAATAAAGCAAAAAAAAAACAAAAATTTAAACCGAACTACATAATACAACATATTTATACTTAATTATATACTTAACCTAAATACAAATAAAATTTGTGGTGTGACAGGCTAATCAGGACCCTGCGTCAGCATTATGCCATTGCGGCGCAGTAATCGTCACACCGCAACGGCGCTGGTATTCTGGCATGGCATGTACGAGTACACTCTACCATATTAACAAAAGTATACAAGTTGACATATGACAAGCTGTCACTGTCAGTTATCAGAAAAAAGGATACTATTAACCACAAATTATATTATTATTAACAACAATCAAAAACAACAAACTTACATAAATTATCAGACGGACTTGTGTTTTAATTTCATTATTGTAAAGTTACTTATTTGTTTGAATAACAACCCAAAAGAATATTGCACATCACCACTGCCATTAGCCAAGGAAATTACAAGTTGTGAATTTACCACTTTAGTAGACATTGCATCAGCCTTGCATACAACGAATGCTAAATGCTAAAATGCTTTGCTAAATGGATCGTCCTGTATTCACGCTTACTGCAACAACAACAACAAAAAAGAACTTGTATTGTACCTATCTATCGGACTGTCTATCGGCACGGTCCTCCATCTGCTGTCTTTGTATTTACTATAGAATCAATAGTAGTATTAATATTTCACTATGGTTAGTAATTTTGTTCGGTTTTTAGACTTCTAAACTCTAAAGTTTAGAAAAGTCTTATAATCCCTCTCTGTCCGTCCGTACGTACGTATGTATGTACGCATCGAGATCTCAGAAACCATAAGAGATAGAGACAAACGGTCAACGGGAATGAGTTTAGGACACCTTGGACATGTTTCAAATGTAATTTTTTTTTTTTTTTTTTTTTTTTGTTTTTTTTTTTTTTAGTTTCTACACTACAAAACAATAACAACTGTCACGTGGTTTAGAAGTCTATTTTGTGCCTGCTAACTAGCAGGCGCTGCTAACTTGTTTAAACATACGTAGGCACTTGATTTGTTGTAAAATATAAATATGTTGTAGTAAAGTAATTTTGTAAGTGCATAGGCTTTTTAAAATTATGTTATTCGAGTATGTAGTGATGATGATAGTGTACGAATAAACTTTTCTGGTTTCTGTTACACTACATAGCATAAGAAATAAAAATGTAAATTTATTGTTAAATATATAAAAAAAATCCGTAGTTTAATTAATAAAAACCTTATAGTACCCGCAGGTTGATTATCTGACTTTAAATCACCAGCATCGAGTTTCGTCGCTGTCATGGCTGTCATATTTTCATACTGTATGACAGTCATAAAGCGACGATAGGTGGTAGCTAGATGATTGGTAGGTAACTTTACGTTTGATAATTGCCGGCTGTAAAATTGCACGCAAATTGACTGCATCTTTATCTGTGACACAGTAATATATATAGTGGTGGTCACAAAATAACGACACTAGCTAATTATGATAGAATCGATGTAACTTTGGAGCCTTGGTGCTCTGCCAAAGATTGACCGAGTTGTGATCTGAATCAACTCAATCAACTCAATGACCATCCATGGAGTGAATGGAGGAGATCCAAATTGCTATACATACCTAACTGATTTGATCAACATTCTAAAAGTTGTAAGGTTCATAGTTTTCAGTTTCAGAATTCCATAAATTTTTATGCATTTTTGCGTTTTTTAAACATATCCATACACCTCTTAGAATGTTGACTAAATCAGTCGGGAGTGTATAGCAATCTGGATCACCTCCATTCACTCCATGGATGGCCATTATCAGATTACAGCTCGGTATATCCTTGGCAGAGAAACAAGATTCCAAAGGTACCTCGATTGTATGAAAATCGACTGTGTCGTTAATTATGTGACCACCACCATAAGTCAATGTGTGACACACTATATTTTAGAATAGGCATGGAACGTTTAATGAATAGCATATTGAATAATCAGAGGAGCTCGATGGCGCAGTGGTTCGCGCGCTTGGTTTGCGAGTGTAGCGGTTAAGCAAGTTTCGCAATGGCCGGTCACGGGATGGGTAACCAGAAATTTAATCTCGAGCTCCTCCGTGCTTCGGAAGGCACGTGGTCCCAGTGTGTTTGCAATTGTTAAAACCAAACTAATATTTGTATCTTTCACTCAGTATACAATACAGGGTGGAAATGAAGTGCATGTACCTGCTATATGAAAACGTTCTTAGTAAACCATCCTTATTTTTTTTTGAAATATTGAACTGCATTAACGGAATTTGTTAAAACGTACAGCCAGCAGGAAAATTATCGGTTTTCAAAAAAAATAATTATGCCAATCGATCCTGTTTCTCATGAGGACCAAAACACTATAAGACCCCAACTGAGGCATGAGTACTAGAAAAGTCGGAAATCGCAAAAAACGCAAAAACACACTTCTCGCGTTCGCGCCATACGCCGCCATATCCGCTTCACCGACGAGTACCTTTGTTGACGGAACTTATTTTCTTAGCGAATATGTGGAAATACTTTTTGGCGATTTCTGACTTTTCTGGTACTCTTACTTCAGTTGGTGTCATATACCGTTTTGATCCTCATATGAAACAGGATCGATTAGCAATAAAAAGTTTATAAATAAAAAAATCTGCTGACTGTACTTTTTTTTCCAAAATCCGTGAATCCAGTTCAATATTTCTCAAAAAATTAAGGATGGTTTCCTAAGAATGTTTTCATGTAGCTATAACCGTTAAGGTACCTGCCCTTCGCGCTCCGTTTTAAATTTCCACCCTGTATAGTTTGGAAAAGCTTCGCTTTTCGTCAAACATGGACGTGCCACCACTGCATATATATAACGTCATCGGTAGCTGTTATTTTGCGCAATTGCTCTTATTGGGAATCGCTTTTAACCCAGTTAGGTGACACGCTCGGTCGAGCCAAAATGTGTTGGTTTTGCACCGAACCAGAGGCAATGCGAACTACCGAGAACCGGAATACACAATTTACAAATACAAAAGTTTGGTCTATCGGAAATGTTAATAATCAATCACATATGGAATGCCTTCACATATTTCCATAATAGACGAAGTACAAATGATATCTAGGAATAATGTGCAGAACAATAATTTGATGTTAAGTCGACTGCACAGCAACATGTTGACTTTGTGACTTTATGACGTGTGTAACAGTTAAGCATGATCTACTGCACACTGTAGTCCTAACTAAAAATAAGACCTACATTGACATCGGAACTCTGTGGTTGAATGCTAAAGGTAACGCATAATGTCAACATCAAAAAGAAACAATCCTAAACCTAATATTATAAATGCAAAAGTGTGTTTGTTTGTCCTTCCTTCACGCCTTAAATAAGCAACCAATCGACTTGATTTATGGCTTATAGTTAGATAGTTGAAATGACGGAGACCAACATAGCCAACTTTTTATCCCACGGGAAGCGTCTGATGACCACTATAAGATGGCATTAACTAACACATTGCGCAAAATGTTCTCAAAAAAGTTGAAAATTCATTCCCTTCCATCAAGAAAACGATAAAACCCTACCTACATCATACATTTCTACTTCGCGAATACCGTTTTTCTCCAAGAAACTTTAAGTACAGCTAATCTTTGCCGTAACTTACAAGCAAACTTTCGACTTCAGATAACAGAAAAAACTTCTGTAAGTCCCAATCCCTTCCTTATTCGACAATAATCTCGCAAATGTTACCATTTCACGCATAATAATGCTAAAAGTTTTTGAGTCGTTCTCGTAAAACGCAATGGAACATGTTTTATTTTATTAGGTATACCCCTTTCGATATCGTTGAAGCAAAGTTTTGTTACAGTCACCGCCTCTATGGTCTAGTGGTAACAAACACTGGTATCAGACCCAGGGGAAATGGGTTCGATTCCCAGGGGGTACATATTGTATTCGGTTTGGTTGGTGGTAGGACTTGTTGTAAGTCCGCCTGGCTAGCTACCACCATCTTATCTAAGCCTGACGCCATAACAACAATGTTTTCAGCATTGTTGTGTTCCGGCAGTTAGAGATAAGATAGCCAGTTTCTCAGTGATGAGAATTCCGGGAGAGGCTCGATACCATCTTCAGCCTTATCAATACTTAACATCAGGTATGATGAAGGCTAAGAGTCTCCCCGTAGTTCATAAAAAAGTCAATCTGCATTTTAAGACGCTGTACGGAAAAAAGTAGTTAGAAATGTTACAAATCTGGTAATATGAAATATGAGTATTTCTTCATACTTTAGGTATCTAGATTTCTAAAGTTCCAGAAACACGATTTTATGATTTTGCTTCGACACTTTCGTTACGAAAGTCAAGTACAATCTCAAATAGGGTTAAATATACTGTTTTATTAGTGGGCGTCGTAAATTATGTAAATTAAATATTTAACATCGTGACGTTTCATTTCTCTTTAAATCGCTTTACTTAGTTATGTACTACGAAATGATTTCGATTTTTTTTCCCCTAATTTTCTCATTGCTATCTCGCTTCAGTTATATAGCTTTTTCTATTTAGATTAAGAGCAATAAAAGTAATACGATACGACGAATTTGGTTTAGTGGTTCACCTGAGTGTTACTTTGGGTTTTTTTAATTGTTATGTTATGGCGCTTTCTTCTGAGTGGTCTTTCTGCTTTCACCAACACGTTTTGAGAGCAAACGTGTTGGTGACAAATGGTGAACAATTTCAGAGAATATTACTCTCCACCGAACAGAAGTCGTCAACTTTTGTGTTGACAGTACGTGCTGGTGACATAAGTTGTCAAGAATAGTAGATACGATGGCATTAGATAAGTATTTTGTGTCACGTTGGGTACCTCAATGCACTTTTTCTTATTAAAAGAGTTTTCCGGCCCTGGCTTCTACCTCAATGCACTGGGTAGCGATATGCACTGGGTAGCGATATGCACTGGGTAGCGATATGCACTGGGTAGCGATATGCACTGGGTAGCGATAACCACAGAACAAGGAAGAAGATTAGAAAGTGCTTGTAGGCGGGGCAGGCGCCCCGTAAATATGAGCAAACTTGAGTATATTAAATTATTTGTCATAATATTTTGATATTTTTAAGAAATTAATTATAGTTTTTAAATAATTGGCAATATCATTAATAATAATAAAAAGCGTCTGTAACGCTTCACCACGCGTATTTAGTTTATTAAATGTCCGACTTTAACATTTCCCCATGCCAATATGGCAATGTTTTATAAACATATATTTCTGCTCTTTCAGATTTATTTACTTAATATTTGTTATTGTAATGTTAATGTTTCAAAAGTCATAATTATTTGAATGTTATTTAGATTATAATGTATCTAACAACGCCATTATGTGAGAATGATTCAAAAACTAGAATAATGTGTCGAGACAGTAGTCTTGTTCGAGCAGTCACCATATAAGTTAGGTAATGTTTTATATTGTTTTCTTGCTGTTTTAAATGTATTGTAATTACTGATTATGTGTGACTGCTAGGAGACATCACCTAGGTGCCGTGTAGTGACGGCCTAAGAATACAAGTGTCACCACTCCCTTACATGTCGTAAGAGTCGACTAAAAGGGTCGACGCATTGAAAACCTGTGCGAGAGAAGGAAAATTTGAAACAAACCCTCTACCAACCCGTCTGGCCAGAGTGGAAGTAGTAGGCTAATAGGCTCTTAAGAACGCCACAATAGGCGAGAGCTAGGAGAGGCCTATGTCCAGCAGTGGACGATCACAGGCTGATGATGGATGATGGATCACCTAGGTATGTTATTTGAAAGTAATATTATAATAACGTTGTCACTTTAGTTTATTCTTTTTGTGTTTAATATCAGATTAAAGTTTAATTTAATGTAAAAGTCTTGAAACAATATATTATTATAGTATTGAATTTGTAGACAATAATGTTATGTTATTTGTAAATATTCCTTTATACTTCTATTTTCAAAAATAATTATTGCAAAAGCATGAAGTGAATGTATTTCAGTTATTTCTTGTCTTTCATTTATATCTGATTAGGTAGGTTTCATTGTTATTCCCAAAACTAGTCTTCATACTTGCCACATTTCCTTCATAAATCTAACACGCTCATAGATCGTCCGAAACCTGCGATCGCGTCGCTTAGTAGCTCGAAAACCACGACTGAGTTTGTGTCGTAAAGCACTGCGTCTTAAATATTGAAAAATGCCGCCTTGTGCTATAATTACTTGCAAAACGAGAAGCCAAGTTTGCAAAGTAGCCAAGGCCAATTTCAATTAGTAAAACTTCTCAATCTAATAATATTTCATTGACCTTTTTCCTAGTTCTGTGGCGATAACTTGTTACCCGCGTAAATATAGACCATACTATATATTGCAATAGTTTTTTTTTTATAAGAAAAATAAAGATCTCGCTCCATGAAGACAACCTACGACCCACAATAAATTAAGTACTTAATAAATATAAAAATGTCAATGTTAGAAAGATCAATATAATCAAAACAATAACAAAATTCTGTAAAATCATTAAATATGAATGCCCAGAGAAATAAGCTTAAAAAAACATCAAAGAAAACTTCCCTCTTTGTGTATTATCATAATTAAGTTATTACAGAAAGCTTTTTCCTGCCTGTTAAATATTAACAACGCAAATTAGCTGCAAACAATTTTAATTTTGTATTTCCGATGTAATTTTCTCAAGAAACGACATTAACTTGATACAGTCAACAGCACGCACGGCTTTACTCTTTGACCTTGAGAGCGCCCTTACGTCGCTCGTAATAGCGGCGATTTTCGTAGTGCAAATGGAAAGCCGTATATGCTGTTGACTGTACTTCGTTTAGTAACTTTGGTACTTCGTTAATTTAATTAGTATCAGACTAAGTTAGGCACTACGACTAGATCTTCATCTACTTACAAAGGTGAAAATTTGGACGTTTAGGTGTTTGGCAGGCTGATTAACCAGTTATAGTCGCTGTCATGGCTGTCATATTTTCATACTGTATGAGAGCCATAACAGAGACGAAATCTAGTTGCTAAGGGATTTTTAGTCAGTATATGCCAGCGGGTGTTTGTTGCTCAATCACGCGAAAACTGTAAAACTAAGCAGGGACGAACAGGTAATTTATAGCCTGGATTGAAATATAGGATTCATTTTATATTCCCATGAGAACGGGAACTACCGTGGGTTAGTTAAAAACCGCGGGCTAGTAACAAAAATATGTATTATTATCAAAAAGCTTACCTATAATAAATTAATCCTTTTCAAAAGATCTCAAAGATTGATGTTATATTGAACGATTCCAGAACAATTTTTGATTTTTTGATTTTTTTTTTAGAAGTATTTGTAAAACTTATTATTAAACAAACTACTTTTTGTGGGGACCAAAACGTAAAAAAGTCGCTGTTACAGAAAACATTTGAATTGACACTTTTATAGTACGTTGTAAACTAAAAAATCATCGAAATAAATTTCATTGTGCGATCTTATTCATTTTAAGCGCTCGTAGCGGTACGTTTGGCAGGTTATCTTCGATCATGTTTGTTAAGCAACGTTCGGTCCGGTCACAAGGTGTTGGATGGGTAAACGTAAAGTAGCATTACAACAGAGCGCTTCCGTGTTTCGGAAGGCACGTTAAATCGTCGGTACATGTCATCTTATAACAGTCTTTAAGCCAAGTCTGAGGTCTTATAGGTATGCGGCTTGATAAACTTTGATACCAGAGGTGGGCACTAATCCTCATACGATAAGAAAGAAAGAAAGGTTTTTTTTATTTTGATTTTTTATTACGTATTTCATAATCACCATTTCTGTTTTCACTCCGTTCATCATGCAAACTTTCTAAATTCCAACAGACCGGCCTACTAAATAGTCCAATTTTCAAGGCATAGCCATTGATAGTTATACAAAAATATCCAGTGACGTCAACTGGCAATTTGTTAGCTTCGCTCGAAACTAGAGCGCGAAATAACAAGGGCTAGTAAATTGGAATTTATAGTCGAAATAGGCGATTTAAAAGGTTTATTGAATATATCGTGTTTTAGAACCTTATTTTTTTAATATACGACGATGAGACTCTTAGCCTTCATCATACCTGATGTTAAGTATTGATAAGGCTGAAGATGGAAGCGAGCCTCTCCCGGAATCCTCAATCACTGAGGAACTGGCTATCTTATCTCTTACTACCGGAACACAACAATGCATGGCGTTAGACTTAGAAAAGATGGTGGTAGCTAGCCAGGCGGACTTCCAACGAGTCCTACCACCAACCAAACCGAATACAATATGTACCTCCGCTGGGAATCGAACCCGGGACCCCTGGGTCTGATACCGGTGGTTGTACCACTAGACCACAGAGGCGGTAATAACAAATATGTACGGCAGAGCAATCAATTGATAAACCTTTTTTTTAAATTACTATGCGATTCAGATAAGAAAAGGCCGGGCCGTTGGCTAACTTCAGGCGCGAAATTACGGTTTGCAAAAAGTATTAATTATGTAACACTATTTTTTTTACAGATAGGACTTCGCTACAGTCAAATTTAGATATTGTCATGCATGATGATAGTAATTTCACAAAACTTTTATACATTGTGAAACTTAATACTTACACGTTCATTTGTTGATGAAAATAAGTGTCGCGAACTTAATTTGATGCCATAATTACAATACATCTTTACAGAATTTTATAAAATTTTTCCTTGATTTCTTTTTTTGCATACCGTATTAAAGTGAAATTACCAGTATGACGCCGCAAAATGGTGCATGTTTCATCCTATTCTTATTTGGATGGCATAGTACTAGCGGCTGTTTCACATTCGTGATTCCCTTTACCGTGAAAATAGCGGGATAAAAAGTATTTAACGTTTTAATCCAGACTATCTACTATCTCTGTGCCAAATTATATCCAAATCTGTTCAGTAGTTTAAGCGTGAAGTAACAAACAAATAAACAAACAAACTGATATACTTTCGCATTTATAATATCTATTAGTAGGATAAAATATAGACGATATAACTAAATGGTTTTGGGAATGTGTCTTGTTTTAGAACCTTAATAACAATGAGGTACGATGTAGGAATCAATTGATAAAGCTTTTAAATTATAAAAGGTACTTTTGAGTTATTTTAACGACAAGTATGAAGTAGTATAAGCATGAAATTTATGTAATAAAGTTATTCAGAAATGGTCAATTTCTGTTTCTATTACAAGTACCATCGATTATTTATACAAATATAGTGAAATACTGAATCGCTAAATACAGTGTACATACAAACAAACAAATTTTATTAAAGAGTTTGTTTTCAATTTAGACAACAAGGGGTAGTTTGCTTGCTCATTTGATATCCAAAGGGAATATTTAGGGATAAAAGATTCCCTAAATGAGCTGAAAATAAAAACCCTTTTTATCAATTGGGATGACATGTTTTAGCAAAATTATGTCTGGACTCTGGACACAAACCTGTGTTAAATGATAAATTTTAATAAGTAGAAGAATTATGTGAAAAAAAATCGTCTCAGCTCACAAGTTTTTCTCAGACGGGAGTTTTTCTAATATTTTTCTATTAAAAAGTATTAAAATATTTTTCTATTAATATTAAAATTTAAGATAAATGCAAAAACTAAAAATCATAAGTCGTAATTAGATGACAAGCTCGGTGGCGTAGTAGCTAGCGCGTTCATCCTGCGTTTGTGGCGGTTTCGCAACTTTCGCTATGGTCGATCACGGGATGGGTGACCAAAAATGTATCACCTCCAACTCCTCCGTGCTTCAAAAGACGCCGATGGTTCTGGCTGCATTTGCAGTCGTAAAAATTCATTAATCTCCATTGGACCTGCGTTGTTGGTCATAGTCCATTCTTCTTTAATGATAATAATTATTATAATTAGTCATCCCTTGACCACTGCAGCTGACAAGGTGCCGAAACGTCAGAAAACCAAATCCCAAAGTAATGTGCTAACTGTGACATAAGTAGTGCACTTAAAATCCAAAAATAAAACTTAAAAGTGTTTTTATTTCAATGATTGGTCCTCGAAGAAACTTATGATTAGCTTACCTATAATGATAATTTTATATTTTAGTTCAATGTGAAGTAAGTAAAATTACAAAATCCGTTATCACTTAAATCGGTGTTTTACATACGTTAATTAAACAATTAATTTTCACGTCTATTAGAAGTAAGTATGCACTCTTAAGTGGAAAACAAGCTAATATTTGGTTAATAAATGATAGTACTCTAATTGCAATATACTCCAAAGAATATTAACGTCGAGGAATAAATAGATATTCAGTTTAAAATTAAATTCTTCTTTGAGTGCAATAACTTACACAGCCTTTGAACTTTCAAAGTTAAGTCTAGGTGTCAGGTAAAATAAATTATTGTTCGTTTAATGAAATATTTTTTTATTTAATTAAAGTAAAATTTATGAAACAATATTGTAACTTTTTAATTTTGCATTTTACAATGCTATTTGTATGTTATAAATATTAAACAAGAAAATATACTAGAAAAAAAACAATCAATCTCATGTCGCCCTGACGGGATAAAAATGTTGACTATTTTGTATTATTGTAGTCGTTTTTTATCTTTAAATAATAACGCAGCTGTTGAAAGCCATTTATCCAACATAATGATATAATGCATATGATGATTTGGTAAGATTTTATGTTTAAAATAATTTTGTTTTGAAATTTAAACGATTTGTTAAAAAAAAAACTGTCGGTTGCCATCTTCTGGCCCATGGGAAAGTCACATGATCGTACTAAGTAGGTCACAGAAGCTTTAAGTCCTGACTGATAGGAATCGAACTCGTAATCTCTTGCTCAATAGTCCATTAACCCACTACGCGATAGTCAGTCAATATTATTAATAAAATACTAGAGAAACAAAGATGCTTTGAGAAACACCGTCTAACTTAACCGCCTCTGATCAGACCCAGGGCTCTCGGGTTCGATTCCCAGTGGGAGTACATATTGTATTCGGCTTGGCTGGTTGTAGGACTTGTGTAAGTCCGCCTGGCAAGCTGTTACCATCTTATCTAAGTCTGACGCTGGCAACAATATTTGTTTTCCGGCAGTTAGAGATAAGATAGCCAGTTCCTCAGTGGTTCAGGAATCCGGGAGAGGCGATCCCACCTTCAGCCTTATCATTACTAAATATCAGGTAATTATGACGATGGCATCGCGTCTCTCCATGAAAGTCCATGAAGAGAACCTAACTATCCTGGCGCAGAGGCCCATGGGGAGGTTTGACCTTCTCTATATTTCCCCACTGGCTGACCATAGTTCTATACGCGGGATCAATTCTGATAGGATAGTCATAATCGTATCCCAAATCATATTTCAATTGATGTTCTTTTATACTGTAGTACAAGTGAAAAAGAACACTACAATAAAAGGCGATTAAAAAGTATGATCACCAGATCAGAACCATGACCAGGGGCCTGCCGCCATCTCTTAGCGCAGTATCGTTTCAATCTTACCATGTTATTTCGTACTACGAATCTCGTAAAGCAAGCTTGTTTTTTGGCGGATGTATTGCGAGGTCTTCGCTCAATCATCGCCTCCAAAGTGTGAAGTGTGTCAAAATGTGACAACATCAATAAAAACAAAATGCAATCAAAACTTTTTTTTTTATAATTTTGTAATTTTTGCATTTTTTTCAATGCTAATTTTATACTTATGGTAAATTTTAAATAGAAAAATATTGGAAAAAATTAACTCGGCCACAAGTGAATTCTCAGACGGGAATCGAACCCGCGACCTTTGGATATCCGGTCCAATGCTCTATTCCTCGATTCCCGTCTGAGAATTCACTTGTGTCACTATAAACTCAGTTGGCCCAGCCGATCTGAAGATGGCCATGAGACGGCTTAGACCGAAGTCATCGGAAGGTCCCGATGGTATTCCTGTATTTTTAGCTAAGGACTGCAGAACGGTACTTGAGGGACCTCTCTTGTACCTCTTTAACTTAATCTTATCCCACTCTAAGTATCCAGACATCTGGAAAGTTTCGAGAGTCACCCCAGTTTCTAAGGCCGATAGTGGAAATGAGGTATCAGACTTTAGACCGATAGCCGTTTCATCAGTCTTTCCTAAAGTATTTGAAACAATGTTATGCCAGCTGCTAAATAAGCAAACGGAAAGTCTGCTTCACGATAGTCAACACGGTTTTAGAAAGGCTCGATCTACCACTACAAATCTTGTGGCACATCTTGATTACGCTTATGCAGAGTTGGATACTGGTAAACAGGTAGATACCGCCTACTTCGACTTCAAAAAAGCGTTTGACTTGATGGATAATGACATCTTGTTACGTAAGTTGGCGGTAATGGGCTTTGCCCCAAAACTTGTTGATGTTTTTTCAAATTACCTGCGAGATCGGCGTCAATTTGTTAGAGTTGGTGGTTTTCAGTCTGGTGACTATTTTACAAGATCAGGTGTAAGTCAGGGCAGTACGCTGGGCCCACAGTTATTCCTTATCTTCATAAACGATTTGCCGAACAGTGTCACCAGATCAAAATGCCTGTTGTTCGCAGATGACCTAAAACTAAGTTTAGGTATAGGTGACCTATCTGACTGCGACGCACTGCAAAGTGATGTCGACGCGGTGAGGGATTGGAGTGAAGTGAATCGGCTTCCATTTAATACTAGTAAATGTAAAATCATGACATTCACGCGTAAGCGCTGTCCAATAAATGTAGAGTATAATTTAGCTGACGCACCCCTAGAGAGGGTAAGCGACATTCGTGACTTAGGAATAATGTTGGACTCTAGACTAGACTTTCACAACCACGTGACACTTATTTGTAAAAGTGCCAATAAATTGCTTGGCTTTGTCTTACGCACATCGTATCAGTTTAATGGAGTGGGAGTTGCTATGGTACTTTACAATGCCTACGTACGTAGCAAACTTGAGTATGGTTGCATGGGATCCATATGAAGAAAAGTATATCGTCAAGATTGAACGCGTACAGCGTAAATTTGCACGGTGGCTTTACAAGAGGGAATATGGCTATTATTCATATCTGTATCCCTCTCTATTTGTATCTGGAATGGTTGGGTTAGATACCCTGGAACTCAGAAGGGTTATGAAGCTTTTTATACACTATTTGGCCATCATACGAAACAAGATAGATAGTCCAACGATCTTGAGTAAAGTAGAGCTATTTGCTCCCAAGCGTCTATGTTGGGATACGGAGGGGACGGTGGCTCCAAGGCGACTTCCGCGACTTTTGAGGAGGCCCACCACGCGCACTAGCTACGCCGCGCACGCGCCCACCACTCGTGCTTTGCGTCTCATTGGAGATATGCTCGTTCAACACTTTGAGGTCGACCTATTTGCGGACTGTTTTGGCCAATTATGTAATAAGGCACTAGTATACATAAGTGGTACCATAAAATGAGTTCCCTGGTTGTTTAGTTTTGACATACAATGTATTTTGATAATAATTGATTGATATTGATTCTATTTATGTAATTCCTTCTGACATGCTGCGATTGTACTTTATTCACAGAAGATTTTGACATTTATTATGGACATTTGTATTTTAATATTTCTTTATTCCATAATTTTTTTGACATACTGCGATTATTTCTTAGTTTTTAGATGATTTTGACATTTATATTTTAATATTTTTCCCTAATCAATAATTCTCTTTGACAGGCTGCGATGGTACTTAATATAGTTCATAGACGATTTTGACATTTGTATTCTTATGTTTCTTTGTTGTATTCTTTAATATTTTTTTTTTTTTTGACATAGTTCTCAAGATACCCCTTTGACAAAAAGTATTGTGTAAATTTGGTACCTATTTATCATTGTACTTTTTAGACTTCTAAACTCTAAAGTTTAGAAAAGTCTTATAACCCCTCTCTGTCCGTCCGTACGTACGTACGTATGTATGTACGCATCGAGATCTCAGAAACCATAAGAGATAGAGACAAACGGTCAACGGGAATGAGTTTAGGACACCTTGGACATGTGTCAAATGTACTTTTTTAGTTTCTACACTACAAAACAATAACAACTGTCACGTGGTTTAGAAGTCTATTTTGTGCCTGCTAACTAGCAGGCGCTGCTAACTTGTTTTATATATAATCTGCAATTTTAATTTATTTTGGATTGTTACTATAATTCTACGAATAATAATGAACTTATCCTAACTTGCTGGCGTTTTGGGCAAACTGTAAGCCAGTAAGTACACTGTTTTTAATAAATAAATAAATAAATAAATAAATATGGTTGTGGCCGAGTTAATTTTTTCCAATATTTTTCTATTTAAAATTTACCATAAATCAAAACGTTCTTAAGACATGATGGTTTCTAATAGATGATGGTAGGCCCGCACGGCAGGCCCCCTCGTAGCGCTCATGACCGCGCTTGCCAGACTGATCGTATTCGATCACGTTTGTTAAGCAACGATCGGCCCGGTCAGGTGTCGGATGGGTGGCCATAAAAGTGGCATTATAACTGAGCGCTTCCGTGCTTCGGAGGGCACGTTAAGCCGTCGGTCCCGCCTGCTAAGCCAAGTCAGAGGCCTGAAAGGCGGCCTGATAAACTCTTTTCACTAATCCTCATACGATAAGAAGAAGAAGACGGCAGGCCCCCTAGAACGCCGCTATATCACGAGATATGATTATGGCTCCTGAAGCTGTCTTGCTTACTCGGCTAATATGTAGGCTGAGTGACGCATTATCCAGCTACGAGTGTCGATAAAAGGGCTTCACCAGTGGGGAAATGTAGTAAAGCCCAAAACTCACAGGAGGTTACTGCGCCAGCCCCTGTCTTCTGCCAGTTGCACCCCTTCAGGCCTTCCAGCCATGCTATTCTTTAAGCAATACATTAACGTTGGCATGAAAGATGTTGTCCCCCCCCCCCGTTATCAAGGATTTAGCTTAGAGAAAAACTTCCCAGGGCTTTCAGGCGCTATACGACTGAAGTGAGATAGTAATGAGAAATAGACAGGCGCGGGAGCGTGACCGATTTTGCAGATTAAACGAAAAAACCACGAAATCACGTCGTAGTAAATAGCTTTAGCGATTAAAGAGAAATGAAACTACACGATACGATGCCAAAGAATATATCCATCCATCCATCATCAGCCTGTGGACGTCCACTGCTGGAAATAAGCCTCTCCTAGCTCAGGCCTATTGTGGCGTTCATAGGAGGCTATTAGCCTACTACTGCTACCACGCTGGCCAGACGGGTTGGTTTCAAGTTTTCCTTCTCTCGCACAGGTGTTCAATGCGTCGAGCCTCTCAGTCGACTCTTACGACATCCCAGGCATGTAAGGGAGTGGTGACACTTATATTCTTAGGCCGTCACCACACGGCGCAAAGAATATATACACTATGTTAAATATTATTTGTGTCACTGATTAAACCAATTTCCACTAATATATGTAAACCCATTTGAGAATAGTCTTGAATTTTCGTATTTTTAGGGAGTCATTTCGAAAAGAAAAAGTGTCAAGGCAATATCATAAAATCGTGTTTCTGGTACATTACAAATCTAGATAAAGGTATGAAGATATGTATATTTTATTACCAGAATTGTAACATCTCTAACCATCCTAATAGTTTTACATCAAAAAGTACATACTTTTTCCGTATGGCGTGTTAAGAACTTTTCTGAACAATGCAGCTACCATTCAACCGTTTATAAAACTGCCTAAGAACATTACATTTGAAACGATTAAACTGAACTAACGATTATACTTACACTTAGAAAGTGTAAGGAAAAATGAATTTCATATGTGACATTTTTATCCTGTGTCTAATGGCTACAAAAAGGAGTTTTATCCTGATATCTCTCGTTGAAAACGTATTTTGTAATAAACTCGAAGAAGTCCTACAAAAAGGGGTGGGGAGCCGAAAAAATCTCGATTTAAGATATTACTTTCATAGTTAACTTAATCACATAACAGTATGTAAACTGTTTACGAGTTATAATTTTAGGGAGGTCTGAAACGTTTTTGTTAAACCGATTTTTTATTAATTACGTTTTCGTAATTCATTTAAATGTTGACGTGACGAATAGCATTGTCACAAGTTTCGTTAAAGGCTGACGCGTTGGCGTTTAGTGCTCATTCACACGAGGACGATTCTTGTTTTTAAACGTTCTGTCTTTTTTCACAATCCCTGGTTTACAATGCTTTTAAATGCTCGAGGTCACATCACGAATCGTGAAAATAGACAGAAAGACGTATCGTCTTTTAAAAATTATTCGGGATATTCGGTTTTTAACGAATCGTGAAAAAACACGATTGTGCTTTTTGACGAATCGTCAATAACGGATCCCGTGTGAATAAGTCCTTCATAGAGTAAAATTACGAAGGTGTTGTGTCGGTCCAGTGAAGAATAAAGCTGCTTGGTGTCGGCGATCATCGAATCGCCCCTAATGTCAACAATAAAACAGTTTAAGGACAAAATATATTACTCTTGAACTACGTTTCGTCGTCGTCATCAACCTTGTAATGTCCCAACTGCTGAGGCACTGACCTTCTTCTTTCTTAAGGAGAGTATAGTGGCTAATTTGCTCGACTTGAAATCATTTTTCTCACAAATAGATAAAGTGAAAATTAAAAAATATGTATACAAACTAATACAGGATATACTGAATCATATCGTTTATCCAAAACTTTAAGTTTCATGTAGGAACTAGTATTATTTTCAAAATAAAATACACTATTTTTTCAGATAAAACCGTTTTTCTCCACTATTTCGCATCGCATTTAATCGATACTTCAGTTATTTATTTATTGATGCATTACACATTATATTATGGTTTATACAGATAGTAAAAAGTTTTTTTACTCTTATCTGCAAAATCGGTCTCAATCCCGCGCGCGTATTCCTCTCATTAGTATCTTCAGTCAATAAGCGCCTCAAAGATGGAAAAGGAGAAATACGTTATAATAAGGTCGGTTACCGAAAGCTGGCGCGTTACCGCTCACACTAATGCAATTTCAGAAAACGAATAGACAAATACAATATAGTTATCTCTATAGTAGCAAAAGCACAACAATAACTGTCTCCTTCATACTTGTAAGTTTGCCCGGCACAGACGCCACGTGTAAATGTGTTGAACGTACCAGCACGCGTAGCATGAGCGCACGGGACTCGACTTGGGAGTAGCTGGACAACCGCTGTCTTGTCTAAGTCCCGTGTCGATTTAGCGAGCACAGTTTGACAGCGGGACTCGTTTTATAGGGTAGAGAATGCCTTTTCTACAGCGAGAGTGAAATAATTGCCATTTTTAAATACCGATTATTATTTAAATATAGTAACACCGAACCGGTAATTTGCCGATAAAAAAATATCATACATTCTACGCAATGGATGACTTGTTGCTGTCATGTTTGGCTATATTTTAATCTGTGATTTAACCAAGGCGATAAAGAAAAAAAAAGTTGATATTGACATGACATATTTGTTGATTGTTTTGTTTTTTGTGAATTGACAACGTAAAAACTTTCTTTTATATACGAAAAAATATATATAAACAAGAAAAGGAATGATATTGGGCAGATTTGGATGTGTAGTTGGCGGACAATAAAGAGAATTGTGTATCTTGTTTATTCCAATACATGAACTATAGATTCGTATCTCACTCAAGTGTTTTCTCATTATATTTTAGCATTTTATTCTGCTAGAAAGCTATTTCATCTATTCTTTTTCCTATGGAAGAGACTGCACAGCTCAGCAGTCTGCAAAGATTTATGAAGCACACGTAATATTGCAACAAGCAGTCTAAGAAGAAGAAACTGTTATCAACTATAATAACCATAATAACCTTCTACTTGTATGAAAACTCTGAAAATGCAAACTTAATACCTAATTAAACAGTAAAATTATAAAAAGTTGTCATGTTATTTAGTTCAAAACTACTTTACAGTAGGGTCAGTAGTATAATAAAAAACCACCACCTTTTCATATTTTCAATTTCATAGTGGCTTAGGATTTAAATTTAATTGAGTGTAGGAACCTACATTTACTCCCCTTCTTGCACAGGGAAATACCTAATCTATCTCATTAGGTACTTATATGTAGATCATTTATTATCAAACCATATTAAGATAATTGTGATGAACAAGTTGATTAGTTTTCTGCATCTATGTCGCAGGGAAATGATAAAAACAGGAATTGGATTAAATCTATAAAGGATTTGGTGTAATGGTGGAAGATAATAAAATCACAACTCCATGGGGTCATTTACCAGTGATTTCATAAAATCTCTAAACCATTTCAGCGAAATTATGAAACAAAAACTGCAAAATCATAATTTATTTTATGTAATATTAATTTGGTGTCTGAAACAAAGTTAAAGTAGTATTTGTAGATACTCTTTAGAATTATAGTTAAGCGGTGTAAAAAGTTCATTATTATAATATATTTTTTTATCATTATAATCTACAACAATACCTATTCATAAAATGCTATTACTTAAGTATCTACTTTATTATATTGTCTATAATCACAGGAAACAAATATAAGTACAATCTTACTCAAATAATTAAATGAAAAATATTGTTTTAGGTTAAATAAATTGTCTCAGCAGCCGGGCAGGGGTGGGAAAAAGATTTGCAAGTTACAACTTATCTATTTAATTTCACTGTAACGGTTTAGATTTTTGATCAAATCACTGATTTCTATTAGGGAATGAAGTTGTGATTTTAGTAGTAACTTCATCAAATTTCTTAGAGATTTGATCAAATTCCTGTTTTTACATAAATTTTATGGTATACCTATCTAAGCATAAACATATCTGAAAAAATAAGATTTTGTCCAAAGTTTTTAGAAGTCCAGAGTTAATCTTACGAATATTATAAATGCGAAAGTATGTCAGTTTGTTTGTTGATTTGTTACTCTATCACGCAAAAACTACTGAACGGATTTGGATAAAATTTAGCACGTAGTAGATTAAAAAAACAGGATACCTTGTATCCCGATATTCCCACGGGAACGGGTACCACGTGGGTGATACCGTGGGCTGCGGTGCCGCTAGTTACCTAATAAACTTACCGTCTGACCCACTGGGTCTTAGAATTATTATTATAAGGATGGCATAGAATTTTGCCCAATAAAAATAAATAATAAATATCCGCATACAATCACACCAATTATAAAGTCCCACGTTAAGTTTCATGAAGAACTTGTGTTATGGATGCTAGATAACGGATAAACATACATATATACTTTTTTTTTTTGTAAATACATACTTAATACATACATAATATACATCGTTAGTACCTCTGCGCCAAACAGGTCGTCGAATGTGTTAAGTTATGTTCACGTTTTTTGCGTGAAATTCGTATTGCTAAACAAGTTTTACAGTAAGTTTATTTATGGTCTTTTCCATGCAAAGGAGTGGAAGAGGTTGAGAAAGATCCTATCTTAATAATTCTAGTGATGGAATTCGTATTTCATGAACAAAGCAAACAATTAATCAACTTGTTTTCTTTCTCGACTACTCAGTGGGTAGTAGACAATATCTGGGACTCAACTGACATATTATATGTCAAGTGAAGATTATAAATGGTCGTCGTGCTCGCAGCAAAAGATTATTGTCGGCTCCTGACGTTACCTTGAGACCGCAATTGTTTCTCGAGTACGTCGTGCTCATGCCTCGCGAATCTCACTCTCAACCCGACTCAAATGACATTTGGGAGTAGATATAGCTTTTCTCGACGTCGTCATGCTACGCGTGCTGCTTTAGTTAACCGAGCTGTACATTTTTTATATGAATAACGGGGAGACTTACACCCATATTCTAAGTCGTTCCTCCAAAACTTACTCGTCCTCGATTTAACGAATCCTCATTGAAAACCTCTTCGAAATACTCCTCGAAATCGGTATTCTAAGTCATAACTCCGTAGGGACCTGGAGGAGCCAAAGAGTACGTGGCCACTCCGTGTTAAGCCTAGCGCACACTACCATTTTTACCCTCGACGAGGTTGAGTGGAGTGTAAAAAGTTTTGGAGGAACGACTTAGAATATGGGGGTTAGCCTTCGTCATTCCTGATATTAAGTATTGATAAGGCTGAAGATGGAAGCGAGCCTCTCCCGAAATCCTCAATCATTGAGGAACAGGCTATCATATCTCCAACTGCCGGAACACAACAATGCTGAAAACATTGTTGTTGTTATGGCAACACCAATCAAACCGAATACAATATGTACCCCCGCTGGGAATCGAACCCGGGACCCCTGGATCTACTACTGGGTTGTACTACTAGACCACGGAGGCGGTTAAACCCTCCCATTAAGATTCCTAAGAATCAAAATTACGTTGCTCTACTGTCTAATACTTACATTGTCTTAAGATATTATATTCATAAATACTCATGACTCGACTATTTTTATCGTTTTGCAAGTGGTTTTCCCACACACCGGACGCTATCTGTACGATTTATTAAACAGTTATTGAAAATGGCTGCGTCATAAGGGACCCACTATTGGATCCATTATCATCAATTTCCTGGACCGATTTGTGACATTACACATTTTTATGTCGGGAAAATTTAGACTAGTATTTCTTTTTGGGTTAAGGCTGTAGTGTAGTAGTCACATGTAATACATAATACTTGTAACGGTACTTGTAAAGCCCAATTTTTCAAAACTCACATAAAAATATATATCTGGTTATTTTCAGTTTTTTATGGTCATTTATTTTTCGTTGGCGGTTAATAAAAGTGGATATAACTCTATCGAGAACTGAAAATTCAGCCCTTAGTATAAAAATTCAGACGATAAATAAATTTTCTTACTGTTTTACAATTGATTTTTTTTTCTCTACTTCCCCTGGTACACAATCTACTTAGTTTGTGGCAAGATCGTGTGTATCATGTATGTGTCACATGTCCTAAAACAATTGCAATACCTTAGGCTTCCCAGACAAACAGTCTCTCTTCCTTTCATTTCCAGTTCATTTTTCCTTTTAGGTAGGTACTTAAACAACAGGAGGAGCCCGTGACGCAGAGAAGCCTGTGGCGCAGTGCATCGCACGCTCGGCCTGCGATTGTTGAGGTTAAGCAACTTCCGCAATGGTCGGTCACGAGATGGTTGACCAAAAATTTACTGTCTCGAGCTCCTCCGTGCTTCGGAAGGCACGTTAAGCCGTTAGTCCCGGCAGCACTTGCAGTCGTTAAAACCCACAAATCCGCATTGGGCCCGCGTGGTGGGTAATGGGCCGTTCTCCTTATTCATCCATAAGGAAGACCAGTTCCCCAGCAGTGGGGACATTAAAAATGGCTGATGACGACGATTTAAGCATCACACATTCACGCCATTAATCCCTTGCGGGATTGGCTCTGTGCATCAAAGGTGCGGCTTGACAGTAAAATGTGTAAACACCATTCTCATAGCCACACCTCAAACGACGGCACATTTCACACTGGTTGGGTCTAAAATGTTGATCGTAAACAATAGTGACAGGTTGATAGCCTATCGCCTGTACATTCGACGTCGTCGTCTCATGCAGGCACATGACACCCACTGCTGAGTATAGGCCTCCCCCAAGAATCTACACAACGATCGGTCCTGCGCTGTCCTCATCCAGCGACTTCCCGCGACCTTTGCCAGATCGTCGGTTCCTTGTCGTGGGCGTCCCCACGGTGTCCCCACGGTAACCACGGAGCGTCGTCTTGTGCGCGGTCGCCATTCCAGAACCTTTCCACCCCAACGGCCATCGGTTCTTCTCGCTAAGGGTCCCGCCCACTGCCACTTCCGCATAGCAATCCTTCTCTATCTATCTCCTCATTTCTGATTCGATCACGTAGGGAAACGCCGAGCATCGCCCTCTTCATTGCACCTTGAGCTTTCTTATCAGACCCATAGTTAGCTACCAGTTAGCGCCTGTACATTAGTTTTGGAATATACCCTGTCCATTGATGGCTTTTATTGAGGTAGTAAAAGCCTGGAAACCTAGCAGCTGACACATTCTCTTCCACTCCCAGTCCAGCATGGAAGACTCAAACAAATGTTGTAAAAACAGTCTTAATTTCCTTATTTATCTTGCTCAAGCGTGAAGAAGAATAGCGCTTTTAAGCAATATATCTACTTTACTATGAATTATGTATACATCACAACTTTTCAAGTTCAACGCTTGGGAAAATTTGATAACCCTTTCTTCCATTATTCATTGAGTTTCACGTTAAGAGCTATTTCGCAAGTATTTTAGCGGCATTCTTAAAGTAAACGTCAACAGCAATAACTCTTAGCATTGTGCAAGATGAGGAAAAACTTTGAAAATATATTTTCCGCCTAACCGGGAAGCGTATTTATTAAATACATAAGCGGTGTCTCTTCTTGGCTAAAACAATTTTGTAACTTTTCAGTATTTGACGAAGTATTTTGACATAAAAACACTGAAACTAATAAGTTTTTAAACAAAAGTAATGGTCTTTTTGCGATAAGGTTAAAACAAATCTAATACACAATAATAAAACGAAGTGTCTGTATGCAAAATACTGTTTCATCGATAACTCATTTTCCTCATCTCAAAAATAATAAAGGAATATTACATAAATAATACTCATAACCGTCTTATTAATGTTGGTTTCACCTTTCAGACCCCGGATTATGAGACACAATAGATTTTCCATTCTTCTCTGGACACCGGTGTCCGGTTCAGGAGGTCTACTCTCTAAGCACGAAACCCGTAGTTTCGGCCTAAGTTACGGACGTTTCCTATTCCGTATCACCTACGGTCAGCTTATTAGTTCGGAGACCCGAACTAAAAATGAATGAGAATACGTTTTGACATTGTCCCTACACCCAATGTGTTTGTGCCGTTTGTCCAAAACTAGTACATCCGAAATCAATATAGAGTAGGCTCCATCCGTAGTTTCGGGAAACTTACGGACGCGGGCCCGTATCTTAGTTGACGGGCTTAAAGAGTAGGCCTCCTGGTTTGATGAATTTAGTCGAATGTTGTCTCTCACTTCTATTAGCGAATAAAAGCGACAGCGTCAGCTTTATTCATTTATAAGTGTCTACTTATTCCACGTTTAAGTATAAGAGTGTATATGGCATCTGGGGGCCTGCCGCCATCTCTTAGCGCAGTATTGTTTCAATCTTAACATGCTATTTCGTACTACGAATATCTTAAAGTTAGCTTGTTTTTTGAAGGAAGTTTTGAGACGTCTTCGCTAAATTGTCGCCTCCAAAGTGTGAAGTGTGTCAAAATAGGACAACTTCAATAAAAACAAAACGCAAACAAAGCGTTCTTATGACATGATGATTTCTAGTAGATAACTGGATAGATATATAGATATAACTAGATATATCTAGATTGATCTAGTAATAGATTATCTATATAACTAGATGGATCTACATAGTAAAATCAAAAGCTGTACAGTAAAAAAGTGTATTTCGTAAAAACGCAACATAGAAACACAAGAAGTTTTAAGTATCACTAGATCAGAGTGCCGCCCGCAAAGACACTAGAGTGTGTAATCTCTCTGTAATCCCCAAGCTAAAATACAAATATCCAGAACTTTGAGAACATTTTAATAGCAGTTCTGAGGAACATGCTTTTCATCAAACAACCAACACTATTGCTGTGCCATGAGTTATTAAAATAATATCAAAGCGATGGTATAGGTAAGTGAGATGCTCTATTGATGGGTAAAGTGATGGTGTAAGTATTTTAATAAATATTGCGGTTACATCAAATAGTAAATGGTAGTTAAATAACCTAATGGATTGTGAAGAGGAACAAAGGAAGTGCTTTATTCCTTTGCTTAAATAAATGAATAAATCTTTAGGCTGATAAACAGACAAGTCATAGTTTTGGGGGATCTGAATGCCAAATCCACGACCTGGGGATCTCTTTCTACAGACGCCAAAGGAAGGATTGTAGAGGATCGGGGTAATGTCCCCACCTGTGTGTGACATAATCAGACATTATAGTCTCCTTAAATACTGGGCGTGTAGTCGAAATTATCACTTAGATCAATATTAGTATGAGAAAGCAATTTTCTTTTAAGGTTTTATAGTTGATTTTAATATTGATCCTAAGAAGTTTTTTAAGCTGCATAATCTGCGTAGTCATAGTTTTCTATAATGACATCATTCCATTTAGCTTCACAATTTTAATTTAAATTGATTATCTCAACATCACGATTTTTAGATGATCTTAACAAAATCACTGTTTAGGTAGAGCCTCACTAGATGGCGTTGTCAAAGTAAATGTAAAGGTTATAAATAATATTTTGACGATTCAATCATTATTAAGTCTGATAACAATATTCTACGTGTTTCTCCTAGAAATCATATACTATCTTGCCACTATATGTATCTTATATTTATTATCCGGGCTAAATAATGATGTTTTGATACGTGACCGAATTATAACGTGTAACCTCATTTACTTTATGACTCAATTTGTATTAATAAACCCTGACCCAAATATGGCCGGTGGGTTTGCGGAGAGAATCTCAATTAATAAATACCTTATTATAATTTCAGATTTACGACGCATCAGCTTTTGTTTTGAATTCAATTTACTATACCGGTGATAACATTTTGTTTACGTCAACACTCAGTAGATGTCACTGTTTGTTAGTAAAATAAATATTTATCCATTATGGTAAATTTTAAATAGAAAAATATTGGAAAAAATTAACTCGGCCACAAGTGAATTCTCAGGCTGGAATCGAACCAGCGACCTTTGGAAATCCGGTCCAATGCTCTAACCGCTGAGCTACCGAGACTTGCGAACCACCGTCGAAATTCTCCAATACTTTTATATTTTTAATACGCTGTAGGCCAGCGTTGTTACATCAATGCTAGGAAATATCCTTGCATTCGAAAGAAACATCTTTTCAGGTGTTTAACGATCGATTAAGATGCAACTGCCAATAATTTATGATTTTGTAATTTTTGCATTTTTCAATGCTATTTTATACTTATGGTAAATTTTAAATAGAAAAATATTGGAAAAAATTAACTCGGCCACAAGTGAATTCTCAGGCTGGAATCGAACCAGCGACCTTTGGAAATCCGGTCCAATGCTCTAACCGCTGAGCTACCGAGACTTGCGAACCACCGTCGAAATTCTCCAATACTTTTATATTTTTAATACGCTGTAGGCCAGCGTTGTTACATCAATGCTAGGAAATATCCTTGCATTCGAAAGAAACATCTTTTCAGGTGTTTAACGATCGATTAAGATGCAACTGCCAATAATTTATGATTTTGTAATTTTTGCATTTTTCAATGCTATTTTATACTTATGGTAAATTTTAAATAGAAAAATATTGGAAAAAATTAACTCGGCCACAAGTGAATTCTCAGGCTGGAATCGAACCAGCGACCTTTGGAAATCCGGTCCAATGCTCTAACCGCTGAGCTACCGAGACTTGCGAACCACCGTCGAAATTCTCCAATACTTTTATATTTTTAATACGCTGTAGGCCAGCGTTGTTACATCAATGCTAGGAAATATCCTTGCATTCGAAAGAAACATCTTTTCAGGTGTTTAACGATCGATTAAGATGCAACTGCCAATAATTATATTTCGACGGTGGTTCGCAAGTCTCGGTAGCTCAGCGGTTAGAGCATTGGACCGGATTTCCAAAGGTCGCTGGTTCGATTCCAGCCTGAGAATTCACTTGTGGCCGAGTTAATTTTTTCCAATATTTTTCTATTTAAAATTTACCATAAGTATAAAATAGCATTGAAAAATGCAAAAATTACAAAATCATAAATTATTGGCAGTTGCATCTTAATCGATCGTTAAACACCTGAAAAGATGTTTCTTTCGAATGCAAGGATATTTCCTAGCATTGATGTAACAACGCTGGCCTACAGCGTATTAAAAATATAAAAGTATTGGAGAATTTCGACGGTGGTTCGCAAGTCTCGGTAGCTCAGCGGTTAGAGCATTGGACCGGATTTCCAAAGGTCGCTGGTTCGATTCCAGCCTGAGAATTCACTTGTGGCCGAGTTAATTTTTTCCAATATTTTTCTATTTAAAATTTACCATAAGTATAAAATAGCATTGAAAAATGCAAAAATTACAAAATCATAAATTATTGGCAGTTGCATCTTAATCGATCGTTAAACACCTGAAAAGATGTTTCTTTCGAATGCAAGGATATTTCCTAGCATTGATGTAACAACGCTGGCCTACAGCGTATTAAAAATATAAAAGTATTGGAGAATTTCGACGGTGGTTCGCAAGTCTCGGTAGCTCAGCGGTTAGAGCATTGGACCGGATTTCCAAAGGTCGCTGGTTCGATTCCAGCCTGAGAATTCACTTGTGGCCGAGTTAATTTTTTCCAATATTTTTCTATTTAAAATTTACCATAAGTATAAAATAGCATTGAAAAATGCAAAAATTACAAAATCATAAATTATTGGCAGTTGCATCTTAATCGATCGTTAAACACCTGAAAAGATGTTTCTTTCGAATGCAAGGATATTTCCTAGCATTGATGTAACAACGCTGGCCTACAGCGTATTAAAAATATAAAAGTATTGGAGAATTTCGACGGTGGTTCGCAAGTCTCGGTAGCTCAGCGGTTAGAGCATTGGACCGGATTTCCAAAGGTCGCTGGTTCGATTCCAGCCTGAGAATTCACTTGTGGCCGAGTTAATTTTTTCCAATATTTTTCTATTTAAAATTTACCATAAGTATAAAATAGCATTGAAAAATGCAAAAATTACAAAATCATAAATTATTGGCAGTTGCATCTTAATCGATCGTTAAACACCTGAAAAGATGTTTCTTTCGAATGCAAGGATATTTCCTAGCGTTGATGTAACAACGCTGGCCTACAGCGTATTAAAAATATAAAAGTATTGGAGAATTTCGACGGTGGTTCGCAAGTCTCGGTAGCTCAGCGGTTAGAGCATTGGACCGGATTTCCAAAGGTCGCTGGTTCGATTCCAGCCTGAGAATTCACTTGTGGCCGAGTTAATTTTTTCCAATATTTTTCTATTTAAAATTTACCATAAGTATAAAATAGCATTGAAAAATGCAAAAATTACAAAATCATAAATTATTGGCAGTTGCATCTTAATCGATCGTTAAACACCTGAAAAGATGTTTCTTTCGAATGCAAGGATATTTCCTAGCATTGATGTAACAACGCTGGCCTACAGCGTATTAAAAATATAAAAGTATTGGAGAATTTCGACGGTGGTTCGCAAGTCTCGGTAGCTCAGCGGTTAGAGCATTGGACCGGATTTCCAAAGGTCGCTGGTTCGATTCCAGCCTGAGAATTCACTTGTGGCCGAGTTAATTTTTTCCAATATTTTTCTATTTAAAATTTACCATAAGTATAAAATAGCATTGAAAAATGCAAAAATTACAAAATCATAAATTATTGGCAGTTGCATCTTAATCGATCGTTAAACACCTGAAAAGATGTTTCTTTCGAATGCAAGGATATTTCCTAGCATTGATGTAACAACGCTGGCCTACAGCGTATTAAAAATATAAAAGTATTGGAGAATTTCGACGGTGGTTCGCAAGTCTCGGTAGCTCAGCGGTTAGAGCATTGGACCGGATTTCCAAAGGTCGCTGGTTCGATTCCAGCCTGAGAATTCACTTGTGGCCGAGTTAATTTTTTCCAATATTTTTCTATTTAAAATTTACCATAAGTATAAAATAGCATTGAAAAATGCAAAAATTACAAAATCATAAATTATTGGCAGTTGCATCTTAATCGATCGTTAAACACCTGAAAAGATGTTTCTTTCGAATGCAAGGATATTTCCTAGCATTGATGTAACAACGCTGGCCTACAGCGTATTAAAAATATAAAAGTATTGGAGAATTTCGACGGTGGTTCGCAAGTCTCGGTAGCTCAGCGGTTAGAGCATTGGACCGGATTTCCAAAGGTCGCTGGTTCGATTCCAGCCTGAGAATTCACTTGTGGCCGAGTTAATTTTTTCCAATATTTTTCTATTTAAAATTTACCATAAGTATAAAATAGCATTGAAAAATGCAAAAATTACAAAATCATAAATTATTGGCAGTTGCATCTTAATCGATCGTTAAACACCTGAAAAGATGTTTCTTTCGAATGCAAGGATATTTCCTAGCATTGATGTAACAACGCTGGCCTACAGCGTATTAAAAATATAAAAGTATTGGAGAATTTCGACGGTGGTTCGCAAGTCTCGGTAGCTCAGCGGTTAGAGCATTGGACCGGATTTCCAAAGGTCGCTGGTTCGATTCCAGCCTGAGAATTCACTTGTGGCCGAGTTAATTTTTTCCAATATTTTTCTATTTAAAATTTACCATAAGTATAAAATAGCATTGAAAAATGCAAAAATTACAAAATCATAAATTATTGGCAGTTGCATCTTAATCGATCGTTAAACACCTGAAAAGATGTTTCTTTCGAATGCAAGGATATTTCCTAGCATTGATGTAACAACGCTGGCCTACAGCGTATTAAAAATATAAAAGTATTGGAGAATTTCGACGGTGGTTCGCAAGTCTCGGTAGCTCAGCGGTTAGAGCATTGGACCGGATTTCCAAAGGTCGCTGGTTCGATTCCAGCCTGAGAATTCACTTGTGGCCGAGTTAATTTTTTCCAATATTTTTCTATTTAAAATTTACCATAAGTATAAAATAGCATTGAAAAATGCAAAAATTACAAAATCATAAATTATTGGCAGTTGCATCTTAATCGATCGTTAAACACCTGAAAAGATGTTTCTTTCGAATGCAAGGATATTTCCTAGCATTGATGTAACAACGCTGGCCTACAGCGTATTAAAAATATAAAAGTATTGGAGAATTTCGACGGTGGTTCGCAAGTCTCGGTAGCTCAGCGGTTAGAGCATTGGACCGGATTTCCAAAGGTCGCTGGTTCGATTCCAGCCTGAGAATTCACTTGTGGCCGAGTTAATTTTTTCCAATATTTTTCTATTTAAAATTTACCATAAGTATAAAATAGCATTGAAAAATGCAAAAATTACAAAATCATAAATTATTGGCAGTTGCATCTTAATCGATCGTTAAACACCTGAAAAGATGTTTCTTTCGAATGCAAGGATATTTCCTAGCATTGATGTAACAACGCTGGCCTACAGCGTATTAAAAATATAAAAGTATTGGAGAATTTCGACGGTGGTTCGCAAGTCTCGGTAGCTCAGCGGTTAGAGCATTGGACCGGATTTCCAAAGGTCGCTGGTTCGATTCCAGCCTGAGAATTCACTTGTGGCCGAGTTAATTTTTTCCAATATTTTTCTATTTAAAATTTACCATAAGTATAAAATAGCATTGAAAAATGCAAAAATTACAAAATCATAAATTATTGGCAGTTGCATCTTAATCGATCGTTAAACACCTGAAAAGATGTTTCTTTCGAATGCAAGGATATTTCCTAGCATTGATGTAACAACGCTGGCCTACAGCGTATTAAAAATATAAAAGTATTGGAGAATTTCGACGGTGGTTCGCAAGTCTCGGTAGCTCAGCGGTTAGAGCATTGGACCGGATTTCCAAAGGTCGCTGGTTCGATTCCAGCCTGAGAATTCACTTGTGGCCGAGTTAATTTTTTCCAATATTTTTCTATTTAAAATTTACCATAAGTATAAAATAGCATTGAAAAATGCAAAAATTACAAAATCATAAATTATTGGCAGTTGCATCTTAATCGATCGTTAAACACCTGAAAAGATGTTTCTTTCGAATGCAAGGATATTTCCTAGCATTGATGTAACAACGCTGGCCTACAGCGTATTAAAAATATAAAAGTATTGGAGAATTTCGACGGTGGTTCGCAAGTCTCGGTAGCTCAGCGGTTAGAGCATTGGACCGGATTTCCAAAGGTCGCTGGTTCGATTCCAGCCTGAGAATTCACTTGTGGCCGAGTTAATTTTTTCCAATATTTTTCTATTTAAAATTTACCATAAGTATAAAATAGCATTGAAAAATGCAAAAATTACAAAATCATAAATTATTGGCAGTTGCATCTTAATCGATCGTTAAACACCTGAAAAGATGTTTCTTTCGGATGCAAGGATATTTCCTAGCATTGATGTAACAACGCTGGCCTACAGCGTATTAAAAATATAAAAGTATTGGAGAATTTCGACGGTGGTTCGCAAGTCTCGGTAGCTCAGCGGTTAGAGCATTGGACCGGATTTCCAAAGGTCGCTGGTTCGATTCCAGCCTGAGAATTCACTTGTGGCCGAGTTAATTTTTTCCAATATTTTTCTATTTAAAATTTACCATAAGTATAAAATAGCATTGAAAAATGCAAAAATTACAAAATCATAAAATATTTATCCAGTTTCCTCGATAATTGGTAATGATATTATAGGTTTTTTTTTGTGATAAAATTATCTGTGAAATCCACTCTAAAATGTATAATAAATTTATTTAAATAACATAGATACCTCATAGTGTCTGTGCCTTGTAAAAATCATAGTTATTTGTATATAAATATTTGTGTTGGGTAAAAATAATAATTCAGACGGAATTAAAAAATATAAGTTGCCGCCCGCGGTTTCGCCCGTGTGATCCAAGCATCATCCAAATCCTGTCAACTACTACTGACGATACTGACGACCTGTTTCCCGCAGGCTTAGTACCCAGAGGGTACTAAGCCTTCCTTCTGCGCCAAAGGTCCCGGGTTCGATCCGCCGACAAGACAAATATTTGTGTGCATGAACATGTCTATTTGTCTCGATCTGGGTGTTTAATATGTATATTATGTATATATTTACAAACAAAGTATGTTAAACCGTTATCTAGTTACCATAACATAAATTCTATATGAAACTTAACGTGGGCTAGATAATTGTTGTGTAAAAAAAACCAAAAAAAATATATCCATGCAGTCGTTTTTGCGTGATTGAGTAATAACTTTCAAGTTTTCTCTTAAATTGGTATCTTACAGATTATGGAAAAACACAATAATTATATTGTGAAGCCCTGATTTGTACTCCAAATAATGTGTTATTTTAACTTATCAAATAACTATTCACCAAAAAGTATTTTGACTTTGACATTTCTTGTAGTTACCAATTAATTTACCTTAGATCGAAATACAAATAAAGAAAAACTTGCCGTTGAACATATATTATTGGTGATTACCTTCACTTCAGCAAATAGAAGAAAAGCTAAAATAACGCTATAAAACTCACAATAACGGAAAGGTGGTCCCTCAGCACCTTTCTACTGTTTCTACTGAAATTGGCACATAAAACAGTAACATTTTCATCAAAACGAACAATCCCAACAATCTCAACTGAGCGGCTACTACGAAGACAAATGACAACGATATCGATAGGACGAAGTTCGTAGTTTGGTCTACTGAATTTTGAAACTAATAAGATAAATGAACGATTTGTATTTTTTACATTTTGTATTATTACTGACACGCTACCATCAGCTGTCATCGCAATATTGAAGTAATGTTGATTACTCACGTTACTACCATTCTTTTATAAGTGAGCAGGGTCGGCATACAACAAAATATTGTTTTTTTATTTTATTTAAAATACTGTTACAGTACCCATAATTTTATGTAAAAGATGTGTTAAGGAACTGCTTCGGAAGATGAAGAGGGTTGCTTGGGGTAAGGTCACTCGTAATTCGTTAATATAATCCTGTGACCACGGTCTAATGGTTTCCACATGTCGTAAAGCTAAATAACACAAAATCTTAAAGTGTGGTAATAAAAAGAACATTGTGATCCGTCAACGTAAATTTTAATTAATACTACGAGCGGAAATTTAAGTTCTACTTTTTTGGACCTTCCTCTTGTTATAATAAAACTAAAGAGACTAATATTGACCTTTTGCCGTTGTACCGTTTTCGGAGTAACCACTCTGTAAAGACAAAATCAACTTCGCACTCTCACTGAATATAAATATAAAACTGAATAATTTATCTGTGGAAACGGCCTTTAAACACTGTCTCTTATACTTATTACAACAATGTTCAAATAAAAGACGAATTTCCCTGATGCTAATTTTAGGTCAGTTGTAACTCTATACACAGATGTTTTCATTTGCCATCGGAAACAATAGATCATTCATTATGTATAATACTAATCTGTATTAATATAACTTGAATAATTAATATTCACACACATTACAATTCAATGATACAACTTGTTTGTTATTTCTATTAAATTTTATAATTGAAAAAGTTATTTTTAAAGAATGTTGTTTAGATTTTACTGTCCATATTTGTTTTTCTATTTAAATTTTTAATTTAGGGATCTTCAAGCAGCAAGAACGTAATGTAGAGACCTCATTATGAAAAAATACGCACCTAAGCATTTTGAAATGTAATTATGATAATGATTCTTATACCCTAATATAAAAACAATCTGATTTACATATATTTTGTTACTTATTTGTTTCACATTACTTTCTTTACCGTTATTAGTACGTACATTTTTTATTTTCACTCGTAATATTTAATTTACCAAATTAAAAGAAGCGTTACTATTCTATTCCAATAAAAAAAAAAAACAAGGATTTACGTTAGGTACACTAAATAATATTAATTTTTAAGTACATAATCGCAACAATTATTATTTAATATTAGAATATAAAAAAACACTATATATATATTTGTAAAACAATGTGCATTTTTAATCTTAGATTTCATTTTTTTCTAAGCTCATACCCATTTTATACATTAAAATAATATATACGAAATTATCGTCATCGAGTAATTCAATGACCTTGAATATCGACCGATGATCTATACGATTCGTCGCGCTTACATAGATCAACACTAGATGGCGCTGTGCGGATCTAGATCGCGCTTACGCTGTGTTAAGTCGCCAATGTATAGTCACCTCGAAAATTTTGTTTGGTTGCCATCAGAAGGGTCTTAACTGACTCGACTGAACAGCGAGTGATGATTCAGGATATGAATCTTCGTGATTTCACTCCGCTCACTCTCAGGTCAACTATCGCAGACCTGTTAGTGATTTAGCTGACGCTGTTTTTGGCCACTTTTAATGAAAAAAAATGTGAAATGTTTATCTATTACATAGTTACTCAACCCAAATCCCAATTACCTTGACTTGATGACGAGGGAGAAGTCGAATTTTTATTAACCTTTAAAGGAAGGTATTTTTTTTACTGATATTTTGTGTTGTAGATTTTTACGTAAACATTATTTTCATTACGGTCTTAATTTTCGTATTGCATATTGTATGAATATAAGCTAAAGCTTTTAATTTAAAACAAAAGAAAAGTTTATCACGTCGACGTCATAAAATGGCACTACCCCCTCCTTATTATTTGGTCGAGAGGTCATGGATTAATACTTAATCCTGAATTTAATGCTTAAAATAAAGCCAACAACAACGTGTTTCAACGTTCATCATTAATAATGCAACACTTTTAACACTTGTTAAATTTTGTTTTCGGTTTTTATTCTTATTTTAGAATGAAATTATTCAATTAAGTACTCTTGACATTTAGATTCGACGGGTCATGGCCAAAGTAGAAGCCTAATTCTGGTTATTATTTGGTCATTTATTCTCAAGTATTAACTTTACCATGGGAAATTGAGACTCATTTTTATTTATATAGATAGATTTTAAATACGAAAGTAGCTTAGTAAGTCTGCAACTTTTTCAAGCCAAATCAAGCGAACCACTAATATTTTTAAATAAAAAAAATAGCATAGAGCTAAAATAAGTCAATGGTAAGAGAAATAGGTTACTTTTAGTGTTTGAATTATTAAGTGAAAGAAGAGCTATATAACTGAATACTTGTTTCAAATTTTATCTTGCAAGGCCATGCGTGAAAAGTCTGTTATTTATTTAGCCATAGATGGATGTCCGCTTACGTCGTACTTACAGTATCCGTTTACGTCCACTCAAATAAAACAACATCTGTACCCCTATTACGAGTTTGCTTAACATGACATTTACAGGACTCGTGAGCGTAGACTATCGGATACACTGCTCATGTCGGTAAAACAGTCGCTAAATATGAAAGAGACAGAGCTACATTTTACATTAACGTTTACTGTAACGTCGAGTTTGCCAAACTCGTAATAAGCCTACTGATACCAAAAGTACTTCGAATAAGGATTTTTTTTTCATATCCAAGGTTTAGTATAAAGTCATTTTTAATTTGACGACTCTGTATGTAATAAGACGGAGAAAAAAATAGCCCTTATCGAGTTTCTTGCCGGTCCTTCTCGTTACATGGTATCCAGCTGTAGGGTTTGTGAACCGATGGCGTAGCTTCTTTGACATTCACAAGTGCTTGTAACAGCCTAGACTGAATAAATGATATTGAGTTTTAAGGGTATATGAAAATTTAATCGAAAAATGTTTTAAAAAAATGGACGCAGCTCACAAGTATTCTCAGGCGGGCGGGACAAGGGTATTTGATAATTTTTATATTATTTTAATTTAGCGATCGAAAAGTGGGGACAGAAATCTACATTCTAAATACTCAGCGCAATCCAACTCATACTACCAGCAATTAGCGCGTTTAAATCAATAAATATGATTTCATTTTTATTATTACAAAAAATAAATCCTTTTTATAAGCCATCCACTTTATTTTTTACAAAAATTACAGGCTTACATTATTATTATCATTATTATAGACTTTTTGTTAAATAAAGTTATTTTGATGTCATAGTAAGATAGATTGGAATAACATTCTCCTTAGATCAATGCTATATAAGAAATAAAAAACAATTAAAAAAAAACTAGTTAAACTCTGCAGGAGTAACGATCAATTCCTATCAACTGGCACTCGTACATTAATTTCCGTTTTCCGTAATAGTTTGAACGAATTTTCCGGTCATTTTGATGAGCAAACTAGTTCAGTTAACATGCCACCAATCCTACAAATTCCTACTAATTTTATAAATGTGAAAGTTTGGATGTTTGTTCCTCAATAATGCCTTTGTTTTTTTTTAATGCCAATGCAATATTTAATGCCTTTGTTTTTTTTTTTTGGCTAATAAAGCAGGTAAACTTTTTTTTAGTTAACCTGTGGATAACGGTGTTGATTGTCTTTTTTAACCGACTTCCAAAAAAGAGGAGGTTCTCAATTCGGTTGGTATTTCTTTTCTATATTTTATGTATGTACACCTATTACCGATTTACATGATTCTTTTTTGTTCGACGCGGAATAGTTGCCATTTGGTCCGATATATATTTGGTTCAATTATAAGCATTATATTATTCCTAATTATTTTTCACTTATTTATGTAACACACAATGGTCGATTGTTTGTAGTCATGAATAAAAACAGTTTCTATCATACTTAGGATACATTTTATTTCGATATTCTGAACGATATCTATGCTGGTACCTAAAGTAAAACCGCAGGCGATCACAAGTAAACCTACTATAACCGCGAGTGCGACCGCAACATAACGTAAAAAAGGAATCTTTGGCAAAGTTATAGCATTCAAATATTCTTTATTCAATCGAGCATATTACACGCATTTTTTAATTGTAAGTTTATCCCAACCATAAGGTTTGGTTGTTTGTTAACAAAACAATTGCACAAAACAGCTGAACCAATTCGAATGAAACTTGGAACACAGATATTTTGTAGCCTGCATCAGAGTCAAAAGTTTAGGGATAGGGAAATTTTGGTATTTTGTCTGTCTCTATGCTAAAATTGATTTCGTGGTTTAGACAAAGAATACTCACTATTACTAACGCGATGTGGCGTGAAAAAGCAGACGGAACCTTCGCATTTATAATAATAGGTTGGGGAAAAAGTTTCATCGCATTCTTTAAGAAAATTAAAAAAAAAAAAATAGTTTATTTACATTTAACTAAAGTATGTAGGTGCCATTTTGATCGATAACGTTATGCCATCTTGCAGGTATGTACATGATTCTATTGCTATAGAAATATTGGGGCTTCTGATCAAAATAATAAATAATAATAATAAATATTTTCATACAGTCACACCAATTATCTAGCCCACGTTAAGTATCATGAAGAACTTGTTTAATGGATACTAGATAGCGGATAAACATACTTTAATATATTTTTTTGTAAATACATACATAATATACATACTAAACATCCAGACCAAGACAAATAGACATGTTCATGCACACAAATATTTGTCTTGTCCGGGGATCGAACCCGGGACCTCTGGCGCAGAAGGTGGGGTTAGTACCCCTGCGCCAAACAGGTCGTCAAATACCGCGACAAGTGGTTTTGGCAGTCCTCTCGTGATTTTAACCTGACACTGCCTAAAGTATTCTGAAGAGACCGAAACAGGTGAAAATCTGAATCAAGAATCAAGAATTTGAAGGTGCAAGGTCAGGATTATACGGCGGATGCATTAACACCTCCCAGTCTAACTCTCTTAATTTTTTCTGAATGGCTAAAGATGTGTGAGGTCTAGCGTTATCATGATGAAAAACCACACCCCTTCTGTTGATTAATGCCGGCCGCTTTCTCCCAACTTCTTGCTTTAATCTTATCAGGAGTCCGCATTACGTTTCAGAATCGATAGTCCTGCCTGGTGGTAACAGCTCATAATGAATAATGCCCTTCCAATCCTACCACACACACAGCATCACCTTGTTGCGAGTTAACCCGGGTACGTGATCCACTCTTCATCACCAGTAATCAGCTTCTTCAAAAATGGCTCGGTTTCATTACGTCGTAATAAAGAACCACAAATTAGGTTCATTAGGTTTCTTTCAATGAACATGTGAGATACCCAAATAGCGAGCTTTTTTGTGTACCCAAAATGCGCCAAAAGTGTATTGTGCTCAATTCCCAGTTCTTCAGCTACGTCGTAACTACTGATATGCCGATCTTGCTCCACTTTTTCAAAAATGGCATCCATTTTATCCGTAATAGGGCGACCAGAGCGACGTGCAATCTTTGACATCAAAATTTCCGGACGAAAACGCTTAACTTCTCGTATGCCGAGATTCTAGACACAATAGAAAATCAATTGTGTCTCGCGTGGATCTACGTTCCGGCATACAAAGTGTTAAACCAAATCTGTGCTACTCTTACAGACACTGCATTATGTCCATAAACATCGCAATTTTTTTTGCGGCTTGCGTTGCCTTTTTACCTTTTTTGTAGTAAAATTTTAAAATGTATCGAATTTCTTTATTAGATTCACTCATCTTGACAGTAAGAACAAATGAAAACCACACATTTTCCTAATTTGAATTTGGAATTATCTTCTTTAAAAAATTAACTTTTAATTATACCAAAACCAGCCAGATACAAATAGTATAGCCAAAGAGATTTTATAACAAGTTCATACATATATTATGCGAAAAGACTTTTTCCCCAACCTAATATTAGTATTAGGATTATAATGTCTGTTAGAGGATTTAAGTTTTTCTACCATTATTACACCAACATATCAAATTGCTAGTTTCTTATTAATATCTCAGAGTGACACGCGATGCAAATCCAACATTTCAATAGAATTTATAGCCTAAAAATATCATAAAAATGAATAAATAATGCATTAGAGCGATTTCTCAGCATTATCCGACTTATATGAAAAGTTTAAATAATAGAATTTTGTATTATTATTTTCCTTTTATGTAGCTTTTGCATATAATGAAAAGTTTGTCGTTAATAACACAAATTTCAAATATTTTATGCATTTATGCCCCTTATGTGTGTATGATTTGAAATACAAACTTTAGTGATCTATGAATATTATGATGATATAATAATTATGATGCATAAACTTTAGTGATCTAGTGATAGGTAAATATATAAAAAGAAGCATAGAAGCAAGATTTTATTGCTAAAAAAAGAAAATCCATTTACCTCCATAAAAGATTTATTGCATGTCTAATCCAATGAGTAGCTTATAAAATGCCTGGTTTAATTTTTCGTCAAAGTGTTTACTTTTAAGATCTCAATACACTTATTTTACTTTATAACGCTTTTGTTAGATCTGTATTAGAATATGCTTCAACTGCTTGGAATCCTATATATAATATATTACTCGTATTGAAGCAATTGAGAATATTCAACATAAACTCATTAGACGGTTTCCGCATTTTACCGATGATAGTAACACATCTTTGAAGCTCCGAAGGGACCAACGTGACATTATTTTTCTATATATTTTTTTATTTATTTATTTATTTCCACACTTACATCTATTATTATTCAATGGTATAGTGGAATCACCCTACCTGACTAGCAAAATTTTTTTTAAATGTAATAAGATGAGTCTTAGATCTACTCAAACTTTTGCACCTCCCCGTTGTCGCACTAATTATGCTTTTAACCGCTTCATTAGACCATGTAGTAATTATGATAAGTCCTACCAACATGTTGACATATTTGGCCTTAACTTTAGAATATTTAAGAAAACTATTTATAAAGAATTTATTAAATTTTGCAAAATAAATTTTTTTTACTCACCTCATTAGTACTATATTATAATATGCATTTGTTATTGATTATTTTCATAGTTAGACATAGGAAAAAACAAAGTTTATTTAAGAATTTAAGTTTACTACATAAGTAACATAACTGTACCTATATTGTGTTCACTCAATTGAACTGTTTTATTTTGTTGTGGAAACTGTCTTTGGCTTTTGTATTACTCATTAAGTGCATTAAGTTTGTTTTTCTTTAATAAAGTAAAAGCAGATAAATGTTTAGTATCGAGTGTGACCCCCTTTAGCTAAAATCACAGCTTGATTTCGTCTGGGCATGCTAGCGAGTATATCCCGGATACTTGCTTGCGGAATACGTTCCCACTCCGCAGTAATCACATTCTTCAGCTCTCTGATGGTCTGCGGAGCCGGGTGTACTGATCTCACACGCCGTTTCAGAACGTCCCAGACATGCTCTATGGGATTGAGGTCGGGACTTCGAGCTGGCCAATCCAAACGACGAATGCCGACCTCTTGCACATACGCATTAACATCGCGGGATCGGTGGGCGCGAGCATTGTCGTCCATAAAAATCGAGTCTTCACCTAGAGCGGCCAATGCGGGTTGTGCATGAGGAATTAGAACTTCCGTTATGTATCGATGCCCAGTCAGTGAGCCGTTTTCAATGAAGACTAACTCTGTACGATCCATTGAATTTATTCCTGCCCAAAACATAACAGAGCCCCCACCATAAGGTGTGATTTCTTCGAAACATGCCTCTGCAAAGCGTTCTCCTTGTCTTCTTAGCACTCGCCGACGTCGATCTTCACCGAACAGAGATATCCTGGCTTCATCAGATAACAAAACCCTATTCCAATCTTCTTGAGTCCATGATTCACAATTTCTAGCGAACCTAAGCCTGTGAACTCTGTGCTCACTTAGTAATTTGGGGCCGCGGGCCGGGCGGTGACTGCGAATATTGGCAGCGAGAAGCCTCCTCCTGACCGTCCATAGACTAATATGCACATTTCTTACTTCTTGGAGGTTGTTCTTAAGATCCACATACGAAGATTTGCGATTTCTCAATGCGCGACTCACAAGAAAACGATCATCCCGTGGTTGGGTACATGATTTTCTTCCAGAACCAGGCCTTCTCTCGACGGAACCAGTCTCCTGATATCGCTGCCAGGTCCTTTGGACTGTCGAGCGACTAACATTTAGCCCCCTAGCCACGAAACACTGGCTGCAACCCTCTTCAAGCAGCGCGATAACCACTTTATCTACCATTTTTGATACAGCCAAACAGCAATAAATAAAGCTTTGACAGCCAAGGATATGAAATTAATCGATAAAAATTTAATAAAAGTTATGAAAGTCGATGTTAACTTCTGGAACTTCACGCCAAAAATGTAGGATAAAAAGGGGTTTTCTGTAAAAATGAGCATCAAATGAAAATTTGTATTTAGAACATACTTTTTTAAATACCACAGCATTTTTAAAACCGGCCAGTAACGTGTACAAACGGTTGAAACCTTTTTGGTATTGTATCTTTTTAAAGATGAATGAAAATCAAAACCCGTTTTTTTGCAAATGAGCGTAGTATGCTGTTTGTTTCCCAAAAAAAAAATCTTTAATACATTTTGTTTCAATAAAGTCTATGCAAAGCTGTCTCGACTGATAGTCTTCTTCTCCTTCTTCTTCTTATCGTATGAGGATTAATGGCCACCTCTGATCAAAGTCAAAGTGTATTAATCCGCATATAAGGCTTCTGACTTGGCTGAACTATTGTTATCTAATAACAACAGCCGGGATCGACGGTTTAAACGTTAACCCCGAAGCACTGAAGCGCTCAGTTGTAATGTCACTTTAGGGTCACCCATCAGATACCTGACCGGACCAAACGATGCTTAAGAAATGTGATCGAATACGATCAGTCTGTCAAGCGCCGCCACGAGCGCTTAAGCCTGATGGTAAGCATTAATGAATGCCATCTAGGATCAATCACGAATACCTACTTTTCAATCATGATGACTTTGAAGGTCTCCATATTGTAAATAATTGGGAAACACACAGGCTCAAGGAAGTAGTTCAATTCTCCAGCAATTTTTGAGGTCCAAAACATGTTTTTTTATTATTATTTGCTTTTGTTTTCGATGGGGTGGAGGACAGTGCATTTTGCATATATATTTTTGTTGCGGAATCAAGATAGATATTTTTGGTTTCATAATTAACTTTCAGGCCCCGGACTATGAGACACAATAGATATTCTAATGTTCTCTGGACACCGGTTCGGGTTTGATGAATTAAAATACTTAGATTTCGCGAGTAACGCCTGATTGTATCAAAAGTATTAATTATTATCGTAGCTTCTATGCTACGAAGTTACTACGCCGTAGTAGCTACAGGCCACAAAGTAGCTAGTTGGTATAATAATCCCTCGTTATTTTATACAGAAACCTTATTAAGGAAATTATTACAAAGGAAGTGCATCTTAAAATGGAACGTATTGTGTGAGTAATTCGTATGAGATTCCCTTAACATGGTCCATGAGCGTAATCATTATCCGAATTAACCAGGCAATAAATTACGAAAACATGAACATTTATATGTAAGTGTTTTCATATATTATTAATGAGGTATCTTTAATGATTTGTGATCGGTCTTGCCTTTTCTTAGAAACCTTTGGTAATGAGGGGAAATCCCTTATTATTTTTTTACGGTATACGATGAAAGAAATAAAAACAAACTTATTAATATTGATTTCGTTCTTAAAGAGACTCAGGGCTACTTTCACCAACCTCATCAAACACATTTAGACCTAAACAAATTAAAAATGACATTATCAGTCGTTCTTTTGAAGTCAAAAGTGACAGAACTAAATTATGTTTAGCGCTAAAGGTATATAAATTTCAGTTAGTGAAAGTCCGCCTCAGACTAATATATATTATTTGAAATTGATACGGCTACTAGAACGCTCCGATCCATCGCGAGTCGGCTTTTCACCCATCCAAAGGTAATGAACGCGCGATGATCGCAATGACGAACTTTGCGTCCAGAGTTTTTGCATCGCGAAGGTAATACGAAACGGAGTTGCGGCGCGGCTATATCTGGAGCCCAATTCTCGCGCCTTCGACATTTATTTATTATTTTGGCAACAATCAGTTTTTTTTTTACAAAAGTACTTAATAACTATCTTACTAGCTATAATGGACCTATAGTGCCGATGTGGATATATTTGGACAAGTTATAACTTACAAAAGTAAAAAAAAATGTTAGAACATCATAAACTAACTTTAAGCAACTTTGTGATAGTAAACTATATGAATTATTTTAACAATGAACACTAGAAACAAAAAACAAAAACCGAACCGAAATTGATCATAAAGCATTTAAAATGAGTACATAATTTTTTTTCTTTTTTTTAACTAATTAAATTACCTGGACAAGTTATAACTTACAAAAGAAAAAATATTGTAAGAACATCATAAACTAACTTTAAGCAATTATGTGATAGTAAACTATATGAATTATTTTAACAATGAACACTAGAAACAAAAAACAAAAACCGAACCGAAATTGATCATATAGCATTTAAAATGCGCACATAAATAATAATATTTTTTTTAAACTAACTAAAATACCTGGACAAGTTATAACTTACAAAAGAAAAAATATTGTAAGAACATCATAAACTAACTTTAAGCAACTATGTGATAATAAACTGTATGAATTATTTTAACAATGAACACTAGAAACAAAAAACAAAAACCGAAATTGATCATATAGCATTTAAAATGCGTACATAAATAATAATTTTTTTTTTAACTAACTAATTATATTTTTATGATATTAATCTAGTTGTTTTGTGTATTACGGTTTGCACGTGTCATCTCGAATTCATAATTTTTTAGTCAAAAATCTGTATTAAAAACTCACTGAAAGCAATCTTCGACATTATAGGATTATCAAAGATAATTGAAACTAAAGTTTTTTGACAGTAGTAGAGATTTTACTTACATTTTTAACCGACTTCAAAAAAGGAGGAGGTTCTCAAGTCGACTGTTTTTTTTTTTATGTATGTTCCACCATAACTTCGCCAGTTGTTAACAGATTTTTATAATTCTTTTTTTATCTGAAAGAAAATGGTTTATGTGTGGTCCCATATAATTTTTACAGAGATTTGGCTAGTAGTTTTTTCAGAATCCTGAAAAATATCAATCACGTTTTGGCAAGTAGTCGTTTACCTAGATGACATCATTGTTGTGTATGGGCTGATTTTAGTGTAAGTAACGGCACATGATGTAACTAAAAAATCTGAAATAATAACATTTTATAAAAAAAAAGATTTAAAAAGTAAAAAATATAACGTTTGGAGAGTGGATAAAATGTTTTTAATAAAGAAATTGAGGATATAAAAATGTCGAATTGCGTAGGTACCACACATTTTAGAGCGATTACTGTAGCGCCATGCGAAGCTCGATATTAAGTCGTTTATACACGAATCACCTTGTGTTTGAGTTATTAATTGTTGCTGACTGTCTTTGTTACTATTACCAAAGAATATTAACTATTACTAGCTATTATTGTATCTGAACGTCACAGTGATGAGGGTCGACTCAAACGGGATTTATCGCGGCTCAAATCTATTGGACTGTACAGTGTCAGTTGGATAAACGAGACGTCTGCTACCATTTGAAGGTTGAATTTAATAATAGAAAAAATTAAATAAAAACATCAACTAGTCTTCAAATTGCTCGAGTCCGTAACCATTGGGTGTCCGACCCCTTACTCTATCCAATTAAGCTACAGATATTTAGGTATTATTATTATTATTATTTGGAGAGGGGACACCAGCAATGCCGGACTGGTGATCAGTCTCCCTAGTCGGAACCATTTCACCCAGTTCCCAAAAGTCCCATGAAAGCAGGGGGAGCTGGTTATCGTTCACCCCACCGGCGTCGGACCCTTGAACCTTCCTGTGCGCTTACAGTACCTGTTGAGTTGACTTTTCGTCAACTGCTTCAGATCATCTTTAGCTTGTCCGCTTCAAAAAGCTCCCAGCGCAGCGATGCATACATTGGGCATTCTTCCATGAAGTGGTAGCTTGTTTCTTCCCTTTCTTTACATTGTGGACTGATGGGATCCTCTGTCCTTTTCACAACTGACAGGTGCCTGTTTAGTGGACAATGTCCTGTCAGTACTCCTACTATGTCTCTTATGTTTCTCCTACTTAGTTTCAGCAGCTCTCTAGTTTTCTTCTAATTTAGGTAAAACGACACGTCGAAATTATCTAGTAGTTATACCTATTAACTTTTCGACGCTGTTGGCGGCACAGGCATTTCATCAATAAGAAGAATATCATCGCATTCGAAGTAACAGTTGATGGTCGTAAATGACAAAACTTTTCTAGCATAGAAAAACTAGGTAATAAGTACCAATTACTATAGAAAATAGACAATAAACGTTTCTCATACAATTAATAACCTCTTTATTAAACAGAGCAATCTGTTACCGGCCACAGGTCTTAACTTCAATACGGGTGCTAACAAACATAACATTTAGTACTAACTAATGTACGGTTTTGAAACTACGCAACGAAGCCTTATATTGATTGACCTTGAACCTACAAACACTAGGCACAAAGAAGGAGGACACAAAACAAAGACCCGTCTCACAAAGGCTTATGCGGGTATTCAACCTTTTAACTAATGTCTAGTTTGGTTAGTGGTAGGGCTTGTTGTAAGTCCGCCTGGCTCGCTACCACCATCTTATTAAGTCTGACGACATAACAACAATATTTTCAGCATTGTTGTGATCCGGCAGTTAGAGATAAGATAACCAGTCCCTCAGTGGTTGAGGGTTCCGGGAAAGGCTCGCTTCCATCTTCAGCCTTATCAATACTTAACATCAGGTATGATGAAGGCTAAGAGTCTCCCCGTCGATCATTAAAAAAAAAGTTTGCATAAACGTATTTTGTAGGATTGTCAAATAACAAATCATACAATCATAAATTATTGGCTGCTTGCATCTTAATCAATCTTTAAAATCTGAAAAATGTTGTCTTTCGAATGCAATGATATTCCTAGCATTGACTTGCATAAAAAAGCATGACATGTTATTATAATACATTAATAGAATAGGTGAATTGATATTTATTTATATAAGTGAATTGTATGATAATATATAAGTCTCCCTCTTACCAAAAATTGTTATGCCCCTCAGGGCCCATAAGATCCTAACACATTTTGTAACAGCTGTACCTACTTATGGAAAGCAATAAAATGATTGAATTGAATTGAATTGATGTGATGACGCTGGCCCACACCGTATTAAAAAGTATACAAGTATTGGAGAATTTCGCCAGTGGACCACTGTCAAAATTCTCCAAGTCTGGGTAGCTCTGTGGTTATAGTATTGGACCGGATTTCCAAAGGTCGTGGGTTCGAGTCCTATCTGAGAATTCACTTATGGCTGAATTAGCAGATATGTACCTTTTTAAACCTAACATAAAAAAATTAAAACCAACGCATTTTTTTTTTTTTTTTTTTTTTATCTCAACCGTTTCCCAATTTTATCATTGAATCCCTTAAATCAATAGTGAACAATACGATACTATGCTGTCCGACATCGTACAATGAAATCTTTACGAGACGATAATAAAACAGTGACTTTCCGGGTTTTTATTTCGTTCTGTTTACGACTCTTTTTGGGGTATCGCATTGTTATTAGTACATATGACTCTTTAGTCCTCCTTAATATTAACCTATGGCTTTTTTGCGTGATTTTATTACAAACAACCAAACTTACACATCTTCTAGTTTACAATTGGGGAACTTCCCGGTCGACCAGTAGAGTTTTTGAGGGAAATGTTTTTCGAGACGTAATATGAATAAAGACATTATTTATAAATCATATTTAATAATGAGGAGCCCGTGGCGCAGTGGTTCGCGCTCTCGGCCCGCGATTGTTGAGGTTAAGCACCTTTCGCAATGGTCGGTCACGGGATGGGTGACCTAAATTTTACTATCTCGAGCTCCTTCGTGCTTCGGAAGGGACGTTAAGCCGTTGGTCCTGGCTGCATTCGCAGTCATTAAAACTCACCAATCCGCATTGGGCCCGTGTGGTGGGGTCATGGCCCATTCTCCTTATCCAAGGCCAGTGCCCCAGCAGTGGGGACATTAAAAATGGCTGATGACGATTTAATCATATATCATATTTTTATTGTTCCAATAACCGTTACTTGAACGTTTTCTATAGATCTATCTTTTTTTTAAATGACCCTCTCTAAAAAACGATAATGGCCTACGGGAAGTTCCATTTTTATTTATATACCATCGGTATACTTATAAATAAAAATTAATCGCCAAATTCGTTTTTTTACATATATTCCATGACCTTGAAGAAGGTTTTCATGACGAGAAGAATTGGAAAAGTTGGTGAAACCGCGGGGGCCACTAGTGTATAATATTGACAGGGTTGAATTTTAAATAGACTAAAGCTATACACCTAAGATAATTGAATCGCCAGTCAACGTAGCTTACAGTAGCTACTAATATAAGTAATATAATTAATGTAACCCGATATCAAACCCGAACTGAATAAATTAGCGTTATAATGTCTTTCGGTCCCTAGATTACAAATCTATGTTAATGTTCCACGGATACAATGATAACATGATCCTTGTGACATTTGAAGGGTTAACGGTATAACTGATCGGACAATTTAATCTTTGAGATGACAAAGATTAAGATTGTGAACATTCTATCCGGCCACGAAATATGCACATAGAATTAAAAGGGTACGTATCAAATTAAAGTCTTTGACTTTGACTATAAAAATATCTAAAATTGGAATGATTAATGTTAAAATAACTAAGTTTAAATTGTCAAAAATTAAATGTTTCAAATGGTTTAAAATCCAAAAGTCATTATACCTAAGCTTTATACACTCATTTGCAAAAAAAACGGGCGGTTTTGATTTTCATTCATCTTTAAAAAGATACAATACCAAAAAGGTTTCAATCGTTTGTACACGTTACTGGCCGGTTTTAAAAATGCTGTGGTATTCAAAAAAGTACGTTCTAAATTCAAATTTTCATTTGATGCTCATTTTTACAGAAAACCCCTTTTTATCCTACATTTTTGGCGCGAAGTTCCAGAAGTTAACATCGACTTTCATAACTTTTATTCAATTTTTATCGATTAATTTCATATCCTTGACTGTCAAAGCTTTATTTATTGCTGTTTGGCTGTATCAAAAATGATAGATAAAGTGGTAAAAGCTACCAAAATTATCGCGCTGCTTGAAGAGGGTTGCAGCCAATGTTTCGTGGCTAGGAGGCTAAATGTTAGTCGCAGCGATATCAGGAGACTGGTTCCGTCGACAGAAGGCCTGGTTCTGGAAGAAAACCATGTACCCAACCACTTTGACTTTGACTTTGATACGTACCCGTTAAAAAGTATGTCCTGATGAGAGCAGTAAAACATCACACCACATACAGAGCGTTACATGAGGCTTTACGCAATCGAAAATGGACCAAATTTTATCTCGAGATCCGCTTCTACACAACATTGTATTAAAAACCGCTCTAAAGTTTACGCCAGCAGACAAGTATTGTCTACATTTATAAACGATTTTTTTTAAATGACATTTTTCTTGTCAAAGATACTTATCTTAAATCATCAACCTCTATAATACCTGGCTTTAAGTGATAAGACTGCCCACATAACGCTGTAGATCAAAGTTCAATTCTAACTCAAACGTAACGCAATCGTAATTTGCTTGTCAAAGTTATTAAAAATGTATGGAATTCGACAGCTGTGACAAGCAAATTACGTTAGGTAAGTAACCTTTACTTTTAAGAATTCGTAAAATGAATTTTAGTGCAACTTTTGTGTAGAATTATATTGTATTGTATTATACTACCTACTGCTGGGGATAGATAATGAGAATAAGACATGACCCAACACGCGGGCCCGATGCGGATCAACGGCTTAACGTGGCTTCCATAGCACGGACTGCGACACTGCGACACCATTGCGAAAGTTGTTTAACCGCTACAATAGCAGGCCGAGCGCGTGATCTACTTCGCCACCGAGCTGATCTTCTGCCACCGAACTGCTACCTATGTTAAATAAAAATAAAATAAATATTGGACGATTCAAAGTATTTATTCATAACTTTATTTGTATAAAAAGTGACTCTGACTTTGAAAAGAGCAACACAAATCGGACAAGTTAACTAAAGGTACGGGGAAATTAAAAAAGCAAACATAACATCTCCAAATGTGATAACAAATGCGATTCGAAAATGAGTTCTATTTCGAGAGCGATAAACCGCTTAATCACACTTCGGCAGCGTCGAGCCAAATTTTTCAATTTCCTTTTAATCCAGGTACGATTAATCTCACAGAATATTTTATTCACATTCAACTGAATGGACTTTAATTAAGATTACAATCGGTCGAGAGCGAACCGACCTATGTGTCTATGTTATTTTAAGAAAAAAATGTGTTTTTACTTTTCTAATGTTTTTATAAGTTCAAGCAAAGCGCAATTCAAACATTTGCAAAAATAGATAGAAAGGGTATTTGTATAACACTTTTGTTTATTATTGTCTCTCCGTCTGTTAGTCCAGGCTAATCTTAGGATGACTAATCTAACACTGGCAGATAGGTGAAAAAACTTATTATAAAGTGCCCCGTAAACGATCAAACTTCTGTCAGTTCGTATTTATCAAATTCATTTGTCCGTCTGCGGCTATATTTGATGCATTGGACTTTCGGAATTTGATTAACGTATTTCAAATACGTCGTTTACCTATCTCTCAAAAGACGTATTTCAGGCTAATATCTATCATTTAAATTACTAGAGTTACGCAAATAACAAAAAAAACATATGACTAGATCGATTTTGATGGGACCTTAACTGGCAGAAAGCTTACTTTATAGGAGTTACTGCTACATTTTATATGTCCACTTTTAAATTAATAAATAATAAATATTTCTCACAATCACAACAATTACCCTAGCCCCAAAGTAAGCACTGTAAGGCTTGTGTTTTATGATACTAGGGTAACGGATATAAATACATATACAAAAAAAAAAGCTGTTTCATAGAAAATTTTATTTGAACACTGCTAAAATGTATGAAACAGATGTTTTTTTTTTCATGATTTCAGGGTTTCTTCCATACAGAAAGTTGTTCGTAATGATGAGTTCTACAAATGGTTTAAGGTTTTGGGTAAACATACAATATTGTTGTATATAAAAATTTATGTGTAGAAATATATATAAACATCTAACTCAGATACAAATGCTCGTATTCATCATACAAACATTTGCCCCTACCAGGATTCGAACCCAGGTCCTCAGAGTAGACAAACCGGTGTACGTACCACTCTACCACGGAGGCCGTCAGTAATAACATAGCAGTTCGGTGGCACAGGAGCAGCTCGGTGGCGAAGTAGTTCGCGCCCTCCGCCTGCGATTGTAGCGGTTAAGCAACTTTCGCAATGGTCGGTCACGGGGATGTGTAACCGAAAGTGCATCATCTCTAGTTCCTCCATGCTTCGGAAGCCACGTTAACCCGTTGGTCTCGGTTGTATTTATAGTCGTTAAAAATTCAAAATTCAATATCATTTATTCAGTCTAGGCTGTTACAAGCACTTATGAACGTCAAAGAAGCTACGCCATCGGTTCACAAACCCCACAGCGGGCAGGGGCGTGCATTGGTTTTCCAGCGAGGTAGCGGTATAGGCACTATAGATTTTAACTAGTCGTAGTTGCGATTATCATTTTGGAAATAAGAGGTTAGCTTACTAATAATATTAATGCGAAAGTATGTCCGTTTGTTTGTTACTCTTTCACGCTAAAACTACTGAATGGATTTGGATGAAACTTGGCACAAATATAGTAGATAGCCTGAATTAAAGCAAAGGATACTTTTAATCCCGATATTCCCGCGGGAACGGGTGAAACCGCGGGCAGCCGCTAATGTGCCAGTAATTTGCTTGTCCATACATTTTTAATAACTTTGACAAGGAAATTGAGCTTTGATCTACAGCGTTTTGTGAGCGGTCTTATCTTTCAAAACGATGTATTAAAATGGTTGATGCATTAAGATAAGGATCTTTGACAAGAAGCAACGGCTTTTACAAATAAACATGTTTTCTTGTTTAATATTTATGGCATAAAAATATCAGTGTAAAATGCAAAATTAAAATGTTATAATAAACATGTTGTTTGAAATATAGACAGTACTTGTCTTTCCAAAAATTGCAGAGCGGTTTTAAACAAATTGTATACTGAAGCGGACCTCTACACAAAATTTTCAGTAAGTTGTGTGATGTTTTGTCGCTCTCATCAATGATATGTCTAGCACGACATATCTTTTAATTCTTTTTGCTTATTTTGTTGTCGGCTAGAATGTTCACAATCTTAGTTTTTGTCATCTCAAAGATTAAATTGTCCGATCAGTTATACCGTTAACCCCTCAAATGTCACAAGGATGATGTTATCATAGTATCCGTGGAACATTAACATAGATTTCTAATCTAGGGACCGAAAGCCATTATACCGCTAATTTATTCAATTCGGGTTTGATATCGGGTTACATTAAATTATATTGATAGCTACGTAAGCTACGTTGACAATATTGGCGATTCACGGTCACGGCTATTCTGCATAATTCTAACTTCTTTCTCGTATTCTGTGCTCGTATTATTATGATACCATGGAAAACCTCTTTAGAAGAAAATCTTACAGAATAAAATAAAGATCTTACAACAAACAAACCAACTTACAAAAGTATCATACACTAAAGTACTTTCCAATAGTACCTGATAACCAAAACCTAATACATGTGAACACCCACAACGATCTTATACAGTCTAAAGAAGATAAAATCAGTTAAAACTTTTAATGAGTTTCACCGAAACAGTTTATCCTCGGCTGGAGAGATAAAAGAATAAGGCTCCGAAGGGCGCTTTACATGATCCGATATTGGTATTATTAAGTATAGATCAATATAAATACAGCAACAGGAAAAAAAAATACAAAAGTAACTCTCGCTTGTCGTCTTTTTAACGCTTGAAATAACTTTGTATTGTAAGATAGATTGTAACTTGTTTTTTGCTTGAAGCCTCTCGTCACGAATCCTTATTCCGTCTGCTTTAGCAAGTTGCATGTACATATAATTTATGCGAGCAGCGAAGACTTGAGACATCACTCACCTCCCACCAACCGGTCTACTAAACAAAAAAAACAACTAACAAAAAACTAACAACAAACTATCTCTTAGCACAGTATTGATTCTATCTTACCGTGCTACTACGAATCTCTTAAAGTAAGCTTATGACGGAAGTTTTGTGAAGTCTTGGCTCAATCATTGCCTCCAAAGTGTAAAGTGTATCAAAATGTGTCAACTGCAATAAAAACAAAACGCATCAAAACATTCTTATGACATGATGGTTTCTAATAAATGATGGTAGGCCCGCAGCGCTAGTCAGAATACCAAGCATTATGCTGAGTCGGTACCGTTTTGGGACAAGCCGTGTGGTTTTTTTGTGTTATTTTGATGTATCTTATTGTCGTGTTTGTCTTAAATAAATATTATTTTCTTTCTTTCTAAACATACTAAATAGTCCAATAACAATTTAGCTTAGGGCTAAAACTTCAATTTAATGCCTCGTCTATCACGAGCCCACCGGTGCGTGGTCTCACAATAATATTTATTGTGTCTCATTTTCCTATACCTGACAGTAATTACAATGGTGCAAGACCTGAGGGCCTACTACTTACGGAAGACAGTTCGCGATAGCCGGAATATATTGTACGTACCTTACTTTGCTGATGATAATGTCTAGAAACTACGATCTATGAACGACGACCGTTCATCCGATTATTGTGTTTAGTTTTCGGAGTAAAACCTACAGTAGTGATGATACGATTACAATAAAATATTAACATAATGAAAAATACTTGTAAATCTTCACTGTTGAAATCCCGATCCGATATCGTATCGTTATCGTCTCTTGTAAAAGGCAAACCGCTCAGTGGCTCTTTGAAAGTTCGCGAAGAACCGTAGACGGTCGGATTAGCGCGGTTGCTTATAATTTAATATCAATATACGGTGTTTTGGTCGGTAAGTGCTATATTTAATATTGGTCTCAAGCTGGTTCTACATAGTAGTTAAGAAGAATTAGACTACCTTGTCTTTTGACGATGTACTGTTAATTTAAATAAAGCTACTGTTTACCAGTGAAAAATTACAGACAAAACCGATATCTGTACTTTTTCACGTGTGTGAATTAAACTCGTGACTTTGAGCAGAATGGTTGTGACGTTTGGCTCGAAATAGTTTCGTCCGATTCGGGTGAACTGACAAGAAGGCAGTAGTAGTAGGCGTAGCTAGCATGAAAACTTGCGAGTAAGTATCGAGGAAGTACCGGACGTAAACGGAACTACATTTTCATATACAATTTTTGACATTACGTCCTCGATACTATTTTGGAAGCTTTTCGTGCTAGTCCTACGCCTCTATCTCTGCCTATCCTATCCCTGCGCCACACAGGGGACATGCCATGACCTCTCTTAGCGACTGCCTGGACGAGATTGTTATGTAACAGTAAATCCGCCTATGTATTTTCTCTACTTATAAATTGGGATTAGAAACAGGTGCATTAAATCTCTTGATACTTTGTTACAGTGTTATAAAAACTAAACTCTATTTGTTTTATTCAAATAAGATATAAGTAGTTTCGGATTTACAAGTGTTCAAACTTCAAGATTCGTGCACTCTTTGTGTGACGTCATTATATACCGATTTATATAAAGAAGACGACTCTCTGACCAAATCGGTCAAGCGTGAGCCGCAAGCTGCATACAAAGTATTATAAAGTGACGCCACAAAATAAAACGCCGACCCGATGTTAAAAAATTAAATATCTTTAGAAATGCTCTACATATGGAAAAAAAACTGGTTTTTTTTTCATGTCCTACATGATGGCATATAATCTAAAAGTGCTGTTACTCTCTATTGTTCTATGTTTGACTTATTTTTCTTTAATTGTTTTTGCTGTTTTTATAATCTTTTGTTAAGTCGGAACGTAACTAATTGTAAACTGTCGATGTGTTGATGTTTGATTATTTTGTCCTTAATTTATAGACATGGACTCTGTCATATCTCCTCGAAAGCCACATCAGGTATGCAAAGCTTCTCTGAGCACAAGAGGTTAATCCTTCAATTTCCATACGTAATGCCTTTGGCTGAACCAAAAACATGTCCGCACATGACATGCAAATTTCGGAAAACTACTTCCAAACGTATCGTGAAACCTCTATTATGTTTCGCAGCAACATTCTTTGCGATTTACCTATTTTATGAATTTTCGTGTTGTAGATTTAGGCATACAATTAGGCACAAATCACTAACAATGAAAAGATATTATCTTGGGTAAATGGATATGCTATTAAATTAAAAACTTCACCTTTTGCGTATATACCTATAGCAATACTAGACTATAACTAACCTATAAATAAACCTAGTGCTGTGTAGTGTCGGCTTAGAATAGCACTACCCCCTCACATCCCGTGGGTGTCGTAAAAGGCGACTAAGGGCCTCAGCCTTCAGGAGACGGGCAGCAGCGTCTCCTACAAACTTGGCCATACTGCGATTGCCAACCCGCCTGCCAAGCGTGGCGATTATGGCAAACCCCCCCTTTTTGGGGGAGGCCTAATACCCAGCGGTGTTATGTGGCTGAGACGACGTATATCCTAAAAAAAAACTCTTAAATATTAATGCAAACTTTTTTGGGTTTACGATTTTATTATAGGTATAGATATTTCGAGCTTAAGCTTATCTTCGTCGTGTCGCAATTTGTTGTGATGTGTAGACCCTCCAAAACTAATAGCTTTTTGTCTCTCAAAGATTGTTTAACAACATTTCCACTGACATTAGCTTGTTTTTTTCTTGATTATACATGAAACAGAGAACAAATAAAAGAGAAAAATTTAACTTCCTTTTAATTGAATTTAGGAGCTATCATAGAAAAGTTACAGAGAATGAATGGTTACTGTAATGTCACGGATCTCAGAACCAACCACCATAAGCACTAACACCATTTTGTATACACATTTCCATTTCCATCTAAACATAAGGGTGCTTTATAGGTAAAAGTGTGTACAGCCGTACGTGCTGTTGACTGCACAATAAGTTATTATGTTGGTAAATGATATTTGAGTAATTAAATTACGTAAGGAACATAAATTAATTTAAATTATTACACTTTTAAAAGCCTATTTCTACAAAACACGTCGATTTTTATTCCGAAACCCAAAAGAGATTCCCCTTCAGATAAAAATAGATACAAAGAAAAATACCAACATCAAAAGGCAGTAGGTACTCATTATGTTATTTTTCCTCTTTTAAATTCTCCGTTTGTGCATTTTGCTATATAATTTTGAGGGTAATGATATGTTCGGAGCAAATAAGGGCTGGTTTTGTGTAGGCAAGCAAATTACAACGCCGATGTTGGTGCACGGAAAACAGCAATCAGAATCATGTACGCTCTGACATGGAAGAGACAGCGATTTTGACTTTAGTTTTGTTTCATGACAATAGTCACATATTTAAATAGAAGTTAAGAAAAAATCACAAAGTTAGTGTTGTTTAGATAATCGTCGTTGAAAATACCCTTTTAAACTTCAAAGAAACGGCTGAAATACAATGACATTTAAATAATGTTTAGCGTTATAATCAGTTGCTTTAAATTTAGATTACATTTAACTGTTGGTTTCAAACTATGAAAACAAAAATACCTAGTTTAATCCAACAAGAAATAACATGCAAGTTGCCAGCAAATAAATGCAAATGCAACACAGTAGGCGTAGGGGCAACACCTTCACCGCCTACTCTAAACGTGTTTCACAAGGAGCATCGTCAGTTTTTTTTTATATTTTTTATGGACATCAGGAAGACATAGCCTTTATCATACCCGATGTTAAGTACTGATAAGGCTGAAGATGGAAGCGTGCCTCTCTCGGAATCCTCAACCACGTAGGAACTGGGAGTTGTTAAGGCGTGCCACTGTTTTGCATTTGCATTGCATTTACTTGCAGGCGGGCGGCGCATCTTGCATGTTTTTTCTTGCGGAATCAAGTCAGATAGTTTGGCTTCTTCCTGGTTACGCCTAGTTATATAATCACGCCTGATTCTATTCAATAGGCACTTAAATATTTTTGTAATAACATACATTATAAATCGCCTGCTTTTAAACCACACACGTCAATGTGCAGCGTTATCTGCATTGCGGGGAATTCTGGCCTTCGGTCATACCTATACATTAGGTACCCGCCGACCTTTCTGATCTAATCACTGTACCATTAGTTACTTACAAAATATTATTTTTGCCATTAGCAAAATTTAATACACTTTAAAGCTTACCTGTTTTTCAAGTCGTTTAATGTAACGGATAAAGCGCAGAACAAGAAAGAGGTTTCATACCTATGGTAAATTTTAAATAGAAAAATATTGGAAAATATTAACTCGGCCACAAGTGAATTCTCAGATGGGAATCGAACCCGCGACCTTTGGAAATCCGGTCCAATGCTCTAACCGCTGAGCTACTGAGACTTGCGAACCACCGTCGAAATTCTCCAATACTTTTATATTTTTAATACGCTGTAGGCCAGCGTTATTACATCAATGCTAGGAATATCCTTGCATTCGAAAGAAACATCTTTTCAGGTGTTTAACGATCGATTAAGATGCAACTGCCAATAATTTACCATAAGTATAAAAATAGCATTGAAAAATGCAAAAATTACAAAATCATATAAAAAAAAAAAAAAAGTTTCATTTAGATTTTATTTTGGCTGAAAATAAGTAGTCTAATGCTGCTAGCTAATTAACATGTTTTTAACCTGAGTGTACTGTTACACACATGTATTCGATCTATTATCTGTATCGATAAGTATCCAAACAGATCTATTGTCTGTGGTCTTGTTTTTGGCATGTCATGGTGACAGGCTGAATAAAGAAGTTATGAAAAATACTGTTGTTCATAATCCTACCACATCGTCGAAGCCTGCTGCCATCCAAGTCCCTCATCCCAACGAGACATGGTGTCAGAAGTGGTAGTAAAGTATTTGAAACTATGTCCTACTTAACTATAATTATTATCTTAAAAGCTGTTACAATGCTACTGTTAGTGATTGAACGCAAACATTATTATATGTTAATCTGTACTTAAGGATGGCCACACCATCTCTTTTCATATAAAGTGACAGTATCTGTGGTCACTTCCTGTTTCCCGTGTAATAAATAATAATAAATAAATATTTTCATACAATCACACCAATTATCTAGCCCACGTTAAGTGTCAGAAGAACTTGTGTTATGGATACTAGATAACGGATAAACATACTAATATACTTTTTTTTTGTAAATACATACATAATATACATATTAAAAATCCATGTAATGGTTGCTAAAGTAAAATATACGCTTGTGCATTTCTCACAATTCGGTTTTATTTCATTCACGTTAATATTCCTTCAGCTACTAATATTGAATGTGAAAGCTTGGATGTTTAGACGTTTGTATGTTTGTTACTCAATTACGTGATTAACGGATTTGAATGTTTGGCACACAGATCATTTATAGTCTGGATTAAAACATAGGATACGTTTCATCTTGATATTCCCACGGGAACGTTAACCACGCGGGTGAAACCGCGGGTGGCTATAAAACTAATTTTAAAGGTTGATGTGCAAGAGGGTGGAAAGTTTTAACTGACTTCAAAAAAAGATGGAGGTTATCAATTCATCGCGTATAATAATCAAATCTGCAATAAGATTGTTCCCAAGATGGTCCCACGTTTTGAAATTTTGAAACCGGTTCAGTAATTTTCAGGAAATCTTGAAAATACTGTTTTCGTCTTCGTTTCGGGTACATTATCGACGCCATTGTGTATAGACCGATTTTATTTTCATATTCTTAACTAGCGGATCCTCGCGGTTTTACTCGCGTGGTGCCCGTTCCCGTGGGAATATCGGGATAAAATATAGCCTATGTCACTCGGGAGAAATGTAGCTTTTTAAAGGTCTAAGAATTTTCTAAATCGGTCCAGTAGTTCCTGAGATTAGCGCGTTCAAACAAACAAACTCTTCAGCTTTCTAATATTAGTATAGATATATAGTATAGATTTAAAAACGACTTCAAAGAGTGAAAAATGCATGCCGACTTACAAAACATATGTTATAAGTAAATCAAACATCAATTGGTAAAAGACTCGTTTGTGGTAGCGAATAAACATGTGTAGCGTACTCCGGAACTTTCTCCCCATACGCTTAATGTATCAAATTTACATCCACGTTATTAGAGGAGATTGCTCCCAATTTGTCAGTTTACTTTCAGGATTCGGATTTCCTCCAATTAAAAAAGGAAAATAATAACTCTTGTTTTTTTTAATATGAAGATTTGTTTGCTTCTAATTGTTTAGGAATACGATAAAGCAATTAGTGTTAATTTGTTCGTACAGTTAACAGTAAGGCTCGGTTCACTTTTTGCTAAATGAAAATCTTTAACAGCGGACGTATTCGGTTCGGATTTTCTTGAATTAAAAGATAGGGTAATTATAATTATTTGTCATATGAAAATTTGCTTATTGGATTTTTTATTACATAATGGGCTTGCTCTTAATCCCTATCAAGCCCAAGAGCTATGACAGGATCCAGATGGAACGAGCTAACCCAGAAGGTGCTTATTCACCCTTGCTTTGAAAGGTAAAGTTTGAAAAGTACTCGGAAATACAGACACAGGGAGGGAGTTCCACTCCTTTGCTGTATTTCCGACTACTTTAACCCGTGGTGAATATCAACCAAGAGTTGTTTAGAAATACGATAAATCATGATTATGCCAGACTAATGCATCGTTCACAATCACAAGCATGCAAAAATTTTAATGGAACCTAAAGTTTTTTTGTCCCACCATCCGCATTGGGCCCGCTTGGTGGGCCATGGCCCAATTTCTTATCCATCCATATCGAAGGCTAGTGCCCCAGCAGTGGGGACATTAAAAATGGCTGATGACACTTGACGTCAAGGTTCTTGTTTAAAATTTATAAAATTACCGCACCATCTGTGGTCACCAACACTGCCACTGTGGCGACCACATAATACAAGAATAGGGTTAGAATAAAGTATAATCATTTATTACTAGAAGAAGTGTAGGCTCGCAAACTAAGTGGAGACAGGGCGTCCAAATCAGTAGTATGAGCCACCATTTTGAAAAAAAATCAGCATGGTGGATCGGTGACGAGGCAAATGGTTCAAAACCCTTTAAAAACAGGAGTAGTACAAAGAGATGACATACGGAGTGCTTTTGCGTCTGGCACAAAACGATGGCACGCTTAGTCAAACCTGCTTTATCTACCATTTACAATTTTACTTGCCTCTTTTTTATATTCTCTGATGGTTATTGTTGTTAAATGGTTAGCATTATTAACATGAGATAATAACATATTCAAAACGCCAATAAATTTAAAGCGAATGATTCGACTGAAGCCAATGATATTTCAGCATATTTGGCGTAATTTTAAATACCACGCCAACAAAATAAATTCAATTCAGCTAAAATAATAAAAACATTCGATTCATCCGTTTCTACTCAACGGATTTCGATAAAAAAGTAAAAGCTCATTGCAAATAAAAAAGCTGCTAATAAAAAAAGGTCCGGACTTCTCCTGGCCGCTTCAAAATAAATATAAAAAAGTTTTGTGTAAATGGCGCGGTTTTAATGCTCACTCAAATACAGACAAAGTCTAATGGAAACCACTGAATTTTAATCCGCTTCTAACTCCTTTATTAAGGAAAGTTTTTCAATGGTTTCTGTATTCACAATAGAATACTGTAGTACCCATTGTTAGCTAATTTAACGACTGTATTTACGAAAAGAACATTATGTAAGGTGGCTTTTCTATCTTAGACGATGAATGTGTATAAATAAAGATGTTGTTTTGTTTATAAGTACGAACTCGGTGGCATTGTTGGTACATTACAGTCTTTTTACTTATTACATCTTTCTTTTACATGTATTATTTCATTTTTAATCAAATACATTACATTACAAATCCGTAACATTATCTATTAGATTAAATAAGGTTTGACAAGCGTGTAATTTAAATAAACGATCGCATCGACGGGGGCTATTCGTCATAATAATACCTATGACGAATAATGTTCGCAAATACTAGAAGTAGATTAATGTGCCTATGCTGTAGGGTTATTGTAATTTACAAACTGAGTAAATAGATATTTATTGTAGCCATCACTATCTGCGTTTACACTTAAATAATTAAACCAACTACTCAAGTACCTTATACACAGCTATTTTTTAAACAGTATCTAAAATTAAGTTCGACTCAGAATCGGCAAGTGAATTTTTCCTTAAAACTTTCTCCTAGAAACATGGGTAGAAATCCAGTCCAGCGTGCACCGTAACGCAACTCAGTTGGCATCACCGAGAGTCCGATATAAATCGGACTAAGTGATTGTCGCTAGGGTTGCCGGCGCCGGTTTCTTCTCGGACCGGCATTCGCGCTGGATGGCGACGTACTTCAGGATAGTGAAGTTTGGGCTGGGCGACGTACCCGCACTCGCCCCATCGGACGAAGTGGCCCTCCAAGCCCTTTGGAATATGGAGGACATAAGCTTACCCTCGTCGCTTCCCCCCGCGCGCGGTCTCAACAAGCGGAAACACTCTTCGCTCGGCCCGCGGGCAGCGAAGCGCCCCTGCGCAGCACCACACCAGCCCGGGGGCGCTATACGCAGCCTTCATCATCGACGTGCCCGACACAGCATATATCGCTTCATCAATACGCCCACAACACGCCGCATCGAAAATCCAGGCCACACTGGAAGCTCTGCCGCCCAGACTCGACATGTGGCGCATGGGCATAAATGTGGCCAAAAAGGAGGCGATTAGCTTCGGAGCACATCAGGACCCCTTCCGCAGCTCTCCATCAACGGTAACCCCGTGGAATGGTCACCCACGGTCACATAACTGGACGTGACTATGGACCGTCGCCTCACCATGAAACACCACGTGACCAACACGGTGGTGAAAGTAAGGACCGCAAGAGCGCCCTCAGCAGCCGCCTCCCGCTGCGCTCCTGCTCCGTTTGCGGTCCATTTTAACGTACGCCGCCCCAGCTGCAACGTCCAAAATGGCTCACGCCAAAAGCAGATTACCCGAAGACAAGCAGACGAAGAAGAAAAAGCCGGAAAATTGTAAGCTCGCTCGGCCCCACAAAATAAAGAAGAAATCTCTGCAAATCTGCAAATCATTTTGATTCGACGCCGGGCCGATCCTCCAATGATTAATGATATTTCAAAGAGTCGGTAACACTATGCATATGTGTGTTTTTTTTTTACATTGTGTGCAATAAAGATTTTTAAATTAAAATCTTGTATTTCATAAAATCTATCGTAATTTTTCGGTTATGGCGATACGAATCTATCTTTTTTTATGAATGACGGGGAGACTCAGCCTTCCTCATACCTGCTGTTAAGTATTGTTATGGCTGAAGATGGAAACGAGCCTCAATCATTGAGAAACTGGCTATTTTATCTTTATCTTATGGGTTAGCTTTACACATAAAAAAAGTAGAGATTGAAATAATATCTGCCAGTAACTATGTAAGCTTTCCCATAGAAAGTAAAAGAAAAAAGTCTAATTTTAAACTATAGAAAATGAAAGACTTAGGTACTAGAATTCCAGTTCCCTTACAGCGTAAAGGTGCTATACATAGACTTCAATAAAAACTTATTCAATCTACTTCCGCGCCGTCTTGTTTGGCCAGGGAACTCTGCCGAGAAGTTTGCCTTCTTGGACAATAGCCGGCCCGACTGGTCTCGAAGGAACTCAGTCCCAACAAAAACATCCTGTTATCTCATTTACTACGTTTTAGATATAAGAACTTTTTTATTCAGTTGTACTTTGAGAATCTTAGGGCAATTTTATTGTTGCTAAGACGGTTTATAAAGCGAAAGTTAAGTGAGGAACAAGATAGTTAAATCTTCGAAGTCATATTAAAATTTAACAAATCTCGAAGTAGGTAGTAGGTTTGGTTTACTTTTCACTATAGTCATAACTCATAAGTGTACCTATATATTCTTTGCTATAGTCGGATTTTTTATTCATTAGAATAATTTGTCAGGTGGCAATGTCATTTTAATAATTTGACAGGAGGCAATGTTATTTTGTGAAAATAATGCTGCCAATGTAGCTCTAAAGTCCTAAGTCTCTAGCTCCAACGGTCAAATATGTCCGTCTGCGGCTATGTTTCGGCGAACCATTGTGTACAGCTCTGTTCCGCCACGTTCGGTGCTGGACGCGGAGGAACAGTAATATACGCGACGAACAGAGCTGTACGCGGTGGAACAGTGCTGAACTCTATCTATAGCATTCATATGATATCAGCGCTGTTCCGCCACATTCGGCGCTGAACACGGAGGAACAACGCTGAACGTAGCGGAACAGCGCTAAACGAGTCGGAACAGCGCTGAACTCGATCTATAGCACTCGTATGATAAAAAAACTCATTTGTCCTCATTTTATACCTGTTTGCCGCGAAAACTGAATAGACGCGGAAAGCTGAACGGATGCGTACGCATCTCTATACAAAATCGTTGTTTTCTATGGACAGAAGCTGAAAAGAGCTGAATAAATGTAATTAGTCCCTAAAATGTATCATGTTTCAATCCAGGCTATAAAGTATAAACCATAAGTGAGCCAAACATTTAAATCGGTCTAGAAGTTTTGGAGTAGGTAATAAATAGAGTATAATTATGAAGAATAAGATAACAATGTGCATTGTTAAGCTTCTGCTGCTTTTGAAATGCTGTTGACTGTACAAAAACAACTGATCACCGACCTGCCAAGGCAGACTGCCGCTGTTAATCCCGAACCGGAGATTAAGATTCCCGCACTCAACGCTAGGCGTCACACTATTATTATACAATCACACTTTTGAGATGAAAATGAATATTGTGTTTGAAGATTTTTATTTTTAACCGACTTCAAAAAAGGAGGAGGTTCTTAATTCTAAGGAATCTTTTTTTATGTATGTTACTCGATTACTTGAGATGACTAGACCGATTTGAGTAATTCTTTTTTTGTTCGAAAGGGTGAACTTCATATTTGGTCCCCTTGTCATCATGTCAGGATCTGATGGTAAAATCCTGGAGAAATCCAGGAAACTCTTCAAATATTATAGGCACTCCAATACCGATTTCGGTGTTTTCTGTAGCAGTTCATGCATCCGGAAAGCACCATTTGGTGAAGAAGAACTAATGGTCAGCTCAAAATAAAGTCAATTGCCCCGAACTTGTTTCCAAATTACAATTGAATGTACCTTTCCGTCACTGTCGTCCAAGAAATCTACTCCATGCCCCACTCGTCCGCACGATGCACCACAGAAATGTTTTTTATGTTCGTGCCAGTAATTTGTTCAACAGTATTAACAAGCAAGACATTAATGCTCTTGACCTATTTTGTGATAACTTGTCAACTGTTAATAGAGTTTTAAGTAGCTAGTAGTAAAACAGTTATTTAACTTATTGCTATCTGTGGAGGCTTGTAAATGGCTCTTAGTAGTATAATTTATGTATCTACCTTGTAATGTTAGCTGTAAGCCCCCCAAATATTGTAAAATAAAATAAAATAAAATAAACATAGGAATAACAATATTTGCACGCTGTAGGTAGACTAGTATAAATATTTAAGTATTTTGCTACGGAACCGCAGATGAGAGTCGTGAAATATGTCCAAACCGTCACAACCCTTACAAACATTTGCGTAACAATTACTCATTCTCACAAGAGGGGCATGTGCACCCAGATTCGTGCGTGATGGCGGACCAGTAAAAAGCTCCCTTATTGGTTGGCGAGGCACATTATAGGGCACGGACAGTGACAAGTGCTTCAACAAATCGCTACAACCAGTAGAACTGTTTACTATTTTATGAAGCATTAGCAAGTCGTGGACATCGCGTCGTGTCTTTAGTGAAGCCATTTTGAAAAAGCGAAGTCATTCGTCATAAGGACACCTATGAGACACTCCCTGAGAGATAAAAGCTAGATGCCTAGTGAACAAGCGCTGTATACTCTCTAGTCTTTGTGACTGACATGTTACTACATTCGTAAGATGCTTCTTCTTACCTCTTTCTTGAGTCTTGAGCCAACCTATGTATCTGACATTACGAAAGTGCACATTTAATTTATCATACAAATAAAACAGCCATTCAAACTTTTGCAAATAAACGACGAACTAAACTGGAAAGCTTGTCACTCAGTCAAAAGTACTAGAACTATTTAATCCTGTCGTTGTTGAAGATTATTCGTCAGTGCTGAGATTAGCTACAATCTCTTAGATGTTACTTGAAATCACTGTCTCTTGAGAAAATGTTTTGGGACTAGCTAAGCCTATCAAGATTTTAAGACTTGTATTCAGTGTAACAAGTTGTAAGACTTTAGACTTAGTTTCACGGATTTGGTGAAAGGAATTTATACTTCGTCATATATTAGGGGAAAGTATTTATATATTACCCATATTAACCTTAATTAATTGCTTTTTTATTGCGATGCTTAAAAACAGTAGAAACCATGCTTTATTTTAGAATAAAGTGTTAGTTAGCTACCAACCTTTTTGCTGTTCGATCTTCTTAGATAAACACTGCCACACTTGTTACATCTGTCACAAGTAGAAACAAAATGGCGGAGTATTAGTGGCGCAGTAGTCGACTCGTTTAGTGTTGCTAAAGCAGAAAAATAAAACCATTATTCAGAGGTGGTACAATTAAGAAGACGGTACAATATAGGTTACCCTCCCCTATTATGATGTTAAAGACAAAACTCATTTCCGGACAAAAGTAATTTTGACTGGTTAATCCTACTTCCTACTAATATTATAAACGCGAAAGCATGACAGTTTGTTTCTTTGTTCCTCTTTTACGCAAAAACTACTGAACGGATTTGGATGAAATTTGGTATGTAGGGATTTAAAGTAGTAGACTAACAAATATACCACTTTTTATCCCGAAATTCCTACTGGAACGGGAACCACGCGGGTGCAACCGCAGTCGGCCGCTAGTTGGTTATATCAATCAGAACCTTTAAACCAATAAGGAAACAGGTAAAACATTATACGTTAAATAAAGAAATAAATACAGTCTTTTGTTTTTCGCTATTTTAAATTCATTGAGAAGAACTTATAAAGAAAATAATGACCATTAAGTACTTAAACTTCTCATATTGGTATACTTAGTAAAGATCAATGTGAATGGTGTTAAAAAAACGATTTTAATAACCTTCGTTATTAATTTAAGTAAGTAAGTAGTAGGAGAATAAAATTTAATCAGTCATTTGCACTTTGCTCAACACTGTCAGTCTGTCACTATATACACGATCCGAATTGTAACCATATTTTAGAAAATAGTTAAATTATTATTTAGTTATTCGTTTTAGCCCTAATATTCCGATAAATACAAGTACACAAAAATACTCCATTCTACAGTGAACAAAAGGCCTAACGTGGAGCATCATTGACAAAGACGCTACTCGACAGAGCACGTACCGAAATGCGTCAGTGGTATTCATTTTAAACTCTTTGGAGAGCAACAAACCAGGTTCTATGGCAAACCTCAAGAGGCGAGGAGTATGCCTCTACTAAGGGAACCTTTTTGATAATAATGTAATAACTATTTTTGAACACTCATGAAGTATTTGAAAACGCAACGCACGTATTAGGGTAGATTTTTCTTTATACTAAAACAAACCTTCATTATTTCACGTCTTTTAAAATTTATTTACGCGATGGAACTATACGAAAATTCATCACAATTCAACTGGTGTGTCTAGAAATAAGACTATAGAAGGCTCAGATACAAAATAAAAATACCCCAATCTACAGTCAACACAAGGCCTAAAGTGGAGCATCATTGACAAAGATGCTACTCGACAGAGCACGTACCGAAATGCGTCAGTCGTATTCATTTTAAACTCTTTGGAGAGCAACAAACCAGGTCCGATGGCAAACCTCAAGAGGCGAGATGTATGCCGCTACTAAGGTTCCTCTTTTTGTTAATAATTTAATAGCTATTTTAAACACGACTCATGAAGTTTTATTTGTAAACTGGTAAGTAGATACATATTTCTTCACACCTTTATCTAGAGGTTTAAAGTTTCAGAAACACGATTTTATTATTTTGCCTCGACACTTTTCTTTTCGAAAATACCCCTAAAAGATACGAAAATTCAAGATTATTCTCAAATTACATAATTATACTAAACTATTGGAAATTGGTTTCATTAGTGGACAACAAAAATATTTAGCATCATGTAGTTTTTTTTTTTTTAATCGCTATAGTTAGGAATTTACTACGAAGTGATTTCGTGGTTTTTTCGCCTAACCTGTAAAATCAGTCTCGCTCCAACACGCGTTGTTTTCTAATTGCTATCTTGCTTCAGTCGTATAGCGCCTTAAAATGTACAGTCAATAGCACGACAGACTTTACACTTGCACTACGAAAACTGACTCTACGATACCATACGATGTGAGATGTATAAGCGTAAACCGTGTTAAATCTCGCATACACGGTTTAAACGATCAGCTAAGCAGCTCATTAGCCAATCTCGAAAAGAGGTTTGTCATTCTTGTGTTAACAAAATAAATTATACTCGTTACGGGAACATATTGGAGAAGGAGCATACAAGATGGGTGATTATTCATTAACAAAAGAGGGCTGAAGTTGCAGAAAAAAGAAAACCTAATGATCAAAAAACTCTTTGCAGTAGTAAAAAAAAGCGAGTCGGACTCGCCACCTAGGGTTCCGCATAATCTTGCAGTTTTTTCAGAAGGTTTCCCGAAATTCAGTTTCCAAAACTAATTACTACATTGAAATAAAACAACTTTTCCGGATATTAATCGCGCTATATTTCGCGAACTAAGTTGCAATTGTCCGTATTTTTAGGTTTTATTTTCCCGACGTTTCGGCACCATTTCAGCTGCCGTGGTCACGGGATGACTGTACTGTAATTAGGTACTACATTTTTCATGATTTAATTACAAATGCCTAGTTTCAGATCCTGTAGGTACTTGTAGTAAAAGACGATATTACTTGCCAAATTAAAGTCAAAGTCAAAGTCAAAGATTTTTATTCAAATAGACTTATAGATTTTCGAATAGTCCAACATTTTTTTTCCCTACCAGCCATTCAGGACATCTTTTAACTGATAAGAAGAACGGCCGCAAGAAACTTATCAGCCTTAGCAGAAACAACAACATTTACAATGGAACATGTTGTTGCCAAACACAAATCTACAATCTTGAAATATATTTAATAAAAGAAGAAAATTTTCTCATACTCATATTAGAATATTTTCCTCTTACACTATTTACAATAGTATGTTTAATGTTGGTATCACATCCATGCATTTTGGTCTTTTAAATAGTCATCTACCTTGTAATAACCTTTGCTTAATAGCGTTTTTTTAACATATATTTTAAATTTATGCAAAGGCAGCTCAATAACTTGTTGTGGAACTTTATTAAAAAAGGCTATGCCTTTCCCCAAAAACGAGCGTCTACATTTTTCAAGCCGAAATTTTGGAACGGCAAGCTTATTCTTGTTTCTAGTATTAAAATTATGAACATCGCTATGCTTTATAAATAAATCATGATGTTTCCTTACATATACTAAATTATCATAGATGTATTGTCCCGCCAAAGTAAGTATATTAATCTCTTTAAACAAATCCTTAAGAGAACCTCTACGTCGGAGTTTGTAAATGGCGCGCACAGCTCTTTTTTGAAGTATAAAAACATTTTCTATATTAGCTGCTGAGCCCCACAACAACACGCCATAGGACATTACACTATGAAAATAACTAAAGTAAACCAGTCTTGCCGTTTCAATATCAGTTAAGAGCCTTATTTTCCTTATTGCGAAAGACGCAGAACTAAGTCTACTCGACAAGGCTTCAATATGTGGATCCCATTGTAGTTTTGAATCCAATGTAATACCAAGAAATTTTGTACTCTCAACTAACTCTACATAGTTCAAGATCAACGGATGTATCAGTACCCTGTGATTTTTGCTTCCCTCGAGAGTATCGAGATAAACGTTTTTTGCGGCATAAACGGCCCTATCCTTTTTGGTTTTTTTACAGCTTCTAGAGATTATTGACCTGTGAATATATAGTTTGAATTGCAACATGATACCTACACGCGTTCCCGAGATAAACGAAGGCAGATAGACGGATGGACAGACGGACAACAAAGTGATCCGTGATTCCGTTTTTTCTTTTGAGGTGCGGAATCCTAAAACGAGGTCGATTATACCTATATATAATATATACCTCTATAACATGAATTGTGGTTTATAACGCTATCTTGTTTACGTTTTTATAAATCTGGCTTTCAATTTGGTAAATTGAAAATACACTCTGATAGGAATAGCAAGATTACGTAATCAAAGAAGTTTATTCGACCCCTTAAGGATACTGCAAAACAAACTTAAATTCTGCGAATGTGTATACTAAATGTATTAATTTCCTTGACCTTTACAGCCTCTAAAAAGAGTCATAACGTTAATGCCTTCTAAACTGGGAACATTAAAAAATCCTATTACTCTCTTTTTAGTAACGAGATATTCGAAGCAAAGTTTTGACGATTTGGCCACATAATAGCCAAGTTAATAGTCTTACTTAGTCGCATCTTGAGTCCCAATCGGACTGAGTGATTTTATAAGGATATAATAAATCCTTTAAAACCTTGTTGTTAAGTATCTATATACATAATTTTCGATTGGTATTAACTATAGCCGTGTCGTAGCTGTGCGTTCGCACTGCCCAAACATTTACAAGAAAACCTTTAAATAATGCGACCGCTGCGAGAATTCATTATTTAACAGGTCATATAGAGTGCCTTTCGTCATCCTCTCTGCGGTTGCATTACTATGTTTTCCGAAACGAGCCAAGAGCCGAAACCGAAACGAGCTAGTATTGAGGGAATTCGCCCGCTCGTAATTGCTGAAGATAAGGCGCATTACTTAATTGCCTTATTTTCAGTCAATCGTCTTTCGTCTTATATTCAGTCAATCACGGGCGAGCAAATTCTCTCAGTAATATAATCTGATTTTTAATTCGACGGAATTCTGCCAATTCTAAAGTGTGGCCACTAAAAAAACGTTCCTACCAAAACCGGAATGCATTTGAACGAATTTAAGCAAAATAAAAATAATACATTGTTTATTTGAAGGCTTCGATTAGAAATATTAGGACTTAATTTACTTAACATTATAAAATAGTAATCTGATTTTTTATATATCACATTATCAAAGTTGCAACAATCAGTAAGGAAATTATTTTTCTTTAACTGGAATCCCTGACCACTCTAAATGCATGGCAAAAAAAAAACAAAAAGACAAACAAAGATTTGTTTATGCAATGCATAAACAAATCTTTGTTTGTCTTTTTGTTTTTTTTTTTATAAACTGTAAATATTTATAATGATGATGACGACGACGACCTCGACGACCTTCGTGGTAGAGTGGTACGTACCCCGAATCCCGGTAGATGCAAATATATGCTGAATACGAGCACCTGAGTCATGGACGTTAATATATATTTCAACACATAAATACTTATATATGTATAATTATATGTATTTAAATTCGTTTCCCTAGTATACCATAACACAAGCCTTAGTGCTTACTTTAGGGCTACGTTAATTAGTGTGTGTATAAAAAAAAAAAAAAAAGCTGCATAAAAATGTACTGTTTCGTAGTAGTGGTCTCGAGCACATCCATAAGTACTCCACTGTAAAGTGGGCTCATTAGCAAGCAAGGAACTCATACATCTAACATTATTCCGTAATGAGCTGAGCCCATACAATTCGATGTTACTATTATTATTAGTTTCAGACCATGAAATACGAGCTTCTGATCGTGAAATAATTACATCGGATTATTGAATGGTATTGTTTTTGATGCACACAATTAAGACAAGCATCGATAATTTATTATTAAAGTTAAAATTTAATAAAGGCGCTACTCGGAAAAAGTATGGACTTTTTGATATAAAACTATAGCACGGTTACAGTTGTTACAAATTCTTCATACCTTTATCTAGATTCGTATAGTTTCAAAAACACGATTTTATAATTTTGCCTGGACACTTATCTTTTCGAAAAGACCTCTAAAAAATACGAAAATTCAAGATTATTCTTAAATGGGGTTACTTACACTATTGGAAATTGGTTTATAAGTGGACACCAATAATATTTAGGATCGTATAGAAGCTTTTTTTTTATCGCTGTAGTTTTTTAATAAGAAGTGATTTTGTGTTATTTTTTGCCTAATCTGCAAAATCAGTCTCGCTCCCGTGCGCGTCGTTTTCTCATTACTATCTCGCTTCAGCATATTTTTTTCGAGTATCGCCTATTTTAGGTACGATGTCTATTTTACTTACATAATGTAATTACGGTATTAATAACCAAAACGAAATTCGTTTATATATTAAATAGTACAAATATGTAAATTTGTTTATTATGTAACTTTAACATTGTATATTAAATTTGTACATTTGTGCATTGTATTTTATATTAAATTGTAAATTTAATATTAAATACAATGTTTATGTAAAATGTAAACTAATTGTAAACTTATGGGAAATTATGCCTGAAATAAAGGTTTTTTTTTATATTTATTTATTACAATGTTGTATAAATACCCCTAAAATTGTGGCTTAATACTATAATAATATGTGAACAACTATAAAATTATAGACGTTGAGTAAGTATATTACAATTTTAATGATTTCCGTCAAAACAGGTAGTCGGAAAACTTCCCGTCGACCAGCAGAGTTTCATTTAGTTTAAAATATCACAAAAATATAACATTAATAGGTTTTTTAACCTATTTAATTTCGAAAATATATTTCCCAAAAAAACTACTTTCTACTGGTCGACCGGTAATCCCCTATTGTACCTTGTACTTAGGTACCTGCTTTAACAAAACTTTGAAACTCAATACATTAATATTAAACGTTAAGTTATCATTTCAGGCCACCACCCTTTTGCGCGAAACACAGAAGCAGTCCCTTTTCATTGATAAGATTTTAAATATCTCCTTTTTAGTACTAAATGTGAAACATTCTCCTTTATTATCTGTTCACCGAAACGAGCGAAGTCGCATAGGCAATGCGCCTTATCTTCAGCCAATCACGAGCGAGCACTCAGTACTAGCTCATTTCGGTGAACAGACTATAACCACTTTCGCGTGTACTGTGGTTTACATCTTTAGAAACCAAGAGAAGTGTTAAAGTGATAAACAAAACGGAATATTGCAATCGAACATTTTCATATAAAATTCAGCTCACATGAGTTTTACGGTGCAATTTGTTGGCAATTCTTTGAGACAAATCTTCTTGTATAATGCAACGTATTGCGAAAGCATAAGGTTCAAAGTAACTTTTTGGCTGGAATACTTCTTAAAGTAGGACTCTCGAGGTGAACAAAGCGTCTAAAGCTGTTACTTTGCAACTTCGCCTGATGTGGCGGCAAAGTCGCAACTTGTTTCACTTAGGGCCGGTATTTCAATATCGACTTATCTTGAATTGATCCAGGATTGAAGATATGTTCCACTTATGTGTATTTCAATAAACGATTAAAGTTAAGTGACGCTTAAAGTCCATCCTAACTAGCCAAAATTTAAGCTAAGGAATTCAGAGACTTAAGTGCCGATCCGGGATTCGTTGCTATGGTAACATATTTTTGACTGGCAAAGAGGATATTTTAGTTTTACATTTAGGTATTTATTATCAGTAAATAAAATGCAGTTGAAGCATAAAAAATATTATAGTGTAGAAATAATGGCAAATTACAAGAATATTATGCGAAATTTTTAAGATGATGCGTAATGTAATGTAAAAATTTCGAAATGAGAAGAAATTCTAAAGTGATAAATTTTTTGGCGCTCTTTTTCATTGTGGAGCCTCCACAACGATTCTCATTGGTTGCTGAGCGTACAAGCGCAGCCAATGAGCGCTCACTGTCACCAAATGACAACAAAATTCATAGACAATTATCATATTTTGTTTGTTATGTTGCAATATTGCGACGAATCCTAGATTTGCTAAGGCGAGGAATATCCGGATTGAAATACGCTTTTGTCTTTCACAAGTGATACTTAGCTCAAATGTTGGACTTAACTTAAGTCATAAGATAAGGTGACATTGAAATACCGGCCCTTAGTGCTTAATGCGTTTCTGATGTACTTAAGCGCTCTTATGACGCTTGTAATAGAGGTGGTTTTGGCACTGTAAGTGTAAGGAGTGACGTGGTGTTGATTGTACTTGAAGGCAATGGTGTTATCAAGATATGAACTATGTTTTCTTCCACTCACAATCTCCCTCTCCGCTCCTCTGATAGTCTTTATATCCCTCCTACCTTAACCAAATTTTACGGTCATTACTTTATCTATAAAGCTATTGTGTTATGGAACTCCTTGCCTGAAACAATCAGTCGTGCAGAAACCTTAAACTCTTTCAAGTCCCAGGTTAAGGAGTTCTTTTTTTCTAATCCATGAGTCCTACTCTTAAAAAGTCATGATTGTTTTTATTTTTTCGGTTTCTCGCATTACATCAACTTTGCTTAAGCTGTATATATTATACTAGTGGATCCTCGCGGTTTTACTCGCGTGGTGCCCATTCCCGTGGGAATATCGGGATAAATATAGCCTTTGTCACTCGGGAGAAATGTAGCTTTCTAATGGTCTAAAAATTTTCTAAATCGGTCTAGTAGTTCCTGAGATTAATGCGTTCAAACAAACAAACTCTTCAGCTTTATAATATTAGTATAGATTTATTTTATGTATTTTAGTTATGTATTTAAGTTTATCATTTTATTATATTATAGTTTATTAATCTACTTCATTTATTATTTTAATTTCTTTTTTTGCGCACAAACTGCCCTATTTAACTCATCGCTGCTAAGCGAGAAGGCCGCCCCTTTGTACAACTTATCGTATTATTGTTTCCATGTATGTTTCTGTTTCTGTGTGTGCAAATAAAGTGTTATCAAATCTAATCTAATCTATGAACTACTTACTTTCAGTATGTTCTTGTGACATGGTGGTTTCGAATATATCATGGCCTACTGGACCAACGGCTTAACTTGCCTTCCATGGAAGAGCTCGATATAATAAGTATATTTTTGATATTCCATCCCGTTACCGAACATTCCGAACCCTCGAACAGCACATGAATAAAACATATATATAGAGGTGGTGATAGCGTAAAATCTTTTTTTTCAACCGACTTCCTGTGTAGATTTTTATTTCAGTTGGTATGGTTTTTTTGCCATTTGGTCGCATAAAAATTTTATTCAGTTGGCCCAGTAGTTTTAATTTATGAGCATTTTTGTTAACTTGGACGATGAATTTAATCTAGAAAAATCCTACTGTAGTTTACAAAACCACCTATAAGAGACATTAAAAAGTTAAACATAAAAACTACGTTAATAAAACTGAGTTCAAAAACTAAAAAGCAAAAAATCAGCCTTTTGGAGTCGGTGCCAACCAAGGCAAGAAAAATAAAAGAATAAGGGCTCAATCAAAGCAGAATGCCTAGGCTGGCACCGACTCTAAAAGGCTTATTTTTTGCTTTTTGGTTTTTGAAATCGGTTTTTAACGTGTTTTTTTTTTTGCTAAAGCTGAGAAGATAAAAATAAATATTAAACCAGTTACTGTTACCAAGTGTTAACGTTTATAATAAATCATGAAACATCAATTATTTGTAATGGCTCTTTTAACAAAAATGTATACGAAAAACATGTTATTTCATTCACATCAAAGTAATAAGAATACATCATTATTGAAAGTGGTTTTTCAAAGAAGTCACAATAAAAAGATTTAGGGCTTTGATTTTATTCCACGTGTGTAGGTACTTGGAAATCTATTTTTATTTATTCCATAAAATCACACTTAAATATATTAGGTACTTTGAACATGTAATAGAAAAAAATAAAAAATACTTACAATGACTAAAAAGATTCACAAAGTCAAACGTTACCAGACAACGCCAACAGAGCATTTTTTCAGGACACTATGTATTTAAAATAATAATATTGATCGTCGAAAAAAGCTATTGCGGATTAAAATGCACTTTTTATTTACAAATAGCTAGCTGTGTAGTGTCGGTTTAGAATAGCACAATCCCTCTCATCCCGTGGGTGTCGTAAAAGGCGACTAAGATACTGAGCCTTCAGGAGACGGGCAGCAGCGTCTCCTACAAACTTGGCCATACTGCGATCGCCAACCCACCTGCCAAGCGTGGCGATTATGGCAAACCCCCCTTTTTGGGGGAGGCCTATACCAGCAGTGGGTGTTATATGTATAAGTAATTATCTCATTGATTCAGGGTTCTACTGAATTTCTGCATTTATTACACTCATTATCAAATATATCAGTATCAAAATGAACTAATTTTATGTAAAATTAATATTTAGGGTTCGCAACATCTTTTAATAAATTAAACTGTGATCCGCAAAACAGGGTTGAAGCAGAAGAAGCAAAACATTTTCAAAATATTATACATCAAACTTAACAGATATGGCGTGAAATATATAAATTTAGCAACCGCACATTTCTGCTCTTAATTATATGAATTACCAGCTAAAATATTTCTAACCACAGATAGTTACCTAGTTAGGATGCCATTAGCCCAGCAGTAGGCGAGCTGTATGCAGAATTATGGAAATCCCTTTTAGTGCTAGGCCACAACTTTTACTTTGTGTATTAGCAGAGCGACGAGCGGGCTCCGAATATCATACGAATATTATATATGCGAGAGTATGTGTGGATAAATAGATGTTTGTTACATAATTACACGCAAAAACTCCTGAACGGATTTACTTAAATGAAATTTGCCACACATATAGTAGGTAGCCTGGATTAAAACAAAGGATATTCCCACAGGAACGGGAGCCATGCGGGTGAAACCGCGGACAACAGCCAGAACATCATTCATATAATATCATACGCGTTGCTCCCATTACGAGCAAGCAGACAGAGATCGCTTCTTCCCACTTATTTCGTAATATTAAATAATAATATGATAAGACATGGTGTTGATAATAATAATAATGAACACAAAAATGCTGAAAACATTGTGGTTATACGACAGATTTAAATAAGATGGTGGTAGCTAGGTAGGCAGACCTAGAAGTTGCTATGATTATTAAGAATGTTCATAAATCTCTTTTGCTCTCTTTAACGTCGGTATCTGAATCGAGAATTTATTCATACTGGTCATTATTTATCAGCCATTTATTTGATGTTACCACTGCTGTGGTATAGTTTAAGCCGTCCTTATGGATGGGCAAGGACAAGGACAGGGTTTAACATCGCCATACAAAATAAAAATAACATCGCTATAAACAAGAACGTGGCCACTTCATCGAATTGGCGCTTCATTAGAAGTGAAATGAAAAAGAAAACGCTTCCAGACATAGTCTTGTTTATTTTGTCCCGCAAGCGGCGTTGCGTGACAATGAATGAGCGAGGCAGAATTAAGTGGTATTTTACTCGCCTCACTTTGCTTTAAAGCGCATTTTTATAGGAAAAATAGTTGTGCACTGCTGGCTTAAATTTTTAGACAATATAGTTTTTATATTGGGAAAATATCGGAAGAGAAAATGTGGGATTTTATTTTTTGCACAACATATTTTTCGTCGTTTTATTTATTATTGACTGTTATTAAATTGTCCTCAGTGGATGGATATTTCGGAAGAGGCGCGTGATAGAATAGTAGACATGTTGTTCATGCATGACTAATAGTATAATAATTATTTAAATATCTTAACGTATAGATTTATTTTGATTAATATTCTTGTTTTTTGAAAACAAATAATCATAAACTGGTTACAGTAATTACGATTTAAACATTACAAGTTTTAATCGCGATAGACCAAAATCGTTTATTATTCTAATAATTTAATACATTGTAAAAAGTCTAAACTAATATTTTTAGTGACCATTTTAATTTTAATTCCAAAATTAACTTTAACACTCTAACGTGGGTGTTCAGGTGATTGATTCACCCTGCATTATTCCTAGCGTGACCTAGGAGTAACTCCATGCCCAAATTAAATGTAGATTTGGGAATCGCTAAATCAACAAATAACAATAACAAGCAAGATGACGGTAAAGATCTAAATTCCAGTCAACAACAACAAGCAACCTGCCCACCATGGCAGGTGCCTATTCGCAAGAACACCAAGATAAAGAAAAATTCTGCAGAGCCTATCACCGGAAGTCATCAAAACCTCGAACAGATAAGATGAACTTAGCGTCGACTGTGTCCAATAAAAAACCTAGTAAACCTCCCCCTATTGGGCTGTATGTATCGAAGATGTAGGTAGGCAAATTAACAGAACTACTGGAGACTTTTACTGAAGGAACACGATTCACATACAAGTCTGTAACTAAGAACCAACTTAGAATTAGCTGCTAGGATGTAGAAACCAACAAAGAAGTAATAAAGGTTGTAAGAGAGAATAATCTTATTGGTCAAACGGTTTACAGGAAAGAAGCCTCTACAGAATAGTAATACGAAACCTTCATCGCTCTACACCTCTACAAAATACAAGGGAGGAAATCGAACGCACTGGTAATATTGTGTCAGGCGAAATAATCAATACCAAATTTGGAACGGATAAACACCTAGATAGGCATCTCAACTTCTCAGCTGTCCCCCTAGACATATAAATAACAGAGTCTATGTTTACCCAACTATTTGAATACCTAGGAAAACAATTTCTAGCTGGTGGTGACTGGAACTCCAAGCACACTCACTGGGGCTCACGACTTATAACAACGCGAGGCAGGCAACTAAAAACTAGTATGATCAAGAACAAACTTACCGCTCTCTCCACTGGAGAACCGACATACTGGCCTACAGACCCCAACAAAATCCCAGATCTTCTTTTCTTTAGATCTGAATCGTGTTATGAAGGCTCTTCTGACCACACACCGGTTCTATTAAAGCACAATGGTTATTAATTAAAAAGCACCGGGGATGCTCTATAAAAAAATGGCTGATTCAGACTCATTTCGGCAACATATATACGACAAACATTGAACTTAAAATGCCACTCAAAACCCCAGAAGCTAACGAAAATGCTACAAGATATAAATAGTACTGCTCGTCTGTATTCCTGGACGTGCATCAAGCCGTTTGCACGTGTGTGGCATAAAGGACTCTTATACAAGATTGAAATTAAAACTATTATTTGACAGTTATATTATGTTTTATTAATCATTATTCAAATCGTTAATACTTAATTGAATATTGTGTAGAAATTTAATATAAGTTTAAATTAATTTGTTAAAATAATTTGATGATGTAGGTACTTAATTAATTTAATTTGTATTTTTTATTATAATAATAGCCCTCAATTGTTGCTACGCCTCCACGGGGCGTCTCATAGTACCTGAAATGCCTATTATATGCCATCCTAATTTATGTAATGTGACATGCACTCTATGAATGAATAAATGAATAAAAATGCCCTTCCACATAACTATTATCCCCTAATGAAGTCCTACCTGACAACTCGACTATTCATGTAAAAGAGGGAGATGCAACATCATCCTTACATGAAATCAACGCAGGCGTACCACAGGGATCTGTCTTAGGCCTAATATTATACACGTTGTACACTGCAGATCTATCCGTCATACCAGGCATCACCACCGCCACATACGCTGATGATACAGCAATTTTAGCTAGCGATGAAAATCCTGCTAAAGCTTCTCAGAACCTATAGAAGGGATTAAATGAAATAGAAAATTGGCTTCAAAGCCATCTTTGAAGCCAATTTTCTATTTCATCAATCATCAATCATCCATATGATTAAAGCTAGCTCATCAAAATCTGTCCAAGTCACGTTTACCCTTAAGAGAGGAAACTGTCCACTTGTACAACTAGAAAATGCCATACTATCGCATAAAGATATGCACCATAGATGGGCACCTAACTTGGAAGCAAGCACATCAACGCTAAAAGAGATGAACAAAACCTGAAATACAAGAATTTGTACTGGCTCGTCGGACGAAACACCAAACTATCGACAGACAACAAACTGCTGATATACAAAGACACACTAAAACCAGTATGGATGTATGGTATCCAACTCTGGAGAAGCGCCTGCAATTTCAACATTATCCATGTTACAAAGAATGCAAAACATTATTCTGCGTAATATAGCTGAAGTAGTACATCACAAACTCAGAGAAACTTATGCATCTGGGAATGAACACAGTAAACGAATAAATTTATACTAGCGATGAAAAATACCGTAATCATCTAACACCCTAATGCACTAGCAAAGCAGCTGACCAGTCGTAGCTAGACAAAAAGACTAAAAAATACTCTAATTGGAGTAATGCTGGACCTGAAAACTGTTAGTGGAGAGTTCACCCGCAATCCCAATTTCCTATACTACCAACACATTTGCTAAAAGTTATACTGGCTGTAGATAAAAACAGTACATAAAAATAAAATAAATTTGAAAACGAACAAATTATAGTTATTAGAGCACGAACCCTGTTTTGTAATGTAATTAACATAAATATCGCAATATTTTATTAACGCCGACGCTATAGCTAATTTTAAACTTTTTAGTTAACGTTAACGTACAAACGAATCTGACATATCGGATAGTCAATATTGAGAGACAGAGCTCCCTTAGGCGTGCCCTAGACCATTCAATAAAAATGTGCTATATTGTGATTGCACAATATAATTGAAAATACTTTCAGGCAAAACGCCTTTAATATTCACTCTAGAGACGTTATGGATATATTATTATGAAAGGATCCACGATGGAGCGAGCTAACCCACAAGATGAACGCGTTATAAGTACTCGGAAATACAGACGCAGGGAGGGATTTCCACTCCTTAGCTGTGTGCAATATAAAAGATGATGAGTAGCGTTTTGTACGACATTTAGGATTCTCAATCAAGAAAGGGTGGTAGCCCGCAGTGCGTCTGGATGTCCGATAGAAAAAGGGGGATGGCGGTATGAGCTCATGCAGCTCCTGAGCACACTCTCCGAAGTACAATCTGTAAAAGACAGACAGACAGGCAACTTTACGGCGGTCAGTTTCAATTATAATGGGCAAATTCGAAATAGTGCGCAATAAAAGTAATTCATCGCCTAGGGCTCGCCTACCATAAGGCCAGTGTCAAAAAGAGCTTTTTGCTTCAACGTCACTTTTCCTAAATCTCTCATATTTCGCAGCTAATGCACGATAGTTACATACTTCTCATATACCCAGCTCTCCTTACCAATCATTCAAGTGACCCACGTCAATGAGGATAAGGGTCTGGCTAGACAAACACATTAAATTGTGTCACCTCACTGGATTATAGTATCCAATTACCCACTTTATAGGTTCCAAATGAAATTTACTTCAATTGTGTATTCTTTGGATCTTAGTTTTCTTTTTCCATGGTTCAGTTTCTATTCAAAATGTGTAAAAAATAAGGTTGTCGAATTGTTGTTGTTAGCATTGTCTAATTGAGTAGGTATAAATGTAGGTACATTGTACAATTAAAAGTGGTGATGAAATCACTTTCAGGGCTCTACCGTGTAAAAAATGGGTATGGATATGGGCTTCATTATGGACAGTTGAAGCCCATAAAATGACCAATAGATATGGTCATTTAACTGTCTGATGAAGCCCAATATCCATACCCTTATTTATATGCAGTAGCCCGGCGATTCGTTTCACTGGATGTCTCCCGAAATTTTCCGATCCGATCCCGAAGTCTTTCCCACTAGTTCACGTAAGTAATATAATGTATTATACTAGACTCGTGAATTATAGGTATGCAGTGCTTTATCTATATTTTAATATCATTAAAAATGTGCAACAAAACACATCAAAATCGGAATGATCAACATTCAAACAGATTGTAACGTCATACATAAACGACTGATAACCAACTCATAGGTACACACACTAACCCCCATATTCTAAGTCGTTGCTCCAAAACTTTTTACACTCCACTTAACCTCATTCGAGAAATTTGGCATTCATAGTTGCAAATCTCCTCCACTCTAATTTTTCCTCACGAGTGTAATAATTTGTACTCTTTGCTAGTGTCGAGGAAACAACTGTCAACAGAGAAACTACGAGAATATTAAAAACGTATTATTAAACGTTACTGAAAACTACATCAAATTCAGACTAGTAGTTTTGGTTTTGCCCAAACAAATGTTTACTGCAGCGCCCCCTGGTAAGTTCACCATAACTCCTATCTAAGAACATAGCACTAATCAAACCTGAACCCACCACTGAAAACCGCATCAAAATCTAACAAGTAGTTTTGGAGATAAATGGTAACATTGATTTGCACAAACAAAGATCCTCTCATCCCAAACGCATAAAACCATCTCCGTACCGTCTCGTCGTGGGTAAAAATGGTAGTGTGCGCTAGGCCTAACACGGAGTGGCTACGTACTCTTTGGCTCCTCCAGGTTACTTACGTCGAGCCAGAGTTACGACTTAGAATACCGATTTCGAGGGGTATTTCGAAGAGGTTTTCAAGGAGGTTTCGTTTAGTAGAGGTCGAGTAAGTTTTGGCGAAACGACTTAGAATATGGGGGTAAGATTCATTACACATGTTTTGCAGCAACAAACTTTGACGTTATGTGAATGTGTATTTTTTACAAAATTATTAATGGGTGTTGTTTGAGTTCACGTTCTAGTGCGAGGTTAAGTTAGACAGATTCCTATTTCACTAGAATCTAGAACTAATTAAATTTCTATGTATTATCAATGGTCACTACCGGCCCGGGTGGGTAGCTCGGCGGCGCAGTGGTTCACGCGCTCGGTCTACGATCGTTGAGGTTAAGCAACTTTCGCAACTGTAGGTCGCGGGATGGGTGGCCAAAAATTAACTATCTCGAGCTGTTCCGTGCTTCGGAAAGCACGTTAAGCCGTTGGTCCCGGCTGCATTTGCAGTCGTTAAAACCCACTACTCCGCATTAGGCCCGCGTGGTGGGTTATGACTCATTTTCCTTATCCATCCATAATGAAGGCCAGTGCAGTGCCAAAACAGTAGGGTAAAAAATGGCTGATGACGATGACTCCCGGCCGTCCCGGCCTGGCCGCTGCCGATACAGGGCCGATGCCAGTCTGGAACAAGCACTTGTGACATACGGTACCAGTATAGTGTACGATAGTTAAGCACTTATTATTATTTATTACAACATCCATTCCTAACTTATTTAAACAATCATCTGTTAGCATCCTTAGATAATGATCGGTATTTATGGCACATAATGGTAATTTATTAATATTATTAATATGTGAGATAGACGGCGGCAAGACTGGTCTGTCATTGTGACAGTTGTCATTCCCGCCGAAAAGGAAGGGACGACCGCCTGGTCGTCCCTGGAAGAACTCGTTAGATATAGCTGATTGTGTATTTATTCCAGACAAGGAGTTTGGAAGTTGCATCCTAGTGTTTTACTACTGATCTCCAATACATCGAAGTACTTAAGACTGCGACAGCAAGGGATGTCCAGTGTATGTCAAATTGAAAGCTATTGTTTTAAAGATGCTGCTGGTGTGAATATGACATAATAGGTGCCGTTGAAACAGGCACATTTGTTCCTAGCAAACATTCCGGTATAAAAATGGTCGTCAAACATAAGTGGTTAAATAGTACGCCACAAGAATGCGAACGAATGCGAAAATTTTACAGATATAAGGTCTGGCGATGGCGAGTAAGTATATATTGCGTAACTTTGAGGTTTTTAAATGACAAGACAATAATAGACAATTAGGTAATATATGAACTGATAATAAATATTTATTTGAAAATTTTGCAATCGCTTTAATTAAAAACATGAAAATACTTAAATTATGTAGATGGCGATCTCTCGTCTCGGAGGCCAAGACACACTTCGGATCGCTTAGGCATCGGTGTAAGTAAGCAATGAATTATGTTTCATTCTACTAATCCTACATAACATCATAAAGCGATAATTTGGATGATTACGTACAAAAACAACTGAATGGAGTTGGATGAAAGGCACACATATTATTAATGGCCTAGATTAAAACATAGGATACTTTTCAACTCTATTCTCACGAAAACGGGAGATACCTTTTCATAAAAACCACACAGATTACTTAGTTACTCGTGAAGTTAATAATAAATATGGTCAGTCGCTTCTCTATGGCGTGCCCATTATTTTGTCGACGGAATGTAATAAGTAAACTAAGGCAACTCGATCTCATTAGCGCGGTTTACGAGATGGGTCGCCGCATCTGCTGCCGCAGACGGTACTATCAGCTTTGTTACAGAATCTATACTATACATATAATAAAAATGTAAGAAAAACATACATAAGTGTGTTGTGTAATTATTAGATGTACAGATCCATAAACAGATGTTTTTTAGAGTTTTTGTCTGTTTGTTTGTTCAAACATCACTCGAGAACCACTGCAAGGATCTTTATGAATTTTGGTATAGCCATAGCTGATTACTCTAGTTGACAGGGTACTTTTTGTCGTGTAAAAATCCCTCATTCCAACGGGAAAATACATTAATCTATTTTATGATTTTGTAATTTTTGCATTTTTCAATGCTATTTTTATACTTATGGTAAATTTTAAATAGAAAAATATTGGAAAAAATTAACTCGGCCACAAGTGAATTCTCAGAGGGGAATCGAACCCGCGACCGTTGGAAATCCAGTCCAATGCTCTTCGGTACGGCCAAGAGCATTGGACTGGATTTCCAAAGGTTGCGGGTTAGATTCCCGTCTCCAATATTTTTCTATTTAAAATTTACCATAAGTACATTAATATATTGTTAGTAAATAGATGGCGCCACATCAGTTTTATAAAAGATGAATAAGGAGAATGGGACATGCCTCACCACGCGGGCCTTATTCGATATAACCTGGGCCAACAGCTTAACTTGCCTTCCGAAACACGGAGGAGCTAGAGATATTCGTATTGAATATTGGTTTGCAAAGTATTAAAATATGTGAAATTAGTTTAGTGTTTCAGCCAGACAGTGTATCATCACCATGTTTGATGAATATCCCCTTTTTAACACTCATACGCTTACAGTTGGTCTCATTCTGAATCGATACATTAAGAAGAGGCTTAAGATGGAGCGAGCTTGCCTAGAAAAAGCCTTGCGACTCCAACTTACACAATTTCATAAATCGCTATCACAATCACTAAACCTTTGAAAGGGATCGCGATGGATTTTAAATATAAATAAATAAATAATGATATAATAAAAAATAATAATTAGGGGGCTGGCGAGTTTCTTCATAATCCTGCAAAATATCAATTACGTTTTGGCAAGTAGTCGTTACGTAGATTACATCATTGTTGTGTATGGGCTGATTTTTAGTGAAAGTAAGTACGCGACATACTTAAGTAGCAAAGAAATTGTAAAATAAAAAACTTTTTATAGGAAAAATTAAAACCGTCTTCAAAAGGTAAAAACAAACTTTTTGAGTCGGTGCCAAGGCATTCTCCATTGCACTTCTATTATTTATTTTTAATTTTCTTACTTATAAAAAAAAGTTTTTATAAGTTTACATTACAAAACATTTTTTTTCCGAACGTCGTCTCACTTTAACAACCGTCTATGCACCGAATTTACGTCGTTTTAAACAAAAGCGAAATACCATATTGAGAAACTGCTGTACTGGAAAATGAACTCGTGAAGTCCTGTCAGATCGAACAGCAAAGATTAATGCGAATAAAAGTATGCTTTTCACTAGCAGCCAGTGTAAAATCAGCGGTGCTGGCAAAAGGCCGCCAAAAAACTGTTTGTTACAGAGAGCCAGGTGCTTGGGATACCATGCATGTAGGATTTTACAGGACATTTTTACAATATTATTTATAGGCAAACATTACAAATAAACCACTACTATATAATGTATAGGTAATCAAATAATTACTTCAATGATTTTTATTTATTTATTAAAAATGTTGCAATCATATTTTTCTATAAAATAAAATTAATATTTAAATTTAAGTTTCTACTATAAAATATATATGTTTTCCAACTTTATTTAAGTTAATATACCGAATATAAGATATCACTCAAAGAAAATATTTTTTCACTTATTTTTACTCTGATTATGCTGACAACGACTGCAAAATGTTACTTACTTGTGTATTAACTACACAGTTTTTATCTCAAGTTTGTGCTTTCAATGCTATGATAACCTGTTTGGCGTAGGAGCACGTATACCTGCCTTTTACGCAGAGCTCTCGGTTCTATTCCCGGACAAGACAAATATTTGTGTACATGAACACGTCTATTTGTCTTCGTCTGGGTATGTAATATGTATAGTATATCCAATTGTCAGCTAATAAATCGAGCCACTACTGCCTTTTTTTCATAAAAACATACTCACTTTACAGTCTCATTATTATAGACGTATAAACAGTTATGTAAACATTTGTGCATCGATGTATGATGATAAAAGTCCCAAATATTCAAGAAAACTGAAGTAAGAAAAACAAAATTTGTTTAATTTTCATTTCGTATAAAGTTGTAGGATCCGGATTGACTGAAAAAAAATATTTACCCGGCTCGCAAGTTATTTGCAACTACTTGGTTACCCTACAAAGCGGATCGGGCTGTGAGCCATCTGAAGGCTTCACTCACGCTTTGAGGCCCCGGAAAAGCTTCAAATGAACCAGAAAGGGTGGTGTCAATAGCGCTTGTCAACTACATACACATTATAACAAGCTTTTTTAAAGTTTGCTAGGACCATGGACATTTTGTCGCTATAGATGAGAGAGATTTTAGATCGATTTGTTTAAGAACAGCGTGGAAACGCTTTGTCATACCTGATGGTGATGACTATAGGCTGAAGATGGAAGCACTGGATGGACTCTCTCCCGGAATCCTCAACCACTGAAGATCTAGCTATCTTATCTCTAATTTCCGGAACACAACAAAGCTGAAAACTTTGTTGAAACAGACTTAGATAAGATGGTGGTAGCTAGACAGGCGGAATTCCTACGATCAACCAAACTGAATACATATTATTATGTAAGTACCATCATCGCTGCGAATATATTTTACCTAAATAAAAACGATATTCTCTAAAAATCTCCTCTCTTTACATGGTGGTAGGTACATTTTGAGAACTAACAAACATCACAGACGAGGCAAACAAAAGCTAGTTAAGAATTAAAATTCAATTTAACGTAGCAACCGTAATTAGCAACAATACTTACGTTTACAACCAAAGTTCTATTTTCACACACACGGCTATTGTTTGTTTAAGTACTTAAACAAATACAAGCCCTGATTAATTCATAACAACTTGCCGTATCCTTTGCGAAACACAAATAATGCATAGGAAACAAGTACGTACCTATTCGTTAGTTAAATAAAACTGCCGTAAAGCTGGCGTACGATAAAGGCGATGTCCCATTGCTGCGTACAATGCACCATGTGCAACTGTGCACGCATGACCATAAAATAATAGTCGTTTCATACAAAATTTTATTTGAACTCTAATGAAGCGTATGAAACAGCTGCATTTTTCCTGATTTCAGGATTGTTCACAAAAGTCGTTCGGTCCACTTGCACTAATGATTTTGAGATACAATACAATACAATTTTTTATTACAAACTATGTGTGTACCTACAGGTGTTATAATCTAGAAGGAACTTAGAAACTTAGACGCCCTTTACGGACACAGCAATTTATGAGGGAGGGGACAGCCTATTTTATTATGATACAAAGAATAAAACAGAAAATAAAAAAAGGAACAACGATAGAAGTTTACAATTTAGATTGATCGTCGTACTAATATTTAAATGAGGAAATAAAAAGTAAACTTTTACTTTAGATAATTTTAATAGAATACACACACACACATAACGTTGTATAGTTTTAAGCTTCGCCGGTATACACGAGGCCGGCTATGAAATCACCTAAAGTTAATTGTTTTTCAGTGCATACGTACGTGTAAATACAGTGACACACTTTACACACTCGACACGAATTCAGTTAGGTTGGAAACGACGTATTCAAGCCACGCGTGTAATAACAAAGACATCAACAATGTTACCTATACGGGCTACATTGGTTTTTAACACTGTGGCTCAATTGACGTTCGAACCACGTACATATTTTTCATACAAGATGCTAATTTACTTGCGTAGCCTCTTCGCAGCAATGGGGAAGTGCCTTTATGTTTGTATTTAACAGCCAAAACTAACAAACTCTCTGTGCTTTGATACTCTACAGGGACAGCGCTCCTGGGGCAGTTAACATAAAATGAATAAATAAAATTAACAAATCCACACAACACAATAGTAAAATAGTGATCTTTTAAGGTCTATGACTCATATTACTACGGTACTAGACGATAAAATGGTAATGGTTAGTACCTGCTGATAATGACAAGAATGATTAAAAATATTGACAACACAAACACAACATAATAATATCAGTTGTACCTGTAGGATCAAGACACAAAACCTCCACTTCGATCGTCAAAAATGTTCATAGGTTTGTAGGTATATTTAATTTCAACTGCACACCTTCCTGCTTTGCTAGCAGGACACTGGTATCCAGGGAATAATGGAATACCTATTGTGTCCATAATCCGGGGCCTGAGAGGTTAATGGGTGTTTTTTTTCAGTTTTATATTAATTTGAAATACTTATTATAAAAAAAAAACAACGGGTTGCACTCCGGGAGTGCCGGCAGAAGTGAAAACCGCTTGAACGAAACAGCAGGAGCAGGCATACACGCGGTAGAAAGAGAGGGGGATATTACTTCCTCTCCTACGTCGCGCCGCGCCGGGGCGCGCGGTCTACTCTCCCTCCGTCTAATGAATTTTCGATCAGGGCACGTGTCCTGATGCGACCTTAACATTTTTTACCCATTCCAAAAATTTTAAACTGATGAGCACAACGCTGTTAAAGAGGTATTCACTTAAAAAAACAACAAATCCCTTCCAATCCAATACCTTTAACGATTGGAGTATAAAATTTATCTTTATTGTATGCTATCTTTATAGCCAGGGCTACGTTCTAAGTTATTTAAATGAAATACACGGTCAGTGAATAGCTTTCTGCATGAGGCCACATGCAAACGATAATAGCCATAAATGGACGAATAATAAAGGTAAGTTTGCTTTAACGTCAATATTATTAGGCCACAAGCTTCCGTATAGGTCGCGACGGGCTTTTAACAGCTTTCATAAGCTGTGTTCTTTAAGGAAGCAATTTACCTTCACGAAACGCTGTAATATTATCTCTATACTACAGCTACAAACTACTTTGTACGTTAGACATAAATTTCCAGATTTTTCAGATACCCGAAGAAAATTTCATCTCCAACTTCATGAAAATTCAATGCTGACCCATTGGCTGGAAAGAATAACACAAATAAACAAAAAGAATAACAGAAACATAGCCAATGCCTTATGTTAATTTTTCATATAAAAAGTAATCCTACGAAACGTTGATTTTGTCTACTTTTCATTTTGGGGAATTTCAGAAATTTCCAATTCTCTCGCTCTTCGTGTTTCCTCAAGCAACTTTCGCATCGGCTGGTAACGGGATGGGCGACCGAAAATGTTGCCATGGGTGCTTCAGAAGATTTATTAACCTATTTGTCCCTGCTTCATTCTGTAATTTATAGGAATTTTCAGCTTTCTTGCCCTTAGTGGCAAACGTTGCAATAGCCAGTAACGGGTTGGGTGACCGAAAATGTTTTTCTCCATGCTTCGTAAGATTCCTGGTCCCGTCTACATTTACAATTCGATGTCTAACTTTGCAATAGCCAATAACGGGTTGGGTGACCGAAAATGTTTTTCTCCATGCTTCGTAAGATTCCTGGTCCCGTCTACATTTACAATTCGATGTCTAACTTTGCAATAGCCAATAAAGGGTTGGGTGACCGAAAATGTTTTTCTCCATGCTTCGTAAGATTCCTGGTCCCGTCTACATTTACAATTCGATGTCTAACTTTGCAATAGCCAATAACGGGTTGGGTGACCGAAAATGTTTTTCTCCATGCTTCGTAAGATTCCTGGTCCCGTCTACATTTACAATCCGATGTCCAACGATAACATTGTCCGTTTTGCTAAAGTTAATCTCAGTCAACAACTCTGATTCGGGATCCATTATAAATAACAAAACATCTTTCAAAATATGTATGGATGGAGAAAAGCCCCATTCATCGTGTACGAGCATTATAGGACAGCAATAACGCTTTGTCTGAGTCTGAGCTACCGTCTCCACCTTTGTGTGTAGTCGAAGGGACAGTGTGCTTATTAAATAAATATATTTGATTATTTTATAAGTCCCGTGCGCATCAACCTTTTGCCTTGGTCATACACACTCAGTTGAGTGGCGAGACAGCAAATTGGTTCTTGGACAGTTTACACTCATATTTCTTCCCGCCCCGAGTCAGTTCAGTTTCGAAGACCGTGTTTTGTAAACGCACTACTGCGTCAAATTAAAATAACGAGTAGCGAGTGGCGATCTGCATGGGTTCATACCAAGTGGATGAGTGAAACAGTGCGGGGTATGCTGTAAAGAGCGCGGGTGTTGTGATACACGCGGCCAAATAAACAAAATGAGGTCCGAGTGACTATTTCGCCATTTTACTCGGCTGAGTACTCGGCGTTGGACTACAGATACTCATTGTTATCATTAGAGCAATATCGCAGTACAGTCACGTCGTTATTAACTTATGTCATTGTAAGTACGAGTATGTATCACTTACTAGCAGAAGTTGCAATTAATTCGTTACAATTACAATGGGCTATTGATTTAATTGTTATGTCTCCTCTAGGATTCGAGGACTCGTCCTGAAGCTCTACCAGCTGTAGCAATATTGAAGTAATATTGATTGATAAGCTGACCTAAACACTGTTTAAAGCACCATCCTGCAATAATTAATAACCCTTGAACATTGTTCTGACCGCCCATATTGAAGCCTCTTCTCAGAAATTACGATCGCTGCACAGCGTGAAAGCGTAAACTAATTGCTTCCTATCTCCAGGCCTAAAGCCCTCTGTTTAATTCTCACACAAGAATAATTTATCAGCTTGTTATATACGCTCGCATAATTTTATTCTTCGCGTGTTTTGTGTATTTATTTGGGATTACGTGCGAGGAATTTCTTTGAAGTCATTCTAAAAAGGTTACGCTGTTTTATTTATTTTATTATTTATACTTAAACGAGCTTTAATGTGTAGGTTTTCGTAGAAGATTACGCTGACTTCAATAGGATTTGTTCCACTGTTGGGTTTGGAAAATGTTACAATAATAGTGTATTCTTGATAAAGTAGCATTAATATGATTGGATGTGGATAAAATTACTAAAACAATAATTATCCTAAATCAAGTGATTCGTGACGATTTTACTAATGGTTTTTTTCTATAAAATATGATTTTTATTTTATAAAACTGACCTAGTATCGACTATATACAAAGGACTAGTATTTAATACTTAAAATCTGCAGGTTAAAATGCATAAAATCCATGACTTTAGAAACATAAATAATTTCTACAGCAGAAGTCATTATCATTAACCGTCGCGAGTCTTTTCAACATTTTTAATTTTGCTTTTTATTTCAAACTTTTTAGAGAGCATAGGTATTACGTACATTGTACTACATAAAAACCCGTTACTGAAAACTGCATCAAAATCGGACTTGTAGTTTTGCAGAAACAAATGTTTACTGCAGTACCCCCTGGTGAGTTGTCTGTCACCGTGACACCTATCTAAGAACATGCACCAATCAAAGCCGAACCCGACACTGAAAACCGCATCAAAATCGGACTAATAGTTCTGCACAAACAATTGTTTACTGCGGTATTGTCTTGTTTTTCATAATATTCCTTGCAATAATTTCATTTGCCTTAATGATCCTCGGTCATAATATTCGTTAGCATTAGTCTCATTTATACTAATAACGTATGATATAATCATTTACTAGCAATAGCTTTCATTTGCCATAATAATACACGTCTTATAACGTTTATTTTTAGCTAACTTTATGTAGATAACCAATTAGTAAAAAAACTAATAATATTCAAAACCGACTAGTTGACCCCAACTGCCCGTAGTCTTGTATGCCCTACCCACAGAACAAGGAAGAAGGTTAGAAAGGGCTTGTAGGCGGGGCAGGCGCGCCACAAATTTGAGCGAATGCTCAAAGGTCTAACGAAACCTGCGATCGCGTCGCTTAGTCACTCGCGAACCCCGACTGAGTGTGTGTTCTAAAGCGCTGCTTCCAAAATATTGAAAAATGCCGTCTTGCGCTATTATTACTTGCAGAGCGAGAAGCCAAAAGTGTAATGTAGCCAATGGAGGGATTTCTTTTCATTGGTAATAGTAGAACTTCTCATAATAAGGATATTTTATTAAATCTTCGTAAAATATGATCAAAACGATAAACAACATAAATTTTTTCTGTTAAATATACATTGCCGGCCAAGCACACTCGCGATTTTTACTGCAGCGTTTGTAGCGCGTAATGTAGTACACTGAAAACAGTGCTGTGGTATGCATTATTTTTATCGATGAAGGAGATTTTAATTTTTGTATGGAGAGAATGGTCAAGTGTTTATAGGCAAATTAGGAACGTAATTTTTATTGCTTAAAAAAATATTAATTTGTTTTCTCAAATATGCATGGAAATGTTGTCATTATTTTCGAAAAAAGACTAGTAAGTATTGAATTTACGGACAAAGAAAATCAAATCCATTGCAGGAGCGTTTTTTGAATTTGGAACATTACAAAGAGTATTTAACTTTTAAAATGGCTGTTGACGAAAATAGCTAGGATAAAATTAAATTGGCTACAATCGGGGCTTAGAGCACAAATTATATAGTAATGTACAAGTAGCTTAGAGTGGCTTCAACCAAGTTGTCTACCTTTAAAAAAAACTTAAAGTCAAATCTTGTTTAAAAGAATCTACTGTTTTTTTTTCAAACATTTTTATATTTTTTTATGTCTATGGTTATACCAGACTCATTTGATCTAAATATTTCCTCTGGTTAGCGGTATGAAGTGGGATTCAATCAAATACTATAGATTAAGCGAGATAATACATACACAATGATGTTTTATAATAGACTAGCGGCCGTGCGCGGTTTCACCCGCGTGGTTCCCGTTCCCGTGGGAATTTTGGGATCATTTATAGCCTATGTTACTACTTGGGGTCTAAGGATTCTCTGTACCAAATTTCGTCAAAATCGGTCCAGTAGTTTTTGAGTTTATTCGTTACATACAAAAATACAAATCTTTCCTCTTTATAATATTAATATATAGTATAGATATGTTTCCTTCATAGTAATTTGCGTTGAAATCTGTGACCAAGACAATTTTGTCTTGACATTGACATTTATGTCATGTTTTACTGACATTTAGGACAAAAGACACGACAAAGCACGGAAATTAAAGAGATAGCAAATTCAATCGGACCCCATATAGGGTCTTCCCAATTTTCACAATGAGATATGACACAATCTGCTTCAAGTTCACACATATAATACCATTTTACGCACAGCTTCGGCAGGATTTGGGCAACGAACCAGAGCGCCCCAACCGACAAAAATAAGAACTGCTTTAAAGATTTTGACAAGTTGTCACTTATTCGCTTGTAAAGTCAAAAGGGTAAGTGCACTAGTGAATGGACAAAGGTGAGGGTTTCAATATAATAAGAAAACAAAGATTACTACCAAATACTATATTTTTTTAAAGCTGTTTAATTTGTTAAATATTAAACAAGAACGACTGACGGGGACTGTTTAATTTGATTATGTTATTTAAATGGTTACACAATCATATGTCAGTGACCTGTGGATACATTATGACGACTGTTCAAAGTGGACGCGCTCTGTAAATGTTGAATTCTGTGTTTGTTTGATTTCAGCGTCGTTTATTTATTTATTTTTGGCACACTTACAGGCAACATATAGAAAACATTTAAGGTTGATACAGCTTACAAGAATGCACAGTATTGACGTTTACGTTGTTTTGTTATACGAGGAACTGTGAAAAGAATTATTGGGGATTTGTCAGATAAAACAATAAAATATGGGAGGTGTTGGATATTATAGCTCAAGTAAATAATAAATGCACCATTGCTAAATTATGTATGACGGAATTATTGTTTCCCTTTATAAGGTCTGCTTTTTAAAGTTGACTCACTATAACCTTTTTTTTATGGTAATCAAATTTGTTCAAAAACAATGCATTATTTGTGAAGGTCTTTTTAGGAACATAATATTAATCCCTATCCAAATAAATACTAAAATCGCCCTTGATGAAATTTAAATACGAAAGATATGACAATAATCAAGCAAAAAAGCATCTTATTGTATTTAAGTGAATAAATTTAAAGATACCAAGCCAAAAAAGTTGTGCAGGAGGTTTCTACTGGGTCGACAGATAGAAATAATACGATTTTCTTGATATTGAGGTTTTACTGAATTTTATGTACATTAAGTTTGAATTTATTACAATAAAAAAAATGGTAAATCGTATGACGTCGAGCGCGCGTGCGTTCGCGTTGGTGACCCGTGGCTCAGTGGTCCGGCGGGCGGCGCGGCGCGGCGAGCGCCCGCAGCCGCTGCGCGACCTTGAGAGCGGTCGCGTCAACAAGCTCCCCGCGTTGGAACACCAGGTTCCAAGAGTTGAGTTGGCAGCAGGCAGAGCCTGTTGTAGGCTCGTCGTAGCTCGTGTCTCCTAGTCGTAGCTCGCCGTTGCTGCGCTGCCATTTCGTTCGTTTTTGTAGTTCTGAACTCATTTTTTGATCTTTTCCAAAAATGCGCTGCGAGAGCGCGAGCTCGTTGGTATCTTGGGATGGTGCAGATTTGATTTTCTTTCTCAAGTCGAATCTGGGCAGTGGGTAACATTGACAGAGTTCGTCCAATGAGGAAATGGAATGGGGTTAATGGAACAAGGTCATTGGGATCTGATGATAATGGTGTTAAAGGACGACTATTAAGGATTCCTTCGATTTGAATTAAAACGGTATTCATTTCCTCATAAGTTAAATGAGCTAATGAGAGGACTCTTTTTAAATGGAATTTAACTGACTTGACTGCGCCCTCGGCTAAGCCGTTAAAGTGGGGGCTATATGCAGGAGAAAATTTAAAATTAATTGCCTGATCTGCAGCACCTTTACTGATATCATTACTATTATGTTTGAGAAATTTTGAGAGCTCATTATAAGCACCTACAAAATGCGTGCCATTGTCGGAGTACATGTTGACAGGGCGACCTCTGCGTGCAATAAATCGATTTAAAGCAGCCATGAAGGCTTCAGTGCTTAGATCAGTCACTAACTCAACATGCACTGCTCTCACAACCAAGCACACAAAAATGCAAATATATGACTTTATAAGTTTACATCCCCTACCCTTTCTATTGGCGATAAGAATAGGGCCCGCGTAGTCGACAGCTGTATTAATAAATCGATATTCACTACATAATCGATCTTTAGGTAAATCGGCCATGACAGGCTGAATGGATTTACCTGCATATCTGCAACACGTATTACATTCGTGTGTTACCTTCCGAGCAAGACTGCGACCGCCTATCACCCAAAACTTATGTCTAACTGTAGCAAGCATGAGTTGAGGTCCGGCGTGCAGTAATATTGTATGATAATGTCTGAAAAGTAATTGTGTAATATGATGAGACGCATGAATTAATATTGGGTGTTTGGTATCATATGTGCAATTCGAGTTGGATAGTCTGCCACCTACCCTAATTAAGCCCTCATGAGACATAAATGGATTGAGGTTAAGAATTGTTGACCCTTTTATTATCAAATTTTTGTTTAAAGTTGAATATTCTTTAGAAAACGTATCGAGTTGAATTATTTTACATAACAAAAAGGTAGCAGCATTCAATTCTGTCACCTTCAAAAAACCACTATATTTTTTATGTGGATAGCGACAGTTATGTTGAAATCGTAACAGATAAGCAACTAAACGCTGTAATTTACAATAATTTGAGTATTTTTTAATGAAATTCAACTCATTGTGTGAAAAATTACACTGTATTTTAGTTTCAGGTAATTGAGATGGAGGTGTAGTGTTAGGTTGAATTGGCCATTGAGTTTCTGATTTACGTTCTAAAGATTGAAATCTAGATGCAGCTTGCTCATTGGAATCTCCTAATATATCTGGAGACTGTTTTAAAGGAATTTTCACAACAAACCGTCCATCTTCCTGACGTGTGGTTGTTTGTATGAAGTATTGTTCACACTCATTTTCCTCCTTTGTTAATGTGCGAGGAGAGGGAACTGATTCTAATTCGAAAAATCTGTCTAATTGATTTTGTAAATGAATATCATTGGAAAAATGACAGTGGACTGTATTTGTGTTTTGTGCATGTATGGCCCCAGACACTAACCAGCCTAATCTTGTTTCAGACAGGATGGGTTTGCCTTTGCCTAAGTTAATGCGTTGTCTTCCTAATATGTTCCAAAAAATATCAGCATTTAATAAAATATCTATCTCTGAGGGTATGTAAAATGAAGGATCCGCTAACTGAATATCCTTCGGAATATTTAAGTGTGAAATTTCGAATCGCGCAGTTGGCAACAGTTGAGTGATTTGCGGTACTATAAAACAATTGATGTCAGACTCATAAGATTCAGTTCGTGATACTATTGTTAATTTACAACGCTTATTCAAACGTAATGCTTTACGACTTAAGCCTTCCACTGTGATTGAAGTGTTTTCAACTGGTATTTTAAGTTTAAGGCACAATCTTTCGCTCACAAAGTTAGAAGTGCTACCATTGTCAAGCAAAGCTCGGACAATTACTTTATTTCCTTCGTTGTCCAAAACATTTATGAGAGCAGTTGATAACAAAGTAGTACTGGTGTTAGTGGAAGAAAGTACAATATTGGTTTGTTGAAGTGAGTGTTGTGAGTCCGAGTGACAAGAGGAAGTACCATCATTTTGTGACTGTAAAACTGTACATTTGTCCTGTGAAGTAGTGGCAACTGCCTCCTGAACTGTTTGCTCGTCTGTATGTAATAAAGTGTTATGTTGTTTTTCGCAAATCCTGCATGGACCCAACCGACAAGACTTGACGTCATGTCCTTGACGCAAACAATTAATACAAAGCTTTAGTCGTTTAACATTATTTATTCTTGCTGTATGCGATAATGATTTAAATTTAGAACATAAGTAAATAGGATGAGCTTGCTTGCAAAAAGGACACGAATATGTATGTGTTTTGTTAAATTGCTTTGTATGTGTAGGGTTAGCAACGAAAGCCCTAGGTTTAATGTGGGCAGGTTCGCTATGTCTACGTTTTATGTGTGTATGATCGAGTGTTTCTAATAATTCAGCACGATTTTTAAGAAATTTAATGAAATCGATTAAAGTAGGTATATCCTTTTGTATGTTTAAATGTTCTTTCCAATTTCTACTAGTAATGCTGTCTAGTTTATTGGACATCATGTGAATTATTAGAATATCCCAATTTTGTATAGTTACATTAAGTGTTTTTAGTGCGTTAAGATTTTTATTTATAATGTCTATTAAATTTCTTAAGGCACTGGATGATTCTTTTGTAATTTGTTCTGTGTCAAATAATGATTGGATATGATTGTTAATGAGTAATTTTGTGTTTTGATACCTGTCACATAATAGTGACCAAGCTGTATCATAGTTATTTTCAGAAAAATCTAATGCAGTGATAACGTTCGCAGCCTTGCCCGTTAAAGCAGCACGCAAATAATGGAATTTACTGATTTTAGGTATGCTATTATTTGAATGAACCAGAGAGAGATAAGTATCGTGAAATTCTAACCAATCTTCGTATCGCCCAGAAAATGTAGGTAAGTGTATTGTTGGTAATTTAATGTTTAAGCTTGGCCCACCTGTTGTGAGAACAGAACCTGTTACTGATGATGCGTTGCCGCGTTCCGCAGAGGCCGGCCCGCCGATCAGGCCTTGGGCCTTGGCGACTGCAGCGAAGTACTGCGACTCGAAGATCTCGCGATCGTCGTACTCCGACTGGCGTTCAGCGTCTGAAATTTCCAGTAAACTTTCTACATTTATCTGTATGGAGTCGTACTCGTTGTACCATTCCTCGACCTTACTCAATCTTAGGCTTAATTCGTTAAGTTGAATATTACTGGGCTTTTCACAAGTGTATAAGATATTTAAATATTTTTCAAATTGAGTAAGTTTTGTCTTATAGGAGGCACGTTTCTTTTTAAGTTCTTTTATATTGGAGGTCATTTTAACGCAATGCAAATAAATTAATGAAATGAGGTAAGAAATGCAGAAACTGAGCCCTCAAACAATCAAACACAATGAAGTGAAATAAAGCAAAATGATACTATATCTGTAAAAATGATGCGTGCAGAAACAGGCAAGAAGGCAAAGAGCACGTTGTGGCAGGTTGCAGTTTGCGGCAGCACGTGCGGCACGATAAGATGGCGGCGGCACGCCTCGGGCGCAAGCAAGCCGCGATGCAAAGGGCAGCGGATGGCGCCGACGCGGCGGCGCACGGGCAGCTCAGCGCAACACCGGAGCGCAGCCGGCGTGATTGATTATGCGAAAGAAAAATAAATTGAATACCGAATAATAAAGCGTGGTAGTGCGTGGATAGATGGATTGGTTAAAATGGATGGTTAATGATTGCTTGGATTTTGTATGATTAGGCGTGGATTAGGTATCATGTATGGATTTATGTGGATTCACAGGAACAGAAAGGATAATGGAACGAACTCACGAATACCCAGATGATGATTTCTTCGCTTCCTTTTTATTCCATCCGTGAGCCGTGTAGATAACGTAGGTCACTCGACAAAAAATGTGGCGTTCAGTAGAACCTCTCCGCGTGGTATTTTTCTTGATTGTAGAAATCCGGTTCGAAGACCAATTTGTGCAGGAGGTTTCTACTGGGTCGACAGATAGAAATAATACGATGTTCTTGATATTGAGGTTTTACTGAATTTTATGTACATTAAGTTTGAATTTATTACAATAAAAAAAATGGTAAATCGTATGACGTCGAGCGCGCGTGCGTTCGCGTTGGTGACCCGTGGCTCAGTGGTCCGGCGGGCGGCGCGGCGCGGCGAGCGCCCGCAGCCGCTGCGCGACCTTGAGAGCGGTCGCGTCAACAAAGTTTTGGCAAATAGAAAATTTAAGAAAATTACTAATTTATGATTAAATTATTGTTTTATGTATATAGTTCTTTTAATTTATTAATTCGCTTTCAAGTACATAGACTGATATCAGGAGGTGGCCGACATAAGGTAGTTTAGCCCTAGTTATATAGTATTTGATTTAAAGCGCTACTCGGAAAAAGTATGGACTTTTCGATATGAAACTATAGCACGGTTACAGTTACTACAAATCTGGTAATAACATTATATATTTCTTCATGCCTTTATCTAGATTCGTATAGTATCAAAAACACGATTTGATTATTTTGCCTCGACACTTTTTCTTTTCGAAAAGATCTCAAAAAAATACGAAAATTCAAGATTATTCTTAAATGGGGATTCTTACACTATTGGAAATTGGTTTAATAAGTGGACACCAACAATATTTAGTATTTAAATCGCTGTAGTTTTTTAATACGAAGTCATTTTGTGTTTTTTTTTTCCTAATCTGCAAAATGGGTCTCGCTCCCGTGCGCGTCGTTTTCTCATTGCTATCTCGCTTAAGCATATTTTTTTCTAGTATCGCCTTAATTGCCTTGTTCCACTCGAGTACCGCAAGGCCGAAATACTGTCATTTTAGCTTTTCCAAGTTTTGTACCTACATATTAAGTTTTGTTTTTGTTCTAGGGTTTCATAACCAGATAGACCAGTTGCGGGCCCGTCAACCACCGAGCTCACTACAAACTCAACGGTCGCCATACATGATGCCATAGCTGGGAATGTAAGTTACTAATAAAGTTTTCCATTTCTACTCGAGCACTTTCAAGTTTTGTACCTACATTTAAAGCTTTCTTTTATTCTAGGTTTGTTGAACTTGGCGGGTCGCCAAGATCGGCCGTCAACAGCCCATTGGGCTATCCTCATTTTGCGTCTCATAGCACATGGCGTTTTTCTCATCCTCCTCGCCTCGCCTTCGTTTGACCGGAGACTCAAGGAGGATGAAATTGATCTCATCTTCAACTTTGGTAAGTATATATAGTCTCTGATTTAAATCACGGTCACAGGAATAAATGTAATTGCCAACTGATTGTGTAAGTATCTATCATTTCTTACAGGCAGCGAACCAGAGTTCTCCGTGAACTGGCCCGGACACTGGACATTTTGCTAATTGGACGTTTTGCGAACTGGACGTTCTGCAAACTGGACGTTTCGCGACCGCTGGACATTTTTCGAATTGGACATTCTGCGCTTAAACGTAAAATATTATGTTATCCAACCTTAAAGCTAAACCCCGAAGTTTTTGTTTAAGAGTTAACAGTTAAATTAAATGTCTGTCTTAAAATATTAAAAAATTTACAATAACTGCAACTAGCAATCTCTTCTAGGTAACCTTAAATGAAATCACATAAGTGTACAATAATAATGTACTCGTATATAATTTAAGTGCTCGACAACTGTGCAAATAAACTTGCGTGAAATAAAGAAAACTACATATAAATAATAAATAAATAAATATAATATATTACTCGAGGTGGACAATAAGGAAGCACTCGCTAACAGCACGCCTTGTTACAACCAACACGCAATAAGTTGTAGGCTAGGCCGTTTCTTGCACTGCATGGCACTACTTACGCTGGAGCGCTGTATGGAGCAGGTTCTGGGGCAAGAACTCGAGGCGGTGGGTAACGTCCACTGCCCGAGTTGATTGGGGACAAGAGACGGTACGAAGATTGGAAGCGGCAGGCGAGGTGTTACGGACGAGGGGGGATTGGATTAGAGAGAGCCGGAATTTCCGGTGAAACATGGAACGGGCAGGAGGAGTGAATACAGGATGTAGGCGTTGAGGACAGATACATTTACGGCCGAAATTAATAACCTACCTCTTGATATAGATATAGCTATCTGAGATAGTTGCCTAGGATACTGGTTGCCCAGCAACCGTCGCCGTCGTTATTAATATGACCAAAAGGTCATATGAACAAAAATATCCCAGGCTACTATCTCAGATAGCCCTATCTACTCGTATACTAGAAATAGATTATTAATTTCGGGCGGTAATAATCTCATTAAAAAATTGTACCAGACCCGCGTTCGTTTCCTCTGAGAGAGCATCTGATGTTTTTTTCCATCCCACCCATCATAATATTATATAGTCCAATACTGGGTAGGACCACATAGACCACATAGACGCCGATGCCGTAGTAGGACCACATAGCAATTCTGTTGCACTTCTTCAATACCAAGACATAGACGTCTCCCAAGGTAAGACCAGTGAGCTGCCTTTGCTGCTTACCCTCGTTCAGTCTTTGCAGGGCCTGTGGGCATAGTCAAAACCTAGGAGTTTGAGGCGGTAAACTAACACGGGCGAATAGTAGAAATTGTCCATCCAAATAGTATAGACCTTGTGCTCTAAACCATGTAAAAGTCTGAGCACAGTGGCTGGCGCGGTGGCGGTTAATGGGTTTTCCTGATGCGCCACCGGGGATGCCCGCTTATGTGTGTGAACCTCAAACCACTATAAGTGGCCAGTTTGCGATTCACACCTTATAAATTTTTATCCCTATTGTTGCAGTCTTGTTGGGGAGTTTTGATGTAATAATTCAATTCAATTCAATATCATTTATTCAGTCTAGGCTGTTACAAGCACTTATGAACGTCAAAGAAGCTACGCCATCGGTTCACAAACCCTACGGCGGGAGACCTTGTAACGAGAAGAACCGGCAAGAAACTCGTCAAGGGCTATTTTTTTCTCCCTGTTTTATTTCATACAGAGTCGTCAAATTGAAAAGTGAGCTTAACATATCAGTAAGGTCAATTTCCATCACAAAAGAAAATACTAATTATAATATTACATTTTATGGTTATCTAACCGTAAACAATTTTCAACTCGTAAGGAAGGACTTACATTTAACATTTCTCGCATTACAAGGTTACTGTACTGCAAGTTGTGACGTACATCATACAGGTCGATAGTAATTTATTTTAGATGAAAATATTTAATCTCTAAGCACAACGTTAAGACAAGCAGACTGAAGTAGACCCATTTCCGCTGGCGGCACCCGTTCACGAGCATGACGCATGAACCAGCCATCGCTTCGCTCAACCATATTTTAGGGAACGTAACGACCCGCCTCACACGACACCGCCGAAGAAACGTTTGAGTGAGCATGACGTACTTCAGGTACTTATGTTAAAGTGTATAAATATAAAAAATACAATGGCAAAAACAAAAAAAAAGAAAGATAAAAGTGCATTAATATAAGACGCAACTTACAATGTTACTGGAAGACGCATCAGCTGGGTCATAATCATAAAGCGTATTTAAAGTAAATTAAAAATAATAATAATAATGGCTTTCATATACTTCATTACAATAATTGGAGAACATTACTTATTTTTATTTATTCTGATCAAGCAGTGCCACGTTCTCAATTCAAAACATCATAAATAACATAGAATTTATAAAATTGAAACAAAAATATAAATATCTCAACACATTTTAACACAATCAGACAAGAGCAGACCCATCCCACTGGCAGCACCCGTTCACGAGCATGACGCATGAACCAGCCATCGCTTCGCTCAACCATATATTAATATATATATAATAATTGGTGGAATCTACTATTAAGGTGATCCAGCACAGCACCCCGACCGCCTAACGGTATAGCTTGTGCTATTGCTATAGCTATCGATTTTTCAAACCCCCTACAAGGGCTCTCGCTGTCGCTATCACTTTCATACTAAAAATGCAATCGTGAATCCAATAGATGAATAGAAATATGTAGAAATTAGCCAAAAACCCTATCATTGAAGGGTTTTATAAGAGTTTGAAGTTTGATAGCCATAGCAATACAATACGCTTTACCGTTAGGCGGTCGGGCCGCTGGTCGGATCTTGAATAATTTCGCCTCGCTTTATAGAGAGAATGAGACATTCTGCGCCTATATACATTAATACAATATATAGAGACAGGTAAAGACAGGCGCGCTGTCTGGGGCAAGAACTCGAAGCGGTGAGTAACGACGTTTTGCGTTTCTAAAATTTCTATTATAAAAATTAATAGAGCTGATTTTTCGTTATTTAGTTAAATTGTATATAAAAGTACAGGAATGTTGAAAATCAGATGTCATTAATTTCTTTCTTTCTCGATTTCCAGTGCAATTTATTTTATTTTATTCCGAATTTAACTTACTGATAACCTATACCCAAGGTTTGATAAATGAGTCCTTAAATTTTTCAGCTTATATTTTGGAGGCGACGCGACTATTAACCCAGAAAAATGCTTTATTGTCGTTCTGTACAAGCACTTTTTTATTCCTTAATATTTCTCGTGGCTATTCAGGCATTGTACCTTTATTACATGAGAACGATGACCCTAATTATGTTCATTAGTACGCTTTCGGAAATCATAAATCAACTGGATCCCAGTCCTGGGACTACAAATAAAAATAAGTATAGTAGCTAGTTCAAGTGAATGTTGATTTCTCGGTCAGAATAAAACACAAAATAAAATTGTATTTTGGAAGTGTGTAAAAAAGGCCATAACCCATCAAGTGTGATCGTTTAGCCTAGCGTCTACGTGACAGGGTCCCCCACCAAAAACCTCTTCCCACCAAAAATATGTTTCACTCCAGCCCGGACTATATAACTGTGTGTCAAAGGAGATGTCCGTTTTTTTGCGATTATTTTCCTACAGTTTTGAAGTGGATTTTTCTAAGACAAAGTTTCCAAAAATAAAAAAATATAAACGGGGGCCCGTTTATATTTTTTTATTTTAACATAAAATAAAAAAAAATTTAGAAACTTGAAATCACTTTTTTTTATCTTTTCTTTACATTTTATGATTTCTAATGCTAATTATTTAGTTTCTGATGAACGTACAGATATTTTGAGGTTTTAACTTCCAGAAACTACTTAAATACTTAGATCATTCCGGCACACTTGACCGATTTGTTTCTCAATCACGAGATAACGACTTAACTTATTTGAATGAAAGGAGATGTTCCATTTTTGTATGGAGGCTGGGCCGCCTAATTCCTACAGTGAGGAAAACATATTATTTCCAAAGAGCTCAAAATAAGGAACCTTTCCAGCTATCAATATATAAAAAAAAATAAGAAAACATTTAAATTCAGATGATTAAAGCTAATAAAACAGCAACCCAACACTTTTTCTACTTTAGCAACTTCGATTCTCATTTGTCACATTGAGTGACGTGAACTGTCAGAACATTGAATCCCACTATTTAATTGTTCGAGTCACTGACAGTGACATATGACTTATGTCAATTTGTGTGACTTTCAAGGTTTTATTTTAGTATAATGCAAGGAACTACCCAGTACAGCCGGTAGCCGCTTGGTTTAATTTTCCGAACTGAATAAACTGTATTAAAACATAATGGAACATCTCCTTGCCCAGCCTTCATACAAAAATGAAACAACTCCTTTCATTCAAATCAGTGCAGTCGTTATCTCGTGATAGAGAAACAAATCGGTCAAGGCTGCCCGCATCGGTGATAACGTCATCAGTTAGGCTATTATTTCTATAGTTTTTGTTGACTGCCCAATAAACAAATAAATAAATAAATAGCTTACCGTGCGTGGCCGTGCCATGGAGTATTCCTTAAGGTTTGACAGGTGTTCTTTCACCGCGAATGAGGAAAATTTACAACAAGTGATACGACAACCTATAGCTATACAGGTTGGAACAATTCTATGGGCCCTGGAGGGGAACTATCTTAAATCCTTTAGTTAGCTCATTTTACTGACATGAAACTTTCCTTTATTTTTTTAAAGAATTACAACTGCATTGAAACATTTTTTTAAATATGCTTCCCAGAACCAAGAATCGAACCAGCTAAATTCTGTAAAAAAACAACATTCTATACTTTTATACCATCAATCGATAGGGTCAATCAAAAGCATCAACTCTCTCTAACAAACATAGTAAATTAAATTAAAGGAAACACATGAAAACTCATTTTATAAACTCAATGGGACGGATAAAGCACTTTATCTGGATTCAAATACCTATCATCGTTCAGGGCGCTTTGACAAGGAAAACGAACTTTCCCATGGGATTAATATGTCAATCCGGGTTATGGCAACGAGGTTAATCCGGAATAGATATGTCATTTTATGGTTCAATGATTGTAATATTTCAATAACATGTTTTTGACTGATACACGTGTGTTGGATTATTTTATCAGAAACACGGTATCAGATGGCCTAGCATGAGCAGCTTTTATCGACTCCATAACTCGATAGCGTGTCACTGTCCCGCTCATATTGTAGCGGAGTAAGCAAGACAGCATGATGCGTTGTATCATATCGCATGATATAGCGGTGTTCATGCTAGGGGGGGTGTGTTGAGATATCGGCGCTGAGCATACGTTTTATTTGGAAGAAGCTGTATAAAAATGTCCAAGTAGACATTGTATTTTTTGAAAAATACAAACCTTTATGATTAAACGTATAAAAAAAATGTTATGTACTGTTTGTTACATTACAATAAACTTACATTTCCTTTGAATACCAAAAGGTCAAAGCTCATAAATAAGAAACCCTTGCAATAGTATCTTCCGAAATGTAGGCTAACAAACAATCGAGACCTAGTACTCTATTATTGTTAATCGGATTCCAAATTCTCGATATAGCCCTTTAACACAGAATATATATTAGTACTAGAAGTTCCGTACATCGATTTATCGAGTACGAATTAAAATACCTGCACTTTACTCTGGACCTCTATTTTTGAATCACTCGTTGCGCGAGTGGCTAGGCGAATGGGGAGGCGATTAGGCAAAAAGCCATCTTACCTATGTAGACATAGGTCGCTTTTCGCTTTGCCCCTTGCGCCCTTTCGTAGGGAGGCGATATTACAGGCGAAAAGCGAAGCTATGTACATACATACAAGGTCGCTATTATGGAAGTACTGAAAATACGGAAACTGAAACGTCGCACGAACATCAGTAGAAAACTCGAAACGAGTGAATCAAAAATAGAGCTCCTGTACTATCCTACTTCCTACCAATAATTGGAAATGCGAAAGTATGTCAGATTGTTTGTTTATTTGTTTGATTGTTAGTCTTTCACGCTAAAATTACTGGATGTGGATAAAAAATTTTCACAGCGATAGTGGATAGCTTGGATTAAAACATGGGATAATTTTATCCCGATATTCCCACGGGAACGGAAACCACACGGGTGACACCGCGGGCGGCCGCTAGTGACAATAAATCGTAAAGCTCCGACACACGGTGGGCGGGACCACCGGGTACCGGCACGGTGTGGGCGCGACATATCTAAGTGTCAGAGCCCTTCAAGTAAGTAACGGGTATTAGCCGTAAGGCTAAAAATACAACTGGATTCTGTTAAACTATTGTTATTTCTGAATGCAGCTATCTGTCAATGTTAATGTCAGTCTAATGTCAAAACTGCCTCCATAATTATCTTGCTCTTAACTTAACCTCTGTGAAGATGCGTGCTCGCTATCTCGATAAAATACATAGTTTGTGATTCAAAATTACGTCTAAAGTTTTATTTCATCGGACTCTGGGGTGCGATTGCGTAAGGAAATCGTATTCTTTGACAGTTCATATCGTATTCAATCGACTGCAATTTGTATGGAATGACATTTAATATAATACAATATGAACTGTCAAATAAATACGATTGACTTTACGCAATCGCCTAGCTGATCATAATAAATAACAGATTCCATTTATAAATGTCGAGAAAATCAAATGCATAGCTCTCTTAAATGGATTATAAAAATATTGATTCGAATTCCTGACAGTAAATTCTCATACGATTTATTTACGTACATAAGTATCGCTGCTATATAAGCGCTGACAAACTTTTGCCGTCGAGTGGGTGTACGTACAAGGGTCACTTGACAGTGCCCCATAAATCTGTGCCTAGAAAGGCACATAAAGCTGTTTTCGCACAAAAATTCCACCTTCAGCTTATCAATACTTAACATCAGGTATGATGAGACAAAACGTCACCCCGTTATTCGTTAAAAAAATTGGCACGAGAGGTGACTCAATAGGTTGTTCAAAACATGGCATCATCAACAGCAGTTGACGATGATATGAATAATATCATACAAATCAAAGCTATAAAGAAGACGTGGTGAATTATTATTTAGATATAGTTACGATTTAAGTATAATTATATCTGTAGGTATGCCACCTCATTCGCAAGTTTCTAAGTGTTCAACGAGGCGGGCTCATCCAAACCACCAGAAGGCTTAGCGTCTGCCGGCATCGGTGATAATGACATCACTGGGATAAAATGATTTATGATTAATTGTTGTTTAGTAAACAAAACACAATGATAAACATAAGAACATATTATTAAGAAATATGGATTTTATCTTAAGGACGTGTCGAATGTGTCGATGAAGGTATAAATATCCATTCATGGTACCTAATTTGACAAAACAGACTGAATATATGACAGTCAATTTGACCAATGTATATAAAAACGTTCTGTATTAAATCCCCATCTGTGTGCTTAGTGCGAGATTCCTATTCAAGGTCGATCATGAGCGCGTTAGGTTTTTGTATGGCGTTGGTGTAGTCTGTGGCGTAATCCGCTATAAGGCGGATAAGCACTCTGGGGACACACATCACATCACATCATCAGCCTGTGGACGTCCACTGCTGGACATAGGCCTCTCCTAGCTCACGCCTATTGTAGGCTATTAGCCTACTGCTACCACGCTGGCCAGACGGGTTGGTAGAGGGTTTGTTTCAAGTTTTCCTTCTCTCGCACATGTATTCAATGCGTCGAGCCTCTTAGTCGACTCTTACGACATCCCAGGCATGTAAGGGAGTGGTGACACTTGTATTCTTAGGCCGTCACCACACGGCCTACTCTGGGGACAACTAAACTGAATCCGCGCCACGAAAGAAGTCCCGCGAAATATTAAGGAAATAAAAATTATCTCCATAGTAATTTAGAGTTTACTTTTCAATTTTGAACGGTTGAGGCAGGCCATAGACTGCAACGCCTCTCTCAAAGGACTTCTTTCGTGGCCCCGACTCCTTTGATGGACACTTGTATTTGTTCCCTTCACTGGGTCTTATTATCTTCATTATGTGCCTTTATTTGCAACACTTTCCTTGGTTCTTTATCCCTTGTTAACGTTACCTACCCAAAACTACCTATCCGATGCACTGCTCATGTCAGTAAAGCAGTCTATTGCTATTATGACAAAACATGTAAAAAAAAACGAAAAACCGGCCAGCATTAAAAAAAACAAGACAATTGAAAAGATGAAAACAAAGTCAAATATAAAAATATTTTGTTCAACATAATAACATGCAGTCGGGGGCATGACAATGAATGATTCGACTTATTATTCACCTTTCAGGCCCCGGATTATGTGACGACACAATAGATATTCCATTGATCTCTGGAGACCGGTGTCCGGTTCGGGTTTGATGAATGAAATTCTGTGCCAATCCCCATCCATGAAGCCTTATTTTTAACACGATGGCGTCCACGTTCAAACAAAATATACATATGTACCAGTTTTTAACTTGATTAATTTAAAATATTTTCGGAATACACGACGAGTTCATCAGAATTACCTTAAAGTGGGAACATCTGGTTTTTCACACGGTCGTGTATTCGAAATTTGATCAAATATCAAATGACGTCGAAAATATCATGTTAAAGTGATTAATGCTTGCTACGGAATTATCAGTTGACCCAGTTTGCTGCTGTAAAAATATTCTGTTTTTCCCGGCTGTATCGAACTTTATTTTGTCATTGGTTACCCGGTAAAGTAATAACAGATACCAAATGCTTACGTTCTATGCTTTCAGAGTTCGAAAATGTGTTGTGTTTACCTAACCCCCCGTTTCTTCCTCTTCCTGGAAAAGAAACCTAGTGGTTGCCACTCATCGTGTTTTAATTGTTGTAGCACATCTCCTATAGCCGAATCCGAAGCGTCCGTCTGGATGGATAATTCAGCTTGCGGATCCGGTTGGACCAACAGCGTAGCTGTTTTTTACAGAGGTTAAAAGATTCTCAAATACTTGCAGTCATTTCTACGGCTTGCGATGGTTTTGTTTTAGGTCCTGAGAGAAGTTGGTTGAGTGCCGCTTGAATTGTGGCAGCCATAGGAATGAAACGACGGTAAAAGTTAATCATTCCCAAAAACCTTCTCAATTTTTTGATGTTTTTTGGAACTGGGTAATCGCGAATAGCTTCGATCTTCGTTTCGAGGGGTTGCACTCCTGCTGCCGACACTTTGTAACCCAAGAACTTTACCTCTGATTGGTCAAATACACACTTGCTTGTGTTTATCAGTACACCGTAGTCTGCCAGTCTTTGGAACAGCTGTCGAAGATGCTGCTGATGGAGGCTTCTTGTCGGACTGAACACCAGAATATCATTTTCTGGTGTTCAATTCAAGGCCCCGCAGCATTTCGTCCACGAACCTTTGAAAGGTTTGTGCTGCATTGCGAAGCCCGAATGTCATGTACGGGAACTCAAAAAAAGGCGTTGTGATTGCGGTTTTGGCGATATCATCCTTGAAAACTGGGATCTGATTATACGCTTTTACCAGGTCAATTGTGGAGAAAACTGTACTACCTGACAGCTGGTGCGTAATGTCTTGCAAATGTCTGATGGGATATCTGTCTGGAACCGTGCGAGCATTTAAAGCCCTGTAGTCCCCGCAGGGTCGCCAACCATCGTCTTTCTTCGGAACAAAGTGCAGTGTTGATGACCAGGGGCTATCCGAACGTCAAGCAGTACCATTTCCTAGCACGTCCTCAAACTCCTTCTTTGCGATTTAAAGGCGCGCTGGGTCTAGACGACGTGGTTTGCACGATACAGGAGGGCCTGGTGTCGTTTTTATATAGTGAGCGGTATTATGACTTATAGTTCGCACCATACCGCGGGCCTTGTGATTTCCGGGAACTAGCGCAAGATGTTACGACACTTGCCCTCACCAGAGACGGTTTTGATTGAGACGATGTCCTCTGGAATCTTTTTGCGCGGCACAGCAACACTCAATGAAGTAGTTCCGTCAACCAGTCTTTGGTTTCTGCAATCAACAAGGAGATTGTAAAAGCTCAAAAAATCTACCCCAATTATCGGTTAAGAATCGTCAGCGATGGTAAATTTCCATGAGAAGTCGCGTCTTAATCCGAGGTCAAGGTTGAGCTGTAGAGTTCCATATGTATGAATGATAGTACCATTGGCAGCAGATAGATCGTATTTGGTTTGCTTACAAGGCCTCTGAACGGCTCAACGAGGGAAAACACACAAGTCAGATCTTGTATCAACAAGGAACTGCATTTTCGTCGATCGGTCAGATATGAATAGACGGCCTTTTGATGTTGGGCAGGCGTTGGCCGCTACTTCCGACTGCCCATGGAGTTTTCCGCCTTGAACGTACATGGCTGATTACATTTACGTGCCCTTGCGCCGAAATTATAATGAAACCAGGTGGTCTTCCGGAGGTTGTCTATTGCCGGATTGGCTGCGTTGACGGTTGTTGTCGAAACGGTGCCTGGATCGAGAGCGGGAGCGCCTGTGCACATGAGAAGTAAGTTTAGCTACTTGTTTGGTCACATATCTGGGTATTTAATTGATCAATAGCTGCTTGTGATTGCGATGCTTGCGGTGCAAGTGAAGTGCTTGCAACATTGTGGTACGGTGATGGGGCAGCTATCTCATGAACCCTGTCAGCTAATTCTGCAATGTCATCCAGTGGTAATTTCGATTGCAAAGCTACTACCGTTTGCAGGGCATGTGGCAAGCGACCTGTCCATAACGTGCACAAAATATCGTCCGCCACGTTTGGTCCGGCTAAATTTCTAAGATGGCGTAAGAAATGCGATGGTTTGCGGTCGCCATCTCTTCATGCATGAATAATTGCTTTAGCTTATTTTCTTTAGAAGCACTTAATCGCTTAATAAGCTCTTCCTTAAGCTTTACATACTTTCCATCACTCAGCGGTGCACGAATTACATCCTTCACACGACTGGCGTAACATGGATCCAGGTGATAAAACATTATAAATTTTTGTGGTATCTTGTGTAATATTAGAAAGAATAAACTGACCTTCCAACTGGGCAAACCATAGCTCGGGTTCGTCGGCCCAAAAGGGTGGCACTCTCACACCTACGCGGAAAACGTCGCAGTCTCTTCCACCTGCTATATTATTGCCCTCCAGAATATCTTCGCTCTGGCGTCGGTCGTTTCGACGATCCACTCGCTGTGCTTTTCTCCATTGCCTTAATCACGTCGGGGTCACCAATGTAGCGGGCGGTGATGTATGAAAAGCAGAGCGTAAGATCAAGGAAATTAAAATGAATCGTAAAACAAGAAGTGACAAGAACAGATCAAAGAGGAAAGACCATAGCATAGAAAAGTAAGAAACAGAGTCCAGTATAAAAACATAGATACAAAATATTTACAAATAGACTCAGTCAGCCGAACTCCTAAAGTAGTTTACAAAACAACATATTACAGACATTTGTGTCTGTCTGTAAGTATAAAAAACTGCGTTAAAAAAAAGCACCCTACTTTGAACTATTCTACTTTTATTTTTCTTGCCTTGGCTGGCACCGACTCCAAAAGGCTTATTTTTGCTTTTTAGTTTTTGAAGTCGGTTTTTTTAACGCAGTTTTTTTTTCTAATACAAACAACGCAGCGTATTCTATGTATGTGACTTTTCCTTTCATAAATTAATCCCTTATTTCATTGCCTTAAGGCACAGAATACACCGTATGAGCAATAATCATGATGTTCTATATCCAACTATACTAAGTTTTAAAAGCAGTTTTAAGGTATCAAGACAACAGTGTCAAGACATTAATAATTCCTGTTCTCCAACTAAATTACTCGATATATTTTTATTTAGGTAAGTAGTGACGTTTGTTTTAATTGCCTTACTGATGACTGAAGCATTAGTACCGTCTAAAACGACCAGAGCACACAAAGCAGTCTAGTGACGTCATTCACTATGTTATAGTCTGTTTACGTCATGTCGACGTTGATGCCACCATAGTCCAAGATACAAGAACTGTACATAGGTACTTTACGTTTGATGCTTGTTTGATGTCGTTACAAAAAGGCTACGTTATTTGTTCCCCTAAAGCTAGTAATTTATTCAGCTAATCAGTTATGTTCGACGTCTTCCTATGTTGTTAAGGTACATACTTAAATCATTATTTGAGCCCATTTGTCGAAGTAATAAAATACGTTTGGCAATGTGGGCTCGTAATGGTCGCTTCGGGAAGGTGGGAGAAATTTGTCAACAAGCCCAGTAGAGACTGAATTGCAAAGATTTTCATCGATAAGGGACATGATTGATAGTGGATTTCAATCTACCTTTGGCGATGAATATTTACATTTTTGTTTCTAATAGAAAAGCATAAAAATTGTTTATATTAAAGATGAGTCTTTCACAATCCTAAGTAATATTATTAATGCGATAGTGTGTATATTTGGGGTTTATATTAATTCGCATAACGTTATACTCCTAATTCAAATTGGCATAACGTTATTACGCATAATTTTTAAATCGCTTAACATAATATCGCATAACTGATTACGCATTATGTAAATATGCATAACGTAAATTGTCCTAATGATGACTTGGCATAAATTAAATCAGCATAACGTTACTTGGCACAAATATTAAAGGGTGTATACATAACACAGGGTGGAAAGAAAATGTCGCTGGGGGAAAGTACCCTAAATATTGGTGTAAGCAAATTTTCCTTCATTTTCAAAGATAAGTTTGCATGTTTGCATTCAAAGATTTTTGAATATTTACTTACCTGCACGGGAATCGAACCAGCTTGTTTAAAAACATCATGTACTTTTACGGAACTATTCGATAGTCTAAAGTATAAAGATCAATTTACCTTACGTAACTTAATGTCTTAAATAAAAGACAAAGCCGGGAAAGATAAAAGATTACATAGTTCAATACATTATTCTATCTACCTCATACTCACACTAACTAAAATAAAAATGACGCGTGTTCAATTCACTAATGTTCTGTGGTTCAATCGATGAAAAAGCTTTTTAAATATGTTTTTATGAGGTATTTTTTAATTTTAGATGCTATTCTAGTAAATTGATCTTTATGATTAACACTATCCATTGTGCCTAAATAATAATAATAATAATCACTTTATTGTACGCAAATATACATAACACATAAAAAGGAGAACAAATACAAAAAGAAAGCATAAAAGGCAGCCTTATTACGGTTTACTAATGTATGCCCGAATTTTAAATGCAATAATTTCGTTTGACATAATTTAATTTGCCATAATTCAATTAGTAATAACGTTACGTTTCTGTTGCTATAACTATCAAATTACATAAAATTGATTGCTATAATTTAATTTTTCATAATCATTCAATCGCCATAACTACTTTATTCCATAATTTTATTTGCTATACATTTCATTTTCAATATAACAATCATAATCCATAACAATCATTTACCATAAAACCTATACTGACTATTTATTTATTGACTTTAAGTACTAGAATTGTATGCAAACCCCCATGCAATGTGCAGCATGAAAGCAGGCATGCAGCATGTAAGCAGGCATACAGCATGCAAGCAGGCATACAGCATGCAAGCAGGCATGCAGCATTCAATTAGGCATGCAGCAAGCAAGCAGGCATGCAGCAGGTAAGCAGGCATGCAACATGTAAGTCTTCTGTCACGGCTCTAAATTACACTCTAGGGGTAAGGCATACAAGACTACGGGCAGTCGGGGTCAACTGAGTCGTTTTGAATATTATTCGTTTTTTTACTAATTGGTTATCTACATAAAGTTAGCTAAAACTAAACGTTAAAAGACGTGTATTATTATGTCAAATAAAGATTATGTCGAATGATATTTATAGTTTCTAATAATTATTGCATTTGTTAATATGGCATCTCATATTATGGCAAATGAGAGTTATAGCGATTATATCATGCGTTATTAGTATAAATGAGAATAATGCAAACGAATATTATGACCGAGGATCATTATGGCAAATGAAATTATTGCAAGGAATATTATGAAAAACAAGACAATACCCCTTATTACAAAAAAACAATCTCTTCCAGGCAACATTGAGAAGAAAATTAATAAACGAAAGGACAAGGGGAGTACCTAGATGCAATTACAGGACATTCGATATAGATTTACATAAAATGAATAACTGAGAGAATTATTATAATGGAAGGGAAAGAGAAAATATGAATAAATATCAAAACCGACGTCAATGTTAATCCTAAACTTTCAGCTGCGCTAGCAAAAGTACACCATATCGATATACTTACCACAATTTTCTCCCCTCTACATGGAAAGTGGAACGTATTTAAATTTTTGCATAAGTACTTACATACGATTGCCGGTTCGGCCTGATAACTTTGTATGGAAAATTCCACCTCCTCATTTGTATACATGCTCAATTTTTTTTCTTGCTTTTTACCTGTAAGCACTACATAACATCACTTCTAACGAGGTAATTTTGTAATATCAATGAATTTCTTTAACAAAAATGTTAATATTCGAAGCTCTTGACATCATGAGCTCCCTAGGTTATTTATGGCTCAAATTTGGTATATTATTAAAAAAAACTGCGTTAGAAAACCGACTTCAAAATCTAAAAGTTTGAAGTCTAGATTAGATTTATCTAGATTAGAGGTTTAATGTACAATATAAACAAAGTTACGTGATATTACATCGTCCAAGTCAACAAATATGCTCACACCTGATTCTGATTCATAAAATAAAGAATTGAGAACTCCTCCTTTTTGAAAGTCGGTTAATAACAACTAGGTAGTTCCAAAGTTAAAATGGACGTTTTTTATTCAATACATTCTAATACCTACAAACACTTTTTATTAAGTACATAAAAAAATAATACCATAATTTGCTCTGCTTTCAAATCAGTCCATGCGAACGGACACAAAGGCCCGGTACAAATCTAACTTGTTCGTTGACAAAACTTCTTTCGAATTCCCCATTCCTAAGGAATTAGCGACTTAGAAGTACAGTATAAAGATCCATACAGTATCTTACTTACTTACATACTTTATCTTTCTACAAAAGGTCCGTTCCCGAGTAATACCCGACGAGCCTAGTCTCGGTGAGAGCTCGGCAAGCGTCTCAGTCTCGTCTCGAATGCGCCGCGGTAACGATGACTGCACGCTGTGAAAGTTTTGTACGCAAGAAAACCTGTGGTAATGGTTAAATTATGTTGGTGAGCAGCCTATCGCATATTGCGTAACTTTTATCAAGAAAGAGTCTAACGCACGAACACTTAAACGTTTCTCAATTTTGAGGGCTTCTTAAACATCAACTTGTCGCTTTAAATGACAAAGGAATGAAAAAGACGCCATGATGTTTAAGAGTTTCTTCTTTAAGTTAAGTACCGCTTGACTATTCGGCCGTTAGGTAGATAAAATACTGTACCTATGTTTCTTTATGCTGTGCTTAGAACGAAAAGAGGGCTTTTAAAAGTTCCTTAATAATCCCGTCGCTCACGTCCCTATCGAATTCTTGCATAATTCCACAATTTAAGTATTCCATCAGGCCGCAGAACTTCCTATATAATTAGGTATTATTGGCCAAAGTTGGCTGACAAAAAGACCTTTGAATGGTAAAGTTGTAAAAGCATTTGAAATCAGCTTTCAACATAAAGTTGAAATGAGAAGCGCTTGGTTAATTCGTCCAAGGAGAAGCGCAATTCAGAACGGTGTGTTTGCTACATTTTGATGCTAGCTTTTACGTTTTTCATTTAAACGTAAATTGTTGTTTTGATAAAAATTATTTAATCCTCCTTATTTAATCATCCGATGAAGTTCTGATAGCTGGAATTCTACGCCGATCTATGTTCATTAACAGGCAGATGGAAGATGCCAATCCTTGAATAAGTATGCAGTCGAGACGAGACTCGCACGAATCACGATGCGGCTGCCATTTTTAACCGACTTCATAAAAGGAGAAGGTTCTCAAGTCAACGGTATTCTTTAATCATAACTTCGTCAGTTGTCAACTGATTTTAGTATTTCTTTTTATCTGAAAGAACATACACTTACTTTTTGCAGAGGGCTGGCAAGTAGATTTTTGGTACCTAATCTTAAAAAATCTCTGTATTTCAGAGTGGTTACGTAGATTATTGTGTATAGTATATGGAGTAATGGACCGATTTTTAGTGTAAGTAAGTACGGGACATGATGTAACTTTAAAAATTGTGAAATAACAACCTTTTTTTAAAAAAAATTACGACCGCCCGTGGTTTTCCCCGCGTGGTTCCCGTTCCCATGGGAATATCGGGATAAAAATTATCATATGTTTTAATCCAGGCTATATCCTATCACTGTGCCAAATGTCATCCAAATCCGTTCAGAAATTGTGAATGAAAGAGTAACAAACAAACAAACTTTTATACTTTCGAATTTATAATATTAGTAGGATAAAAACCGACCTAAAAAAATTAAAAAAAAGCTTTTTGGAGTCGGTGCCAGCCAAGGCTAGAATTAAAGTATAAGTGTATTTAATAGAAGTGCAATGTAGAATGCAGTGGCTGGCAGTGGCACCAACTCCAAAAGCTTTTTTAGTCGGTTTTTTCTGATAAGAATATTAAGCGAAATTTCTATTCATACCAGTCAGTATTTTAAACGCTGTATTTTAAGTAAGTAATTATAATCGATAAGGGCTATATTCCCTTAAAAGTGTTCTCCACACTTCTCCAAGATAGTCGTAACTTCTTGCATGAACAGATGCGGCCAAGGGGACTACCAGGAGTCTACCATCAACTTTATGCGATTATTTTTAGTTTATTTTCAGATATACTCTATTCAACTTCCTTTGAGACAAAAAGTTAACACAAATAAATAAGTAACCAATGTTTCTAAAACTTTTTTATTCGACTTTCTTATAAAACGTAAAATTTTTACAACAAACAAACAACTAAAAACTTGACGGTAATAAAAAACAACAAACTTAACAAATGGATTATGCAAATAACAAGAATTTAACAAAATTATCTGAAAACACGGCTCGCACGAGTAGGGTTACCATCTGACCAGCCGGATAAAGCTGGTGTGGCGGCACCTACCTAACGCCGCATATACTACTACCTTGGACGAATTATGGTTAATTCGTCCAAGACTACTACACACGGAACTTACCTACCGTGACAACAGATAGCGCTGATAGCAACTCAGTATGGGATACGAAGAACATGTATGGAAACCTACATCACGCAAGCAAAGTTTCACCGAGTCAACCACCATCCCTACACTGGTCTTGACCGGATTTTTCGGCATAAGACCGGATTCTGCCCGGATTTTCCGCTCGAGTCATACATGTCATACATGTCCTTCCGCTCGAGCCGCACTGAGCACGGAACCCATTTATTGTAGTGAGCGCCACGTAACCGATTTGTTTCAGAATTTTTGAAGATTTGTCAGTATTATTTTAGTATTAAGGCACACAACGCAAATGTGGAGCGAGTCTTTTCTCTCAGGACTTCTCAGTGGACCAATGAAAGAAATGGACTTTCAGTGGAGTCAGTAAGAGCCATATTGCTTACGCAATACAACTACTTATATACACGTGACTTGCGAACAATTTTATAGTGAAATAGCTGGAAAAGCCAACTTTTTGAAAGCTGTACTAGAAACCAAAATATAAGAATAAATTATATATAATAAAAACGTTATTTACTTGATTGATTGGATGATTTTTTCAAAATCAGGATTTTTAGACTTGGCAGGCAGGATTTTGCATTTTTATGTCTGGTAACGCACGAGTCAACAAAGTTCGAGAGTAGGTAAAGATGGCCGGTGTAACCAGACTGCCACACTCATGAAAACAAACACATACAGAGAAAATGCCAAAAAAGAGGAACACACATAGGCGGCCTTATTGCTACATAACAATCTCTTCCAGGCAACCTTGGGTGAGAGACGGAACCCTTCATGTGCGAGTTTCACTCGCACTTGGCCGATTTTTTAAAATAGATTTGACGACCTGTTTAGTGCAGGGGTACTAACCCTGCCTTCTGCGCCAGAGGTCCTGGGTTTGATCCCCGGACAAGACAAATGTTTGTGTGCATGAACATGTCTATTTGTCTTAGTCTGGGTGTTTGATTCGTATTATTATGTATGTATTTACAAAAAAGTATATAACTAAGTTTATCCGTTATCTACTATCCATAACAGAAGTTCTGCATGAAACTTAACTTAAAAAAACAAGTGCGAGTCGTACTCGCATACTGAAGGTTCCGCACAAATTTGTGTGTAAACACCTAACAGTAGCGAAGGGTCCAAACATACTGATTCTCATCGGCTTCCCTTTCCCTATCCTATCCCACTGATCCGCCATACATTTGAGAGAATTTTTGGAAAAATATTGGGTCCAGCTTATCTTTGCCATATTTTGACCCCTCGCCACTGCAGCTACTCTCGAGTCTCGCAGTTTTATTCGTAGTTTTTTTATACGGCATAAATAGCCTTACCTTTTTAACGTTAATTATGAAGTTTGGTTTTTTTTACAGCTTAAAGAGATTGTTAACGTGAATATAATATGGTTTTCATTTAAACTCGATACCTAAACGCGTTCTCGAGTACGTGAGTACGTCGAACTAAGTGATCCTAGAAGGGTCTTTTTACGTTAGAGTTCGGAACCCTAAAAAAGATGCGTATAAAATTTAAAAACACCTGAAACTAATCTACTACCTGAAAATAATCTAAAAAGAAACGCTTGAGGACATGGTACGCCCCCTGGCCTCATGATATAACTTATTCATGGATTAGCATCGCTCATTTCATGTGGCAAATGACGTTCAGCTTCAGCCTCAACGTCTCTCGAAGACTTTATATAAATCTATGTTCCGGTTTTAATACCGACTAATATTTCACTTCTGCTCTTCATACGACGATTCTTGAAGTGCTCTTATTTGGGGTATGAAGCAGCATTGTTTTTATTCGTAAGCAGGTATAAACAAAATGTTTGCAACACATTTGGTGTACTTTAGATAAAATGCAATTAATGTAATGAAAATTTAATAAATGAAAAAAATTACAATGTATGCAATTTACTCAAGAATAACAAATGTACATACATAGTTCTACATTAAATACATACTTCCATACATATTCACCCCAGTGGCGGCGCTAGGCGTCGGCGACGTCGGCGACCACCGCCGACGGCCTCGCGCCTGAGGGGGCCTCGCAAAAAAGTTTCAACTCACAATATTCACACTCACAGTTTCAGTCAGTAGCCAGTATAGCTTTAGCTGAAAAATCTTCACAGAGTAAAAATTAAATAAGACCTACTTGAGAAGCCAACCCGCCTGCCAAGCGTGGCGATTATGGCAAACCCCCCTTATGAAAGGACCCAATGGAGATCCTTGGGGGAGGCCTATACCCAGCAGTGGATGTTATGTGGCTGAGACGACTTGAGAAGCACGATGAGCCAAGAAAGACTATCTGCGTTATCAGTTCTATTAGCGGCTAGGCTTAGCTATAGCATGTAATCCTGAAAAAAATCAGTAAGGCTATTTGTGTAGTTTTGCCATCATTTGAATAACAATAATACTCATTTACAAGTACTTTAGTTTTTAATTCGGCTCATGTACTTTAACATTTTCTTTTTGACTGAGAAATAAAAGGGGCCTTGCAAATCTGATGTCGCCGACGTCCACGTGTTGTCTAGCGCCGCCACTGACTCACACTATAAATTCCTAGCGGAGTTAGCTGATAGCTGATTAGTTAGGTGCAACGTAAGCATTATCGCAAATACTGAAAAACCAATCATTATTAAAAAAAAGAAAAAACCAAAGAGGTTGCAAATCAACACCGAACTGGCAAAACAAAAATTAATAAAAATATACCATTCGCCTCGATTTCCAGCAGGTGTCGTAAATTTGACAGTAAATTAAACATGGCGGCTCGACGAGTTGGCGGGCGGCAACAATGTCGGAAAAGTAAAATTTACAGTGGCGAGAAACGTAAAAATAAACTAACAAAGTAAAAAACGAATCGGGAGGCGGATATCGCAGAAACGATCTTGAAGATTTTACGGCAAGTTAGTTAAGGCGACTTTCACAAGGAAAGTTTTATCGGTAAAGATAGAATATAAGTTAGTGAAATTCTTTTTATTCTGAAATAAACTGTTTATTAATATTAAATAAATCTTTTTCAAGAAATAATTGTATAGGTACTACAACATATTAATTAACCCACGTAAATAATGTACACTGCTAATAGTAGAAGTTGCTATCCGCACAAATTCATATTATTTTCATAGAAAGCGAAGGCCCCTTTCTGCGAAGACACTTTTCGTCCCTCTTAGTTTGACAAACTTAATTCGTGTTTGTAAACAATCTCTCTGTCTCTTTCACATCCAGCGGCAACTTTACCGATATGAGCAGTGTATCCGATAGTTTTAATGTCAACTCGTACTAACGGTACTGAGGTTTTAAACAAGTTGTGTTGTTCTACACTCACCTATTACCTATCTTTGCAACAGCAACGCGACAACCGAAATTGCGCGATAATTGCTTTACGTCACGTCAACAGTGCGGCCTCTACCGAACGAACGATGAACTACAAATATGCATTCATTTAGTTCCTGTTTTTGCTACTAAATTGTTTTTGGCGCTAGCGTCATAGCAACTCTCACTCACTCTCATACCTAGGTAGAAGCGCGGGAGAGAGAGACGCCGCTATACGAACCATCAGCGAGCGTTTAGCCAGTAATCAGATACGTAATACCATTTTTTTTAACGTCCCGCAACGAACGTGCGATATATGCACGATAATTGCTAATTTTTATGTAGTAAGCATCAAAGATGTTACTTGAAAAATTTCACTCTCAAGTTGCACCATAGATATGAACCCCACTCTCACAGCTACACCTCAACAACGCCACATTTGGCATTTGTTGAGTCTTACTAAGATCTTTTCCGGAAACAATAGGTAGTGACAGGTTGCTAGCCTATCGCCTATACATGGTGTCAAAAGACCCCTAACGTAAACGAAAACCACGTATTCTCCCCATTGTTACTATCACTATCTTGTATGGGGCCAAATCCAGGAACCTGATAGTTAAGGAGTTATTAAGGATAAAAGTCAATATTTGTTTTTAAAGATAATCGTTTAAATATAAAACGAATCAATGAAACTGGGTCCCAGTTGCCTACTAGTACCCTCTAGACACACGCACACGTAGTTGCACGCGTTTCACGTGTAAAAACAACACCCAATTTTTCGAATTAAAATAAAAGTCGTTTCCCAGCAATAATTTTTACATATTCTTATTCAGTTTGATGTACACTATGCATATATTATGGCTTCGGTATGGGTCTTTTAACACCCTGTATTAGTTTCCGCATATACTTACCCTGTCCATTGATAGGCTTTTAATATCTGTGGAAAGCAAGCAGCTGGCCTATTCTATTTCACTCCCAGTCTAGGGTTATTCTATAAGCAAACATCGACGCAGTTGTCATGAGTGAATGTCACATAAGCTGTCAAATAGTATTGAAAATTGGGAAATTTCCGCTGTGTGAGCCGTCGATAATATAAGGATGTTTGCTTAGAGAATAACCTACCTGCATGGTAATCTATTATTTTTTGAACTGGGGGCTTACCATCAACTGTAATGCGATTCATTTTAGGTTACTTTTAAGTGACGCCGCTAGACGCGCCATATGGCAGCATCCCACTCTCACAACCTACAATGAATTGCATTACAGTTGATGGTAAGGCCCCTGTTCATTGAAATAAAACAACTTATTAGATCTGATCTCGTGTAAATAAACTGTGCGCCAGTGATCCGTAAATTGTAATTATATCTAGTTATTTTATTTTCTTATAATATATTTAAATAAATCAGACATTGATGTGTAATATTTAATGTTTATGTAAGTTTATAACTTTATGTATATATGTAATAACAAATATTTATAATTGTTTCCGTCCATTATTATATACCCTGCTTGCTTTTTTTTCTGTCAATCTCTCTATACTGAGGGTATGGAAGAGAACGCTTCAATTTATTAAAACTTTATTGTAAATGTAATATGTACATGGTGGTATAATAAAGAATTATTGTATTGTAAATCCTTCCTTTATCCGTTACCGGCGGTTTCCGCAACTCGACGACTTTTTGCGCCTATTTTGCGTCCGGAGGGTGTCTGGCCGGATCACTCCAGCCATCTAGGAGTGATCCCAGCGCCTTTACGTCGGAGACTGCCTGGTGAGCCGACGTACTTCGCCCGGTAGGGGGTTACTCCGTCGCAATCCAAAAGGACGTGAGCAGCTGTCTCTTCTGCCTACATGCAGCCCCTGCATAGTAGGCTGTCAGTGGCACCCCGATTAAAAAGGTGCTTGTTAAAGTTATCGTGGCCAGTGATGGTGCCCCGGTTATCAAATGTAAGAGCGGTCTGCTGAGTTTAAGAAGAGCTCTGGAGAGACAAGCGTCCACGCGTGGTAGTGCTAATTTTGCTTGTCTGCACGTCTCCAGTGAGTCCCAGTAGTTTTGATGCAAGTTAGCGGTGTGCTCACGGATCTTACCATCATATCAGCTGGCCGGGAGCAAAAGGTTCAGGTCCAAGAGGAGTAGAATCTGATCCCCGCCTAGCTAACTCATATGCCGTATCATTACCTCGTGTGTCGCTGGTGACCTTTAATCCACTAGACAGTGAGATTATTTGAAGCCTTGTTTAGGGTGTTGTAGCATTCTTGTATTAGGCTCGATGTGCTGCGACTATTATTCAGAGCCTGTAGAGCCTATTCAGGAACCGATTCGATAAATAAATTATTTCCCAAGATAAACGGGCCTTAAGCTACGCATAAACTCGATTTACATCAAGCTCGCCTACAAAATGTCCAGGGATATTAGTCATTACCCGTATAATTTCAGGCAGCAGCGTTTTATTATTTCTACCACCTTGTCGCCTCCATCGTTGCCTACAAAGTAGCTTATCTTTGAGTGTTTCAACCTTAATTTGACGTATTACCTTTTAAAGTTGACATTTAATCTTTTTCCTTGCCCTTTTAAAAAGAAAACGATTTTTTTTTGTAATATTTTATATAAACGGTATATATTTATCGTATATTCCCTTTTTGTTATGTTGGTACCCCTGTATGTCAAGAAGGCGCGTACGTGTTAGAAACATCATTTCAAAACCATTTTACTTTCACCGCTTTCTAATGATTCGAGCATGATTTTAAAACTTTAAAAGTCTGCATCGAATGCTTATCATAAATTAACCTAACCGTTTGACAGAAATCGACAGGGGTACCAACCTAACAAAAAAGGGAATAATGAAACGCACTATAGGTTTTTGCATTGATGTTCATTTGTTGAATTAAAAAAACATTTTATAAAAAAAAATTCAAACCGACTTCAAAAAGTAAAAAATAAAACTTTTGGAGTCGGTGCCAGCCAGGGCATTCTACATTGCACTTCTATTAACTATATATTTTTTTGCCCTTAGCTAGCTAGCACCGACTCGTTTTGTTTTTTTTTTTATAAAATGTTTTTATTTCAGATTTTTTAGTTACATCATGTGCCGTTACTTACACTAAAAATCAGCCCATACACAACAATGTCATCTAGGTAAACGACTACTTGCCAAAAGGTGATTGATATTTTTCAAGATTATGAAAAAACTACTAGCCAGATCTTCGTAAAAATTATATGGGACCACACATAAACCATTTTCTTTCAGATAAAAAAAGAATTGTAAAAATATGTTAACAACTGGCGAAGTTATGGTGGAACATACATAAAAAATAAAAAAATAAAAAAATACAGTCGACTTGAGAACCTCCTCCTTTTTTTGTAGTCGGTTAAAAAAAGGTTACGTTTCATTCAATTTCAAACTTTTTGATTTTAAGTTTTTTTTACGACGTGTAGACTCTTAGCCTTCATCATATCTGATTTTGAGTATTGATAAGGCTGAAGATGGAAGCTAAAGTGGCTATCTTAGGTATCTCTAACTGCCGGAACACAACAATACAGAAAACACTGATGTTATGGCGTCAGACTTAGATAAGATTTTGTGATAATTAGGTTAATCCATTTTTTTTTTTTTAGTGTTGTAGGTACCTTTACATGGCCATTCATTAATTATATTTCTGCCCTCAAAATGCCTTTGCCTGCTTTGACCAGAGAATGAAAAGGTTACCAGATGTCTCCAATATTCTTCATCATTATTCTCTTCCTTTTTTCCTCTGTCCACTTATTACCTTGAACATTGAGCACTAAGAAGGCTATATAATTTTAATACTAGATCTCTATATTAGGGTTTGCCATGATCATCAGCCATTTTCTGTAAAAAGTTCTGACTGATGGGGCACCAGCCATTTTGGGGTTCCGTACCTAAATGGTAAAAAGGAACCCTTAGCGATTCAGTATGTCTGTATGTATCAGCTGGATATATCAAGAATTACTAATGCTATGCTATCAACTTGAAAGGAATAGTTTTAGATGACGTTTACCCAACTATTTTGCAAATAAGAGAGAATTTTCTTTTTTTTGTCCTGCTTTGCTTTGCTTTGCTTTTTGAAGATCGTCTTATTTAGACATTATTACGAGTATGAAAGTAATCCTAAACAATACAGTCGTATCACTGGGCATCTCCCGATAAAATCTCTTGGCCAAAATTTATAATTGCATTTCTGTTAACTGTGTTCTTACTTAAGTTTGGGATCACACAGTTTGAATACTGTTTGAAATTTATCATGATGTTGGAGATTTTTACATTATGAACTGAATCGAAATTGATAAAACCGAAACGTTTTCTATTCAAAACATATAGGTAATGAACCTAAGTACTAAGAATTGCAAACTGATTTCACAGTATAAATATCAAGCTGCCCGATACCCGTAAAAGACTCAACGAATAAACGACATCTGAAAATTCAAGTATGCCGGCTAGCTTCATTACACCGTGGTATATTTCATGCTCTGTCGGCGATAGAACAACTTACTGCGATAAAATAACAGGCATGAATCTAAAATACACCTGTTAGCGTACTATATTCGTAGATCAGCCTAATCGAACAGAAACAAATGTTAACAAGTTTTGATAATTTATTTAGATATGCCTTTCGGGATTGCTTTTTGTGTCCATTTCAACTGCTCGGCCACAGTGTCTTAGAAAAAAAACGACTACGTCAACATTACGAAGGCATTTGTAGAAAACTAATAAAGAAAACCGCAAATTTGCAGAACCGATATTCAGAAAGTTGTAAGGACTTAACCGTGGCCGCGCAGTCGAAACGTGGAGAACCGCGCGGCCACGCAGATCTCAGATATGGGAGCTACATAGAGATCTCATTCTTTTTGTTAATCACTGGTATGATTTCGCACAAATTGTAGAAAGTCTGAATAGAGCCTTAAAGTATGTACTTTTCGACCTATAGTTCTTTAAAGTCGTGGCCGCGCAGTTGAAACGCTGACAGCCGAGCGAACATAGGGATCTTAGAAACGGAGCTTCTCAGAGGTCCCATTCTTTTTGCTAATCAGAGATAAAATTACGAAGAATTTATTGAAAGTTAGAGTAAAGCCCTAAAGTTTGTAGTTCACGACCTGTAGATCTTAAAAGCCATGGCCGCGCAGTTGAAACGGCTAGAATCGCGCGCCCACGCAGATATTAGAAACGGAGCGTCGTAGAGGTTTCATTCTTTTTGCTAATCACTGATACGAATGTTGATAGTATATAAATGGCTGGCATAAGGACCTGCATAATATTTAAATAAAATGCGTGTTTCATGAAAACGCCTATAATTTTAGAATAGTTATTTCATGATTCGATTCAGAGATTGCTAATGAGTACTTACTTTTGCAACTAGTATAGCTACATACGTGCCTCGTACCGTACCTAAGATCTTTAAATCTCAATCAAATTAGACATTGCGTGTAATTGATTAAATATTCCGACGAAGCGTCGAAACGTTTTGTGCGAAAAATTACCTGTAAAGCTAGAAGTAGGGTGACCATGATTTGTATTGCGTCAAGCAGACATTTCCAAAGAATTAAGTACGCAACGTCATAAGTTTGTACTTATACTTTGTTTTTTTTTAGCATTGATATCAGAGATGAAGTGAAAGGTGAATTTGAATAGCATAAATAAGTGCTTAGCCAGACTGAACACGCGGGCGCGGCGCGATGTACTCACATATGAAATCTTATTCTAGTGTCCACAGTGGGCACGCGGATGGGCGCGGTGAGTAAAATTTCATATGTTTGAGACATCGCAAACGAACTGTGATTTAAAAAATATGTGATAAAAAAATGTGGTTTAAAGTCTACTATAATAAAACCGCCTATTGTTATATTTTATATTAAGATATTAAGCATCATTTATCATTAATTTATTTTTATATAAACTGTGATTTCTTGTGTACTTAAGTATTTCTGTCTTAAGTAGTTACCTAGTATCGTAACACTTTCAACGTTCATTATGGAACTGTTTTTTTTTCTAGCAGGCATTTTTTGTCCGTATTGGTGCCAGAGCTGATGTGAGAGATATAGTATCTAAACACAGTACCGCAACTGCAACAAGTAGGCATCAATACGAACGCATTCTGAAATCAGCCATATTTACTCTATTGAAATTCACCTTTCAATTCAACTCTGATACCAACACAAAAATAGAAAAACTATTTTGTCAGATGGAAATACAAAAAAGGTACGATATCGTTATGATCAAGAACGTAAATAAAGCAATGGTACTTAGACAAATCTTACTACGTTGCACACCTATTTCAAGGAAATATAAATGTGTGTCCGATTAAATAAGTGTTTTCTTTGTCAATATGTTTTGTTAGTATGTATACGAAAACGGTGTAAATATTTTCGTATCTGTACCTATACTTTCCTCATCCAACTAACCATACGTATACCTCATGATAAGTAATACCTACGTGATTAAAATGGCGACGCCTTTGGAAATGTCTGTTTGACGCAATACAAATCATGGTCACCCTACTTCTAGCTTTACAGGTAATTTTTCGCACAAAACGTTTCGACGGTTCGTCGGAATATTTAATCAATTACACGCATCATTAGGTACGGTACGAGGCACGTATGTAGCTATACTAGTGGCAAAAGTAAGTACTCATTAGCAATCTCTGAATCGAATCATGAAATAACTATTCAAAAATTATAGGCGTTTTCATGAAACACGCAGGGGTTTATTTAAATATGGGTTGTATTTATCCGATCGACTAAAAATCTTTTTGAGCGACAAAAATACTAGGTGAGCTACTTAGTCGCCAATCTAACCTAACCTAAACCTATTTTTTCCGCCACCCAACCCAGATTATTAGTCGCTCATTTTAGTAATTTTTTGTCGACCTGTTTATTATATTCCTTTAAATATTATGCAGGTCCTTATGCCAGCCATTAATATACTATCAACATTCGTATCAGTGATTAGCAAAAATAATGAAACCTCTACGCGGCCACGGTTAAGCCCTTACAACTTTCTGAATATCGGTTCTGCAAATTTGCGGTTTTCTTTATTAGTTTTCTATAAATTCCTTCGTAATGTTGACGTAGTCGTTTTTTTCTGGGACACTGTGGCCGACCAGTCGAAACGGACACTTCTTTTTTTTATTATTTATTACAAACGCTTAAAATAAGACAATTGGTTTTCTGACATCTTCAGTGCTATATAAAACTTTTAGGTTTTACCAAGCACTGGTGTCCATCGATCGACTATAAAACTTATTTAACCTCATTAACAAATTCTATAATGTAAGGCAAGTACCTACTGTACTTTTTTTATTCTACTACTTCTCTTACTTTGTCGTGCTAGAACCAATATCGCACAGCAACCACCACCGGAACAAATATATTACAAGTTTTGTCTCTATCCGTCTTCACTGTCCTGCAGTACCGACAGTTAGTTTCGTAATTAAAAGTTTTTGGACCTTATTAACAAATCTATAATGTAAGGAAAGTACTTTACTTTTTTTATTCTACTACTTCTCTTACTTTCTCGATTACAAAGATGATAGAAATGGCTTTAAAAAAACAAAAGACAATGGCTTCAAAAACATATAGAGCCCTTCAGGTAGACACAGGCTATAATTATCTACTGAGTTAGTAGCTTCACAACGCAACTCTAAAGGACACTGCGACTTAAAGTACTCTGACTTAGCATGACATCATGCTAGAACCAATAGTTTTGTCTCTATCCGCCTTCACTGTGCTGCAGTACCGACAGTTAGTTTCGTAATTACAAGCTGTAGGAGCCCCAGGCTCACCTGCTTAATTAAACTGCCACTAATCTGTGCCTAACACCAGCAGCTTGTTGAAACGGTACTTTATACTAGACTGGATAGTGTTTTCACAGGAGTTAAGTGAAAATGGTTTCAGGATTCAGCCTACAGAATGTGTGTGATTTCGTTGGAAAAGAGTTTGTTTATCCTTCACACAATTTCATTGAATATAAAAAAAAAATATTATGGAAACTAATGGAAACTATTGTATGTCATTGAAGTCTGCTTTCTTTTTATATATCGGTCTAAGTAATTACATAAATGCAAGTGCAATCATTTCTTTCACGCTGATGCCTTAAATATTTAAGTTCTTGTATTTCATAAGATTTTCAGAAAACTCAAGAAAAAGTGTTCTCAAGCAAAATAAATAAAAATCTCATCCAAGAAAGCCTATTTTATTATAAACATCCAACTTAATCTGCAGTTGCTTGGGGCCTGAATTTCATTTACCTACCTACTTATTCCAAAAGTTTCATTCAATTTAGCGTTAGACGGCTTAAGGGCTGACCACATCAGAACCGACGCGGCGATCATCGTGAAACGGCACGGTTTCGAGCCATGGGTTGTTGGCGGTACGGTATAGGTTAAAAAAGAGTAAATATTTTTGATGTTTATTTTTATCATCAACTATCGAAATCGCTAAGCCTTCATCATACCTATTTGCGGGTGTTCAAAAGGCCATAGATCCCTTGCGGGTTTTGCAGGATATCAAAGGTACATCGAAAGACTGTAATGTACTAACATCACTCTCATATCCACACCTTAACTACGCCACATTTAGCATTGGCTGGGTCTAAGATGTTTTCCAGTAAACAGGTAGTGCCAGGTTGCTAACCCATTGCCTATAATTGATGTGGTGAGTGGAATAGACCGAATCCCACTTGTTTAGGGTACGACGCCGTACCGTTTTATTGTGCCAATGTCTAGCCAGTAGTAATGTACCAGAGCCCTTAATAACGCCAATACTTCGTTCCACAAATCCCTTTACATACATCACCATTCGCACACCTTAATATTAGCAGAATCTGTACTCGGTCTGCCTAAGTAACAATCTCGGTGAAATTACAGGCTAGACAGCCGAGCCAATAACGGCTACGGGATTAGGCCGCACAGCCTAACTGACAACACGATGTCACAGTATAATTTGGAACAGAAGTACATTGTCCTACTATATTATGAAAGTTTGTGAGGATGTTTAGATGGATGTTTTTTACTCTTTCACGCAAAAACTACTGAACTGATTTGGGTGAAATTAGGCACGCAAATAGAATATAGCCTAGTTTTATCATAAGATACTTTTTATCCCGATATTCCCACGGAAACGGGAACCACGCGGGTGAAACTGCCGACGGTGGTAAGAGAGCCGAGCTTTAGCAGTGAGTGAAACACGCGGCGAAATATTACAGGCAATATTTAAAAAATGTCTTATTAATCGGCTATTACATAGTTGTAAATCAAATATGTGTCCAGTTGTTTAAGATTTGAATTACAGTATCTAAAAAGTTTTAATAGAAATGGATTAAATCTTCAGTCTCCATTGTAGCATTTGTAGCACATAATCTACTACATTTGTTTGCATTATGGCGATATTCAAACAGATGTATGGCTAAAGTAAGAATTACTTAGTCAAGAAGGGCTTTTACGCTATAAAGAAAATACAATCAATGCCAAACTGTCTTTCTTACATATAAGACAATATCACTAACATTCCTCTAAGTGATTATAAGTTATCTTAGTAAAACCTAATATAATTAGCATACAAAACTTTACTTTACTTTGATGTCCTTTGAGTGTCCAATTGCAGGATATCATGGAAAGAGTTCTGAACAGTATCTTTCTCTCATACCTAGAAGTCAATGACCAGCTCAGTGACCATCAATATGGCTTTCGCCGAGGACGATCAACTGGGGATTTTTTAATTTATGTGACGCGCTGCTGGGGCGAGGCCCTTAAGATGCACGGCGAAGCACTTGCCGTGTCACTTGATATCTCGAAGGCTTTTGACCGGGTCTGGCATGCAAGTTTGATGCTTAAGCTTCCTGCGTATGGTATCCCCGCTGACTTTTGTATTTAAATAGTCATCGATGACTGCTCCTTTGACTCAATGGCTATTGATGCTGTAGTTCCTCAGGGGTCTGTTCTCTCTGCGACGCTTTTACTGTTGCACATCAATGACCTGTTGATACCGGGAATTGTTGGGTATGCAGATGACAATACTGTCGTAGAGATACCTGTCGGATGCAAAAGCCAGCGGTGACGACGTGATATTGAAAGAAAAAAGAAAGAAAGAAAATTATTTTTATTGAAATTAAACATATTATTAACAATAACAAAAAAACATTGTCTCAAAACGGTCCCGGCTTAGCATAATGCATGGTCTATTGTTGAGTGAGACCATGGTTGAGCGGACGAACCAGACGTTAAGCCACGTCTCCCAGTGGGGTGAGAGTAACCTGATCAATTTCAACACCGCCAAAACGCAAGCGTGTCTGCTCACCGCAAAAGGGAATCCTTTTAACCTGACTCCTCCTTTCAGGGATGCATCTGCACCTGTTACCGACAGTCTCGAGCTTCTTGGCATGGAGTTGTCTTCAGACCTCAACTTCGGCAACAGCATCGAGTCCAAAGCTCAAACTGCAGCCAAAAAGCTGGGCGTCCTAAATAAGGTCAAGCGATATTACACGCCGGGACAGCTTTCAACTCTCTATAAAGCTAAAGTCCGATCTTGCATGGAATATTGCAGTCGCCTCTGGGACGGCTCAGCGAAATACCAACTAATTGCACTGGTCACGATTCAAGGCATAGCTGAGACGCAAATTGGCGACAAAGAACTGGTGAAGAGCGAGTTTCACATCCTAGCTCACCGCCGCAAAGTTGTCTGTCTGTCGGACCTCAACTTCAATGGCTCAAACTGCAGCCAAAAAGCTGGGCGTTCTAAATAAGGTCAAGCGATATTTTACGCCCGGGACAGCTTTCAACTATATAAAATTAAAACAACGGGACTAAATCGCCATATTTGTTATGTAGTATAACTAACTTACAGCTTGACGTTTCGGCTATGTTGCAATAGCCGTGGTCACAAACAGACTGGCGGTGCGCGGTGTCGTCTGTTCGGGCGGGCTTGGAGATCTTCAGCCACCCTCAAATTGTCACTATTTTGACGGCTTGCACTTGTTAATCACTGGATTCCAATTAAAATTTTTGTACTTCTTGATTTTAATCACTTCTCGTACCATCCTAGTATGATAATGACGATCGGTGGAGAGGATTTCTGGATCATGTAACTCGATCCAATAATTAATTCCAGCTTCTAAAAGATGTTCAGCTACCGCGGATTTAATCGTCTGTCAATTTTTAACAGCTGCGATATGTTCTTTGACACGTTCTGCGATGGTCCGCTTTGTTTGTCCAATTTATGAACTACCACAGCTACAATCGATTTTATATACACCCGGAATCTGAAAAGGTATTATTACGTCCTTTGGCGATCGTAATTGCTTAGAAATTTGACATAACAGAGTATATACAGTCTTGGTGGAGAACTGTCTAAGTACTGTTCCAATTTTATCCGTTACGCCTTTGATATAGGGCAAATATGCTGCCTGACGATTCACTTCTGGACATTTTTCTTTTTTCTGCCTTTTCCATCTCTGCGACACCTTGTATCCGTTTTAGTACCTCCTGAACATGAGCAAGCTCCGACTGAAGATGTTCAGGGTCACACAAGTTATGAGCTCTGTTGGTCAACGACGTCATCACGGAATGAAGCTGCCGAGGAAGATGATAATTTGAGACGACCATAAAGCTTAAGTCCAAGCTTGTATGGAATATTGCAGTCGCCTCTGGGTCGGCATCCTGAAATAACAAGTAGCTGCAGTGGACACGATTCAACGCAGAGCTGAGAGGCTAATTGGCGACAAAGAACTGGTGAAGAGCAAGTTTCACACCCTTGCTCACAGCTGCAAAGTTGCCTGTCTGACGGTCTTTTACAGACTGTACTTCGGACAGTGTGCTCAGAAGCTGCATGAGCTCATACCGCCATCCCCCTTCTTCCATCGGACATCCACACGCACCCTTTCTTGGTGGATATTCCTAAATGTCGCACAAAGCGCTACTCAACAACTAAATTACGCATAGCAAAGGAGTGGAGCTCCCTCGCTGCACCTGTATTTCCGAGTACTTATAACCCGCCTATCTTCAAAGCAAGGGTGAATAGGCACATTCTGGGTTAGCTCGCTCCATCGTCGATCCTATCTTAGCCCTCGGGCTTGATTGGGATCATAGACCGATAGGGATAAGTTTTGAGGTTTCAAAAATATTAAAGTTCTTGATTTTTGGTATACAGTTCCAGGACCATTTACTTAACCTAATATATGATTTTGTGTCATTTTAGGTGCAGGGATAAGTATATATTGACGTTTTTGTCTTTTCTGACATTATCGGTCGGAAAGAAAATTAGAGACGATAATTTTACTTTCATGGGGATTAGAAAGTCGTAAACGATGTACACGAGGTTTTTGTGTCATCTCTCTCCACGGGAATACTGTTATTTAACCATTACCTAAGATGTCGCCTCAGTAGCTCAAAAGAATATTAGAGTTGGTGAAATAAGTGTTATAAGTTTTAGATCAATGGTATCTTTTGTTTATAATGTTTTGTGTCAGATTCCTCCATGGCATTTTCAGAAATTTTCCTTTTTTTGTTCAAAACGCTGTAAAAGTCACAAAAGAAAATTCAAGTTATTAAAGTTTATGTTTTTATTATCTTTATGATGTAACAAAACACTATTCAAAATTTGTGTCGTTTTTATCCATGGAATCTTATATTATTAGATTCAGTTTAAATCCGGAACATTTTGAAATTTGCCGCCAAGAGCAAGCGCATGGGACGCGACGCGACACGCGAGCGGTGTGTGTGACCTCGGTGGTTTTCGTAGTGCAAATGAAAAGCCGTACGTGCTGTTGACGGTACCTACATTGCTAGTCAAGAAGGTACCTACTTAATTATTTTTAATTAAGTTGATGACCAGACTAAGATGTTTTTTAGAAGTAGGTAAACATTAAATAAAAAGAAAAAAAATAAAACAGGATATATATCTGATCTAGGCAAGTAAGTAAGTATAATTTGTTTTTACTTTATACCACCTCAAGTGCCACTATTATAAATGACAGCCTTTCTGATTGTTAAAATTGAAATTAGAAATCATGCACCCACTGTCAATCACTCGTTTACATTTTGTTTTATAGTTTTGCATTTCTAACCCATTCATTATTATTAATGAGAACCAAGAATACTGGTTCTTCTATACGATGGTACCGGTGTCAGTTAATTTGCGTCAGTACTGGGAGTCCCGGGGAAAAAATTTAACGTTGAATTCCCGGTACTTTTCCCTATCTCGAACTCATTCATTTGAATATATTTATATTGAAGTTTACTATTAATGAGAACCGGTTCTGCGATACCATGTTAAAACCGGGGCCAGTTAATGTGCCCCAGTAAGTACCGTATCGGGAATCTCGGGAAAATTCGTAACCAGGAGTTCCTGGGACTATGCCCTAGCATTATTTATCGATGTTATATAAACATTTTCTTCTTCTTCTTCTTCTTCTTATCAGTTAAAAGATGTCCTGAATGGCTGGTAGGGAAAAACATATTTTTGGACTATTCGAAAGTACTTATCTATAAGTCTATTTGAATAAAAATCTTTAACTTTGACTTTGACATTATCTGACTTCTGACCTTTCCTTTGGCTAGCCATATTTGCATTGCCATCTCCTGAGATCGGAAACTTTCCGGTTTTGGGGGGATTGTGGAGACAGGTTCATTTGCCCAGGTAGCTACTAAGCATCTTATCGGTGTTCACAAGTATGGAGAAAATTGAATATCGGGTCATCATTCAATGCCTTCTTAGCAAAGAAAATCCAGTATCCAGCCGTAGGGTTTGTGAGCCGATGGCGTAGCTTCTTTGCCGTTCATAAGTGCTTGTAACAGCATAGACTGAATAAATGATATTGAATTTGAATTTAAATTTGATGCACGAGCCCCTACTGAACTGGTTCATGAACCTGTCTCCGCAGGCAGACTCTTAATAGCGCAATACAACTCTGCCCCCTTGTCATGTAACCCAAAAAGCTTCAGTTGACGACCGAGCAAGTCTATAGCTTTTATTGATATAGATGTAGAATCGTTAATTTTTTTCGCCCTGGCCTTTAGTGAAATAGCCAAGCCAATGCTAACTTACATCTTGTCCCTAATTCCCTAATTCGGTTGTCCACTGAGGCTGTAAGATTAACAGGATAAGAAACAGGTCAGTCCTTTCAACCTGAATCCTACTTTGAGGGATATGCTTGCTGATCATGCGTGTCATTTTCATTAAGTTTCAACTTTTAATATTTCATTAAAATTTTAATTAGCATGAAAAAAGCTTTGCTTTACTGGCAAAGGTTATTTACGCTGAAATGGTTCCTCCAACTATACCAAACGCAAACTCAGTTGTTTTCGAGAGTCATAACGAGTCGTCTAGCTCGCAGGTTCGACGACTTCCTCACGAACAAGCCGGGTTCTGAAAAGGCTTTAGCACCAAAGACCACATCCATACGCTTCGGCAGGTTATACAGAAAACCGAGGAGTATAATTTACTACTTTGCTTGGCTTTTGCGAACTATAAGAAAGCCTTCGATACGATAGAGACGTGCTGCATTCTCTCCAGAGGTGCCAAGTGGTTTATAGGTATTTCGAGGTGTTGAGGTACTTATACGAACATGCCACCATGTCGGACCGATTACAGAACCAGAACACAAATCCCATCCAACTTCAGCGAGGTGTGAGACAGGGAGACGTCATTTCTCGGAAACTGTTCACAGCTGCGTCGAAGGATATCTTTAAGCTCTTGGACTCGAAAGGACTCGGCATCAACATTAATGGCCAGTATCTGACACATCATCGTTTAGCCAATGATATAGTCCTTGCGGCTGAGTCCTTGGAAGATCTGAACACAATGCTCGAAGATCTCCGTAGTGCTTCCCAAACATTGGGTCTTAAGATGAACATGGAAAAGGCGAAAATCATGTAAAATTCTTATGTTATACCCACTTCAGTTCACGTTAGGAACCCTATACTCGAAATGTTGACCACTACGTTTACCTTGGACAGACAATCCAGTTAGGTAAGTCCAACTTCGAGAAAGAGATCTCCCGTCGAATCCAACTCGGATGGGCAGCATTCAGGAAGCTCCGTAAAATCATCGCGTCCAACTTACCGGAGTGTCTCAAGACGAAAGTCTATGACCAGTGTGTGTTGTCAGTGACGACTTACGGTAGTGAATCGTGGAATCTTGGGGGAGTCTTATACCTAGCAGTGGGTGTCATGTGGCTTAACGATGACTACGACTTGATGATCGAAGTTTAGATTCAAACATCTTAAAGGGCTCTTTCAGTTTAGACGTTTCTTGTCGGATCGCTGCGGTGCCGAAGCGGTGCATTAGTCGTCTTGCGCACGGACGGTCGTTTGTTTCCATACAAAGCGCGCGGTGCGGTTACAGTGCGGCGTCGGTATCTATCTATTTTTGTGGCGGTACCGACGCCGCACAAAAGATATTTTTGTTATAAGCTTTAACGCAAACCCCTTGAGCAGAGACAGAAAGTAGCGTTGTTGCGAGCTTAACGCTTTATTATCTGATATATTTCGGTCTGAATATACTCTTCCCCTGCCATTAGACAAGCCTAAATACGAATATGTACTTCACAATATATTCCAAAGACTGGCGTTCAATGCGTCGAAATCGGCTAAGCGTTTTGATTCTTTTATCTTCTCGCTAGAGTGTAACTTCTTACCTGTTCTTGTGTTTCCGAATACTTACAAAACCGGGGATTTTAAATCCCTAATGAATACCTTCTAGGCTCATCGTTGATTGTATGATACTCCTAGCTTATCATTCATTAGGCGGTATAACAGGGCAGTGACCTATTTATCAGAGTGAGACAGCAATAGCCAGACAGTAATATGACCGGTAATATGAGCGTATTTCAATAGTACGTTATAGTATAAAAGCTGAATTTTGTGTCTGTTACGCGGGGAACTACCGAAAAATTGTTTCACAGCAGCAGCACTTTCTATGGTTCTTTCATCTTGCGTCTAATATTTTCATTTATGCACACATTTTAAACAGCTCAATAATACAAAAAAGCTTTAGGGGTTTCTCAGTACCGGGAGTAGCGATATTCCCGGTTCTCTTAACGGAGTATCGGACCCGGTTCCTGTAAATCTACGACTATGCCGTATTTAGTAAGTATAAATTTTGTTTTGCTGACTCTACTTAAAGCAGAATACTTTTTTTATATGATAAATAAAAAAATAAAAACTACCGAAAAGCGATAGGTAATTAAAAATGATAAGTAAACGTGAAAATCTACTAAATAACTCATATAGGTATAATATCTGCTCTGCTATGCGACCGACGACCCGGACAGGGACACCCTGTCATTCTTTCACTTGCATAAAAGTAACAGTATTGAAAATTAGATGTGACCTGCGTCTGCATAGTAGACTAACGCTTAATATAGACTGTGATGATAATCTCTACATAACCGAGCGTGTGTTCTTTCGTTCATCAATTCAATCCTTACCTAATCTGATCTAATCACGGGATAATCTAATTACCTATTATAGAAGGTACCGAATATAACCCGACTGAGACGGACGCCGCGATGTCACACGGTCCACGCGTATAGGTAGGTCGACCGCGCCGCCGGGCTTGCCGCCTGCGCTTCGTTCGCATCGCGCGCTATGTACCTACTAACTTCGTGCGCTTTTTTGTATTTTTTTTCTTAATTAATAATGCCGTGCATTAATATGACACAAATTCACACTGTCCATCAATCATGCATTTTTAATATCAAATAAGTAAATTCTAATAATTGTAATATTTTTTTAAAGCACTTATAGCTCGGACAAACAAAAAAATTGAAAATACTAAAATCCCATGCTTGAATCTGGCACAAATTTATTTTATGGGTTTATTTAAGTAATCTGCAGATTATGGTACTAGTTATTTAAACTCTAATTTTTTTTTGCCTTAGTTATTAATGTACTGACTTTAAGTCACTTTCCCCTGGACGAATGTGACACAAACTAGGTTTGTACACTACGCAGGCTAGCTTTTTAACTTGAAATCAATTTTGTAAGTTTTATTTTGAATTATTTATATCCACCACAAATATTCGAATTTCTATAGATGCATAGGCAAGAAATGACACAAAACGCAAAAATAAGCTTTTTATATGCAAATACATCCACAGGCAAGTTTTTATAAACTTTAGAATTTTTGAAGGTTTTGCCTACAAAATAACTCAGCGCGATCGGTCTATCAAGAGCAAACACATTATAAGTAAAGAAAAAAGATCTCCTTTGAGTATCAAATTGTCAGATTACGTCCCTAGCAGCAGTGAGAAGGGACCATAACACTTCAGACGGTCGTCGTCACTGCTATAAGTTGCGAACTTATTTGTAGTTACTGTAATTTGTAGTTACTGTATCTGTAGTTACAGTTATCTGTAGTTACTGCGATAATCCTGGTAGTAACTTTAACGAAAGCAATAGGAGAATATGCTATAAGCAGTACACTTGTAGTACCTAAGTAGACTTATTCTACATCCACACTACGCGCCAATGCGAACATTTGCCGCGGTCACGACGAGTATGGCCAAGCAATAGTCACATTTCTGGCTGTAATCTTCCCTACAGGTTTTCAAAATACCCACGCGGATGAAGCCGCGGCAGATACCTAGTCTCTCATTTAAGAAACTTAGAAAAAAGCGTTGTAGAACTTGTCCTGCAACTTTGCTTTGAGTGTCCAATTGCCAGATTACGTTCCTCACAGCTGTGAGGAGGGACCATAACACTTCATGTTATGGTCCTCACTGCTAATTAAGCTGCGAACTAATTTGTAGTTACTGCATTGAGGTAACGACAATGCGATAATCCTTAACCTTAACGAAAGCAACAGGAGAATAGGCTATAAGCAGTTCTCTGTAAGTAAGTAGGCTAAGAAAGTGAATACCACTTACTTTTACGAATATAACGGCGTTACGCAATTTAAAAAAAAGTTGTTTGAGAAGTTGTAGAATACTGTGAAATAGAAATAATTCAGACATATTTAAAACAAAATGCTTTACTAACTTAACTATTAATTCGATGATCATTGAGTACAACAATGATAGTAAGTAGTGTACGATATTTAAAATTTCTAGATTCACTGTGATCAAACTGTAAAATAAATTAAGAAGCTAAAGAAACACGAATGTAATATATTAGACTTATAGTGTGATCATTAATTAATAGGCGACATTTTGCTGTCGAAACGTTCACAGAAATACTACAAAACATTTAGAGTAGGTTTTATTATACTGTTTAAGTGTCTAAGAAAATGTCTACCACAAATCCTTGTTTAGCGTTGAGACCACTGTCTTAATCACTGTCAAAATTAATAAAAAAATATAACGATAACATTTACTTTAACAGTTTTTAATGAGATCGTGCTTTGTGTTTAGTTTTAATTTTTTTTGTAATAGTTATTCAATAGATGGATGATTTTGCAATAAATTTGTTAGACAAAAACGATATATGAAATCTTCGACAATTTATCAGAAGCATACGCAACGAATACCTATACATATATGATGAATCCATTTATTGAATATAGTAATGATCTGATGATGCAGGTACTTCGTCATCAGCCATTTTTAATGTCCCCAATGCTTGGGCACTGGTCTTCCTTATGCGGGCCCAATGCGGATTGGTGGGTTTTAACGACTGCAAAGGCAGCCTTCCGAAGCACGGAGGAGCTCGAGATAGTTAATTTATGGTCACCCATCCCGTGATCGACCATTGCGAAAGTTGTTTGACCTCAACAATCGCAGTCCGAGCGCGCGAACCACTGCGCCACGGGCTCCTCTGAACGGGCAGGTACTTACTTACTTATTTCTCATACAAACCACTATTATTACATAAAATTACGAAAACGAAGCTTATAGATTAGTAATTTACAAAACAACAAACTCTGACAGACAAACTAAAACAAAGAGTATGTACAATCGGGGAACTTCCCGCTGACCAGTAGAGTTTTTTTGGGAAACGTTTTCTCGGAAAGTGCTAAGGTTGAAGAAATAATTCGTTATTTAAAGGAAATACCTTATAATTTTTAAATAAAGCTTCCTGAAATACTCTACTGGTCAACCGGGAAGTTCCCCGACTGACTTATTCTCTACTTTTTAACCGACTTCAAAAAAAAGGAGGAGGTTATCAATTTTTTTTATATAATGAAGTACGGGGACACTCTTAGCCTTCATCATACCTGATGTTAAGTATTGATAAGACTGAAGATGGAAGCGAGTCTCTCCCGGAATCCCCAATCACTAAGGAACTGGCTATCTTATTTTTAACTGCCGGAACACAACAATGCTGAAAACATTGTTGTTATGGCGTCAGACTTAGATAAGGTAGTCGTAGCTAGCCAGGCGGACTTACAACAAGTCCTACCACCAACCAAACCGAATACAATATGTACCCCCGCTGGGAATGGAACCCGGGACCCCTGGGTCTGGTACCGGTGGTTGTACCACTATACCACAGAGGCGGTTAAAACCAACGGTTAATTCAACGGAATCTTTTTTATTTAAAAATTTTCTTCAAAATGTATTTTAATTTATAATTATTGCTTATTACATAGTATATTTTAAAATAAATATTATAAATATAATTTAAATTGCCGATTTTATTTGGATAATGGAGTATACCTATATCTAAATAGAATCGACAATTTAAAATATTTTTATATTATGATTTTCAATGAGTGAAGAAAGCTACCTCTTTAGCACAAAACTTAAAAAAGAAAACAACCCCTAAAACCATTCAAATTCACTCACGTAATCCAAATATTTTTTTTATATTTCCATTGCGTTACTTTATGATTACCTTTTTTCTCTTGATAATCATGTTTTCACATGTCTTCGTAATCGTATTACCTACATTCTCGTGAGTAAGAGCAAGTAACTTCAGCAACGCAAATCGGATAACGGATTACGGAATAAGACTGTATGTTTTATTGCATTATATGAAATGTTAATTCCGCTTACGTGCTCCAAAATAAAACATGTGTAACCGACTTACAATCATCTTTTTACTTTTTGTATCATTGTTTCTCTATTATTCTAGTAGCATTATAGTTAGTAGGGTATACGTAAGATTGGAGGAAGTGCAAGCTTCATCAACATTTACTTGTAACGATGCCATTTCGTTCTAACCTTATGGAAGGATAAAACCTCCATAATGGCTGGAAACTCCGTAGTTTCACTCTATGGAAATCAAAATATATTTTTATCTGTTCTGTCTAAATTCAAATTTTCTCCGTTCCACGATCCCTGTTCAGCTCATTTTGACGTAATCTTACAGAAACCAGCAAGCTGAACAGAGCTTATTAAACCATTTTTTATCTAAAGTTGTGTTTATAATATAATTTTCATAATACATCAGGAACCCGTGTATCGGGGTAAGCATAACTACCTACTTTTTACTCATTGATTAGATGAAGTATTTATAACTAGGACTTTTGCTATATCTATGTATTTTCATATTGTTACAGTTCCTTATTTCTATTACTACGAAATAAAACAAGTCGCCTGTGAACGATACTTTTATTTCGTTTCCCTATTTATTAAACGAGTGCGGCGGTTCCGACGTCCCGGCGACTGTAGTGCTGCCGGACTAGGAGCCCCGCCACACTGGCTCTCCGGCGGGGAATCGAACGGTCTCCCGCGTGACAGGCGGGGGGGTGACAGGCGGTGCTGCCGGACTAGGAGCCCCGTCATATACTTAATTGATCAATTGTAAAAAGAAAAATACGCGAAATTATAAAATATAAAAATCGACTTCGAAAAGAAAAGGAGACCTTTGGAGTCGGCCAAGGCATCGAATGGTGCATTCTACAATTCTACATTGCACTTCATTAGTACTTTTATGTTTCTGGCCTTGGCCGGCAACTACTCCAAAAGGCTTATTTTTTATAAAATGTGTTCTTTTGCAATTGTTAAAGAGTAAATAAGACCAGTAAGTATTTACTTACGCTAAAAATCAGTCCAAATACTATGATGCAATTGCTCAAGTTGATTCCATATATCGTTTTTTTTTAAAGTTCATAAAAAAGTTCAATGTAGAACGAACCATCGAAGCATTGGTTTGCATCGACTACTTACCTCTAAAAAGCATTTTCTTATTTTGATGTCAGTTTGTGTTTTTTAGCTTTTAGAGGTAGAGCATACCAATCACACTTCACCAAACCTCAATGTAACAGTCATCACCCTATATTCTAGTACTATTAGGTTATAATATTCTGTGCCTAAATGTATCAGAAGTTAAGGGAAATTGAAGGCAATGTTTTCAGCCGTGTCGCCGTTCACGGAAGTAATCGGCTTACGTCAGATGAGAAATGGTGAAGCAACGAGAATCGGATTAGGAGGAGCCACTCTTTTGGCACATTCGAGAAATCTGTAGCCATGTCACCTTATACAACGAGTCTGGGGTTTACGCCGTTTATTTTTAAACATTAGCTTCATTTTCTGATGATTTATAATGGTAAACTTGAAGCCGCTGGAGATTTTCATTTCGCGGATTTAGGATTAAATTTTCTTACAGAAATTTCACGGCAATAATAAGCTTATGATGACTTGATGCGTGAGTTATCAGTCTTCAAAAGTCTTCTAAAATGCGTTCAGTAAATTTTATATTCAAATAATTCAACTAACTATTCTCTTGAGAGTCCGTCCTAAAGTTCTGAAAATTAAACTACCGAGACTTCGAAATTTTCTTATCCACCGTATGCAAAGTTTTTGCGTGAAAAACGAGCAGACAATCAGACAAAAATTTCAACAATCATGGTATGGTTTGGTATATTCCACTAATATTTAGCAGATATCATAAGGAAAGTGTACGGGATAAAACGTTAAGGATTTCACCGCCTCTTTGGCACAGCCTAATAAAATTTTACGCGACAATTTGCGGTCAGTGACTCGCATGAGAACTCCCGTATTATCCCTGATAGCAATCGGTCTGACCCTTAGTCACGTCCCCATCTAAGGATCTAACTATAATAATAATGAGTCAAGTAGACATTATAGGGTGCTGAATATTCATTTGGTACAGAAAAATCATCTCTTTCTTGACTTTTGTAAATGTTAATAAATGTTGTAAATGTTAATATTACTAAGGAACAAAAAAAGACATAAATAATACAAGTGTAAAAAACATGAACAGTTGTAGTAACGTTAATGGAATTTGAACCTAATCGCGCCATCATCGTGTATGGTGACGGAACCCTGGCCATGCGCGTGCCCTACCTGCTGAACAGTCTGCCTTTTCACCTCTGGTCAAATGATTATTTTTAAATATTCTGTAACTGTTTAAAAGGTAGGTACTACTTAAACAAATGTAATCGTCTAACTTTTTAACCCATAACATACTGTATTATACCTACTCATGGTAACTAATGTCAACTAATGCATCTTAATTTTTGATAAGTTTGTTTTACTTAATTTTCATACTCGCAGATAAACCTCTTGGTAAGTTTTTCCAGATTCCGTAATAATTTGTCATTTGTAATTTTATAAAATAAATAAAGAATCTACAAAAATTTTATGACAGACAAGTTTCAAAGTTTGATACTTTATTTACAGAAAGTAGCTAAAAGGCCCTAAGTTATGTATAGTTCATGTTACAGGTAAACAGTAAATTTCAATGTTTGACATAATAAAGGTATCTCTCGTTTGAACGTAAACCAGATGAGACCTTATTCCTTAGTGGGTGCTTCTTAAAAGTTTTTACCGGCAAGCAAAGCTTTTTCTTAAACTTTAGAGTCTGTAAATATTTTCATAGAGGCATGAGACGAAACCATATTTTCAGAATATGTTTCTTTACAATTAAATGCACGGACTTTACTAGACAAGCATTAAAGTAGACCTAGTTGGGTCATAAGTTCCGTCACACTTCTTTAATTTTTAATGGATGTTGAGAATCTATTTTTATGCTCGAATTATATACATACTAGGAATATAAAAACAAATAAATTATAGTTTTATTTTAATTTGTTTCAATGTAGCGGACGTTGAAAGGAGATGTGGTCGTGTTGCTTGGTTTAGGTACTTCATTGTGATTACGAGCCAAGCCAAATTTTCGGTCTCGTTAAAAATTTTAATATTCCTTTTAGCTTTGCCTTTAGTTACTATCAAACAATTTGGGGTACGTGCAAGAAACGGAGAGAGAGAGAAAAATTATCATCCTCGTACGGTTCGGAGGTTAGCGGCGGACCGGCGGTAAATGTAGTGAAGGTGCGTATTCAAAGAAATCCGGCCCAAAAATGAAAACTGTTGGCATTACAGACGGGACTTAACAGAACGAGCAGCGAAATAGTATCAAACAAAGACCTGAGAGTATAGGCTAATCGTAGAATTTAATTATCCATGCCTAAAAAAAATATTGGGCCGATCTCGTGTTTTGTTAGAACGATACGCAGCAAATAATCAAGGTCCGATGCTGTCTTCCGATAGTTTTTTTTTACAACTAAAGAGTACTGCAACATTCGGAACTATTAAGTGCTCACAGAGCAGTGGCGAGGGTAGCGAATGTGTTTCTCGAGTACAGCAAGGCCAATTACCCTTCGCCAGTGATAGCTTGGCTCGGATAGTGTCGTATTTCGGCCTTAAAGAGGTGTTTTTCTCAGAAAAGGGGATATAAAACAAGAGCAATGTACACCAAAATACAGTACTGACAGATGTCGTAGACCACTTTATGGAACCACGCTCAAAAATCAGTATTCATCAGGCTTCAGGGCCTGGTCACAAGGACTCAAAATTATCAGGACGCCCATGAAAATAGACTTCATTCGGCACGAGGGTTGGCCATTATCTAGCCCAGATTTCAATCTGCTTGATAATGAAATTAGGCCTTATTTAGAGGAGAGGACCTGCGCTAAACCACACCTAAAATAGAAGCCTCTCAATGCATCCTTCATTACAGCAGCCGCTAAAATCTACATGAATGTGGCCCGTATATCTTTAGATGCATGGCCGTGAAGGTCAAGCGCTTGCATTGAAAATTGTGCCAGCCATTTCGAATTATTTTAATCAATTAGTATTAAATATAGTGTAAGCTTTCTTTTCGTGTACATATAATAATTATTTATTTGAAAATCGGTTTTTACTTCCTTAGAACTCGTGACAGAGCTTATGACCCGACGAAGTATAATTATTTTCTAACAAAATTAGAATCCCATCAAAAACTATATGGCTCACACTATCAAAAAGTTATTATATCGCGTGTAGAGCCAAGCCTAACTACTCGTTCTAACTCTACAAGTCTTGGTTTTTGCATGAAAATGGTTTTGGTGGGATTTCTTTTCTTTTTTGTATGTTGCTCTAAATCCTGAATGTATTTTATCATTTACTAGCGGCCGCTCACAGTTTTATTTTTATTGTTCTCTCAATAATACAGTAAGTACTTACAAATTATACAACATCTGCCAAACTGTACAACAGTTTGTCGGCAGTAGCTCTCGTGGAAAGTCGTACATCTATACTATAATAATAATTAATAATCTATACTATAATATACTATATAATATTATAAAGAGGAAAGATTTGTATTTTTGTATGTAACGAATAAACTCAAAAACTACTGGACCGATTTTGACGAAATTTGGTATAGAGAATCCTTAGACCCCAAGTAGTAACATACGCTATAAATGGTCCAAAATTCCCACGGGAACGGGAACCACGCGGGTGAAACCGCGCACGGCCGCTAGTTATTTTATAAGTATGCATTGTAGTTCTGATAAACTATAAACAAAAATATGTTCTAACTAAGTAAGTATAAGAAACTTATTTTAACTTAATTTAAATACATTTTAATAAATGTAACTATGTAGCACGTACTTAAGTATTTACTAAAATTTAGAAGAAGAAAAAACTACAAAAGACTAATAATAGTAATATGTAATCATTTTTTAAACTTTCATAGTCATTATCATCATTACTAGCAGAATAGTAATTCCGTGATCATGGCCCGAAATATCGGGGACTCGACAACAAGTACAAAAATGGTAAGAATCCCGTTTATCGTAATCATTAGTTACTTTAAAGGTACGTATAGGTACTTATAATCATTATTATTTAATGATTATAAGTAGGTACATACATCTACATTTAATAATTATAAATATTAATAATCAGTACAGTAATTTAAAGCTTTGATTATTTAAAGTGAAGTGACGTGGGGCAAATAAGTTTCCCGTTCCCGTGGGAATATCGGGATAATTTAAGTATTAATTAAAGTATTCTATGTTCATGACCACTATATGTATATACGCTATCTACTATATGTGTGCCACATTCAAATCAGTTCAGTAGTTTTGAGTTTATTCGTTACAAACAAACAAACAATCAAATCTTTCCTCTATAAAATATTAGTATAGAAGTATAGATACTTAACAAGGAGTCCCTATTGAAATACGGATACTTTTACGGATCAATAGCGCACATAAGGAGTATCTTTAAAGTCGAGTCAAAATAAATTAAAATTTACATTAAATCCTACAGTGTTCATTTGGTTTTCTGAACATTATTTGCGGTTTATAATTGATTAAATTCTTTGGTAGCCCTCCTTGCAGTTTTCCCCCCTCCCCATATTAAGAAAGAAGAAGAACACAGACACAAAACTCTCGATCTGATAAAAATCTACAGTAGGGATCTATGGGATTTTTATATTTTAAAATATAATAAATTAACACAATACATTTTGAAAAAAAATGGTCAGTCAAAAAAAAAATAAGTTGCCATGGCCAAAATTTCTTTTATCGATTATAGTCGTGTCACATTATAATGTAAAATCGTCGTCGTCGTCGTCTCAGCCACATGACACCCACTGCTGGGTATAGGCCTCCCCCAAGGATCTCCACAACGATCGGTCCTGCGCAGTCCGCATCCAGCGGCTTCCCCCGAACTTCACCAGATCGTCGGTCCACCTTGTCGGAGGCCTACCCACGGAGCGTCGTCCTGTGCGCGGTCGCCATTCCAGAACCTTTCCGCCCCAACGGCCATCGGTTCTTCTCGCTATGTGTCCCGCCCACTGCCACTTCAGCTGAGCAATCCTTCGAGCGATGTCAGTTACTTTAGTTCTCCTACGGATGTCCTCATTTCTGATTCGATCTCGTAGGGAAACGCCGAGCATAGCCCTCTCCATTGCACGCTGGGTGACCTTGAGTTTTCTTATCAGACCCATAGTTAGCGACCACGTTTCACTACCGTAAGTCATCACTGGCAACACACACTGGTCATAGACTTTCGTCTTGAGACACTGCGGTAGATTTTACGGAGCTTCCCGAATGCTGCCCAACCGAGTTGGATTCGACGAGAGATCTCTTTCTCGAAGTTGGACTTACCTAACTGGATTGTCTGTCCAAGGTAAACGTAGTGGTCAACAACTTCGAGTGTAGTGTTCCCAACGTGAACTGGAGTGGGTACAACATGGGAATTTGACATAATTTTCGTCTTATCCATGTTCATCTTAAGACCCACTCTTTGGGAAGCACTACGGAGATCTTCGAGCATTGTGTTCAGGTCCTCCAAGGTCTCAGCCATAAGGACTATATCATCGGCAAAACGAAGGTGTGTCAGATACTGGCCATTAATGTTGATGCCGAGTCCTTTCCAGTCCAAGAGCTTAAAGATATCCTCCAACGCAGCTGTGAACAGTTTCGGAGAAATGACGTCTCCCTGTCTCACACCGCGCTGCAGTTGGATGGGACTTGTGCTCTGGTTCTGTAATCGGACCGTCATGGTGGCATGTTCGTATAAGTACCTTAACACCTCGATATACCTATAGTCCACTTGGCACCTCTGGAGAGACTGCAGCACCGCCCAGGTCTCTATCGAATCGAAGGCTTTCTCATAGTCCACAAATGCCAAGCAAAGTGGCAGATTATACTCCTCGGTCTTCTGTATAACCTGCCTCAGCGTATGGATGTGGTCTATGGTGCTAAAGCCTTTTCGGAACCCGGCTTGTTCGGGAGGCTGGAAGTCGTCGAACCTGCGAGCGAGACGATTCGTAATGACTCTCGAAAACAACTTATGGACATGGCTTAGAAGTGAGATGGGTCTGAAGTTCTTCAAACGGGTGTTATCTCCCTTTTTGAAGAACAAAATCACCTCACTTATATTCCATGCCCTCGGCGTTTTGCCCTCGACAATGACGGAATTGAAAAGCTTCTGGAGGACTTTGAGTATCGGCTTACCGCCCGCTCTCAGAAGTTCTGTAGTGATTCCGTCATCACCCGCTGCCTTGTTGTTTTTGAGTTGTTTGAGAGCCATACTAATCTCGTACAGGCTGACGTCCGGGATATCTTCGGTGAAGTGACGGGTAAGCTTGGCTCTGGGGTCTTTAGCCTTGCTTTCAACAGGTGTCTGCGTGGAATATAACTGTCCATAGAAACTCTCGATCTCCCTCAGGATTTCAGGTTGCGTAGAAATGATGCGACCGTCGTCAGTTTTCAGCTTCGTCATCTGGCTTTGCCCAATAGACAGATCTCTCGCGAACACTTTGGAGCCTTTATTCCGCTCAATAGCCTCTTTAATACGGTTCGTATTAAATTGGCGAAGGTCGCTTGTCAAAGACTTAGAGATCTGCCTATTTAGCTGCCGATAACGATGAGCATCCGCTGAGTTCTGAAGCCTCATTTCACGTCTCTGATCCATGAGTCGGAGTGTGTGTTCGGAGAGTTTCTTTAATTTGGGACGGCGGGTCTTAAAGTACTTGGACCCTACCGTACGGACAGTATCCACCACCGTGTTGTGTAGATCGTCCACATCTATGCTGTTCTCAAGGGCTTCGAAGCGGTTTTGGAGCTCGAGTTGAAAGCTCTCGCGGTTTTGGATATGGGCCGGTAATGGTCGGAGCGTAGACTTTATCAGCCGCGATCTTTCCAGCTTCACGTTGATATTCAACGTGCCACGTACCATTCGGTGATCGCTCCCCATCTTGACGGTGTTGATCACAGTGACATCATTGAATATTTGCTTTTTCGTCGACATGATAAAATCTATCTCATTTTTGACTTTACCGTCTGGACTGATCCAGGTCCACTTTCGGCTTTCCGGCTTTTTGAAGAAGGAGTTCATCATGAAGAGGTTCTCCTTCTCCATAAAGTCGGCCAGCATCTGGCCTCTGTCATTCCGTTGCCCAATTCCCAATTGCCCCACTCTCAACTCGTTACCGCAACGTTTCCCCAACTTAGCATTAAAATCACCCTTAGTTTATTTATTGTTTAGTAGTTTTTTTTTCCACTTTATCCGTTATTTTTTGCAAATCCTTTTCTCATACTGGGGTCACCTTTTAGATATCGTGTTTATTGATTATAAAAAGCCCTTACATAACAAAATCACTCGAGTAGATTCAAATGTTTTTAAGATAGAAGAATTATAAATTTAAAACAGCTATTAAAAAAAAAGCTCTAGTCAAATTTTGGGGAAAACTTAAAAAATATAATTGCATACTCAAGTATAATCAATAATTAAAATCAATTTGAGTGTCATTTTCTCGAACAAAATAAATTTTATTTACTAGACTAATATACATTTTCAGACCTCTCTAGCATCATGCGGAATATTTCAATATTTTACAAAATTATTTACTTATGTTTACTTAAAAAAAACTTATTGTCTCTCCCTGTCACTAAATAGCATCAATATAAACAAAGGTTCATTAGACACCTGCTCCAGACTACACCAAATTTTTTGTTCGTAATTTTTTTTGGTATGGAAAAATATGGAAATCGAAACATTCTATTGTCACTATCGTCATCAATATCGTTGGAACCAGAAAAGCGATTAAGGGAAGGTTCATTAGATACTCCAGAAAAATCTTTGAGCACATTTCAGCGCTATCCCTGAAAAGGGCCGGCCTATTTATCCCCGTTGCTTTATTAAGGCTTGATATATGTCTTCATTAATCAGACGAAGAGCCTTCTGGGAAGTTTAAAATAGTTGTTATATTTGCTTGGGAAAAATACTGGAGACGGAAGATTTTTGTGTAGATTTTCATTATTTATTAGAAGAAATAGGTTAATTTATCATATTATAACTTTAAGTAGTTGTGTCTGTGTTTTTCAGACCAAAACCACATAAACAAAGCTTTTTCAAATTCCAATTCTTTGACAAAAAAAGCCCTTATTAGTCCATCTGGCTCACTACGACCATCTTATCCTAGTCTAACCACAGAATATTAATAGTAGTCTTTTTTAATTATGAATGGGTTCGCTCCTTGGACAAGGTTCGCTCTTATCATTGTCTAGTCCGGAGATTAAAGAAACCCAGAAGGTGCCTAGTCTGACGTTATAACAACATTAACAACAATGTTTTCAGCATTGCTGTTTTCCTCCAGTTGAAGAGATATGATAACCAGTTGCTCAGTGGTTGAGGTTTCCAGGATTAGAGCGATTACACTTTCGCCTTATCATTACTTAACATCAGGTACGATGAAGGCGTTACGGAAAGAGAACATTCCCCACACTAAAAGGTATGATGGTGGCTTAGCATATCTCCGTTAAATAAATATAAAAGTAAAAAAAAATATGTAAAGGTAATTGGAAAAAACTGCTTTTATTATTAGTTGATGAGCTAGGGGTTTTGAAGCTCTGTTGATTGAGGGCTGTAGTCACTGTGACCTAAGAGATCCATTGTAACTCGCCTCCTATTTATAACTAATACCTCTTTTAGTACGGTGACTTCCAGAAAGTCAAGAACCTTCCTAGCTTTTATAGATTTCAATTCTGCTTTAAATACCACGTAAACAAATTCGCGGGCAGCAGCTTGTGATGATTAAGTAGAAAGCTCTTGTAGAAGCAAATCAATCACCTTCTTATATTTTATTCATCTAAGAAGGTGGAGTACGGGATACGGGCATTATTCCCTTAATTGACTTACAGGGAACAGGGCCCTAATAAATACTTTCAATGACGGAGCTGGAACTAACGTTGAGGAAAAAGAATTACTTACAACGAACATACTTATCGATATTGGCATGTAAGGAGCTTATTGTACAGTTACCAACACGTTAGAATTTATACTTGCCGCTTTAAAATCGATGCTATTACCTACTAGCTATGTATGGACGATTTCAAGGTTAAACTCTAAACTCTGACTGGACCTTCGTAATTTGCTAGAAGGACATCGGTGTCCGGAGAACAATAGAATATCTATTGTGTTGTCTCATAATCCAGGGCCTGGGATGGTTCAACACTTCGAATCGCTCCTACTACGTAGTACTTTTAATATTCTATGCCCACTTCTCCTAGACAAAACAACCTTAAGATGAACAGGATTAGAAAATAAATTATGATGAGAAGTTAGGGGTAGGTAGGTACTGGCGTAATGACAAACAATATAATACACTACATTACAGAATATTATTACTTTAATTTTGCTCACTCCTCATATTGTCCCAGGTCGTCAACTTATGAAAGGCACATAGCCATAAATAATAACAAGTAACTAATAAAGTTTTCATGCCCCGTAAAAGTTAATTTATCGTTGTAATTCGGCTATTATCGGCACCTGCCTTGCCGACATTTGCCCCTGATATTTATTTGAGTGTCCTACGGATTCTCTTGCAGGAATATTGAAATATCTCTGCCATCTTGAATGTTCCAAGTTTGATGATCAGTTATTTTAATGAAAATCTAATTATGAATTTAGTTCTTGACTGATTTTTCTGATTGAATCTCAACATCAAAATCCGTACAAAAAATTGATTTCTTGTCTTCATGTTCAATCGGTATAAAAGAATACTTGAAGAATTAAGTTACGCGGAGTAAAAAATAACAAACTCTGGTCTAGTGGGAAACCGCTACACCAGAGTTTTGTTCTTTTTTTACTCCAGAGTTTTGATCTCTACTGGGTCTGGTACTCCAGTAGAGATCTCCAGTTCGATTCCACGTGGGTGTACTATATTGTTATCGGTTTGGTAGGACTTGTTATAAGTGCGCCTAGCTAGCTCTCTACCATGATCTTACCTAAGTCTGACGCCATAACAATAATGTTGTCAGCACTATTGATATTCTTCACATAGCCAGTTTCTCAGTGGCTGAGGATTCCGGGAGAGGCGCGATTACCATTAGGTACAGTAGGGGAACTTTCCGGTTGACCAGTAGGGTTTTTTTAGGAAGCTTTATTTAAAAAAGTAAAAGATTTCTAGAAAACGTTTACATCACAATTAATAGAACATTAACAGGTATTTCATTTCATTAATAAATTATTTCTTTAACCTTAGTACTTTCCGAGAAAATGTTTTCCAAAAAACTCTACTGGTCAACCGGTAAGTTCTCCGATTGTATGATGAAGGTAAGCGTCTCCCCGTTGTTGAAAAAATAAGCTAAAACCCCCATAGCCCAAACAACCTTTCATATTCAAAATATTCAGATCCCACAATGCTGTTATATTTTATTACACCAGTAATTCCAACTGATCATGAAAGCAGAACATTGCTGAGAAAGTTCCATAATGTACTAAGTTTTAAACAATTATTTCACGCACACTGTATTCATATAGCTCGAGCCTCATTAAATCCCTTATCGAGCGTGTTATAAAGTTTTAATCCGTCTTGGTTTCATGTAAGAACGCTCTTAACTTTCTGTAACTCACCTTGAGTATCGAATTTTCAATTAAATTCAGGATTAATTCATTAGTCTCGTTATATACGACTCAGTTTTAGACCTACTAGTTGGGTTGGTGTTTAGAAATATTAGGTCTTTAACTATGAAATTGCCGATTTGTATGAAGAAATTCTAAGAAAGTTGGCTTTCCATACTAACAATGTTTGCTATAGTTATTACCACAAATGCTAATGCCACATTTTTTATGTACATGCATTGTATGAAGGCTGAGCTATCTAACGCTATATTTTTATTTAAAAAATAATGAGTATCTTAGAAATTATATGAAATAAAGTAGTAATTTTTGCTAACAAAAAAAATTTGTACCTGTCTTGGCATTTTTTATCGTATAAGAAACAAAAATTATAAACTTATGGTTACTGATTCTTAACCTTTATGAACTTAATTTAAATATATAATCAAGAAATTGATTGATTTTTTTAATCATAGACGTAAAGAGGTGCTCTAGAAGTGTAAAAAAAAAATTCTTCAATTTCTTAGGTAACTAACCTATAACCTATTACATTGGAGCTATCAAAACTAACTTTTGTACGACGTACCTAACATCATTTTATTAATCCATCGGTACAAAACGGTACCGACAGAGGATCAACGCTGGTCAAAGGCTAAGTATTAAGCTGAGGCGAGACCGTTTTGGGACAAACCGTTTTCCATTTGTTTGTATGTTTTTATTCGGATATACCTGTCTTGCAGTGGCGAAGAATCCCTACATGTTGACTCCTATCGTCTTCCATTTTAGAAAACCCACCCCATCGAACCACCAAACAGTTAAGATAATGTTTGGAAAAAAATTGGCTTGGCTTACCTCTGCCCTTAGAATAATTACACTATTCTAAGCCTTTGCCATATTTTGACCCCTCTCCACTGCTGTCTTGTATTGTCCCAAATTAATTTCTTTCTTTTTTTCTACTAAGTATATAAATGCGAGGTGATAGATGATGGATGGATATTTGTTACTCTCTTTGGCACACAAACTGGTTAACGGATTTGGATGAAGTTTGGCACACAACTAGTAGAGAGCCTGGATTAAAACATAGAAAGAAAATAAAGAAAGAAAGAAAAATGTTTTTATTGACACGTCACAAGGCACGAAACAATAATATTATGTAATAAACAAAAAAGGAATAAAAAAAAAACACAAACATCAAATTATTTTAAGCTTAAAAGAAAAGTGTGACGGGCCAATCAGGATCCTGCCTCAGCTAAAATGCTGTTACGATGTGAGAACGATATCTCAACACCGCAACAGCGCTGTTATTCCGTACGCAGTAATTACGCTCAGAATTCTATTATAATAATATATCGTCTCCAAAAAACATGTAATAATAGGTTTGATTCGACAGATATATTCTGTTCATCATTGAGCATTTTTTTAAAAAACATTAAAAACATACTTTCCACTTGAAGTAGTTATTTTTTTATTTTTATGTATATATATATATATATATATATATATATATATATATATATATATATATATATATATATATATATATATATAGGTTTGTACTTATTTTATATATGTATGTATTTATTTATGTATGTATGTTAACCTTAGCCTATTAAAATAAATGCTTAAAAATTTCAACACTCTTTACATGTGTGCGTCTCCTCTTACCTATAATTTTATTTAGTTAACAAATGTAAAATCCGTTATTTGCTGTATGTGTAGTATTTTTAAGTTTTGTTAAGTTTTAATTTAGAGCTGTGGATTTTGAAATAAATAAATAAATAAATAAATAAAGACGTGAAATTCATTTAAATAGGTACTTAGGTGTTTTCTGGTAAGCATTTCGTCTGTTTTTCCCTCTTAAACATAACTTAATCGGTTCTTGGTTGTTCAAAGCATGAACAAAACTTGATAGTCAAAGATAGCTGGATGACCTTTTTTGCCAATTTATTGCAAATCATTTTATTTTTATCGTTTCATTTCAAACTAGCTTCCCGCCTGCGGCTTCGCCCGCGTGGACTACACGACTTATGCTATTGTGGGTTATCCATAAGAGATAAACATATATACTACCGCGGAGTTTTCTGTAGAACTTTTCAAGGTGTACAAATACTTAGTACATTATTTTGATAAATCTCGTAGGTTTCAGCCTGCGTTTGCAATGTAAGCGGAAAAAATTTAATCATTTACGACATCACATTAGAAACCTCGAAAATTACAGTATTTCTCTACTCTATATTGAAGGTTATTATACATATAAACCTTCCTCTTGAATCACTCTATCTATTAAAAAAACCGCATCAAAATCCGTTGCGTAGTTTTAAAGATCTAAGCATATATAGAGACAGACAGCGGGAAGCGACTTTGCTTTATACTATGTAGTGATAGGTACCTACATTACAATATTTTCTTACAACCCGTATCCATAATTTCATTATAAAACATAGCTAAATCTAGAGCGAGCTCGAGGCAATCCCGGCTTCCAAGAGATAGCTTTCGAACCAGCGAAGCATAATTTATGGATGAACCTCGGCAATAATTCGTAGCTCAATTCTTAAGGTATAATAGACTAGTATTGTTTATGGATACCACCATTTGTCCGAAGAACAATGGCCCACTGTATAATATCGACGCATAATGGGTCCTCAGGGAGATCATGAAAATTAATAACACGCATGTTAAAACTTAATAACATTAATACTAAAATTGATGTTGGTATAAGAAAATAAATTAATCTTCATTAAAAAATATCGTATCGTGTACTTAAACGGTTTCTTTTTATGTTTTAGAAATTAATTTAGATTGTATCGTAATCTCTCATACTCGGTACGCAGAGATGTGATATTTTGAAAATACTTCTATTTTAAATGCAAAATACTAAATACAAAATACCTATTTCCATTTTGTATTTAAATGCTTTTTTTAGAAAAGCATTTTGTATTTTATTTGAAATACTTTTTAGGACATATTTTGTATTTGCAAAATACAAAATACTTTTCAATAAGTTTTGTCAAATTAAAAAACATTATGTGAAACTAAATCGTTATTGTGTCGTTGCTACTGAACTGAGCTGTTTGTCTTCAAGTTGGTCAAACGCCAATATTGACGATATCATATTAACCTGGTATCACTTTAATTTTTGAATGATGATGATGTCCTGCTTAAGTATTTAAAAATAAAGACCGTCAGATTGTATTCTTAAAATATAAGGGTGGTCGGCCTAGTATTGCAACGGTAGAAAGGCTTTTTTCTGATTACGAGGCCCTTGAAGGAACATGACCGACGACGAACGTGCCTTTGAACAAATTTATGACGGAAAGCTTTCATTATACGTGTTGTTAAGTAATGATAAGACTGAAGATGTAAGCGCGCCTCACCCGAAATCCTGAACCACTGAGGAATTGACTAATGCCGTTAAGGTGTCAGACTTAGATAAGATGCTGGTAGCTAGTCAGGCGGACTTACAACAAGTCCTAACACCGATTAAAACGAATACAATATGACCTCCGGGTATGATACCGGTGGTGTTGCCACTTGAACACAGAGGCGGTTAAAATCTCGGTACCCATTTCGAAATTTCAGTATCGAGTTCATAAGGAGCCCGTGGCGCAGTTTTTCGCGCACATGGCCTGCGATTGTTGAGTTTAAGCAACTTTCGCAATAGTCAGTCACGGGAAGGGTGACCAGAACTAGTAAAAAAAAAAAAAAGTAACCAGTAAAAATACAGTAAGTAGTAAAAACATTAACAGTTACTAGTAAAGAAAAAAACTATCTCGAGGTTCCTCCGTGCTTCGGAAGGTACCTACGTCCCAGCTGCATTTGCAGTTGTCGTGGCACCCACCAATCCGCATTGGACCAGCGTGGTGAGTCATGGCTCATTCTCCTTATCCATCCATAAGAAGGCCAGTGCGCAGTGGGCCAGTGGGGACATAAAAAAATCCTAATGACGAGTTCATAAAGCATGTCATTATAAACTCGTTTAATTAATTCGAACTTTACAATATGAGATTCGGTAATAAAAGTATTTTATTTGAAAATACGTTTTTTGCATTTAGTATTTCAAATACAAAATGAGAAACTATTTTGTATTTTACATTTGAAATAGAAAAATCAAAAAGCATTTGCATTTTCTATTCAAATACATTTTAGAAAGTATTTTGCACATCTCTGCTTAGAATAGCTTTAGGCGCTCGATATTGAGCCCGTAATAAGGTAAGAATAGACTTTATTTTATGTGAAAACTTCTTTAGCGGCGTTGTGCACATCAGAGTTTGAATTTTTTGGGATGGGTAAAAGATGTTAAAGTCGCACACGTGACCCTGATCGAAAAATTGTAAGACCATTTACCGTTGACCTATTTCCAAATATATAAAGTCTCACACTTGAAAGATCTACGTAATTAATTAATAACAACCATTATTTAAATATCTCTCATTATTACTACCAACTTTGATATTGATGCCAGGTCAGTTTTAATGGATTTAAGTACCTGCCAAATCAAGTTGGTCTTCGTTTTCATCAACTTTTTAAGAAGTTGTGGTCAAGATTATAGTATTTTGATCATTATTTTCGTTTAAGTGGTTTTCACTTCTGCCGGCACTCCCAGAGTGCAACTTTTTTTTTAAGATTAAAAAGATAAGTTGATACGAGATTTTTAAGATTACAAAGATAAGTTGATATAAGATATGTTGTATTGTTGTACATTGTTTACGATTGAAATAACCATAAAATGTAATATTATAATAAGTATTTTCTTTTTGTGATGGATATTGACCGTATGTTAAGGTCGCTTTTCAGTTTGACGACTCTGTATGAAATAAAACAGGGAGAAAAAAAACACCCGTGACGAGTTTCTTGCCGGTTCTTTTCGTTACAAGGTCTCCCGCGCGCCGTAGGATTTGTGAACCGATGGCGTAGTTCTTTAACGTTTATAAGTGCTTGTATAAAGCCATAGAATAGCCTAGACTAAATAATTAATATTGACTTTGACTTGATTTGACTTTAACAAGAGCCTTAGGCGATCGTTCGATTTCAATTGATAAATTTAAGTTGAGAACGTCTCAACCTCAACTCAAAGGAAAGCACTGAGCCTCTATGTTGGTTGGTATTCGTCTTCACTCACAGTTCACACCCAGGAGTAGTTAGAATCGAACCCGGGACCCCTGGGTCTGGGTCTGTTGTACCACTAGACCACAGAGAGAGAGAGAGACGGTTAAAACTGCACTCTACTGATTAATGATGAAGCAATTGCTATTATTTTTGTATTAGAATCTTTTGAGTTATAATCGAGTGCACCTTTATCACCCGCGTAATATGACTTGATCGTAGCAAGACGTTAACCTTGAGGTACTGCTAATTGTTACTTTAAATAATGGTAGGTAGGTACTTAAAATACCCATTTTGACGATTCTTAACTGATAATCAGTGCATAATTTTATTATTACAATAGTGACTTGCTCAACAATAATTTAATAATATGAGTAGTTAAATATAATATGACGAATTGGTGACATGCACCAATTTATCTTCTCAACGATGAATAGAAGTATGATTTATAACTTTTTAATTTTGCATTTTACAATGCTATTTTTATGTGATAATTTTTAATAAAGTAAATATACTAGAAAAAAGCAACATTTGTCTCATGTCCCGTCAGGGCGACATGAGACAAGTTGCTTTTTTCTAGTATATTTACTTTACTAAAAATTATCAGAAGTATGATTATTTCAATGAAAGTACATATTAATCCTAAAAGTTATTTGTTTTGTTTGTGGCGGCTCAATATTCTTACTTTGCTCATAGATGATAAAGAAAAGTACTGTCACTATCAATAACCAGTCATATGAGATGCAGTGTGACCAATTGTGGCAGATTTCTGGCATTTGGGCAGATTTAGCACCTGAATTTTAAGTGTGGCAGATTATGCCGACGATTTCGAAAAGTGGCAGAATTTGGCAGATTTGAAAGAAATCTTTAAAATACTTAAAATTAATAAAGAATTTCTTCAAATTTGCCAAATTTTGCCTAATTTTTTCACTGTATGATTTAAATTTATGACTATGTATGATGTGTGTGTCTACAGCTTCCTCATAAGACATAGAGAAATTCTAAGCATGCCATTTTTTTGTGCATATTAGGAGCAATCAAAGCGTGTCAGTTTTTAGGTGCAACCATAACTTCGTTACTAGGAGTTTTTTTTTGTGTGTTAGCTGGAGAAACGTGTCCCCAGCTGACACATGCCGTTTTAAGGCAAACCAGTGAGGTTAGGGCTTTAGACTGTAGTCAGAAATTTAGTGCACAATAGGAGCAATGAGAACCAAAAAAACTAACCGTCACACTCAAATACTGTTGAAACTACGATCATTAAAGTGTGTGTTAGCTGGAGACCCGTGTCTCTGGCTTACACACACCTGTATCTTCGTAATTATTTGAGGTAGGATTATGTTTTATACCTCAAATTTTTGAGTCAAATTGGAGCAGTAAGCTCCAAATTTTTCTAATCTCTAGCTCGAATAGTTTTTAAGCTACGAACCGATAAGCATGTGTAAGCTGGAGACACGTTACACGTTTTGAATCACTGTAACCGTATAAGTTAGAGAATCAAATGATACCTTATAATAGGTGCACACGGCATGCAAAATTTCAAATCACTGGGCTTCTTAGTTTCAAAATTATAGGCAAAAAACTGGTTTCCCGCCAAAAAAATCAAAATAAATGGCTCGGACGCAGCTAAAGCGCGGTTGCCGTTCCGTGCGCTACACTGCTGCAATCGACTTTGAACCTAACGGCTGGTATTAATTCGAGTCACTTTAGTTTGCGCTTTCGATCGTTTTAATTTCTGTTTTGAAAATTTCAGACTAGGAGCCGTCCGATATATCTACGCTGATTACAAACCATCTATGGTAGTTACTTATAATTGAACTATCTGATTCTCTTATGAAGTAGTTTTTAAATGTTAGTGTTAGAAAATTCACAACATTTGTTGATATAGGGCATGGATGATGGGCAATTTTCTTTGAAACCTGGGCGTTAAACCAACAGAAATGGAACTACTATTTAGTACTTAGTACTAGAAAATATTTTCTTGTTTATTAACTATCATAAGCCCCCAGGTTTGCTTGAAAATAACCAGAGCGAAATACACTATTATAAAAATATTTTCTCCCCCTACGTAACCCATAAAACCCCCTTTCAGCATCAATTGACATGATAAAAAGTCCAAAAGAACAAGCTCAAAATTTCTTCAAGTCCAGGGGGCTAATTGTCTAATTTTAAAATCTATCGCAATCCCTTTCAATTCGTCATTTCAAAGATATTAACATACTTCAGGCCATCACTATTTGACATTTGAAAGGGATTGTGATCGGGACGCGTTTTGAAAGGTATGGAATAAACGAAATTGAACTGTCTAAGCAAATGTGGCAGACGAAAATAACTCAATCACAATACCTCTGAAAGGGATTGTGATAGATTTTGAAATTAGACAATTAGGGGGCAGTTTCCATAGTAATTTCACTCTAAAATTTGGATAAGTCGCTTGCCATACAAAATCGATCGATATTATTGATATTATTATTATTGTTGATATTTGATGCTGGAAGGGGGTTTTATGGGTTACGTAGGGGGTCGAAAAATACCTTATTTTTGTGCTACGATCCACCGTTTCCGAGATTTAAAAAAATATAGAAGAGCAGCGGAGGACTTCGATACGGTTTTTATATTCAGCAATTATATTATTATTTAAAATATTTTAAAATATTTATTTGACATGGCAACTGTTTATATCTACGCATGACGGGCCTCTCTTGCTTAATTTTATTAAAAACAAAACCAGCCAGCAACGGCGGTGTTGCGGCCTCCTTGTCGTGCGGAGACATGTATGATCTCCACAGTACTTAAGGTACCTCTAGATTAGATTAGGTTAGAACTGTGACAAAAAGACGCGCGAATCGAGCTAGAAAAGCGAGTGTGCCGCGGCAGTGGCCGGCGAAATTCCAGAGACGACAGTTTTTTTTTATAAATGTACTAAAATACGAATATGTAACCCCTTTTGCAACACCTGGATCGCGAGTCCCGGATTATTTTATAATAAGTACCATAATGCTAAAGTCGTTGTTTCCACACTATGTTACTGACTACTTTTGCATTCCCGAATTTTTTGGAATCCTGGGATTAATATAAAAAAAACAAAATGTTTTAAGCTGCTGCTTCCACAATTTTTCAGCCAAAAATTAACTTTATCCGATCACTGGTTATGGTGAATATTAATGAAATTTTAGGAAATTAAAATCACGTGAACCATGAAAACATTCTAATTATTTTTGAGCAGTTGTGTCAAAACGAAAAGCATTTATAATTTAAATATTAATAATAAGGTGTTAAAGTTCGCCTAATCAAATTTTCAGTTTTACCGGAAAAAAATTGTATTAAGGAAGTCTCCGATTTTTGTCTTTGTTCTATGAACTATAGGTAAATATACTCAGCCTATTCCGATCACTGAATTAATAAGAGAGAAAAAAGTATAGTTAGGTACAGAATTTATAATATGTAGTGTATTTCGCTCTGGTTATTTTCAAGCAAACCTGGGGGCTTATGATAGTTAATAAACAAGAAAATATTTTCTAGTACTAAGTACTAAATAGTAGTTCCATTTCTGTTGGTTTAACGCCCAGGTTTCATAGAAAATTGCCCATCATCCATGCCCTATATCAACAAATGTAGTGAATTTTCTAACACTAACATTTAAAAACTACTTCATAAGAGAATCAGATAGTTCAATTAGAAGTAACTACCATAGATGGTTTGTAATCAGCGTAGATATATCGGACGGCTCCTGGTCTGAAATTCTCAAAACAGAAATTAAAACGATCGAAAGCGCAAACTAAAGTGACTCGAATTAATACCAGCCGTTAGGTTCAAAGTCGATTGCAGCAGTGTAGCGCACGGAACGGCAACCGCGCTTTAGCTGCGTCCGAGCCATTTATTTTGAATTTTTTGGCGGGAAACCAGTGTTTTGCCTATAATTTTGAAACTAAGAAGCCCAGTGATTTGAAATTTTGCATGCCGTGTGCACCTATTATAAGGTATCATTTGATTCTCAATACGAGACTCTAACTTATACGGTTACAGTGATTCAAAACGTGTAACGTGTCTCCAGCTTACACATGCTTATCGGTTCGTAGCTTAAAAACTATTCGAGCTAGAGATTAGGAAAATTTGGAGCTTACTGCTCCAATTTGACTCAAAAATTTGAGGTATAAAACATAATCCTACCTCAAATAATTACGAAGATACAGGTGTGTGTAAGCCAGAGACACGGGTCTCCATCTAACACACACTTTAATGATCGTAGTTTCAACAGTATTTGAGTGTGACGGTTAGTTTTTTTGGTTCTCATTGCTCCTATTGTGCACTTAATTTCTGACTATAGTCTAAAGCCCTAACCTCACTGGTTTGCCTTAAAACGGCATGTGTCAGCTGGGGACACGTTTCTCCAGCTAACACACAAAAAAAAACTCCTAGTAACGAAGTTATGGTTGCACCTAAAATATCACTGACACGCTTTGATTGCTCCTAATATGCACAAAAATATGGCATGCTTAGAATTTCTCTATGTCTTATGAGGAAGCTGAAGACACACACATTATGTATGGCAATTAATCTATAATAAGGTTTATTTTGTTATTAATGTAACTGATCATTAGTTTCTTAATAAGTAAATTGTAGTAGAACTCCTTCAAATTCCTTATGAAGTAGCTTTTCTTTTTTTTGGTCGTTTGAAGTGGAATATTGGTTTTCTGGTGATTTGGCAGATTTTTGCTCGTGGTTTGGCAGATTCGCCGGTTCTGAGATGGTCACACTGATGAGATGTGTGCTGTCATGTCAGTGTCATGCTTAAAAAAATGACATTTAATTCATTTTTTGTGAGCTCGTTTCGCTCATGAGCTGAAAAATGTTGTCATTCTAAATCGATCTCGAATTTTGCTATTTTGAATACAATTTACAAACAAATTCCACGTAATGATACGAGTATATGTGTACAAAAAGTTCCAAAAGAACGATGGCCAACTTATGGTCGTGGAGGATACGATTGAAGCCTTCAAATCTGAAATAGTGAAACGGTTCAACTTAGCAGAGGAAAATGTAAAATTATTTTCCTCAAACGGCTGCGAAATAAATGACGTGAGAGTTTTAAGAGATAATGAAGATGTGTACCTAAGTATAGAAGGCATTGAAAGCGTAAAAAGCTGTGATATATTAAAGCAATCAATTGAAAAACTTAACATTGTTGGTGATAAACAAAAGAATGAAAATAAATCTGTTAGTGATTGGATTACGCTCAACGTTGGTGGTAAACACTTTGTCACGACTCGTTCTACAGTTGTGGCTAAAGAACCTCTTTCTATGTTGGCTAGAATGTTCGCTGAGGACAATAACACTTACTTAATGAATCCCAGTGCCACTGATTCTACTGGAGCGTACTTAATAGATAGGAGTCCAGAATATTTTGAACCTATTCTTAATTATTTAAGACATGGTGATGTCATCTTGGATAGAAATGTTAACCCAAAAGGTGTAATAGAAGAGGCGGTTTTCTATGGTAAAGTATGCGTTACAGTACACCTTGGTTCTGATTTCCTTTAGTTGAGTCTGAAATGAGGGGAAGGGAAGGGAGTGTCCCCCCATCCCGCTTACCACAGTATTTGACGCGGACATGCATACTTTTTTTTAAAGAAAAGTTTCTAAAAATGCATGAAAATATTTTGCGTTTCCATATTTAATGCTTATGTTTTATGCCCTCAGAAGTTCAAACTCAACTTAAGTAAATTATTATGAGCCAAAAGCGTATTAGATATTTTCATGTTTTTTATATTTTGTGGCAAATTTTTTTCCAGGAATAGACTCAATGGTACCCCATCTGAATCACTTGTTAGAACAAGGGAGGAGCAGCTCTGGCAGTAACCAAGCTCTGACACGAATGGATGTTGTCAGATCGGTCATCATGACAACAACAAAGTCCGAGTTGCGATTCCAAGGAGTAAACTTAGCGGGAGCGGACTTAAATAGATTAGATCTGAGATTCATTAACTTTAAGGTAAAGTGTTTTGTTATTCAAAAATTCTTAACAGTTCTGACAACTAATTTTAGTTCCTGTTGACTTTGAGAGGTGGTCCAATTGTTTTACATAATTTTACCTTCTTTCTATTGTGTTGTAAAGAACTTTGCTTAATAAATACATACCTATTTCAATAATGAAACATACCTTTTAGTTCTATTATTTTACTAGCTTCTGCCCGCAGTTTCGCCCGTGTGGTTGCCGTTCCCGTGAGAATATCGGGTTAAAAAGTAACCTATGTTACTCTCTGTCCCTTCAACCAACTCCATGCCAAAAAAATTGTTGATTCATTGCTTAGTTAGGGAGTGAAGAAAGCACAAACAAACACACTTTCGCGTTTATACTATTATTATATGTGTATGGTATAATAAAATAAATAAATAAAATAAAAGTAACTTTATTTCTCCATCACCAATAGGGTTCTTACAATCAAGTAGTGCTAAGTAGCTATTAGGGATGGGCCGAATATTCGTTTTATGTTCGGTATTCGGCATATTCAGCAGGTTTACCGAACATTCGTATTCGGCCGAATGTTCGGTAAACCTGCCGAATATTCGGGACAGTGGTACTTAAAGATTTTAATAACAGGTTTTCTATTGTGAACTATATTACACTGAGATTGATTGATTGAACGATGCATGTGCATATTATAGGTAGACCTAACCTAAATAAATCACTGTGTAGCTTTATACTTTTGAGATAGTGTAGCTGTATTTCTTTATAATCGTAGATGAAAATATGATAATTGAACAAGAATATCAAGATACAGTAATTTGATACCCTATTTATTATTAAAATTTAATCAGAGGGTTTATTTAGTGTAAGAAATGAAATATATATTCGAAATTATAATAACTGTTTATTGTTATTGGTAAGAATTAGTTGCATTATTACAACGATTTCTTAATTAACTTAACTGCACCAAATTGGAAAATGTGCGAATTGCAACGTGTTAATTATATCCAGGATTAAAAATTTGTGTAAAAAAAATAATTGTATGGAAAAATATTATAAATTCGACATGGATGAAGTTGCGGGCAGTCTACGAAAATTACCACTATTACGAGTTACATAAAGGCAAACTCAAATTGTATAGCCTCTGAAATTCTGTTGAATGAACAATTTTAGAAGTCTTTTGAAGAAGGGCTGAAAAAAACATTTTATAAAAAAAAATCAAACCGATTTCAAAAAGTTAAAAATAAAACTTTTGGAGTCGGTGCCAGCCAAGGCATTCTGCATTGCACTTCTATTAACTATATATTTTTTTGGCCTTACCTAGCTAGATTTCTTAAATTTTGTTTCAAACATTTATTTAACCAAAGAATAGCATGTCAGAAAAAGAGAGATGAACCAAACAAAAAATAATTATATTAACTTAAAAATCAACTATCCAGAACTCAAAAGTTTTGATTTTAATATCATTTTAATATAATCCTTTTATGACTGTGTGATCAAATTCAATAGGAACGTTTTGAATACTTTTCAATAGGAACTTTTAATAAATGAAATCTTTCAACATTAACTTACTTGAAAGATTTAATTTATTAAAAGTTCCTATTGAAAAGTAGTTACATTGAGCACATTATTACAAAACTGTAATATTATCATAACAAAACAATTGACCTTGCAAACAAAAAACTAAAATACTTTTAAGTAGCATGTAATTCAAATTAGTATTTAAAATTTAAGAGAGGTAAATTATGGTGCAAAAGCACTAGTTGCTCTGCTTTGAAGGGCAAAAGTTTGTTTCGTTTTTGCTCATAAACGTTAAAAAAACTATTAACACATAAACAAAACAAATGCACGTGGTGCCGTTTAGTTTCGTACTGGATGATGCAATAATGATGACACGTATTGACAGGTGTAGCGGGGGTAGCGAGGGGAGCGGGCGGGGGTGCGCCCGGCGTCAATTCGCGCCATTTCGCGCGGTTAGCGTAAACACTTATAGACCTGCTCCGGTATGCCGAATATTCGGTTCGGTGAAAATTTAACCGAATATTCGGCCGAATGTTCGTATTCGGTGAAATCTATGTTCGGCCCATCACTAGTAGCTATGTATAACTATCTCCTATACCTGTGATGGACTGGTGCCTGAAATAGGTTTCAGCAGTAGAAACCTGAGCTACAGGCCACCCAAGGACAAAAAGAAGGTACATACTACATTCAGGGCTTACATCAGACAAGTGATAAGGAAAAATAAAACAATAAAAAAGTGAAACAATAAAATAAACATGACTAAACTATCTAAATAAACAATGTCCGCTGCACGCGTCCAAAGGGCTGTGAGAGGGGTTGTGTATTTAAGATTAAATCGGTGTGTGGATGAGACACACACATTTACCTACACTCACTCTCAAGTGTAGGTAAATGTGTGTATGCATTGGTGAGATGTTTTGTGTGTGTGTGTGTGTGTGTGTGTGTGTGTATGAATTAGCATTATTCTGTGGAAGGGACGTCAGAGACATTTTAGTTAGTTACTAACATGTAGGTAAATTTATATAGCAGTAGAAGAGCATTAATTATCTCGTAGGGCAAAGTAAATTTTCAGTGGCATCATAGTCTAGTGAAATTAGGTACTTTGAGACCGTAAGCTTACAGGATGATTTGACAATATATATATATGGAGCAGATGGTTAATTCGGTTGTAAAGGAAAGGGCCCAAGAACTGAAAGAAGTGTTGTGAAAAGGAGGTGCGTAGTAGGGGAACAATGCCGACTTTAGTGTTCCGTCTCTTTTCTTCCAGTATTGGGCCGTAAATTAACTGGGAGTGCTTTAGGAGAATGGTTCTTAGGATGTAAGTTTGTCTCACTGAGAGGATGTTCCAGACTTTATGGAGTTCAGCCGTAGGAAAAAGATAGGGGAGGCCAGCGGCAGCTTTCAGTAATACACGCTGGGCTCTTTGTATATTAGGTATATATGTATATTATATTATAGTTAGGATTAGGGCTTAGTATTGTTTCGTTTTTATAAAATTACTGTGTATATAAAAAAACTAGCTTAATGGCACCTTGATGTTTTGCCATATCTGGCACTTACTTAATGACAAATGTATGATTTCTTTTGTCTCTTTTTCTAGTACGCTTGCTTGTCTCGATGCAATCTAAGCGGAGCGAACTTGTCTCACTGCTGTCTGGAGCGTGCCGACTTATCCCATGCCAACCTTGAGGGAGCACAGCTTCTCGGAGTCAAGGCCTTGTGTGCAAACATGGAAGGTAATCAATATTATTTAAATAACCTTTTTAATGAGTAAAAGTTTTTGTTTCGATGTGATGATTTTTTGAGGAATTAATGGTTCTTATGATATTATCTCAAGTTTTTTTTTAATGAGCGACAGGGAAATTCTTATCGTTCATCATACCTGTGCTTTGTTAAGTGAGAAATTTCTCCCTGAATCCTCAACCGCTGAAGAGCTGACTTATCTCTAACTGCTGGAACTCAACAATTCTTAAAAATGAGTTGTTATGGCGTCAGACTGAGATAAGATGCTTGTGGCCAATCGGACTTTTAACAAGTCCTACCACCAACCAAAATCTTGTAATTTTATTATTCATATAAAAAAAAACAAGAAAATACAATAGTGGCGCCCCTGGCTAGGTTTTTATTATTTTTCTGGTCAGACTGTTAATTGCTTATTGATTTGTTTTTTCAGGTGCAAATATGAAAGGTTGCAACTTGGAAGATCCAGCAGGCTCCATTGCGGTAATGGAAGGAGTTAATTTAAAGGGTAATACTTTATATGAGGACACCTAATTTATAACTAGTGATCGGATAATCGGATGCATATTTAATAAAATTATGGAAGCAGCTTCTTAAAATATTTTTTTTTTTATATAAATTCCGGGATTCCAGAAACTCTTGATATATCCCGTAAATGGTGCATCGTAGCAGAAAAATAAGATATTTTTCGTCCCCCTACATTACCCATGAACAAACACCCCTCTCAGAATCAATTGACTTATTTAAAATACCAAAAATCCAAAAAATAGTGCTTCACATTTTTCAACTCGCGTCTCCATAGTAACCTCTATCACTCTCTCACTATCTCTCCTTCACTCGAAAATTCGGCTAAGTCGCTGGCCCATACAAAACCATCAAAATCCGGGATTTTTTCGATACAAAAGTGCATTCTATAACAGCCAACACCTCAACTTTAGGTAAATAATTATGCATCCGATTATCCGATCACTATTTTATTATTATTATTTAACAGGCAAGCAGTTGATACAACTGATACCGCCTGTATATATATTTATTAATAACTTTAGTCGAATTTTTAATTCAGTAGAGTAATTTGACAGGTGCCAATTTCATTTTGTAAAAATAATGCTGTGCTGTCTTATGATGATGTAGCTGTAATGATAATATTGAATTTGTATATGTGAATGGAATCAATACTTACTGAACTGGAACTGGATCCGGGCAAATCATCACGAATAACGGTAAAATTTTACAAAGTTACATTGGCACCTGTCAAATTATTGAATAAAAAATCCGACTACCTATATAGTCTGTTCATCGAAACGAGCTAGCACTGGAAGAATTCGCTCGCTCGTGATTGGCTGAAAATAAGGCACATAAGCAATCCGCTCGCTCCTAATTGGCTGCCAAGACTAACGAGCAAACAAATTCTCTCGGTGCTAGCTCGTTTCGGTGAACAGACATAACCTCATAAAGATTATGCCTCATTTCTTAACATGTTACTTTTCAGGGGCAAACATGGAAGGTAGCAATATGGGTGGTGTGAATTTAAGGGTTGCCACACTAAAAAATGCCAATCTTCAAAATTGTGATCTGAGAGCTGCTGTTTTGGCTGGAGCTGATCTAGAGGTAATACAGATAATTTACATCCATTTAAGGTTCATTTATATCTATATCTACAGCTTGTATACGTCCCGGCAATTTTCTTGACACTCGCGCGGCGAGATAAAACATGTGCAGTAACTATTTATTTATTTATTGGAAGACCAACTGCTTAACCTTAATACATTAAAAAACTTAAATATAAACATAAAGCCATTTACAGGTCTTCACAAATAAGATACAGTAAAAAATTAAAACTAGCCTAGCCTAACTATTGAATATACACGTACACATAACTTAAAAACATGACTCATGTCCAAGTGACACATAAAACTATAAAAACTTGTCACTGCGCATCTTCTCTCGCGCTGCGCGTTGATCAAGACTTTTGCCGGCCCCTATAGGTACATTGAAGAGAAAATTTGCTCGCTCTTGATTGGCTGCATATGCATATACGAGCATACCATATTTATCACATAAGTTTACTCTTTGCTAGCGGAAGCAGTCCTTCTGGTAACTTAACTAATTTTGTGCTTCTGACGGACGGACGTTGAAAAGCATATCCGGTACCGCCATCATTGTCTTTGTACTTGTTTATTTTGTTTAAATTCATATTGCATTTCTCTTATTTCAGTGCTGCGACCTCTCTGGCAGCGACCTGCATGAAGCGAACTTGCGTGGCGCCAACCTGAAAGATGCGGCGTTCGAATTGATGCTCACGCCACTACACATGTCTCAAACAATAAGATAAATTATCACGTCAACAAATAAACTTTAATTTATTGCTATTTTGTTTGTTTTCTTCTTTTATACTGGAAACATTTCGAAATAGAAGGATGAGGTCTCGTCATGTCATGTCATGTCAGACTTGCGCGTTGTCGCGAACTTCTGCTACTTCCATGACAAGCCTGGGCAAGCAATAGTCATCTTTCAAAACACCCTCTGAAAGGTGATTATTGCTTGGCCACACTTGTGCTGTGGTAGTACAAAAAATTCGCGTAAGCGCGCAAGTCTGGCCGTAGCATTTTCGTGTATATACAAGGTACTCTGGTAGCATTAAAGTAACATAAAAATCTCCGTGTACTCTTATGTCCTTGTATCGAGGAACTAGACTGGTTGACCAGGGAGTTCCTCGGTTGTATTAGACAACATCTACGAAACAAATCGACCTAACTTAAAATGGAACGTGATAAGGTTCCAATCTTAATACCGTGACGACACGTGCTGCGATGCTGTGCACACTTTTTTTTACGTCGTCAACAGCCATTTTTAATGTCCCCACTGCTGGGGCACTGGCCTTCCTTATGGATGGATAAGGAGAACGGGCCATAACTCACCACGCGGGCCCAATGCGGATTGGCGGGTTTTAACGACTGCAAATGCAGCCGGGATCAACGGCTTAACGTGCCTTCCGAAGCACGGAGGAGCTCGAAATAGTAAATTTTTGGTCACCCATCCCGTGACCGACCATTGCGAAAGCTGCTGAATAAAAATATCACTGATGCAAATTGTCTACTATAAAAAATGTACCTACGAGTATTCATTAGACTTTTACCTATGAAATTGCCGATTTTTTTCTTACACTTCTAGAGATCCTAACTACTTCTATGATTAAAAGATGAATCAATTACATGATTTTATATTAAATTAAGATCATAACGGTCAGGAGTTAGTAATCATAAGATTATTATTTTCGTTCATAATATGATAAAAAAAATCCTTGAAAAGTACTATTTTAATTGTTTGCAAAAATGACCGCTTTGTGTAGTAGGTCATGTAATTTATAATCACAAATTATATAAGTAGTTTATAATGTAAGATACCTACAAACCTACTTATTATAAAAACAGCATTTTATTGCTCAGACTTCATACAATGCTTGCGATAGCATTTGCGGTAGAAATGGTTGTTAGTATGGAAAACGAACCTTCTTTGAAATTCTTCATACAACTCGGAATTTCATAGCAGCTAAAGACCTAATATTATGGGGGTAGTACTTGTCCAGTAGTAGACCGGTAGTAGGACTGTATAGTCCTACTACAAATTAGAAGTCCTTTGTAAGAATTTGATCTAGTTATTTTAAATAGGTACTTTGTTGTCTTTTTCTTTTGTTTTGCCACAGGATGTGCTTCGATAGCAGTATGACCACTAGGACATAATATTGTATATCCTCGTAGTCATACTGGTATGACAAATTAGTATGACCACGAGGAAACGGCGGATTATTTAAAGTAAAACAAACAAGTTAACAACGCATGCTTGCTTTGCTTTAGTATAATTATTTGTGTTTGCTTTGCACATTGCCTTACCAAACCAAAAATCACGAAACGAGGGTAAGGAGATAATGATTTCCACTCCACGCTAAAGCGCGGCGGGATAAATTTAAAAATATAAAGTATGTTTTCGTTGTTAGTCTGTTGAACATTAAAAAATCAGGATGCAATTTTTTCTTTTTTTTCTTTTGCTTGCTGAGAGGTTTAATCGTCGAATTGAAACTGCACAGTAAATGGGTAAAATGTTATTTGTATCATAACAATCAACAAAAATCAAGTTGGTCTAGTTTTTATTACAATGATAACTAGTATACTTATCTATTTGAATAATAAGTTAATAACTTTAAATTACCGGCCACTTGCGCCAAGCTGGGTTAGCGCTGGGTTAACCCAGGCGTTATTTTTACATCTGGCCAAATACAGTGAAACTAATGCCTAAAGTTTAATGTATACAGCTCTCTTTCGCACCACAGTACTTTGGATAAGTCTATTCCTTAATGTCAGATTTAAAATAACACACTGTACTTTGTCCCATTTTAATGAGTGTTCTCATATTGTACTTTTTTTGCAAAGTGTTTTTTATATGATTTAGGGAGATATAAAAATGTAAAAGAAACCCTAAAAACTGATAAAAAATGTATTTTTTGACAGTGTAAACACCACAAACGAATCGCATGCGAATTGCTAGCGGTAGTGGATTGCTCTGCTCTCGCTCGCTCTCTTTCTAAAAGCTAAAGTTTCCCCGACTTCCGCCTACGGCTGCGAATCGCATTCCGCAGCGGAGGTGTGAAAAGGGCGTTAACCCAAGGTCCTCGGCGGGTGAATTTTTTTACTCATCACTATGGCAACAGGTCATAGACATAGAATCACCATAACAACAGTGTCAACGTCAATATAATGCGACCAAGTAGTGCGTGTCATGTCAAATTTGGCAGAAAGGAATAGACTTATCTAAAGTACTGTGGAGTGAAAGATAGCTGTATAGGTACAGTTACAGTATTCAGCATTAGTTTCACTTTATTTCGCCGGATGTGGAAAATAGCCCTCAGGATATATATTTAACTTGCTGTTTGGTACAAACATGACAGTATAACCTAAGATTATACCTTCATGGGTACAAGTAACCCAAGTACAACTTAATTCTGAATGGACACTGTGGGGTAAATTTTTACCCCAGCCGTAAAAATTTACCCCACTAAAAACCAAACCCCACTAAAACTCAAATATTTTCTTTCCAGACAAAGATAGTCGCTTTCTCCATTTAGATATTCTCAGTGTGCAGTGTAGGTACTGCTTAAAAGTCCTCATTTAGCTTTGAACATGTGCTTACGTACAAACCCACGGTGTCCCAGGGTGCTAATGACGTATACCTAAAGGTTCTTTTTTCATATTTTTTACATATTTTTTTGTATAAGTAAGACTACAGACCTATATATAGGTATGTGAGTAAGACGTAAGTATAAAAGAAGTAAGTGTTTGCGGGGATTAAAATCTAAATAGAAAAAGACGTGTTATATATTGCTTGATCAAATTAAAGATAACTTAAGAAAAAGTACGTAATTTTTTTCGTAAATGCAACGGATATAGACCGTTATTGCATTATACTTTAAAATATTTGCGCATTTAAACAAATATAAATATAATAAATAATTTCATTCGATTTATCCTAGTGGAATGAGGGCAATTACTGACATCATGAGGTAAATTTTTACCCCACGATGTCAGTTGTGTAACAAAAAGTAATAACGAATATAACGATATCCATAATATTAAAATTATTATTGATCATTTTTATATTTTTGGAATTAATGATTTTATATTATCAAAATTTAATAAGTAATTAATATCAATATTTGTGTGCCAGTGCCTGGTGCGACACGAGATCTTGCATGTCCTTTTATTTTTATCCATTTGTGGTACAACACGGTAGTGTTTGCTTGCAAATAAATAATTATTCTATTTTATTCTTTATTAAGAATAACACTATCATTCATCGCAATAATCTTGAAAAATCAATTGAGAGAGCAACATCTCCAGACCCAAGCAAGCAAAATACTCATCCCAATGAAAATCTGTAATAAGCGTGTATTGCCACCATGGAAGTAATAAGTACTACGTAGGTAGATTTCCACCAAAAATCACAACCAATAGTCTTGAAGTAGAAAACAGACTTTATATTTTGTTTAATGTTGGCATCATTGTCATTTTCGCGCCGTAAAGTTGGATGCATTTGTTTTTTATTCGCGTTCTATTTTTGTGTGTGACGGTTCCGTCCGGCGAAGGTTTTTAGTTTCCAAATAATTTGATGAATTTCGTTTATATTATCTAATATTTGCTTGAAAACATCTTCACATTAAGAAATAAATCAAAATGCAGAACGGGGACGATACGGCGGCGGCTGCAGAAACCAGTAAGTATTACTTTTTGTTGTCAGAATTTTATAGAATAACAATCATTGTTCCACTGTTTTCATCACTCTTTGGATAAATATGCCAATGGGGGATGATTGGATGTGAAAACTAATCTCATTTTATCGGATTTCTTATGTATTTTTGTATACCCTCATTACATTGTTTGTATCGTTCTAATTCTTCTATCAGACCGATTGGTATTTCATAAAGATTGTAACGCGATTGCCAATTTCACTTGCATTCAGTGTTTCATGCGATTACTTACGATTATTTGAGATATTTCTCGGGTTTAAGTTATTGATAATGTGGGTAGCTTAATTGGAGTGTGAAACACATTGAGTATGAGTCACATTCTTTTATGCTGCCCACCTCTTTTGTAAAAATGTAATTGATCTTCCAATTGGATTCTTACTGATGATTTGATGTTGAAAAATAGTGCGATTGTGCTTTATTTTATAAAAATTTTGAGATGTTAATGTACTAAATCATAGGTATGTGTTGTAACAATTTCAAAACTACCTTCATTACTTCCAAAATTGTCACATTAAAGGTCATCAGATCTTTCTATTTGCTCTGAATCATCATTATGAAGGTCTTTGACTTATTAAATAGGAGTTACCTCATCGAAATCAAGAGTTTGCTGCATTTGTTGAAACTTATTCAATGAACTTTTATTTTGGTACCTTGTTTTATCAATTTACTAGATAAAGTAGTCCTTTCTTATTACTCTGCTAGCTGTATAAATTCAGAAACATTTGCCCTGTGTTAGGGCAAACTCTGATATTCTAAATTATCTTTAATTCAACATTTGCAAGGAGGATTCTAGAGAACAATAGAATTCTTGTCTCATATCATAACTCGGGGCCTGAGAGGTTTTAGATGGTAAAATACCTGATAAGTTTATATGGCGTTCTAGAAAAAGATGTCTAAATTAAATATGTATTTGAAGGAATAAGGGTTACGTTGTGTATATTTTTGGCTAACTTTACCTAGTAAAAGAATGAAATAGAGTAAAATGTAATGAAAGTGTCTCTTAATTTTTTTTTTATGAATGATGGGGAGACTTACCGCCGGTTGCACCAAAATTAAATTTACGAATTCATTTAAAGTAACTGAAATTTGCTTGTCAAAACTGTCAAATCCCATACATTTTTAAACCATTAACCCTGTAAAAGTAAAAGTATAACATAAATAAACTTAGTGCAACCGGCGGTTGGCCTTCATACCTGCTAGTTCATTATCTAACTCTGTTGCTGAAAGATTTTGATTGAAATTGATTGAAAGTGCAGTTACATTGCTGCTTTAGTAACATAGTTGTCACATTGATTGTTACTAAAGCAGCAATGTGACTGCACTTTCAATAAACTTTGATTATTATTATTTTTGGAGAGGGGACGCCAGCAAGGCCGGACGGGTGATCAGTCTCCCTAGTTATTAACCCTGTAGAAGTAAAAGTATAACATAAAAAAAACTTAGTGCAACCGGCGGTTGGCCTTTATACCTGCTAGTTCATTATCTAACTCTGTTGTTGAAAGATTTTGATTGAAAGTGCAGTTACATTGCTGCTTTAGTAACATAGTTGTCACATTGATTGTTACTAAAGCAGCAATGTGACTGCACTTTCAATCAAACTTTGATTATTATTATTATTTATTATTATTTTTGGAGAGGGGACGCCAGCAAGGCCGGACGGGTGATCAGTCTCCCTAGTTGGAACCATTTCACCCAATTCCCCGGTGAAGAAGTCCCCTGAAGAACAGGGGGTGGCGTAACTTGTTTCTATCAAACTTTGATAGAAACAAGTTAAATAATCAGGGGGCAGATGTTAAGTATTGATAAGGCTGAAGATGGAAGCGAGCCTCTCGCGGAATTCTCAATCACTGAGGAACTTATTATTATTATTCAACGATACATTTTATTAATAGCCCGTGCTGGACTGAGAGTGAAGAAAAAACATAGAAATGTGCCAGCTGCTTGCTTTCTGTTGCAGATAATAAAGCCTATCATTTGAAAACAAATGTAATCAACGGGCTCACAATCTGTCACTATTGTTTCCGGGCAAATTCTTAAAGCCAACCAAGGTGGAGGTGATAGTGATATTATTACATTTCAGTCTCAAGGTGCACCTTTGATGCTCTGCTAGCCACAAAGGGTTTAATGGCGTGAGGGGGTATATACAGTGGTGGTAACATAATTAACGACACTGGTTGATTTTCATACAAACGAGGTAACTTTGGAGCTTTGGTTTTTTGCCTAGGATTGGCCATCCAGGGAGTGAATGGATAAGATCCAGATTGCTATACACACCCAACTGATCTGATCAACATTCTGAGAGATGCATGTTTAAGCTTAAAAAAGACGCGAAAATTGCATAAAAATGTATGGAATTTCTGAAACTAAAAACTCTGATCCCTACATCTTTTAGAATATTGATCAGATCAGTTGCGTATGTATAGCAATCTGGATCTCCTTCATTCACTCCGTGGATGGCCATTATCAGATCGCAGCTTGGTAAATCTTTGGTAGAGAACCAAGGCCCCAAAGTTACCTCGATTGTATCAAAATCGGCTAGTGTCGTTAATTATGTGACCACCACTGTTAGTATGTATGTACATTTTACAAACATAAAATATGTTGTACCTGAAATTGAAAACCTTACGGGGTTTTTCTGGGTGAAGACGGAACACTGTTTTTTTCATTTGCTTACTCGGTAAAATAAATAATACTATTCAAGCTTAAGCCAAACTTACTATTACTTTATTAAAGTTAATAACTACTATTAAATGTATTCTGAGGAAGTTTTGTTTTATCTAATGTCTCCATTTAAAAGACAAAAATATAATTTGTTTCTATGTTCATTGGACAATTAAGTGCGCGATCATTATGTAATCTTTTGTACATTGTACCGTCAACAACACGACAGCTTTATATTTGCATTACGAAAACTGTCTCTAATAGGGACGACATAAGGGCACTCCCAAGCAGAAAGTGTGAAGTCTGACGCGGTGTTGATCATACATATGCACAGGTGCTATGCTACCCTATTGTATAAATTGATCATGATCACCTTGAGTTCACTTAGTTCACATAACAACAACTATTATACAATAATTTTTATGACTGAATTTTCATATTTTTACACTGGAAATTTTGTTCACTATCGAATTCGTTTTATTTATATTACATAGAAACTCTATTTCTTTTTACATAACATTATATTTTTACAGACGTGGGTAGTTTGAAGTCCATACAAAACTAGTGTTTTGCTAAAAGATTGTGTATGTGTCCTTGTGATTTTGAACCATTGTCATAGAGCTTCTATTAGGATCGGATGGTCAGTACTTTGTTACCTACCTACTATCATTAGAAGTAACACATAAAGCACTAATCTGTCTATGTAGAAGGATGTTCATTTGAACTTGTCATCAGCCATTTTTAATGTCCCCTCTGTTTGGGCACTGGCCTTCCTTAGGAATGGATAAGGAGATTGGGCCATGACCCATGACCCACAACCCACAACGCGGCCTCAATGCGGATGGATGGATTTTGACTTCAAATGCAGCCAAGATCAACGGCATAACGTGCCTTCCGAAGCTCGGAGGAGCTCTAGATAGTAAATTTTTGGTCACCCATTCCATGACCGACCTTTGCGAAAGTTGCTTAACCTCAACAATCGCAGGCCGAGCGCGTGAACCACTGCTGCGCCACCGAGCTCCATTTGAACGTAGTTGTTTTATTTTGCTTCAAATATAACTATAATCAATTGAAAAACAAAAAGAAAACAGCGCTTTACTATCTCATTTTGTGCAGACATGCTATATGGCGTGATTGTCGGCTACAGATCTAAAGACACCATCATCTTCGTTATAGAATTACAGTGCTGCAATTTTTAAATCAATATCAACGTTCAATCTGTTTTAGACTACTTTAGACTTAAAAGCGTTAATCTTCCATTTACGGTTGATAGCATTAGCCAATATAAAATATGTTAAATGAATTTTCTAATTTAATAATTTAATATAGCTACGAAGGGCCCAAGCGGAGTCCTATTGCTGGCACTCGTGTGTTCATCAGTCTGTCTGTCCTCTGCCACAAGATTTAGCAACTAAACTATTGAAGCTACAGTCCTCAAAAGAAGACCCATAGTTGGTACAGTGCAAAGTTCGATTTGCACTTGACTGGATTTTACTGCGATGTTGTTTATGTTCCGTCCATTTTCGTTTATTTTCCACTAGTGCCCGCCCGTGGTTTCACCCGCGTGGTTCTCGTTCCCGTGGGAATATCGGGATATAATGTATATGTTTGTTCTATCCAGGTTAATCCTTCCTATGTTTTAATCCAGGCTATCTTCCATATGTGTGCAATATTTCATCCAAATCGGTTTAGTAGTTTTTGCGTGAAAGAGTAACAAACATTCATCCATCAGAACATCTTATCACCCTTGCCAACTTTCGCATTTATAATAATTCAAAATTATTCAAAATCATTGTCAATTTGAATATCTCCACCAGTTTACCACTGTTAGAGCACTGGGTTTTAGAATGTAGTAGAATGGACATAGTCACCATGCGACCCCAACGTGGATTAGCCTTAACGACAATTACAGCCAGGACCAACGCAACGGTTTGACGTGCCTTCCGAAGCACGGAGGACCATAATCTACCTGTAAGGGTTATTTATAAAAAATTTTTAGGTCTATCTATTATTCAATTTCCATTATCATTTTATCTACATGAATATTATGTCATACATGGAGATAACGGACTTCATAGTTGTCGTATTGTAGGAGAATATTATCGTCAGTTACTTATTATGCTTTAATATTTTTTTTTATTGTTAAAATTGCGCTATTTTGCTGACAATAATTTCATATCCGACTCAAAAACTGAACTGCGACAAACTTTACTGCGCCACAACGAAAAACGCTACTACGACAATACATTATGCCGACTCAACTTCATTCCGACTGCGACACTCTGTGGTACTATTTTGTACATAACTGCGCAGGGTAAAAACACTGTTGCATAGCTTGTAACAAGTAATAAATACAAGGGTTTTTTGTTTTTATGTAGTGAAGTTGGCGGTTTAAGTATTGTTGCAGTGAAGTCATGTCGGAGTAACGTATTGTCGCAGTAGCGTTTTGTTGCAGTGAAGTCCTGTCGCAATAACATATTGTCGCAGTACCCTTAGAGTAATAGTTTATTAATCTGTGATAAATAGTATCGTAGTGTCGCAGTAACATTTATTTCTTATGGTTGAAATCCGAAAAATTTGCACTAAACGTTTTTTATCATCCGTACTGCTGAATGGAATTCTTTGCTTGAGTTTGTGTTTATAAATACTTACCCTTAATAACTTAGAGGGATAGGCAAGCGGTTACACACATACATCCTTGATCGCGCGCGGGCAAGTGCAGACCTATTATTACCTAATAAAAAAATTGTGTCGCATTTCAGTTTTGAGTCTTCATATTCTTGTATTCGTACAGCTGTAACTCTGTAACAGTTCTTAAGTAAATCATTAACAGAGCTGCGTATTGTTGATATACTATAGTTGATATACTATACTATAGTTCTGTAGCTATTTGCCATAGCTTATTCTCCACGTATTGAGAATGATATGATATGTGATACGCACACGCATCGGCCCTGACCTTATTGATGTTTTAAAGATAAATTTTAAATATATTATCGGAACATAAAACTTTTTTCTTCTCGATCTTTTTTGTTTTTCTTGTGTGATTATTGCAAATGTGCTTTTTGTAATAAAGAAACTTGATGATAACCTTTTTTTTGAGGTATGATGATGATCTTCAGCATTTATTTAAGCAGTATGCTATGCCAGTATTTAACGGTTTTCCATTTAAGTTATCGATGTTTTTTTTGGGTTGGATAAAACGGGACCCTATTACCACAGTCTATATATTTTCCTTGCTGTGCTATTACTAAGACTCGGCTGCTTGGACGAATTAACCACTGGACACAGGGTTGCCAGATGTGATTTTCTATTTCTCCCCCAATTTTGATATTATTTTTCTCCAAAAAGATACTATTTTCTTTAGTTTTACCCAAAGGCCCAGATTTGATTTTTTTTGCCCGTGGTTCTACGTCGTACAGTAATATACCCTAAAAAGAATGTAATAAAAACGCTTTCAATAGAGATATATTGGCACTGACAAATAAAACCCCTAATTATGGATATAAATACTTAGAAATACATAGAACTTACCAGACAAATGTAGCTCAGCTTCCCAAGCTAATTTGTATCTTATTGTTGATGACAAATTATTGATTTAGATAAATAGTTATTCTATGATTTTAAAAACAGGCGTTGGAAACAAAAAAACAACAGCATCCACTTTTTCTTTGACAAAATCATAGACAACACAAAACAGCTGTGGAGTGAGTGGAGCGAATTAAATGAAATGAATGAATGAAGGAAGGAATGGATACCAACGAAAGTTCGAAAACTAGTCGAAAACTATTTTATTGGACGCGTTCATAAAATGCGCGTTCGTTTCATATAAACACGGATGCGTTTCAAAACTAATAATTTAACTACCGAGAATTCTCCACAACGTTTAATTTTTCTCCAAACATTTCTCCAAAGATTCTTTCTCTCCAAAATTTCTCCAAGAGCCAAATTTTTACCCAGAATTGCGTGAAAAATACCCAATCTGGCATCGCTGACTGGACACGAAACCCGAGAAGAATGTATGAAAACACGATCAACCAATTCTTGCGGGGGTGAGGGGCGATTACTAATGTCAAATAATGACAGTAGTGCTTGAAGTAATCGATAATTTTTTTATCGATAAGTAAGGAATGAATGAATGAACCTATTGAGTTTAATAAATCATGTGTGTTTTAAAAAAGTAGTAAGTTAATTGTTTATTTCGTGGAAAAATAAATAGCACGATAGGTAAGGAGTGAATGAATGAACCTATTGACATTAATAAATCATGTGTGTTTTAAAGAAATTAGTAAGTTAATTGTTTATTTCGTGGAAAAATAAAAAGCACCTAATAATATGAAAATCTCATTAAAAAAATACCTCAAATTCATAAAAACTATACAATATGGTTTCCAAAGCGTTAGTGTTTGGGTTTTTTTTTGTGAAAAATGGGTAGATACATGCAACCTGATACTAGTACTGTACTGATAAAGCTTAAGATGGAAGCGCGCCTCTCCCGGTATCCTCAATCTCTGAGGAACTAGCTATCTTACCTCTAACTGCCGGAACGGACTTGGATAAGATGGTAGTCGCTAGCCAGGCGGACTTACAATAATATAATTCATTATTTACATTAACTTCTTCAATCACTCGAGCTTTTTTATATAAAACAAAATATGGGTAATTAGTTCATTACAGAACCATTGTATAGGACATACACAATAGCAACCCCTCCATAAGTGTTAAATTTTATAATCGATTGCAATCCCTTTCAAAGGTCAAATAGTTGTGGCGCGATGCTAAGTGATGCGATGTGAATAATATGTACCTTTTAAATGAAAAATTTAAAGGGATTGTGAAAGACTTAAAATTAGACAATAAACCCCCTGTGTGCTTCTCGAGCTGTGATATCTCGTATTCTACATTTTTTTTGGAGCCAAAAATCTAAGTATACTAAAATTTATTGAAAATAATCATCGACATTAGAAGATCGTTGAGACTAAAATATTTTAATTTCAACTCTAGTATCCATTTACATTTAAGAAATATGCATATTCGTCCCCTTAGTGGTAAAACCGATTATCTGCACTTTTTTTTTTTGCGAAATTCGTCCCCTTAGTGGTAAAACCGATTATCTGCACTTTTTTTTTTGGCAAGGTTATATACACCTTAACTATGTGTTAAGGTGTATATTACCTTGCCATCTTGACAATAATTTGAGAATTTATTATAACAAAATTTTGCAAAAAAAAAAAGTGCAGATAATCGGTTTTACCACTTAGGGAACGATTTGTAAGAAAAAATATAAACTTGTTTTCAATTTATTAAAGATCTCAAAATTTACGCCACCGTACGAAATTAGCACAACCTAAACCCAAATTAGAAATAGTAGACTAGCGTTTGGATAGCGTATGGTCCAGCATACGCTATGACAGTTTTAAACAACAAACAGAAGTTATCAACAAAACATCGCATATAAATTACCTATATTTAAGAAAAAGCCAAGGCAGTATCTTTCTAGCAACTACTAGCTGAAATACTAATTGCAAGAATATTTCAACCAATAGTTTATTGTAGTTTTAAGATTATTTTACTTGAATATAATAAAACGATATTTAAATTAAGATAATTAAAGATGAAAAAATAGTATAATATAGCTTACGTACGTACATTATATAATATAAATATAATTAATTTTATTCTTGCTGTGACCTAACAAGGTCTATGTTAGAAACAAATAATAAATGTAACCACCAGTTATGATAAATTTTAACAAGAAGAATATAGGAACAAATGAACTCGGCCACAAGTGAATTTTCAGATAGGACTTGAACCTACGACCTTTGGGAATCCGGCCCACTGCTCTAACCAATGAGCTACCGAGACTTGCGTGACCACTGTCGAAATTCTCCGATACTTTTATACTTTTAATATGCTGTAAGAATATCCTTCCTTGCATTCGAAAGAGAAAAAAAACAAATGTTTAACGATCAATTATGATGCAACAGCTAATAATTTATGATTTATGATTTTTTGCGTTGTCAATGCTATTTTTATACTTATGATAAATGTTAAATGTTAATGTACAACACACTATGATAATGTACAACATAAGTCTAATACTAAAAAACAATACCGTGACTGATTAATAGGCAACGCACAGCCCAAACGGCTAAACCAATTAAACTGAAATTTTGCATACAGGTTCCTTTAACGCTATTGGCGAGCACTAAGGAAGGATGTTTTGATATTACCACGGGAACGGGAACCATGCGGGTGAAAAAAGCACCTTTTTTTAAGTTTAAAGCTATATTTAAAATATAACGAGCTCAAAGTTCGTAGGGTTGCGTCGTATAATTACAGAGTTCCTATAGTTATCTTCTGGCTCCATCATCAGACCTTAGATGTTATCTAAGACCTGAGTCCTCGTCCATGTTATCTCCCTGCGTACCGGTTCCACCCAACTTCTTCTTGTTAGGGGTTCAACTGTAAATCTGAAATTAATTTGAATAGTTCCTACATTAAAATTGGATTCGTTCGTTCATTTACATACATCGATATGTTTATCGATATGTTCAAGCCCTATACGACATAAAAATGACAACTGATTGAATGAGTGATACATATAACCCAACCAAATTACTTATGCAATATCTTTGAAGAATTTACACGTACAATAATTACTTTTTGAAATGGCGTATTACATTTTGTTTACATACCAAATTTTATTTATTTTACGAAAAATTGCTACTCTAATAGATTGAAATTATACTTACGCGTGAAAAGAAAAATGTTTTGATTGTCCGGTATGTTTTTTACAAATTAACTCAGCGTATTTACCCATTTTTGAGATAATGTTCCACTTCGAGATCTCGCGTCATACTGACAACGCCATATTGCTTACTGTGTCTAAAAGGCAGGGTAAGTGACAGAGGGGTAAAGGCGAACGCGGTCCTCGTTACGCGTCCAGTGGTTAATTCGTCCAAGCTCGGCTGGTGTCCGTCTGTCACCAGGCACTGTATCTCATGAACCGTGATAGTTAAGACAGTTGTAATTTTCACAGATGATGTATTTCTGTTGCCGCTATAACAACAAATACAGTATAAAATAAAATAATATTTAAGGGGGCTCCCATACAACAGGCATGATCTCTTTGCCGTTTTTATAGACAATGGTACGGAACCCTTCGTGCGCGAGTCCGACTCGCACTTGGCCGTTTTTTTATATAGGTATTAAACGGGCTTACTCTTGACCTCAATCTGGCCCAAGGTCCCAGATGAGGTCCAAGATGGACCAAGTTCGCCCAGAAGAAGCAGCTGTTTGTTTGTTATTTTATCTTTTCGTCAAACGCTTCGTTTTCATTCACTCGGCATTTTTAGTTCTGATAATAATTTAGATAACTTCCAAAATTGAGCATATCTTATTTAAATTTACATACATACTCTCACGCCATAAATCCCTTGTACGGTTGGCAAATCATCAAAGGTGCTGCCTAACGCACGAAATTAATAACCTATCTGTAGATATGGATATGGCTATCTGAGATAGTTGCGTATTATATTTTTGTTGATATCATACCCAAAATAACGACGGTTGCTAGCAATGAACCCAGTATCCTAAGCAACAATCTCAGATAGGATTGCCCAATCCATATCTACAGATAGGTTATTAATTTCGGGCGAACACTTAAAATTATAACTTTTAAAGAGTTGTTATAACTTTTTAATTTTGTATTTTACAATGCTATTTTTATGTGATAAATCTTAAACTAGAAAAAAGCAACTTGTCCCATCCCGTCAGGGCGACATGAGACATTTTGATTTTTTTCTAGTATATTTTCTTGTTTAAGATTTAATTAAAGAGTTGATTCTTAATTTTCTTATCCGTTTTCTCAGTTAACATTGTAGAATATTTGTCGGTTTATCGCATTACGGGTGGCATTCCTCCCCTCTTGTAATGGTAAAGAACCATTACATTTCCGATAAGATTATATCTGCCCATGTAACATTTGACTTGCAGAATGTCAATAATGCTGATGCGAGAAGATCTGTTATGAATTATGATTCTGTTAATTCTTTGCTAAGCTTATTTTGTTCTTTTATTTTTGAGTAATAATATTTATGGTAAAAGCTATTTGATAATTAAATTACTTTGCAAAAAAATCCTCACCTCAGCGAAGTGTCTTTTGTCTGTATTTTTTTCTTTAATTTTAAGCTCGCTTTCGGTTTTGTCTTTGTATGAAATCAACTTTTGAACGATAGTTTCTTAAAATCCTTATCAATAATCGAAATAAAAAAAAACTAAATTAGGAGGAAAGTACAATGATCCCAACACAACCTAACAACCCAGCTAAAGTATTTTAATATATTTGTATCGGAACTATTTTCTCTTTTAATCGAATTCTCGACTAAACTTCGTTTGTCAGCGGTCTGGACATTTGCTTGGACAGTCGCCAACATAACTTTCAATAAGGCAGATGACTGGATTAGAATTGTCACTTGTCAAAATTGATTTCTTTTTCCACCATAAATCTTTCAGATAGGGTATTTAGATTGTGAGCTTTAACTTAAAAAATGTATTTAGAAATAAGAAATGCATCGATAAAATACAAATTAATACCTCCCTGCATATTCCTAACTGCAAGATTATATCCTACACTGATGATGGTTTTTTCTGGCGATTTTTGGACAGAATCCTTCCGTCACGGTCGGGCAGGACTAAATCGTGCAACCAACTGGCTCCAAAATAACCTTCCTACTCTCAATGACCCAAAAACTCAATATATGACAATGTCCATAAGAAATACTCCTCCAAATCACCTGTAAGACCTAACTTTAGTTATCCCTCCTCACATGCCTGCTCTTGTCCACCACTAATAATACGCGATTCTGTCAAATATCTAGGTATCCAAGTAGATAGTTAACTAACCTTCCTACCTCATTGACCTGCACCCCGACCGCCTAACGGTATAGCTTGTGTTATCGCTATAGCTATCAAACTTCAAACTCTTATATAACTCTTCAACGATAGGGTTTTTTATCTAATTCCTACATATTTCTTTTCATCTATTGGATTAAATATTTCATTTTTAGTATGAAAGTGATACGACAGCGAGAGCCCTTGTAGGGGGTTTGAAAAATCGATAGCTATAGCGATACCACAAGCTATAAGGCGGTCGGGGTGCAGATCGCAAACAGACTGCGAAAACTTATGTTTGTATTTAAATACTTCAGGCACGTAGCTGATCCTAACCTAGTTAAATCTGTCTACAAAGCCCTTTGTGAATCAATACTAATTTACTGCATCACCTCTTGGGGTGGTGCCTCACAATCTGTCTTAATTAAGCTTGAAAGGGCGCAGAGGGCCGTTCTTAAAGTGTGTACAATGAAACCTTTCCTGTTTCCCACCAGAGACCTAAACCAGTTTTGTGAAGTCCTAACTGTCCGTCAACTTTTCATCCTTCACACCATTCTTCGATAGCACAGTGTAATGGATCCCACTCTTCTCTCTGAACGACGAAATCATCTTGTTCGCACTACGCCTTTTTGCAGAACTTCTTTCCCCCACAGATTTTTCCACTTTCTTGGTCCCTATTGGTATAATAAATTGCACCTCAAGTTAAATATCAACCATTTATCAAAAAACATATGTAAAACACTTGTTACCCAATTTACAAAATCAAACATATCAGGAATCGGAAGATCTCATTCGCACCGTTACATGATTTGTTTTCTCTATGCTTAGATATTACCTATATTCACTTTGCTAACTGTTGTTACAGACACAACTCTCAATCTCTTTCTTTTATATTCTTACAGACGCACTAAATACGTACAGTTGCTTATTGTATACCCAAATGCTGTTCCAGGCGTTTATTTGCTGTTGTTTATTTCATTATTTTTCTAGGCACCTGAGTTTTAGTCCTTTTAGTTTTGTTTATCTAAAATAATTAAATTCTATTGCAAATATTTTGGCTAAAAGTAAACACTAATACATTATAATGTTCTTATTCCCCTTCAGGGGGGAGAGTACTGGTGTCCTGGAATACAGGCTTGACGCTAAGTTCAGGCACCAGACTCTCATAATCTTTGTTAACTGATTTATATATTTTATATATATAGTATATTACTTGTATAAATATTGTGGTAGAGTAAATAAAGAATTTATTTATGTATTTAATTGGGTTATTAAAGACGTAACAATAATTATCTATTGATTTTTATCTTCGATAATTATCATGATTTACCTTTTAATGGTTATGATAACATCTACTGGCTTTTTACTGTTACTTGCACAATGGTAGTTATATAAGGAAGCGTTTTTCAGCGTTTACTTAATAATTCAGGCACTCCATCAATGTGAGGAAAACCCTCGACATAATAAAGAAACAATTTCCATTTGTTTTGCTATTGTTTAAGATTAAATAGCAATCTATCAGGTTGTTGTTCAATAAAAAAAGTTATATTTAACTGATCATCAATATAGCAACAAATATACCAGTTGATCAAAAAATAATGAAATTATCGTCGTTATTTGCATCTTTAATATTTTCTGGTGCCAAAACATCACCAACTTAGTATTTTTGGTGCTCAATTTATTAAAATCCTTTTTTGTTTAAACTTTATCTGAGCGAATTATTAAATCATTCATTATCAAACATTTTCTTTCTTCCAGCCAAGAAGCCCGTGCCTGAAGAGGTCACTAAGCAGTCTTTCAGACTCAAAGTATGGCGGCACCTCGAGACAAACGGCTTGGCCATGTTTCCCCGCCCCGTCTACAACCGCATCCCAAACTTCAAGGGGGCTCCAGAGGCCGCCGCTAAGTTGGCAGAACTAGAAGTGTTTAAGAATGCCAACACTGTGAAGGTGAACCCGGATAAACCGCAGGAGCCCGTAAGGTTGGTAACGGTTTAAATCTAGCTATCTTCCTCAAAAAGTTGTTTTTGCATTCCAAACTCCAAGGGCGCTCAAGATACGGCTGCTATGTTGGCAGAACTGGACGTGTTCAAGCAGGGGCGTACATTGGTTTTCTAGCGTGGTAGGCACTGTAGATCTAACTAGTTACTTTGCACTTATCCTATCCTGCTATCTAATATTATAAGTTTGTAAATTTGTGAGGATATTTGGATGGATGGATGTTTGTTACTCTTTCACGTAATAACTACTGAACTGATTATGATGAAACTTTACAGCAATGTAGCTTATAGGTAGGTATATCAGAAAACCACATAGGCTGCAAATTATCCTGATGTTTCCACGGTAACGGCATCCACGCGGCGAGTGAAACCGAGAGCGGCCGCTAGTCATAAATGATAATATTCGAAAAATTTTGTAGGAATATTATAATGCTGAAGCTTTCATACAAACTTTCATCCACTATTTCACCCCCTTAGGGGTAGAATTTCAAAAAAATCCTCTCAGTTCACCTCTACCTCACAAGGAACCTATGTGCCAAATTTGAAGTCTCTAGACCTAGCGGTTTGGGCTGTGCGTTGATGTGTTAGTCAGTCAGTCAGTCAGTTTCTTCTTTTATATATTTAGATGACAACTGAAAATCGGAATTTAAAACCTTTGTCAATCGTGTTTTCGGTGTAAAGAAAATTATGGAAAATAAAAAGTGGCTAAACGTTTCGGGAAAGTGAAATTAGTAATCTAAAAATTCAAATACAAGATAGGTAACCCTTTTACCATTCTAGGGGTTGATTTCTGTAAAATCATTTAATATAGATTTGTTCATTTGTTTTTAAGTTTCAACCATGAGCCTAATAATAATAAAATAAGTCACATTTACTTTGAAATTAAAGGATTTTCCTTACAAAACTCCATCCCCCTTTTCACCTCTTTGGGGATGGAATTTTCAAAAACGCCGAGACAGGTAAATATTTATTTTTAATTCTTAACCTAATTATACTAATTACTGATCCCGCAAATGCGGGATCTCGGAATACCGAGATTTGATGCCCTAATATTTACTAACGTTTGACATTATTTACTAACGTTTGACATTAATTCAATATCGATCTCGATATGATCGCATCAAGAGTAAGGGGGCAGGAGTCTGAGGTTACTGTTCCTATTTTTTCGAAACTAAAAGAAAATGCCTAATTTTGTATGTAAGGTGGCGTCTTTTTTTTCGCGCGACCAACCTTGTTATTTCGGTTCAGAATAACGTAAAATGAAAATCTAACTATTGTTAGTGTCGAAACTCAATCCGAACCGAGCTATTTAGTTAAGAAGTTCAAAAAGAAAATGCACTTATTTAATTAAATATTTATATTTTATCCTATTTTTTCGTTGTGGCCATTTACCGTAAAGCCATAACTAACCAAATGGATAGAAAATACAATCATCATTGCATTCATCCTTTTGTTCTCTACGTTGTGTGCGTTCCTATGGAATAGTTCCTAATGGGAGGTAGGTACGGAATGTGTTTTCTTGACGATGATATAATTAACCGATTTTGTTAAATCAATAAAAAAATAAAACTCTATACATTCAATTTTTTTTTTCTAAAATATGAGTATTTTATTTTTAGACTTTTATTTTTAACGCCTCGCTCTGGACTGAGTTTAGACTAAGATTTTCATTTTACATCATTCGGAATCGAAATGACAAAGTTTGGTTGATGGCCGCGCAAAAGAAAGACGCCAATTTTAGGCATTGTCTTTTATTAGTTACATTACATGCTTTTATAATAATAATAAAACTTTTCTGGCACATTACATCCAAAGGAAAAAAGACTTCTATGCGATAGGCAAATTTTCTTGAAAAAACTACCCACAAATCACGAGATACCTGATTATTATAGGCAAAATGTTATGGCCTATTACACTAATACAATTATAAAAATTATATGTAAGGGTTGCGTCTTTTCTTCTATACCAAACCAAAACTTCATAACACCATCAAATCACGCAGTTTACCCACAAATTCTCAAAGAAAACGTAAGAACAGTTAGTAACTTTCTAATGCTTTGATTCCGAGCCGAATGGCTGAAATAGTAAAACGGATTCAGTAAATATATCATGCTAGAACGGTTGCAGTTATGCAAGCAACCAACAACGACCGATATCTTGAGTAATGCAATGCATTCCGCCTCGATTTTATAACCTCCTTATGTAAAACTTATTTTAAAATGCGTTGGAGGGTTTTGGCCTTTGTTGACCTAATAATGTGGTTTATCCTGTGTGAGAAGTGGGTTTTGTGTTTCTTATTCATACCAATTAAAAGTATTTTTTTACTCGAAAAAGTTATGAAATTGTGTAAGATTTTCTCTTTAAATGATGATGTAAAATGCCAAAAGAAAATAAAACTAATGTTATAAAAAAAGAGAGAAATTGTATATTTTTAAAGCAATGAGTATTTTTTTCATAGTTGCAGCTATTTATTCTTGCTCTTGAAATAATAATAATAATAATAATGCTGCTAGAAGAAAGATCTCGGAGGTTTCTCCTCTTAATCATAATAAAAAGTACTTACTGGATTTTATAAAAGAAAAATATCTAAGGAATATAGTTAAGTTGTATAGCAGTAATTATGCATAGTCAATTCACACTAATTTATGCATTGCAACTTTGCTATATTTAGAAGAATGTACAGGATTCTTGACAGAGCAAAACGCAACTTTTCTTGAGACTAATAATTATTCATTCTTGTAGTAGGTAGGTATTGCATTTGTTAAGATTGGTCTGCTGCAATTAGTACAAAAGCCTGTAACAAAAAATTAAATGAATTAACTGAAAATGAAACGGCCGTGCCGGTGCGACATCTCAGCTGCACTTGAAATATATTTGAAGGCCAAGTTTCTCTGTATCGTAATAATGTTTATTGAAGACACTAGATAACGTGACTCGACCTGCTTCGATCTTACTTTAAATTATTTATATGTAAGTACCTCAGTAATGTGGGTATGTTAAATTTTACACCTTATTCTGAATAGTAAAATGTTCTTACTAAATAAGTAATCTGTTAAAATGGGACACGGGAGTCCCAACCGCTGCAGTTTACTTATTGTAGTATAAAATTCATCTTATAAATAGCAGCATTGAGCAAGTAAATTCTTCAAATGTTCGCGTCAAAAAGTAGCCCGTCTTTCCTTATCTAAGGTCTAATCATTGTCAAAATTCATCAAATTCATTAGTCATTATTTTAGGCATAAGATAAGAAGGTAGTACTTACAGACAAATAGACGGCGTTACTTTCTCATTAATAATATTGTAATTATTGTTTGATTTAGATTTTTTGCATTTTTCAATGCAATTTTCATACTTATGATAAATTTCAAATAGAAACCCTAAGTCTCGGTAGCTTAGTGGTTAGAGCAGTGGGCCGGATTACCATAGGTCGTGGGTTCGGGTCCCATCTGAAAATTCACTTGTGGCCGAGTGGATTATTGTTGTCTGGATATTTTCAAAAATACCCCTCCTCTGATAAGCATTAGTGTTATTGGATTATGTGATATTAATACGTATTATTAGGTATGGATGAATAATTTTTAAACCAATATCATGGATGATATATCACGTTTTGGTCATTTAAAAGTAATGCGTTTAGTCATAAGGACCTAAATGTTAATGAGAGCGATAACCCGCAGTCGCATAGTGATAATAGCATTAAGTAAGCGTGCAATCTATTTGTGTGCATATCTCGTAATGTTTGTTTACGTCGCGTCCGAAACAGGAATAAAAAGAAAGATGTCGGCTTATATCAAACAAGCTTCCTAAAGACTAATTTCCTTCACCTTATTTCTTGTTTATTCATTTTTCAATTTATGACCATACATTATTATTTCAAATATCTTAATCAAATTTAAACCGCCTCTGTGGTCTAGTGTTACAACCACCGGTATCAGACCCAGGGGTCCCGGGTTCGATTCCCAGCGGGGACATATTGTATTCGGTTTGGTTAGTGGTAGGACTTAATGTAAGTCCGCCTGGCTAGCTACCACCATCTTATCAAAGTCTGACGCCATAACAACAATTTTTTTCAGCATTGTTGTGTTCCGGCAGTTAAAGATAAGATAGCTAGTTCTTCAGTGATTGGGGATTCCGGGAGAGTCTTGCTTCCATCTTCAGCCTTATCAATACTTAACATCAGGTATGATGAAGGCTAAAACTCTCCCCGTAGTTCGCAAAAAAATATTTTTAAAATACACAAGCAAACTGACAATGTTTCTGTGGTGGTTTTATTGCTGAAATTATAAGTATTGATAAGGATCAATACTTAAGGAAGTGTGGCCCAATTTTTTTAAAATATGTTGTGTATGGAAATCAACATGATTTTTCTTCTGTCGCTGTTATACTGTTAATAGAGAGAGATTTTTTTCACCAGTCTATTACTGATGGCACAGAAGTTCTATTTTTAAATCGCTCGTGCGACTTAAGTCACGCCTCGCACGCTTGTTTCGCTCGCCTGCAACGAGTGGGGGGTCCCGTTGCGGTCGAGCGATTCAAAAATATATACCATTCAAAAGCTAGACTGTTCAACATTTCGACGGTGTTTTTAGATTTTTGTGAAACGATTGGTATTACTTTTATGCAGTCTGGAAAAAAAAATTGGTCTGTTTTGTATGAACTTTTGAAGTAGTTGAAAAACACACGCAAAAACGCGTGATACAACATGTGCGTGTGTCTAGAGGGTACAAGTAAACGGCCGGGATCCAGTTTCTTTGCTTTTGATATTCATTGCGGTTTTGTATCTTTAAAGAATAATCTTTAAAAATAAATATTTACTTAGATCCTCAACAACTCATTAACTATCAAGTTCCCAGATTTGGCCCCATACAAGAAAATGATAGGAACGATGAGGAGAATACGTGGTTTTCGTTTTCGTTATGGGTCTCTTAACACCCTGTATAACCTATTTTTTTTTCAGGGTGATCTGCTTAGAGCAACAGAAGACGCTCTACGTGCCAGTGCCTCGTCTGCAGAATGGGTTCCTCAACCGCTTGGAGCTGCCTGAAGGAGAGACAGGCCCGGCTGCTATCAGGAAAGCTGTCTCCCGCAACGGAATGGAGACTTATGGGAAACCTATTGGTAAGTCACTTGTATATGACTCTTACTTGCGATAGTTTAATGAAAATGAAGTTCTTTAGACTTCTAAAGTTGCTTTACTTCAGCTAACTTACGTAAAGAAAACTTGGTCTACCTTTGGATGGATATGGAGAATGGGCCATGAATGACCCACCTCGCGGGTCTATAGCGGATTGGTAAGTTTGATATATGGCATTAACTGACAAAAAGTTACGTACTTGAGGATCAATGCACTACGAATATACACAATACGAATGCACAAAGTTTTGTTTACTAACATTCTTTCCGCAGTTATCTCGAATAATCGCTAAGCTCTACAGCGGGGTACTTTGTAGCAAAGATTTTTTAAATAACTTTTTACAAATCTAGTAATAATAGAACTGTAAAACGTAACAATGTGCCTACATCATAATCGTATTTTCAGGTATCGAAGACACAGTTTCCCTGGATCTGGTTGTAATGGGGTCAGTCGCCGTCTCCAAAGAGGGATACCGCATCGGCAAAGGAAGAGGTATGTCAAATAACACTATCAGCTGGTTGCACCAAAACTCATTTACCGAATTCGTAAAAAGTATAACGTAATTTGCTTGTCAAAGCTGTCAAATTCTATACATTTTTAACAGCTTTGCCAAGCTAATCACGATATTCTTTATACGAAATCGTAAAATGAATTTTGGTGCAACCGGCCTTATATGTTCACCGAAAAGAGCTAGTGAACAGAATTCGCTCGTGTTTGCCTAAGATAAGACGCAGAGGCAAATCCAATGAGGGATTTTCTTTTTTTCTTAAATTTATTTCTGATAGCTTCATATAATGGCGTTGTACGATGGAAGCAAATGCAAGGGAACGGAACGAACTTCAAATTGGGAACTATTGAGATCTTAAAATGAAATATACGCATACACATTACTTTTAATAATGATTATCTATCTCTAAAAGGAAAAAATTAAAAAGAAATTCAAACATAAAAACTTATATTTCGTGTAATGGAACGTAAGTAAGCCGTGATGACAGATGCGTGTAAGCGAGGCAGTTTTATTTGTAAGAAAAAGAATAAAAATAAATGTCAAACGGCCGAATCGTTCCTTTGCCAAATTTTTTAAAGTATAATAATCTTATTTAAAACAATAACTTATTAGAGTTTGGCTCTTTAAATATAAATTAAGGTTATTGATGCGTTAGAAAATGTCTTATGTGGAGGAATTAAGATACTTGTAATAAAAGTATCATTTGTGTAGTTCAAGTATCAAAGTACCCTACAGTGTCATCTATCGAGTTTCTGAGAACTTTTTTTTTTAAGAAAATCCCTCTTTTTTAGCGAGTGAATTGCGTATGCGCCTTATCTTCAGCCAAATACGAGCTTGTTTTGGTAAACAGGCTAAATAGTTTTTGCACACTTTTATATTCTTATCATTTAACCCTGTATTGTTTTAGGCTATGGCGATTTGGAGTTTGGTCTAATGATGCACATGAAAGCGATCAAACCCAGCACACTGGTTGCTACCACCGTTCACGATTGTCAGGTAAATTAGATTTTTCCAAAGAGAGTCTTTTTAGTGGTTGCTTTTTTGAAGATATAATCTAGAAATCAAATCTACTACTCGAAACAGGAATCGCCACCTTAAACCTTTCGCTCTTTCCCATATGAGCTACTGACGTTAGGAAACTCGTGGTGATTTTCTCGTGCGCAGTTTAATTATTCTATGGACTTAATTTTAATTATTCTATGATCCACCGGTATCAGACCCAGGGGTCTCGGGTTCGATTCCCAGCAGGGGTACATATTGTATTCGGTTTGGTTGGTGGTAGGAATTGTTGAATGACCGCCTGGATAGCTACCACCATCTTATCTTAGTCTGATGCCATAACAACAATGTTTTCAGCATTGTTGTGTTCCGGCAGTTAGAAATAAGATAGCCAGTACCTCAGTGGTTGAGGATGCCGGGAGAGGCTCGCTTCCATCTTTAGCCTTATCAATACTTAACATCAGGTAAGATGTATGCTAAGAGTCTCCCCGTTGATCATAAAAAAAAAATGTGGAATACCCTACCCTCGACATTCGAAAGTGGCAATTTAGTAAAGCTGTATTAAATTATATCTTTTTAATTTTGCATTTTACAATGCTATTTTTATGTGATAAATATTAAACAAGAAAATATACTAGAAAAAAGCAACTAGTCTCATGTCGCCTAGACGCCATCCCATCCCGTCAGGGTGACATGAGACTAGTTGCTTTTTTCTAGTAAATTTTCATGTTTAATATTATTCTGTATTAAATTGTTTATTTTAGAATATTATCTCTTTTTGTAGGTGTTCGAAACGCTGCCGGCCGAGTTATTCGGACCCCATGATGTACCCATCGATATCATTATCACGCCAACACAGGTATGAAAATATATATGCGAGTTTGTCAACTGCTATGCAACTATTTATTTGTTCTTCTGTTCCTCTTTTTAACCGCCTCTGTAGTCTAGTGGTAACACTACCTATATCAAACCCAGAGATCCCGGGTTCGATTCCCAGTACATATTGTAACCGGTGTGGTTGGTGGTCGGACTTGTTGTTAATTTGCCTGGCTAGGTACCACCCTCTTATTAGTCGCCATAATAACAATGTTTTGAGCATTGTTTTTAGTCTTCCGGCAGTTCAGAAAAGAATAGAATAGAAAATCTTTTATTATTGAACACAGAAATTAAAAATAAAGCAAAAAAAGGTAATTTTAAACTGTAAGAGATAAGACAGCCAGTTCCTCAGTGGTCGAGGTTTCCGGGAGAGGCTCGCTTCCACCTTCAGCCTTATCATCATTTAACAGCACATATGATGATAGCTTAAGCGCCTTCCCGTTGTTCATTGAAAAAAACTTTTAAAAGCACTGGAAGTATGACTAAAATTGAGCTGAACAAGACCGGTGTATAGTTCCAAATAATTGAAAATGTCTAAATTCAATGCAGGTGATAGAAACCCAGCGTATGAGCCAGCGTCCTGCGGGCATTCTGTGGCACTTGCTGTCCTCTCGCCGAGTGCAACTGATGCCCATACTCGGACAGCTGCGGGAGATCGAGATGCTGTAAGATCTTTTGTCATTATATCATTTGGTGTTGCTACAAAACGTATTAAGTAAGGCTTGGTTTAGAGGAGATGCAATCTTTTTATTCCTGCTAGTTGTTCCCGTTACCGTAGTAATATAGAATAGAACAGAATAGAAAAATTGTTTATTCAGCAAAAAAAAATCAGAACATGCATACAAGAAACATCAAAATATTTTACGGCCTCATCTCAGCTAATGCCACAGCTCAGGCTGCGGCACTGGTTTTTCGATGCAGCCGTTCGGGATCCATTACTTTTGACTTTACACTTTTTTTTTAATGTTAGAAAAAATCGGTAGAAAAAGCGGTTTTACCCGCGTGGTACCCGTTCCCGTGGGAATATCGGGATAAAATATAGCCTATGTCACTCGGGAGAAATCTACCTTTCTAATGGTTTAAGATTTTTCTAAATCGGTCCAGTAGTTCCTGAGATTAGCGCGTTCAAACAAACAAACTCTTCAGCTTTATAATATTCCTATATAGATTATTCCTATAAAAATTCTCATAAAACAAATAAAGATATATTATGTTTCTTCGTAACAGTGCGGGCAGACCGTGCACTTTGCAAGAAGTGGACACTGATGTAGAAGAACGCGCCGCCCAAAGGCCGAGAAGGATGCGGCGCCGCACTCGCTCACACAAGAGCCAGAGTGAGGGAGAGGTCAGTATATCTTTCTATTTTATCGTATTTTTGACCTATGCCCACATCAGGGTTGTCAAACGACAAAAAAAATTACTTGCGATGAAAATATTTCGCAAAAGTTTAGTTTTATCTCTTTATATGATTTATTACTAGCGGCCCGCGATTTCACCCGCGCGGGTTTCGTTCCCGTGGGAATATCGGGATAAAATTAGCTTATGTGTTATTCCACTACTTGGAGTCCTTACAAACCAAATTTCATTCAAATCCGTTCAGTAGTTTTTGTGTGAAACAGTAACAAACAAAACAACTGATATTCTTTCACATTTATAATATTAGTAGGATATAAGTGCAGATTATCTCCCATGCTAGGAGCGAAATAAAAGACATTGCTGCAGCTTTCCAATGCAGATAGTAAACGCCTATCAAGGTGATACTTGATATTGATAGTATCAACCTACAGGACATATTAGTTGATACTGGATATTGATAGTATCAACCTGCAGGACATATTCGATAACTATTGTAGGCGATGAGTTCCAACTGTCACTATTTAACGAAAATCTTAGACCCAAGCCGTGAGATGAACCTATAGAAGTGATGTTTATATATTTCTTATGCCGACTCCACAAGGGATTATGTGCCGTGATTTGCTGAAATAACCATCTGTTGCTTCTCGAATCTTTAAGTTAATTCACTAAAGATATATCGGGCCACATTACTTACTCGGTTATCTATAACTAAACATTGGCAACTCTATAGTCTGTTTTTTTACCAAACGAGTACCGAAAATATTGACTGCGTTGCTATTGGTCCACGTAATCAAGATAAAGTTCGTTCCACCAACCACGTCCAACCACCAACAAGAACAAAGGCGTTGGCCCCACCCCTAACAATGACCCATCTCACTCTGTCAATATCGGAAATATGCGAGAGACACACTCAGCAGTTCTCGTTTGTTACTGACTTTAATAATTTCATGCTATCATTTTTACGACAGCCAAAATCACTCACATCGTAATTTATAGCTATTACTTATTTATTAGGGCAACACCACCGAAGGCGAAGACGGCAAGTCCACTGGCAAGCCTCGTCGTTCAACCCGTCGCAGGAATAGTCAGAAATCTACCGGCAAAGAGGGCAAGGAGGGAGAACAGAGACCGCGCCGTACTAAGAGACAGAGGCCGGTGATCGAGTTCTCAGTCAAGGTAAAGAAACTGCTATTTACTGTCTTTACTATTCTCAAGGTAAATAAACTGTTATTTCTGTAGTTTATACTGGCGAAATATGTTAGACATGTACCGGAAAAAAGGGCAAGGACAGAGACCGCGCCGAACTAAGAGACAGAGGCCGGTGATCGGGTTCTCAGTCAAGGTAAAGAAACTGCTATTTACTGTCTTTACTATTCTCAAGGTAAATAAACTGTTATTTCTGTAGTTTATACTGGCGAAATATGTTAGACGTGTAAACGACTTAGAAAACGTAAAGAAAAAAAGTTTTTCTGGCCTTTGCCCTTGATAAGGTCAATTTAGTACAGATACCGCGCCGAACTAAGAGACAGAGGCCGGTGATCGGGTTCTCAGTCAAGGTAAAGAAACTGCAGTTTACTGTCTTTACTATTCTCAGGGTAAATAAACTGTTATTTCTGTAGTTTATACTGGCGAAATATGTTAGACGTGTAAACGACATAGAAAACGTTGAGAAAAAAGTTTTTCTGGCCTTTGCCCTTGATAAGGTCAATTAAAAAAAAAATATTTTTCCAGCCGTCTATATTTTTTTGTGATTTTTGAAGCTATTAGTGAAGGCTGTAGGTGTTATACTCATGGCGCTGGAGGCAACATTAGAATAGATATAACGGGCCTTATATATAGAGATACTAGCTGTGCCCCGGGGCTTCGCTCCCGTGGAATTTCGGGATAAAAAATAGATAGTAGCCGATTCGCAGACCTACTCAATACGCTCACAAAATTTCATAAGAATCGGTCAAGCCGTTTCGGAGGAGTATGGGAACGAAAACTGTGACACGAGAATTTTATATATTAGATAGATGATAGAACATTAACAGGTATTTCATTTGAATAATAAATAATTTCTTTAACCTTAGTACTTTCCGAAAAAACGTTTCCCAAAAAAACACTACTGATCCAACCGGTTCCCCGATTGTACTAAGACTCCGCTGTCCATCCGTCCTTCCGTCTGTCTGTCCGGCTGTCACCATGCTGTATCTCATGAACCGTGACAGTTAGTCAGTTGAAATGTTCACAGATAATCTAATGTTACACACATAAAAATAAATATTTAAGGGGGCTCCCATGCAAGAAACGTGATTTTTTTTCCCGTTTTTTAAAAAACATAATGGTAAGGAACCCTTCGTGCGCGCACTTAGCCGGTTTCTCTATTCTTATTCTTAACCCTAATATTATTTGTTATAGATATCTAATATCAGCCCGAATACTCGAGTCCGCGACTTGAAGCAAGCGCTGTCTGAGCGCGGCGTCAAACCGCAGATCATGATATGGAAGGGATTCCGTGGATTCTGCTACTTACATTTCTTCAAGTCGGGACCACAAAAGGTATCGTATTTTACAGTATGATATTATAGTAGTTATGGAAGCTCTTGAAGTCCATGATAACTTCAGAAATTACGACTAACTTGGACTTTAGCTTAGTGTTATTATTATTCTCTATTGCATTCTTAAAAACATTTACATATACATGAGTTGAGTAACATGTATAAAGGGGGACTTATTTCTTAAAGATATCTTTTCCAGCCAACTGGAGACGTGTAGGATATACTTAATACACTCATTTGCAAAAAAAACGGGCGGTTTTGATTTTCATTCATCTTTAAAAAGATACAATACCAAAAAGGTTTCAATCGTTTGTACACGTTACTGGCCGGTTTTAAAAATGCTGTGGTATTTAAAAAAGTACGTTCTAAATTCAAATTTTCATTTGATGCTCATTTTTACGGAAAACCCCATTTTATCCTACATTTTTGGCGCGAAGTTCCAGAAGTTAACATCGACTTTCATAACTTTTATTAAATTTTTATCGATTAATTTCATATCCTTGACTGTCAAAGCTTTATTTATTGCTGTTTGGCTGTATCAAAAATGGTAGATAAAGTGGTTATCACGCTGCTTGAAGAGGGTTGCAGCCAATGTTTCGTGGCTAGGAGGCTAAATGTTAGTCGCTCGACAGTCCAAAGGACCTGGCAGCGATATCAGGAGACTGGTTCCGTCGAGAGAAGGCCTGGTTCTGGAAGAAAACCATGTACCCAACCACGGGATGATCGTTTTCTTGTGAGTCGCGCATTGAGAAATCGCAAATCTTCGTATGTGGATCTTAAGAACAACCTCCAAGAAGTAAGAAATGTGCATATTAGTCTATGGACGGTCAGGAGGCGGCTTCTCGCTGCAAATATACGCAGTCACCGCCCGGCCCGCGGCCCCAAATTACTCCGTGAGCACAGAGTTCACAGGCTTAGGTTCACTAGAAATTGTGAATCATGGACTCAAGAAGATTGGAATAGGGTTTTGTTCTCTGATGAAGCCAGGATATCTCTGTTCGGTGAAGATCGACGTCGGCGAGTGCTAAGAAGACAAGGAGAACGCTTTGCAGAAGCATGTTTCGAAGAAATCACACCTTATGGTGGGGGCTCTGTTATGTTTTGGGCAGGAATAAATTCAATGGATCGTACAGAGTTAGTCTTCATTGAAAACGGCTCACTGACTGGGCATCGATACATAACGGAAGTTCTAATTCCTCATGCACAACCCGCATTGGCCGCTCTAGGTGAAGACTCGATTTTTATGGACGACAATGCTCGCGCCCACCGATCCCGCGATGTTAATGCGTATGTGCAAGAGGTCGGCATTCGTCGTTTGGATTGGCCAGCTCGAAGTCCCGACCTCAATCCCATAGAGCATGTCTGGGACGTTCTGAAACGGCGTGTGAGATCAGTACACCCGGCTCCGCAGACCATCAGAGAGCTGAAGAATGTGATTACTGCGGAGTGGGAACGTATTCCGCAAGCAAGTATCCGGGATATACTCGCTAGCATGCCCAGACGAATTTAATCTGTGATTTTAGCTAGAGGGGGTCACACTTGATACTAAACATTTATCTGCTTTTACTTTATTAAAGAAAAACAAACAAAAAAACTTTTTTTTACTTCATTAGTATATGCACTACTAGCGAACATACACTACTAGCGAGGTTTAGCATTATTTCCCATAAATTGTATCTAAATTTTATGAAATACTGATGAAAACGATTATTTTCTTATTAATTTACCAAATTGTGAGGATAAAACTACCTATAATTATCAAACAAAGCAATATTAACATTTGAAATGGTTCATTGCTTAGGTGCCCGTTTTTTTTGCAAATGAGTTTATTTTAAAACATGATTAGGTACGGAAAGCTTCATTACAAAGTCTAGGTTTCCGATTCTGCATCTAAACTAAGCGAAATTCGTTTTCATACTTTGACTTGGCAACTTCTTAAACAACGCCATCTCGCAGAATAAGATGACCATTTTGTTTCTTGGTTCTGTGTAGGTTTCAAGTTTTATTAACGAAATCGTTCACCTCATCGTTGCCAGAGTTTTTACGAAACTATGTATTCACTAGAGTTTTTGTAGTTTTTGTTTACACCAAATAACTATAACTGATTGATAGTTGACAAAGCTGTAAATTACAATACATTTTCCCACCTTTATAGTTATAGTTATCGTTAAATTTAGATCGTGCATTCCAACTTATGGGTTAACGATCGGTTAATCACTTGGGTGAAAACGGTTCAGACAAAATCTAACATTTACCTCCTGGGGTGAAGGCGACAGCGCTCCCTCTATCGTTAGCATGAATAGTGTTCTCGCAGCTCTCGCACAAATGTACATCGTTCTGTCTCTTTAAATTTCAAACAAACTACTTAAATCTAATGAGATGATATTTAAATTACGTTTAGTATTAATCATTTTTTATGTCGGAAACATTTATTCATGTGTGTTATTATTGTGTGTTATTGCCGAGCGCAACACACAATTTTTCACCTCACAACAGCGAGGAACATTTTATGGTTGTTTCCGCGGTCAACTTCCAGTAAAATTATTTAAACATAAAGTTTAATCTATGTAAATATACCTTATTCTCGTTGTTTTAAAAAGGTAGTATTGTAGTTAATTCAAAGTAATTTAAAGTAGGAATGTATATTTACTTATTAACAAGAATAAAAACGATTCCGTAAATGTTGATACTGACATGAGGTACAAGACAAACACAATTTAAAAATAAACATTTATGTCACAGTCCGAAATCCAATTATAAGTTGTGAAGTCTCACCCAGCCTCCGTGGTCTAGTGGTACAACCACCGGTATCAGACCCAGGGGTCCCGGGTTCGATTCCCAGCGGGGGTACATATTGTATTCGGTTTGGTTGGTGGTAGGACTTGTCGTAAGTCCGCCTGGCTAGCTACCACCATCTTATCTAAGTCTGACGCCATAACAACAATGTTTTCAGCATTGTTGTGTTCCGGCAGTTAAAGATAAGATAGCCAGTTCCTCAGTGATTGGGAATTCCGGGAGAGGCTCGCTTCCATCTTCAGCCTTATCAATACTTAACATCAGGTATGATGAAGGCTAAGAGTCTCCCCGTACTTCATAAAAAAAAGCCTAATATAAAATTCTTATAACAAATAGTTTAATCTTATTGTTATTGTTTTTATGATTCAATGAACTAAAATTGATAAATAATTTAAAGCTATTTAAAATAAGAATCTAATATAACAGTAAAGTCAAAAGTGCGATTTGGAACGCATTAAGACATATTTTTAGGTATTAAATTATTATTAAAAAAAGTACTTTGCCGCGCTAGGCCGCAAAAAGCGATTTTCTACGCCTAAACTGATTGACAAAACCTCCTTTTCAGAGCGTGTTAGGTGAAAAGATTTATGTCACGTTCCGAAATCCAATCATAGGTTGTGAAATCTCACCCAGCCTAATATAAAATTCTTATAACAGATAGTTTAATCTCATTGTTATTGTTTTTATGATTCAATTAACTAAAATAATATAATAAAACCAAAACGGATTATTATAATTAATTCAAAGCTATTTAATAAAATAAGAATAAAATGTAACAAAAAAGTCAATAGTGCGATTCGGAACGCATAATGACATATTTAGGTATAAATAAAAAAAGTACTTTACCGCGCTAGGCCGCAAAAAGCGAGTTTCTACGCAGAAATTGAATGAAAAATCCTCCATTTCCGAGCGTGAGAGGTGAAAAAAACCTTTTTAAGCATATCTTAAGTTTCTTCGCGCACTCACAATAAAACAACTTTTGCCGAGTATTTAGTGCGATTTATTTACCCGAATTATATATTTGGTACTATAGTTTTTTGGTTTATTTGCGGTTTTTGGTTTTCCAAAGTTTCGGCACCTTTTCAGTTGCCGCGGTCACGGGTTGACTAGCTACTTATAAGTCTACCTTCACAAAGATGATTTATTATTGCGTTCGGATACGGTTAGATAATTACTAATAATTTTACTATGGCATTAATTATTGAGTTCCATATTTTGATTCGTTGGCTATTTAAATTATTTATTATTAACAAAAGAAAGATAAACTAATGATTCTACTGGCATTTCACAAAGTGGGAGGACTTTCGAGGAAAGATACTGCCAAGAAAACTCTGAAAGCGGGCCAACCTCCATCTTTATGTACAAAAAAAGCTAGCAGTATCTTTAGGTCTTACAGTGTGTGATTTAGGTTGAGACTTTAATTAACCGAAAAGCTATAGTACCAAATATACATTTCGGATAAATAAACCGCACTAAATACTCCGCAAATGTTGCCTTTTTACCCAGCAGCAAGTTATTGTTGATCAAAATATTTATTTCTCTTATTTATTTGTCATCTTAGGGCGAAGGCGACAGCGCTCCCTCTACCGTGAGCATGGACAGTGTTCTCGCAGCTCTCGCACAAATGTCTCTGGGCGGTAGCGGAGCCGCCGAAGATAACGCCGAGGAGAAGCCGCGGCTGCTCTGTGTGGAGCCCGCGCCCCCGAGAGTGCCGAAGGACAACGCGACCAACGCAACCGAGCCAGCGCAACCCGCGGTATGGCACTAGTTTATAAGAAAATGTGATTAATATGACACAAACTTTTCCACACAAAAAGTATATTTTTAAGCACAAACTCGTGTCAACTGGTAACTAGACGTTCCGCTAAGCTCAGCACAAACTTGGTCTTAAGACCGACTCTATGATATTATTATTACTAGATAACACTGATAACAAGCTGTGGCTATTACAGCAACGAGATTGAGTTGAAACCCGCGGTATGACACCAGCTATAGATGATATATTAAAAGCGTCCTAGCAGCACAAATGTCTTTAGTCAGCCGAGCCAGCGCAACCCGCGGTATAGCACTAGCTATAGATAATATATTGGACTGTGTCCTAGCAACTCTCGCACAAATGTCTCTAACCAGCCGTACCAGCGCAACCCGCGGTATGACACTAGTTTATAACATAATATATAGCGAAAAAAAACACGGGCGCCAAATTGTTAGCTTTCCAGTGCAGATAATAAAAGCCGCAATGGGCAAGCCGTATTGGAAGTTAACTATGAAGACAAGTTGTGGCTGCTACAACGATGAGAACGTGGTGTAAACCGCGGTATGACACTAGCTATAGAAGTAGTCGACCAACACAAACTTTTGCTGAGAATAATTATCACTATAAAAGTTTAAACCAATAGTACAAACTTTCACGTCAACTGGAAACTAAACGTTCCGTTTTGCAAAAACAAGCACAAGTTGGTGTTGTAAGGGCCGACTTTATGATATTATTATTACTACATTACACTGAGGACTAGTTGTGGCTAATATATCAATTGAAAATTGAAACGGGTATTAAACGCGTGAAAACGTGTCGAGATCTGTAGGCTTATTATGAGTGTGGCAAACTCGACGTTACAGTAACGTTAATGTAAAATGTAGCTCTGTCTCTTTCATATTTAGGGACGGTTTTACCGACATGAGCAGTGTATCCGATAGTCTACGCTCACGAGTCCTGTAAATGTCATGTTAAGCAAACTCGTAATAGGGGTATAGAGTGAAGTCTGATGGGTCCGTATCACATTGTGTTTACCGCAAACCAACGCACACAGATAGATACCTACACGCAACGTTGCATCACCACCCTCGTCATTTGCAATACGTGATCACTTCTTTAAAAAACCGAGCCTACGAACTCTGTGACCCTGAACAAAAAAGGAGTTGGCCCATGTTCAGGAAGTACTGAAGAGAAACGGATATCAAGTGCTCGGACGACACAAACAGCCAAAAAGGAAGCATAAGAGCTAGCGCAGACGACGGATAACGGAGGACTTTTTGTCCGCGACACGTCTTTATTGTTAACCAAATAAGATTCAACTTAGACCGCGTATATCCGCGAAAAGTACGCGATAGTCCTCATTATTTATTCAACTTTAAGTTCTTAGTAATAAGGTCGTGTCGCGGACAAAAAGTCCTTCAATGTCCGTCGTCTGCGCAGGCCATAAGCATCCTATGCCTTATATTAAAGGAGTAACGTAATCGAACACGTATTGCGTCTTTACTCTATACCGACGATATATACTCCTGGCTAAAAGGTCAATAGCATAGTGGGCACACCGAAGGATGTCTTTACCATTACAAACACCTGGTGTGTACAAGATAGACTGCAGTTGTGGTAGCTGTTATATTGGTCAGACTAAACGTGCTATCACTGAGAGGGTCCGCGAACACATCACAGCTGTTAAAAACCGCCAAACTACTAACGGTCGGTTTCAATAACCTATCCTCAGTAAGAGATAGGCTTACTAAAGCTTTGTTGCCTAGATATTTTTGTTAATCAGCCCAAAATAACCTAAAATAACAGTGGTTGCTAAGTAACGTAACCAAGATAGGCCTATCTCTTGTTAGGGATATATTATTGAAACCGGCCGTTAATCAGCGATTGCAGAACATTTACTAGAGAGTGGCACAAATCACTGGATAGAATTTCACCGCACTCGGGTTCTTTCCACGGATCGCCATTTTTATTCACGGGTGGTTCGTGAAGCAATTGAAATTAAAAAAAACATCCAAACAATTTCAATCGTGAGGACGGTTTTAAATTGTCTACAACTTGGAATCCAGTGATAAAAAATCGCTTTTGATGTGTGGTTATCTAAGAATCAGAATACGGCTGCGGTACAGAATAGGGACACTATTAGTGTTGTGTGTGACGGTACGTGGAGAAAAAACTGGACGGTGGATGAAGACCACCTCGGACGACGGCGAGACGTAGCACCGCATCTCCAGTCAGCCCGTGACCACGGCCGAGGTAACTTGGCCGAAAAGTCGGGAAAATTAGGTAGGTGAAATACCTATCACGTTTCTACGTGTTTAATACCCATTTCAATTTTCAATATTAATAATGCAACGCGAAAGATTAAAAGTGAATATAGTTGTGGCTACTACACCAACAAGATCGAGATGTCCCGCGGTATGGCACTAGCTTTAGATGATATATTGTGGTGTTTCTACAGTATGATAACGCCGACGAGAAGCTGCGGATGTCCTGTGGATACTGTGTGCCCAAGCCCCAGCCCCCGAGAGTGCCGAAGGACAACGCGACCAACGCAACCGAGCCAGAGCAACCCACGGTATGGCACTAGTTTATTAGAATATCCGAAAAAAAATATTATGGAGAGAATTAGACGGAAAAAATGTAAACAAACAGCTGTAATTTTTTATTTCTTAAATTAATGAATTGATACCATGTACAAAAACAAATCGATAAAAACAACTTCATTAATATTTGGTTTCAAAAATAAAACGTGAACGTTTAATATTCGTCATTAATTTAGAGGAAACATAATAAACAATCTATTTTTACATGACACTTAGATTAAAAAAAAAAACATTTTTCTTAATGTACTGTCAATACTGTGGCAAATTATCGTAGGTCAGGACAGGAACCTTTTATTTTTTTATTGTGGTTGGATTTTATTTGTAATGCGAAATGCATGAAATGTCGTTATTGTATTTGTTGTTTTTTTATTTTGGTTGTTGTTTGTTTAGTTATTTTGAATGGAGCCTACTCCAGGATCATCTAAAGACTTTGTGTCGCCAAAGTAATATTATCACTATTATTATAAATGCGAAAGATTGTGAGGATGTTTGTTTGCTTGTTGCTCGTTCACGCTTTATTAATCGGAATAACACATATTTTTTATGTGAGCCAATATCTAACGCAAAATTAATGTATTGATGGTAATTGTTAATGGGAAATCGTTAGTTCAGTACCTGGAAGGTATCCCAAATAGCGTGACTAGCGTATAATACCGTGTTCTTTATGCTCTTGTTGCACAGTGTTTTTTTTTGACCAAAAATCGGACATGCTTGTTTTATCCGTTCGTTTTAAAGATTAACTGGATACAAAAGCCTGACTAAAACTCCCATTAAGATTACTTGCATAGTTTTTGAACTATCATAATGTAAAGTTACAGTTCCGGAAAAAGGCAAAAATACAAAAAAAAAGAAAATTCTTTATTCTTTAGTGGAAAGATGGTGGTGTGTTATTATGTTGTGAAGCCAATTAAGAAGCATTTTAGGAACCCATTTTAAAATATATTAAGTGTTAAGATGACCGAGCAAATCGATGTTAAGTGTTTAGCAACTTTATATTTTTCTGACTTTGTTCTGGTAAAGTAGAATTTGTAAATAGCTTTAGTATAAAGCTACTTATAAGTACTATTATCAGTAAAAAAACCAAATAAAAAAAAAACGAAGTTCCTCGGAACTTCGGAGATTTTGCACCCGGAATTTTCCGGAATTCATCATAAAAATATTTTTTCCTTAAATATATACTACGTCTCGTAATTATCTGTTTCATGGGAAAGGATGCTGGTATAAACGTTTTCAAAACAGTCATCACCCAGTTCTCCATCATCATCATCACTCTCGTCATCATTGCATTGGGATTTCAAAAGGCTTTAACAAATTTATTACCTCAGGTGGAAGAGGTACTTTTTTTGGTAACTTTTTCGTGCAATGAGACTGGAGAGTGACACGATGGGGTCTGATGATTCTAGCGCCCTATGAAAGAGATCGGTCATTGTATGAATGCGTGTGTCTTTTCTGGTGTGATGTTCACCAGAACAAAGTCGGGAAAAAATAAAGTTGCTAAATACTTAACATCGATTTGCTCGGCCATCTTTACACTTAGAGATTTTAAAATGGGTTCCTAAAATGCTTCTTAATTGGCTTCACAACATCATAACACACCACCATCTTTTATTATTTTTTAAAAATTATTTTTTTTGTATTTTGCGCCTTTTACCGGAACTCTAACTTTAAATTAAGATAGTTCAAAAACTATGCAAGTAATCTTAATGGGAGTTTTACGGTCAGTTTCAATATCTTATTTACAGTAAGAGATAGGCTTACTAGAGCTTTGTTGCCTAGATATTTTTGTTATTCAGCCCAAAATAACCCGAAATAACAGAGGTTGCTAAGTAACGTAACTAAGATAGGCCTATCTCTTGTTAGGGATAAATTATTAACCGGCCGTTAGTCAGGCTTTTGTATCCAGTTAATCTTTAAAATGAACGGATAAAACAAGCATGTCCGATTTTTGGGCAAAAATAAAACACTGTGTTGGTGTGATTAGATTGTCAAAGGACAACACAGGCGGTTGACAGATGACAAGAGGTTATGACATTTCTGAAGAGTCGCAGTCGCAGCACGAACGCATCCATGAAGTAACTTTGATAAAGGAGTAGCGAGTGGAACGACATTCACGTCAAAAAGGGGATTATTGCGTTTAATATCGATTATTAGCATCGAATAAGATAAGATAATAAGAATAACGGATAGGCTAAAATTTATCGCGATATTTCCATGGGAACGGGCCATCATCATCAGCCTGTGGACATCCACTGCTGGACATAGGCCTCTCCTAGCTCACGCCTATTGCGGCGTTAATAGGAGGCTACTAGCCTACTGCTACCATGCTGGCCAGACGGGTTGGTAGAGGGTTTGTTTCAAGTTTTCCTTCTCTCGCACAGGTGTTCAATGCGTCGAGCCTCTTCGTCGACTCTTATTACGATATCCCAGGCATGTAAGGGAGTGGTGACACTTGTATTCTTAGGCCGTCACCACACGGCAGGGAACGGGCACCATGCGGGTAAAACCGCGAGCGGCCGCTAGTTTTATAATATTCCGTTTTTTCGATTCCACTTAATTTACTGTGATTTTCCCTAAAATGGCCTTTCAAGTTCTAGCACAGAATACTAAATAGCACAAGTAGGTACAGAAAGTTCACTCTGCAAACCCAATCAAACAAATAGCCAGTTTTTCTGCGACGCAATAAAGTGCAATTCACGTCGCACTGCGCTATATACCTAGAATTTTATTCACCTATAATTTGCGTCTCTTTCTATCGCATAGCTATTATTGCTTCTGACGCCACTAGGGTTGCTCCTTATGATTTATTTATTATTTTAGTATTTGAAGCGCTCATGGCGGAGCTTGACCAACTAATGGTATTCGATTACGTTTGTTAAACAACGTTCGTTCCGGTCAAGTGTCAGATGGGTGACCGTAAAGTGGTATTACAAAATGAGTGTTTCTGTGCTTCGGAGGTCACGTTGAACTGTCCCGTCGGGCCGGCTGTTGTCATCTGATAACAGTCGTTAAGCCAAGTCAGAGGCCTTATAGGCGGCTTGATAAACTCTTACACCAATGGCCGGCCACTAATCCTCATACGCTAAGAGAGAAGAAGATGATTTATTATTAATTTATTTATAGGCAGATTTTGTGTAGATATGTACAAAGTAAATAATATACATGGGCAGGTAAAATAAGTAAGGGTTAATTAATACCTATCAAAAGTTTAAGAAATTGGCATACATATCTTAAGTACCTACATACTTTTTTAACCTAATAAGAAGATAGATACGGCTTACGTTTGTTTATGAAACTCAATATTTAATTCAGTTTATGTAGGTAGGTTTCTTATCAAATCGTATTGACATAATGTTACGACGCGAACAAGATAAGAAAAATAGCTAAATATGAGTCGCGATGTGTGTTTAAAAAATTTAAATACTGCACAATTTTTACTTGCTTCTTATAATGATTCTCCATTTTAAAATCGGGAAAGTAGGTGGCATGTTTTCGAACCTACACGGGGAGTGAAACACGCCAGCCCCCTAATTGTCTAATTTAAAATCTATCACAATCCCTTTCAGAGGTATTGTGATTGTGATATTTTCGTCTGTCATATTGCTTAGATAGTTCAATTTCGTTTATTCCATACATTTTAAAACGCGTCCCGATCACAATCGCTTTCAAATGTCAAATAGTGACGGCCTGAATATCTTTCAAATTACAAATTGAAAGGGATTGCGATAGATTTAAAATTAAATAATTAGCCCCCCTGGTTCTAGTAATACTTTCTAAAGTATTAAAAGTAAGAGATCGCAAGGTTTTTTGTCGTTTAAAAAAATATTATTTAAAAAATTGTTGCAAGACCCTGTTATCAACTTGTAACATTGACAGTTCTTTGTTAACATTTTTTCCGTCTAAATATCTCCCCGACTTTAGTAAAACATATAATGATCCAGCTGATAGTTATCCATCCAGTACAGATAGTAAAAACCGCAATGGACAGGGATATTGTTAGGTAATTCTGAGGACAGGCTGTGGATGCTACAACAACGAGATCAAGTTGTAACCCGCGGTACGACATTAGCTATCATCATCATCTCAGCCACATGACACCCACTGCTAGGTATAGGCCTTCCCCAAGGATCTTCATGACGATCGGTCCTGCGCTGCTCGCATCCAGTGGCTTCCCGCGACCTTCACTGGATCGTCGGTCCCTTGCCGGTATGCTTCGCCATTCTAGAACGGCCATCGGTCCTTCTCGCTATATGTCCCGCTTACTGCCCCTTCGGCTGAGCAATTTTTCTTCGAGCGATGTTGGTTACTTTAGTTCTCCTACGGATCTCATAATTTATTATTCGAGTTGATATTTTGAATCAGATAAGATTATATAATTGATAGAGATAAGTACATATTTATCATATACGGAAATACAGAAGTTTATTAAGTTATGTTAATAAATAAATTAATATTAAAGTAAAATTTACAAAAATTTAATACACTAAATATATTGTTTCTTTTCAGGCTGCTGCGGTACATTGATTTTCGAATGCCGCGATGATCCATGCGTTCGACGTTTCATAAACGAAAACATTGTATTAATTCTAAAACACGCATATAAACGTTGTTCGCTTAGTTGCACATGGAGGGACGGCAATTTTGTCGCATTCCGATACTAATTTTTAGCTTTAAAGTTGATTTTCCTTTGCGTCGGCCCACTAATTAAACACTGTGTACGCGGTTCTTAAACAATTGAGATGTTTGCCTTATATAATGATCCCTATTACTTCGTATTAAAACTGTTTTTGTTTTATTAATAAATAATGTGGCAAACGCATTACCTAAAGTTAAGTGGTCCTATCCGCTTTGTCACTATTTACAAACATATTTCGTTATGCAGGCAGGCCCTTAAAAGCTACTTTATTGTTAATGTATTAGGGGTCTAATCTAATCTCTGATTTGTATAAGTTATTTGCGTATACTTGTGACCGAGAAGAGGCGAAGGTTCGATTTTAGTTTTGTTGTTCGAACGGTTGTTCGCTCGGCTGCAGTTCTGCATTATTATGATATAACATTAGTTCAACGTTGAATATAAAATAAAATAATGTATTTTGTATAATTTTCATTTAATGGAATTGCATAACTCAATAGATTTTATTATAAGTTGATTACAATTTTAATATTAAACTCGACGTTTTTCAATGCATTTATTGGGTTTCATGTAGTAAAAAGCCTGCATTTTCATATTATTATGTATGGTTAAACTAATGTTGTATTATTATTATTAAAGAGCTGCGTTGCGTGGTTTTTTGTTTTTGTGTTTGCCGGCCGACGCCGATTCTGAGTGAGCATTATAGAAGGGCACTTAAACGAAAAATATATCTATGATGTTTTAGTTTGTCTAGTCTAAAAGTTAGCATGTAAAATCTAGCTAGATTTATTTACTACTTGTTTCTTACGGATATATGTTTTAAGCATTCTTCCATAATTTACGAAAAGAAGCTATATTTTAGTATAGAATAGATTGAACACAGAAAGTAATATATTTTTTAATAAATTAAGGTGCTTTTTGAACGGAGTCCCAAACTGTTTAGAAATTAGTTTGGAAGGATTTGATTAGTTTTAAGAATATTTATTTTTTTAAAGTCTCGTTTGGGATTCCGGTCTCTTGTCTCGTTGTGTATTTGTGCCAACTTCTACTTACATGCAATGAATGATTGTCATCCCCTTGAATTTGTTGCGAACTTATTAAAATACTATATATTTTTAACATAGTAAAGTTTTAACTACTTTTAACATATCGGTCGTATGTGAGTTGGTATAAATATTTTTGATCTATTTGAAATGTCAAAGGTTACTTTTTCAGTATTAGGTTATATGTAATTTAAGACTTGAAAAGTAAAATGTTATTGACTTTAAGAAATATAAAGCTATTTTAGAATATGATGTTACGACATCAAGTGTTTGCAATATATTTGGTCTCGTAGATTAAAAAATAAAGATGTATTTTATATATAACGAACCATTCGTGGTATTGAGGTATTTTTCGAAATTTTTGTTATATTTGGCAGCATAATAGTATAGCTTGGTATAAACATATTATAATAAGCATTTTTTCTAAAGTTAGCTTGTCAAGAGTACAGACGTACACTGAAGTGTTCGTCTATTTATTGTTAATTCCCATTCGCAATTTATGCACTACATAATATATTTACGTTTATGTATATAAACTTGTTAACACTAATATTTGCTAGTTTATTTTGTACTCTTTAACGTTGGGATAGCAAGCATGAATGAGCGTTTTTTGTTTTGTATTTTTTTTTTAATAAATTTATTGAACACTTATGTTTTGTTTTTTTTGTTAAACTTTTTCCAATTTATCATTTCTATTTTGACACAATCGTGTAACTATAGTAACTGTTATGAAACATAGATCTCTAACATTTCTAGTTATAATCGAAACTTTCATGTTGTGGTGTACTTACATTTTTGCCGTTTAGTGGTTGAGGGTCAAATTAAATTCTATTTTTTTAGTGTGTTTGTGTTTTATTAGAAAAGTTCCTTTTCGTTAGCAAGTACTTGTATATTTTATGAATGCATAGAAATGTTGAGTAAGAACCTATGTATATATATTCTTTGCCTATGTTGTTATAAAAGGACGCGTTTCCACTAAACATTAATGTCCGAGTCACGACCTTAAATTGTTAGAAGTAAGGTACAATAGTTATTTGTTATGCAAGCCTGGAAAGTTGGTTATTTAGCGGCTCGGCCGGGGTTCGGGGCAGGATCGAACCAATTCCCATCCAAGCTCGTAGGAGGACGGGAGAAGGGAGGGGAGGGACCGCCGCCTTTCGGCCCCCAATTCAGGCTCAATGGGGGGGGGGGGGGGGGGGGGTTTTACCAGCTAAACCCCTCACTACATGCCCTTTAGCTGCCGATTGGTTTACGGAGGTCCGTGATGGTAATCAACCCTAACAAAACACTACTTGAGTCAACTACAGCTATACAAACAACTCTACAGGTTCATGTGCTGTCAACAGTAACTGTATTTCGAAAAGTGCTTCGTCCAAGGAAAAGTGCTATCCAACTAATATTATAATTGCGAAAGTTTGTGAGGATGTTTGGATGTTTGTTACTCTTTCACGCTAAAAGTATTGAACGTATTTGGATGAAATTTTGCACATACCTAGATTGCCTGGATTAAAACATGGGGTACTTTTTATCCCGATATTTCCACGGGAACTGGAACCACGCGGGTGACACCGCGGGCGGTAAGTAATGCTATAAATGATCCATCTCTCCAATCGTGCAATTATAAATAACTACATTGCTGTAGATGTGTATCGTATCAAATACAGTGTTATAGGTACATTCTCAGTGTTCTGTCCAGCTTATCAAGATTTTGCACGCGAACTGTTGCACAAAAGCGGTATAAAACGATAATTTGTCGTTCAATTACATTTTGTTAAATATACAGTGCTGATATGTGGATCTCGTCTGGTTTGTTGTTACTCTGCGTTGGGTTTTCTTACTCGCAAAATGGACCACCGCCACCGGTAAGGTTTTACCCGACTTCAAAAATGGAGATTTCAATTCAAATGGGTGGATTGCTCCATTTAACTAACAATAACTTTTAACGGGGCAAAATGTAATAGCTTTCACAACTATAAATCGGAAGGTAACTGGTGCAACTCAGCCTAAATGAAAGTGACATGAGGGCCTAGGTGGGCTTGAAAGTGACATGAGGGCCTAGGTGGGCTTAGTGAGAGTTTGCCAATGGCAAAAGTTACTATAGCTTTTGCGTTAACAGTTTAATTCTCAATCTTATTCCCATTGTATTAAGTTCTATCTGTCCAAATTTAACTCGAACGCGATATAAACTTTTGGATAGGCCCTCTGATCGTGGAAATAGATGCAGAGGCAGCATGGTCTTTTTATATAGAATTTAAAATTTCTAGAAAATTAACATTTTTATTTTGTCCCCGGTTTTAAAGCTGTCGATTTCACGAGTTTGGCTTTAGTGCAATGTATGTAATGTTGTGTAATGTCACCAATAAATAAGAATTGCAGAAACACACTTTAAAACCATCATAATACTTATGATAAATTTTAAATAGAAAAATATTGGAAAAAATCAACTCGGCCACAAGCAGGCCACAAGTGAATTCTCAGATGGGACCTTAACCCACGACCTTCGGAAATCCGGTCAAATGCTTTGGAAATTTATCATAAGTATAAAAATAGCATAGAAAAATGCAAAAAATTTAAAACCATAAACCATTATAATAATTGACCTTAAAATAACACGACGATCAATAAAAACTCAAAAAATATTACGTTACCGGTTTTCAGTTTTTTTTTTTAATGACGGGGAGACTCTTAGCCTTCATCATACATGATGTTAAGTATTGATAAGGCTGTAGATGGAAGCGAGCCTCTCCCGGAATCCTCAACCACTGAGGAACTGGCTATCTTACATTGTTGTTATGGCGTCAGGCTTATCTAGCCAGGCGGCCTTCAACAAATCCTACCACCAACCAAACCGACTACAATATGTATCAAACCTGGGACCCCTGGGTCTGATACCGGTGGTTGTACCACGAGACCACAGTGGCGGTTAAAGTCTGCAAATGTGCCGTTTCTAACATTGAAAACCTTCTAGGAAGACGAAGACTGTGCTCTTAACTTCGATTCCCCAGTGTACGTGTGTCCTGATGAGAACAGCATTAGCCTCGCCGACACCACGGATGTGGAGGTCCGCAGACACAACGAAACGACTTCATACATGGCGGGCTATCTGGAGATCTTGAAGGAAATCGACTCTTGCACTATGGTGAGTAGGTCGAATTTTATTTAGAATCTCTACGGAAGAATGAAATTCCCATGCCATGGGTTTCGAAATTTTAATAAATACTTATAATTATGTACTCGCTATATTTGTTTCTATACGATTTCAGAAGTTTGCCTTCTAAATGCAATAAGAATCCAAATAGGGAACTTAACTAAGAATTTTACGGATGTTTCAATTTCCCAAATTGTAAAATACGCTGCGCTGCCCGCCGACGACACTCCGTCAATTCTTCTGTTTCTTCCGTCAAGTCTGGATCAAATGCCGGTGGTGATGTTACCACTGTACCACAGAGACGGTTAATTATGGTGTTATTAATACATATCGAAGTCACGTTAATCTTATAAAACTCTTCAAATCTTCTTGCTTCTTATCGTACCAACAGTAGATGCTTAAATTATGTTTCGCCTACAGATGGAAATAATAGTAGAGAAGTCCCAAGGAGCGCGCTTAGAGGTGCTGATGACGCACAGTATATGCGATCTGTGTGCAGAACTGAATCCAGAGAGCAGCTATCATAAATATCTAAAGCCATTTAAGTTTCCTGCATGTCCTTTTGGACCTGTAAGTAATTTTTGATACTTAAGTTATATTTAACTGTTCAACAAAATGACCTTGTAATAATTTAAATGACATTGCCCGATATGGGTAAGAACGACGCTTATCTCACACGATTATGACTTATGACACATCAAAACCAAATTCAACCAAAGCAACCAAAGTTTTAAGACTGTGCAATTGACTTGCTTTGCCGCAAAATCCCGCACGTCAAATAAATTCACTAGGTCTAGTACAATACAACTTCCAAGTACAACTATTTTCTCATTATACATAACATTAACTTGCCCCACCTGGGCTGGCGACACCCTTAGTCATAAATTCGCAGGGAACTAAGTTTGTGTAAATCAGTCAAAGTATTTCTTTTATTCTAGGGAAGATATGAGATCGACAATTTTGTACCTGATGCTGAAGATCTGCCTGTAAAAAAAGTAAATGAAGCACGGTACAAAGCTACTATAAATTTATACGCCAATCCTTCCTGCGATTGTAAAGAAACGGAGCTCTTGGGATGCCTGTTATGTGAATTCGTTATAGAAGAATTAGAGAAATGATACCTAGTTTAGAATAGAAAGTGCGATCATTTCTCCGAATGTGAAATTATTAACAAAAATACATGCTTCGTAGCGATCGATTGTTGATGGTAATTCGATTTGTAATTTAATCTCAATAAACAGTTATTTTGAAAACTTTGAATGTCTCTCAATCACTGTTCGACTCTATTGCATTGCTGTCTCTCTTTGAATTTGATTAATTTAATAGTTGTAGTGGCATTACGATCGATACAATGATGTCGAGGCTAAAACTATTTCACGATATTATCACTTCAGATTCAAACGCTGTTTATTCATGATTTACATCATGATGAGGCCCGATATTTTCCATAAGTACAGTCGTTGAAATTCCCGGTTGACCAGTACAGTTTTTAGGGAGCTTTATTTACAAAAGTACTAATAGATGTATAGAATACGTTTATATCACTATAACCATTAGCAGGTATTTCATTTGAAGAATAAATTATTTCTTTAAGCTCAGTACCTACTTTCGGAGAAAACGTTTACCAAAAAAAGTCTACTGGTCAACAGGGAAGGTCCCCGATTGGACCTATCATGAAAAACAACCTTTTTATGAAATGGTCGGCCATCATCGTGATCAATGAATCTTAAATTGTCATTAATTATTGGCGTCCCTTACTGCAACTGGTAACTGGATTCTGTATTGGAATTTAACATGGGATAGATGTTCAAGCTGACAACACCAATATATTAAAAGAAAATTCATTTATTTTTCAATAGTACCTTCCTATTCGTCATCAGGCTCATTGACGTTCTCATCGCGACTGGATTCATAAAAAACACCCCCTCTATTCTGTCCTCTTAGATGGATTTCGCCCGTTTTAGCCCCGGCTTTCGCGTCACCTGCTTTGCCTGCCTCTTTCTTAGGAGATTCCTTTGCGTGTTTCTTCTTGCTTTTGGTGTGTTTGCTTGTTTTCTTTTTTACTTCTTTCTTTTCGTCCTTTTCCCGTTTTGGCTCTTTTTCTTCTTTATCCTCCTTCGATTTTTTGGCCTCGTCGCTTTTGCTGTCACTATCGGAGCTCGAAGATGCCTCCTTTTTATCTTCTTTCTTGGGTTTTCTAAAAAGTATCAAGGAATGGCAGTTCTTATTGAAGTCATACATAAAACGTGAGAAACTTGATAGTGATAGACAATATATTGTGTAGATTATGTCATGACTTTATTGTTTGAATATCAAGAGCTTATATAAATTGAAATTGGTAATATGGTACGTATGATAAATTATAAATAGAAAAAAATTGGATTCTCAGATGGGACTCGAACCCGTCGTGGGTTCGAGTTCGAGAGTTTGGAAATCCGTCCAATGCTCTAACCACTGAGCTACCGGAGACTACGCTGGTAACATACGTGTATTATGCTGACAAATTTTCGTCCAAAATAGGTAAGTCTGTTTTATAATAATGGATGAAATAAATTTATTTACTTACTGTTGTCTAAGTATCTCCTTATGCGATTCTTCGTCACTATAAGGCAAACATATAAATTATAAACGATTGGTGTATTGTATCCAAGGCGGTATTAAATTTGTATGATAATACTTTACCTGTCTGAATCCTTATTAGCTTCTTTGTCACTGTAAATAACAATAGTATTTAGTGAATGTCTATAGATTAGTAAATATAAGTAGTATTTATTTCCTTTATTCGAAGTTTTATAAGTTTCTATGATTAAGTTAGATAGTATTTTTTACCTGTCTGCTTTACCAGTACCATCTTCATCACTTCTGAAATTAAAAGTTTATTAGTAATCGGTAATGGATGGATTCTTCTTAATGACTGTATACCGTTTAGGAGACGGCTTAGAATCGCCACTATCCCTTCTTATTCTGTGGATGTAAGAGCCTGCCGGCCTTTTCCTATTAAAAAGACCTATGAATCAAGTACTGATGCTATTTCCCGTTATCAAAAAAATATCTCCCACACGTACTAAGGTGTATCTTTTATCAGGGATGGATAACAAACTGAAGACTACTACAAACTAGCCTGTCAAGGGTGGCAGTGACGAACTCTTCATATAGCGAAGTTCTATGCTCATGCGTCTGATATGACGATGATGATTAAGGTTGTATCCACTTACTCATCCACATTGTCCCAGTTCACTGACCATTCTTCGTGTGTTATACCCGTCCGGAAAACTCTTCTACAATCCTCTCTGGAACATTAGAAAAATAATATTTTTATCACGTTTGTATTTTTTTAAGAACTCTTATAGGTAACCCTAATATATTTTTCCTATTTCAATTGGCAATCGGGCAGTATCTTTGACTTTCGATCCAATAAATATATCAAATGTAATAAATACCCTGAGCAAATAACTCGCAACACGATCATAACGACCTGTTTGGCGCAGGGGTACTAACCCCACCTTCTGCGCCAGAGGTCCCGGGTTCGATCCCCGGACAAGACAAATATTTGTGTGCATGAACATGTCTATTTGTCTTGGTCTGGGTGTTTAATATGTATATTATGTATGTATTTACAAAATAAAAGTATATAAGTATGTTTATACGTTATCTAGTATCCGTAACACAAGTTCTTCATGATACTTAACATGGGCTAGATAATTGGTGTGATTGTATGGAAATATTTATTATTTATATTTATTTAACTATAATTTAGTTTAGTTGCTATTATAGCTACACACGACCGTCAGAAAATTGTACAACTACGCTTTGAGGACGCCATTTTGTCCCTCGTAATAGCCTCGGTTTTCATAGCAGAAATGTGAAATCTGACATCAAAGCTATACAAATAGGCATCTAAACATAAAAGGTGAAATTGAGAATAATCTTACTGGACGTCTTTGTGAATGGCGCAAGAGATGAACTGCCGGTTCTTAAAGACTGACGTGTAGAGGAAAGGACCATGGCAACTGTGGCTTTTGGGGTCGATCTTGCAGGCCGAAATCACTCCGATAACTCTCTCCTTCCCTTGGTACTTCACTATGAGAGGACCTCCGTGGTCATTCTGGGAAAATTTTCATGATTATGCTTTTATCCCAACTTGAGATCCTGACATGATGACAATGGGACTACATGGGTAGTATATCTACCCTTTCCAACAAAAAAGAATTACTCATATCGGTCCAGCCGTCTTCGAGTAATTGAGTAACATACATTAAAAAAACCGTCGAATTGAAGAGTTACTTAAGAATACACCGAAATCAACAAGAAGTTAAGCAACTTTCGCAATGGTCGGTCACGGGATGGGTGACCAAAAATATACTATCTTGAGCTCCTCCGTGCTTGGTCCCGGCGGCGGTTAAGCCATTGGTCCTGGCTGCATTTGCAGTCGTTATAAAACCCACCAATCCGCATTGGGCCCGCGTGGGGTAGGTCATGGCCCGTTTTCCTATCCATCCATAAGTAAAGCCAGTGCCCCAGCAGTAGGGACATTAAAAATGGCTGATGACGATGCCTGTGCCTATAATATTTGAAGAGTTCCCTTGATTTGAATGAGGGGTCATTAGATCTTCTCTTGAAGACTGTGGGACCAAATTGAAAGTACATCCTTTCAAGCAGAATAGGAATTATCCAAATCGGTTCATAAATGACGAAGTACTGCGGTTACAATAATTGAAAAAAATATATACCCTCGCCACTGTGAGGTAGTATACAGCTATTGAGACTAAGAACCGGTATGTATTGGTTCTCACTGCACAGTAGGGTCGCCAAAATATACTTTTGTGAAGCTGAGGTGAACCCCTCAACGTTTTTCAGACACATGCAAAATTGTTACATTCACAAGCAATTCACTCGCACAATTACTAAACATAGCTATTTTCATCAGTCATAAATTGTGGGTAGTCTGATATTGTCGTTAAAATATTCTCACCTCACAAAATCCTCCTTGCATTGATGACCGTCTTGCTGTGTAGTCATCGGGGTCTCTCAAATGTCTGCCCACGTCGATATTGAAGATCTTATTCGAGGAATCCACAGGGCCTTCGAGGGCTCTACGGTTTTCTACATCAGTACAGTTCGCATATTTTTTCTAGAAGAAATATATATTTAATCAGTACCCAACCCAATTAATAGTTGTCTTCATTTGTTCAGAAAAAATGTGAACACTTCATTGGTCGTAAATTACAATGAATTATTTTTCAGTAAAAGAAATTCAGCGACTTTATGACCAGCAATTGTTTAATATGAGCAAGGAATGGCTTTTATGCAAAGTGCATCTTAATTCATCACTTGCTAGCAGGACACCGGTGTCCAGGGAACATTGGAATATATTTGTGTCTCACATCTCGGGGCCGGAATGGGCACATGTTATGGATCATTTAATTTGGTCATTTACCCCCATATTCTAAGTCGTTCCTCCAAAAGAATTTACACTCCACTCAACCTCGTCGTGGGTAAAAATGGTAGTGTGCGCTAGGCCTAACACGGAGTGTCTACGTACTCTTTAGCTCCACCAGGTCCTTACGAAGTTATGACTTAGAATACCGATTTCGAGGAGTATTTCGAAGAGGTTTTCAATGAGGTTTCGTTAAGTCGAGGACAAGTAAGTTTTGGAGGAACGACTTAGAATATGGGTGTTAGTCTTCCCAATAACATTGTTCAGTTTCTTTGTCAGCTGATCCTATTACATTACTTAATGTATCCCTAGTACTGAACTACTGAACCGCCTCTGTGGTCTAGTGGTACAACCACCGGCATCAGACCCAGGGGTCCCGGGTTCGATTCCCAGCGGGGGTACATACTGTATTCGGTTTGGTTGGTGGTAGGAGTAGTTGTAAGTCCGCCTGTCTAGCTACCACCATCTTATCTAAGTCTGACGCCATAACAACAATGTTTTCAGCATTGTTGTGTTACGGCAGTTAAATATAAGACAGCCAGTTCCTCAGTGATTAGGGATTCCGAGAGAGGCTCGCTTCCATCTTCAGCCTTAATACTTACCATCAGGTATGATGAAAGCAAAAAGTCTCCCCGTACTTCATAAAAAAAAATACTAACATAGCTAAGGTACCTGCTATTGCGTTTACCGTAATTTAATAAATCTGTTGCTTGTCTATTGGATAATATTACCTTCGACTAAACAAAAAACTATTTGGGGGCTTTTGACAATAAAGCCATTTTAATCCCAATTCTTGATAATAAGTATTCGTTACTTTACTTACGTCACAAATCTCACTGAGCCTCTTCATGACGTCCTTCGTGCAAATCATGTACTGTGTGATGATGCTCCTAAACCGCTGCGCCCACTTCTTGGCGCACTGCTCGTTGTCCATGATGCAAACCTTGGCTTCTTGGAGGCACTTGGCGTTCTCTGGGATGTGAACCTTTTGTCTGCGATATACACCCTTGGAAGAGCATAATTCGTACGTTAATTTCGTTGATATCAATGCTAAATTACTTGTTTTTGCCTGTATTTGGCTTTATTTTAGGCAATATCAAAGGATATTGTTGTGATTTAACTTTTCAGCGTTCGCCATCTTCAATCAAATCAATTCAATCTTCATCGTAACTAATGATACCGGTTCAGTATTTAAACTAAATTCAACTACAATACCTTAGAATACTCATATTTATTTTATTTTTACATTGGCTATGAATCGGTCATATCTTTTAAATGTTGGAAATAAAGTTTACTTTACTAACCTCTCTAAAGTTGCTTCCGCTTCCCCAACCAGCAATGTAACCTTTAGTGCCTGGCTTCTCCAGTTCCCTACTTATGTTGTTATAGCAGATGAGATCAGTGGCAAACTCGCAACCCTTTTCACATACACCTAACTTGAATGGCCTATCGACTTTAACAATAGCGATGTCGTTGGAAGACCATTTGATGCTGTCTTGGAAGTCGAATTTGTAGTCTAGAATTTGTAAATCCAAATAATTAGTATGGCAGAAGTCATATTTTTATTTTAAGCAATCGATTTCTCCGCTTTCTAAAGATTCATGATGAGGCCAAACTTAAATAATGTATTAAAAAATAGCATCTAAGAGGCACCTATTTAACACAATATGGTTTTCAATGGGCTAATGATTACAATGAAAATAGATGAATATTTTATTTGCTTACTTATACTACAGAGAAATACCACACTTTCCTCTGTAGAAGCTGATGATAACGATGAAACTATAATAATCGCAACGTAGAAAGAAAGCTAGAGAAACATTTCAAAAAGCAGCAACCAACGACGTATTAAGCAATGAAAACAAGGGTTATTTTTAAAAAGTGACTCACTTTTGGGGATACATTTCCAAACAACCCTGCGTCGATGTTTGCATACACAATCGTTGTCTTTGTAATCGAAGCTGTCTACAAATTTGGTAGTACCGGAAACGATGTAGAAACGATCGGCGTCTTCGACGCACGCGGCAGATGTGAGCACGTAGTATGGATCGACGATGACGCCGCCGCAAAGCCACCCGCGGTACTTATGGGCTTTAGCGGACTCTTTGGTCAGTTGTAAGTAGACCTAGTTTGATAAAAAGTACGGTGAATCATTACTTCACACTTTACACGAACTTTGAAAATACAGTTTACAATATGGTGTAGGTAAAGGAACTTTTGACTGACGAAAATTCATTAAATTTAAAGTGTAGAGAAAAATTGTAGCTTGTGACACAAAAGTATTGACTGAAAAATCTATCGAATAAATAGATTATTTGATTGATTTTTCAGTCAATACTTCTACGTAATACTTTAATTACGTAACACTTTTGTTACAAGCTTCAATTTTTCTCTACACACAACCTACCACAAAATAGATGTTTCTACCCTTACCATATAAGGTCGTTTTGTAGGAGGTACCCTTTTACTGTAAAGTATTCTTCTGGTGTCAACCAGCGAAGTATTTTCGAATTCCCAACCTTTATCGGGTATGTCATCCCCGTCATCAGCAGTTACATTTACTGATATTTTTACTATTTCACTAACGTCGGAAACGTTTTCTGTTGCTTTTGGTGCTTCTGATACTTGAGGTATAGCTACAGACAAGCCTGTTAAAAGAAAATCTGTCATTAGTGTTCTATTAGATAAAGCCAACGAGTTTTATTCATTTCACAATAAGTTCTAGAATCTAAAGACTTAGACTTACCTAAAATAAATAATACCGAATACAAAATAAAACTAAAATTGGTCATTTTGTGGCAGACAGCGATCCCAAAAAGATCGCGTCAAATTGTTTCTATCCCAATAATTACAATTCCAAAGAATATTAATTTCTTGCTCAATCAACAATGTTGTTTCGCTTAGTTGAATTTAATCAAGGAACTTCCGATGCCATAAAAGTATCTATAAAAGTAAATTTTTCATTATTATTGTTTTTCTATCAGTAGTTATATAACATTGGATAAAACTCTTTGATTCACGATTAAATGCAAAAATTTTAATATTGTTTTATTACTTTGTCTTTTTCCATTCATGAAATTCTATATTTTCAATCTTTTTCACTACCTACCAAGCTTTATTTAATTTAAGCTTACTCAACGATTTTTTTAGCATTTCATCTATCAAGCCACGAAAAAGATTTCGTTTATGATCGTACATGGTTTCATGATAAGAATCTTGGTCTACTTTACTGTGAAGTTACGAAGTGCTCTACTTTTCTCTTCCTAATCTGTTTGCTTTACGGGTGTATTGTATATCTTCATCATACCATTGCCTTAATTATTTCTTTCAATATCGAAATTGAGGAACTTCCGATGCCATAAAAGTAAATTTTTCATTATTATTGTTCTTCTATCAAAAGTTATCTAACATTGGATGAAATTCTTTGATTCACGATTAAATGCAAAAGTTAAAATATTGTTTTATTACTTTATCTTATTCCATTGTCATTTTCTATTCATAAAATTCTATATTTTCAATCTTTTTCACTACCTACCAAGCTTTATTTAATTTAAGCTTACTGAAAGATTTTTGTAGCATTTCATCTATCAAGCCACGAAAAAGATTTCGTTTATGACCGTACATGGTTTCATGATAAGAATCTTGGTCTACTTTACGGTGAAGTTACGAAGTGCTCTACTTTTCTCTTCCTAATCTGTTTGCTTTAGTAACTGATTATTGTAAACCTCTAGTTCAAAATGGACACGTTCGATGGTATTTTTTTTTTGTAAAAACTAATTATTAGATATTAACACTTACACATAGGTATGTGCGGGTGTATTGTATATCTTCATCATACCATTGCCTTAATTATTTCTTTCAATATCGAAATTGAATAGCTATAGATATCTCTTCTATAAGTTCTACATGAATATGACTGTACCAATGTACAAATTTTAATAGGCACTTGACTGTTTTGAACTTTATCCATACACCTAGGTAATCTATACTAATATTATAAAGCTAAAGAGTTTGTTTGTTTGAACGCGCTAATCTCAGGAACTACTGGACCGATTTAGAAAATTCTTAGACCATTAGAAAGCTACATTTCTCCCGAGTGACATAGGCAATATTTTATCCCGATATTCCCACGAGAACGGGCACCACGCGGGTAAAACCGCGAGAATCCGCTAGTTCATAATAAGAGGGATTTTTTTTCAAACAGTATTGTTTATTGATAAACTTAAAACTATACAGTTGTACTATTTGCTTTAACAGGAACTATAGTTTCGTTGACCGCACGAAGTATGAACCCGCTACCGGAGAATACTTTGTCGCCAGTATCATCCACTGTTGTGTCGTAGGCCCGTTGGACAATTTCTTGGTTGGCTTCAGGACTCTTTACATCGATTTCATTTTTAGCAGGACTGTGGAAAGAGAAACCGTTTTAAATGTCCATTTTAATAATCTGTTCAATATGTATGGTAATTTCGATAAACTTGCCTATTCAGAATGTTCTAATAAATTGTTTTATAGATGGGTATCATTCATAAGTTCTTTAATAAATTTCTAAAATATCTAGTTAATGCAGTAAACATGTGATTGATGCGCGTGCGCGCGATGACTCGCGTCACCAAGAATTTAAAAAACTAATTGAATTAGTATTTAAATTAGTCAAATATTAATCTTTGCATTCTAAGCGGCATTATGTGAAACATTTTATTTAGATTGTGCTGCAAAATGTATATCATATTGATTTCTAGGAATCTAAAATAATTATACCCATCTGGGTGCTCCTTCCATGACATGGCCTTTTCGACGTGGGTGATGCCTGATCTAAACTGTCTTCTACATTTCGGCCTGTAAACAAAAAGTTTAATCGAAGATGAAAAACAGAAGACTAAACAACTATAGGACTTAATTTTGGTCAGTAAATTAATTCGTCGACATATGAATCAACGTTGCGAAATGAGTGTATTTATTACATTTTATTGATTGAATGGTCTTCTTCTTAAAACATTTTGGAGGAGATCGTAATACAAAGCAAAATAGAATCTTAAAGAAACGAAAACATATTCGACGAACTTACTCCACTTCTTTATAAATGGCGCAAGAGATGAACTGCCGGTTCTTGTAGATGCTGGTGTAAAGGAAGGGCCCGTAGCATTTGTTGGTCCTCTCCTTGACGAGGCAGGCAGAGATGATACCGATAACGAGGGAGTTGACGCCTGAGCCGTAAACTAGCGGACCACCATGGTCGTTCTGTACAGGGAAAAGGTGTTATAAGATTGAAATTTTAATACAGACTAAAAATTTTGTAAGGTTTTTTTAAACCAAATAACAAGTTAAATCTACTGCCTACGCTACGATGGTTAACGAACTCGTAAAGTTAGCGAGAGCAAAATATTATTTTTATCATTTTTGCTTCTGAACATTGTTTGCTGTTGAGTTATGTTACTCTCGCTTTTTATAGTAAAGAGAAGTTTATCCCAGTTTCAAAAGGAAGAGGTCGTCTAGTAAATAGCTAGCTGTAACTATTTTATTGTATGATACCTTTTTATTAGAAAAATAAAGTAGTTACTGTAGCTTACTCGTGGAGTCTTAAAATTAAAATAGGAAGAAAGAAAACTACTCGACTGATACAGAAGAAGATATAACCTCACAAAATCCTCCATCAACACGCGCATCAGTTGTTCTCCTGCCATTAATTGACTCGTTATGGTAGGCAGAATGCATCTTCAGATTGACTGGTATCTTCTCACTCCTCCTCATATCGTCTTCATCCGAGTAGTTAATATCTTGACAGTCCACATATTTTTCCTGAAATATATTTTTATCGTTAAGTAAGTTATAAGTTAAGTATTTCTGTACCTAAGCCATTTTCGTATCATAAATATTTCACGCATTGAAAAATGCAAAAATTAAAAAATCATAAACCTTAATAGGTTTATAAATTTTTATTTTGCATTTTACAATGCTATTTTTGTGTTTGTGTTAGGTTTTATTAAAATGATCCCTGCTTGTATGGGAAAATCAGAAAAGTTGATTGAGAAATGATATTATTAATGTGAAGAGATAAAGGAGAGCAGACAGGTGATAAAGAAGAACGAAGAAAAGAATCCAATCAGTAAACAGACTGGATAAATTTGTTGTAAGGGCAAAGAAAAAATTGTGTCAAGTAAAAAAAAAATGTCGTCTCTTACATTACAAATCTCAGACATGGTCTGACCGATATCCTTGGTGCAAACCATGTAGTTTTCGATGATGTTGTGGTAGCGGGATCCCCATCGCCTCTTGCACTTGCTCTTGGTAATTATTTCGACTTGAGCTTCTAGAAGGTTTTGTTGATTTTCCTTTCTTCTATTTACCCACTAAAATTAATATATTAATTATACCTACTACAATTTAATTTGGGTAGGTATTCTTGAAGACATAAATATAGATTTAAAGACGTGTATAAACTACGGTTTTAAAGAATAGAGAAAGAAATAAATTATAAGGTAACGTCCAAAAAAAGTTTAAGAGATCATCTAAGGATAATATTTCAGAAAAGTATACGGATTGCTTGTGTTTTGTGGGTTCCTCTCCGTCATTATTGGTCTATGTTCTTGTTTTTGGAGTACTCTCTGTTCCTTTCAACGAAAATAAAATAGATTTTCTCAATATTCTTACATCATTATATCTTGAAGTAGTACCCCAACCAGCGATGCTGACGACTGACCCAGGATTCTCCAAAGTCTGACTCTGATTGTTGTAACAGATGGGTTTCGGTACGAAGTCACAACCTCTGATCCTTCTAGTGAAGTCGAAGCCATCTTCCACCTTCACCACGGCGATGTCGTTGTTCATCCATCTGATGTTGTCGTTTTCGTGGCCATCGAATACGTAATCTTAAAAAAAAATTTTGGACAGAAGATTTGTTTTAAGTTAGAAACTGGTAGAATAGAGACATTTTGTATGAGGATTGAAGGCACTGATGATACTATGAATTCTAATATGAGTATTAGAGCAATTTCTCAGCAATATTGTGTGCTGGATGACACTGTACAAACTGCAGAATTTGTCTCAAATGAAGTTCTTAACTTACTTTTAGGTACACACTTCCAAATAGCCTTCTTAGCGCCATTTTTGATACAAGGGTTGTTATATCTGTCATCGTCATCTGCGTATCTGTAAATATAATATAACTTAGCTCCATAATTTATGAGATGTAATTGCCATTTGGTACAAACATATGAACGATATCATCTTCTTACTTGTATGTCCCAGAAACTACGTAGAAATGCTCAGCATCTTCAATACAAGCTGCAGAAGTCAAAATATACTCCTCGTGTATGATCACACCTCCACACAACCACGTTCTATAGTTGGGCTGCTTCTTGTTGCTCCGCGGCAGTTTTAAGTATACCTTCAAATTACATTCACAATTTAGGTTCATTTCAAGTCGTATTTTTCAATGTACCTACAATTAACTTTAGCAGAACATCTTTATTATTAATTAATACAACCAATCTATTTCTAGTTTGAACAAACATTTATTAATGGCGTAAAAGCTACTACCGGTTTGAAAAGCCTTTCGAGCAACTTGAGTTTCGTCAAAGACTGTTTCTTCTTCATGTGAACATTCGTGCAGGGTCATCATTTAATTTTTTGTTCAAAGGAGATATGCATGCCATGGTACACTTTCACAGCCCAGGGGGCCAATTCTGCAAATTTTTTGTCAAAATCGACTCTCAATGGTGTTTTACTAGTAGTGTTTATTTACACTGTTGTAACAAGAACTGTGTAAAACAGGACTACCATTGAAACACCATTGGAATACGATTGTGACTACGCATTAGCAGAATTGGGCCCCTGATATGGTCAACTTTCTTGCGCAGTAAATAATATTCATTTTCATTTTTTTTATAATCATAAATAGTTTAAGAATAGTATAAAAGCTTACCATATAAGGTCGACCGTCAGTAACTTCATCTCCATTGATAATTCGTCTGGTGTCATTTAATAGAATTTCTACATTTTTAGGTAGTTCAGTTGCTACTTCTATTGCCTTGACTCCTGTGAAATCTATTTTAATTTCGTTAGTTTTTTGTGAAGTACATTGAATACTAATAATTATTATATTGCTAGAGTTTGATACAAAAAAATATCAAAGGTTTGAAGATATTATGGTGAATTAATTAGAATATATCAAAAATATACCTGAAAAATATATTAAACAAAGAGATACGTGCAAAATATACTTCATGACGAAACCCATGGTTTTGATAGAAGACTATAAAAAGTCAGACTTTATCAAATCAATATATAATTTCACGCATGTTGCAAAAGTTAATTGATAAAAAGTACATAATTGAAATGAATCTAAATAAATCATGAAATTAACTTGAAGGCGTCAACAAAGACTCTTGTTGCGTAATAAATAAATAATTAAACCATAATCCAAATTATACAGTTAGAGTTTTTTTGAGAAACGATATTTCGGAAAGTATTAAGGTTAAAGAAATAATTTAATTATAAAAAGACATACCTACCTATTAAAGCTCTATTATTTGTGATATAAACGTTTTCTATAAGTCTATTACTTTTTGTGATAACTTTATTAAAAAAACTCTACTGATCAACCGGGAAGATCCCCCATTGTACCTAGATGAATAAAATAAAAAATTAAAAAACTCCCCCGACACAAAGAAAAATCCAAAAAAAAAAAATCTCTCTCGGTCGGGGGACCACAAAAAGAGAAGTACTAAAAGGGTATATAATACGTTGGGGGGGTTTTTAAATTTTATTTTTATTTCATCCTTTTTAAATTACTCACAAAATAAAAAAACCGCATTGAAATCGCTTAATTCGTTTAGGCACTACGAATATTTATGTACAGAAAGACAAAAAAAAATTGCCGCCATTTTGTTTTTTTTTCCTAAATTAGCCCAGGGTGTACATTATTTTAGTCAAAGCACTACCTTTGTATCTTTTACCGTTTCGGCGGGCAGTTGACCATCTCCATAAATGGCCAGATGGATTTTCATCAAACGTGGCTAAGAACCATCCCGATTAATTTAGCTTTCAATTAAAAAAAACCGCATTAAAATCGCTTGATTCGTTTAGGCTCTACGAATATACGTACAGACAGACAGACATAGGCTTCAAACTTATAACACCCCTCCAACAGCACAAACAAACAACCCCTCTTTGTGCTGCGTCGGGGGTTAAAAACACAATAATATATTTTGCACGTGGGCTTCGATTCTCTTAAGAGCTAGCGCAGACGACGGATAACGGAGGACTTTTTGTCCGCGACACGTCTTTATTGTTAACCAAATAAGATTCAACTTAGATCGCGTATATCCATGAAAAGTACGCGATAGTCCTCGTTATTTATTCAACTTTATGTTCTTAGTAACAAGGTCGTGTCGCGGACAAAAAGCCCTTCAATGACCGTCGTCTGCGCAGGTCATAATAGTTTGTAATTGTTTGTATATGTTTATCACAATTGATATTAGAACTGTTTTAGTGACATAAACTTCGTCAATATGCAATGAATATAATTGAAATTATAACGTTCGTTCGGAGGAATGGCACATTTTCTATCCTCTCCTGCGTGTCCTTACACCTGTTCATGCGAAGATATTTATGAGGTCATAGTAGGTCATGATAGTGCTGTACCTAAATTTAACTTAACTAGGTGGCTGAGTTTTGATCCTCAGTCTTCATGATTCGCCTCAGTCTTCAGTGGTTAGAGCAGTGGGCCGGATGCCCAAAGGTCGCAGGTTCGAGTCCTGTCTGAGAATAACTTGTGGCCGAGTAGATTATTTCCAATATTTTTCTGTTAAAAAATATGATACCTAATTTAATAATAGCATTGAAAATGCAACCACTTAAAAGTTTTTGTATTGCAGTTTGATATATAAGTACTTTAACAAAATGAATGACATTCACACATAACACGCATCACACACTCACGTTAACACACACACTCACCCACACAAAGACACACACACACACACACTCACACGCACACAAACACACACGCACACACACACGCGCACACACATTCCACACCCAAGCGCGCACCCGCGCGCGCGCGTACTTACTACACTTACATGTATAAGAAAGTTTTTGTTTTTTCTTTTATATAATATAGTCTCTAGTTAGACCTTAGATTTCGGTTAATTTATTTGTATTTTTTGCAAATTTGTATAACTTCGAGGTGGGCGCTAATAACTACGACATAGTCTTTGACTACTGTGGTTATTAACGATAATATTGTTTTTGTACCAGGCTTTAGATACAAATAAATTATTGTTATTATTAAAAACTTTCTAAAATGTATTTGAATAGAAAATGCAAATACTTTTTGATTTTTCTATTTCAAACGCATATTACTAAATAGTTTTTCATTTTGTATTTGAAATACTAAATGCAAAATACGTATTTTCAAAATACTTTTTTAAAATAAAATACTTTTATTACCGAACCTCATATCGTAAAGTTCAAATTAATTAAATGAGATTATAATGACATGCCTTATGAACTCGTCATTAGGCATTTTTACTATGCCCACTGGCCCACTGGGCACTGGCCTTCCTTATGGATGGATAAGGAGAATGAGCCATGACCCACTAAAATTGACAAAGCAAATGCAGCTGGGACCAAAGGCTTAACGTGCCTTCCGAAGCAAGGAGGAACCTCGAGATAGTTTTTTTTTACTAGTAACTGTTTAGTGTTTTTCTATTAACTGTATTTTTACTGGTAACTATTTTTTTTACTAGTTCTGGTCACCCATCCCGTGACTGACCATTGCGAAAGTTGCTAAACCTCAACAATCGCAGTACCGAGATTTTAACCGCCTCTGTGTTCAAGTGGCAACACCACCGGTATCATACCCGGAGGTCATATTGTATTCGTTTTAGTTGGTGTTAGGACTTGTTGTAAGTCCGCCTGACTAGCTACCAGCATCTTATCTAAGTCTGACACCTTAACAGCATTAGTCAATTCCTCAGTGGTTCAGGATTCCGAGAGAGGCGGGCTTACACCTTCAGCCTTATCATTAATTAACAACACGTATGATGCAAGCTAAGTGCCTTTCCGGTGTTCATAAATTTCTTCAAAGGCACGTTGGTCGCCGGTCATGTCGGTCATGCATGTTCCTTAAAGGGCCTCATAATCAGAAAAAAGCCTTTCTACCGTTGCAGTACTAGGCCGACCACTGTTATATTTTAAGAATACAATCTGACGGTCATTGTTTTTATAAAAGCAGGCAGACATCATCTTCATTCAAAAATTAAAGTGATACGTCAATATGATATAGTCGATATTGGCGATTGACCAACTTGCAGACAGCAGTTCAGTACCTACGAACTTAGTTAGAACACACACAGCAACGACACAATTACGATTTAGTTTCACATTTTTTTTTTTATTTTGACAAAACTTATCGAAAAGTATTTTGTATTTTGCAAGTACAAAATATGTCCTAAAAAGTATATCAAATAAAATACAAAATGCTTTTGTACAAAAAAGTATTTAAATTCAAAATGAAAATAGGTTATGATAAATTTTAAATAGAAAAATATTGGAAAAAATTAACTCGGCCACAAGTGAATTCTCAGATGGGAATCGAACCCACGACCTTTGGAAATCCGGTCCAATGCTCTAACCGCTGTCTCGGTAGCTCAGCGGCTCACTTGTGGCCGAGTTAATTTTTTCCAATATTTTTCTATTTAAAATTTATCATAAGTATAAAAATAGCATTGCAAAATGCAAAAATTCTAAAATCATTAATGAAAATAGGTATTTTGTATATTTAGTATTTTGCATTTAAAATAGAATTATTTTTAAAATGTCACATCTCTGCATAAAACGAAAACAAGGCGATGGGCTGGCAATGACAACCTTTTACTATTGTTTCCGGACCACAAATTAAATAGTAATGTACTACCGGACAGCATCTTAGACCCGACCAATGCCAGAGTCTGATGTGGTGTTGCGTCGTTAAGGTGAGCATCTTTGATACTCAGCCAAGCAAGGGAAGTATAGCGTGAACCTACATCGTTCGTGGCTTGACGAAACGTGATTAATTTTTAACAATGATTATGAGCTAAAACAATCCTACTTCTAGTGGTACATGATCAGCATTAGCGAAGGTGACATTTGGTATTATCAATCACTCAAACATAACTGGTAGGAGCTGGATGCGAGAAGCCGAAAACAGATCTCAGTGGCGTGCACTTGGAGAGGCCTATGTCCAGCAGTGGACTGCGACAGGCTGATGATGATGATGATGATGAAACATAACTAATAGCCGGTCAGTTTCTGAATTGAAAATCCTGCTTAGTATTCTGCTCTCAACGTTATCAATTCGAATGTCATACATTCGAAATTGGTGAAGGAGTGCGTCGATGAGCTGAACGAGCTAGGATAACGGAATAAAATTATTCTGAAATGGGCTGAGTTACCCGGGGGCTAATTGTCTAATTTTAAAATCTATCGCAATCCCTTTCAATACGTCATTTGAAAGATATTTACATAGGAGGCCGGTCATTCAGGAATCATTGGCAATGAAAAAGCCGATGAACTTCTTAATGCAAACATGCGAACTTGCAAGGACTGGAGCTCAGTGCCAACAGCTAGGTCCAGCCAGAGCCTTTCCGTGGTATTTCAAAGAACCAACGGGTCTACCGCTTAACGATATTGCTATCGCTATAGATATAATCAATGATATTTTAAAATCACCTACAAGTGCTCTCACAAACGCTATCACTTCCATACTAAAAATACTTAAACAATAGAGAATGTAATATATGTATAGAAATATGTAGGAATTAGATAAAAACCCGATCAAGGACCTTACGTAAGTTTTAAGTTTGATTACTATAGCTACAGCGTTAGCAATATCGTTAGGCGGTGGACTCGCTGGCCATGCAACTTCTCAGAGGCAAACTTTTTGGCTAATCAAAAAAAATCTGGTTAAATCAACTAGGATTAGTACACGCCAGATCCCTTATCGAAGGCTACCCTCAAAAGCAAACTGTTGAACTCCAGAGCTCAGCAGAGCAAACATATGTGCGATAGCCAGAGCCTCAACTGGACACTGCAGAATAAACAGGCACCAATTTCATATGCAATCGAGTAAAACTAACGTTTGCCGTTACTGCAGTTTGGCGAGAGAACACCCAAACATCTCCTATGTGACTGCGGACGCCTGATTCACAAACGCAGTATCCACCTAGACCAGCATATAATTCGGCCAGAGGAACTAAAATCTCTCAGAGCTAAGAAGATTTTCGACTTCATGGAGGCCGCCAGGCTAAAAGAGATACTATAACAAGGTGAGTTACAATAGATCTTTTTGGTCGCAGTGGCTACAGATCCGACTGGAGCTGTAGTCACTGCGACCTAAAAGCCCCTATATCCTATATTTGTAGGACATAGCCATCTAATAGTATTCTGCTTTATAATTAACTTTGGGGTTAGATGGTGTTGTGTTTTTCTCAAATATTTATTTATTTCAAACTAAATAAAACGCTACTATATTTGTCACATTTTATTATTATTACAATCATGTCTACATTTCGAAGTATTTAATATTAGTTCAACTTGGTGGTTTAGTTTGTGCTCTCATTGCCCTCACTATAATACCATCATGTTCTTTCGCATCATCATTTGTCTCCTGTTTTTCAGTAGGTCTGTTTTTGTCATCGGATATTTTCGTGGCATTTTCGCTTGCCCGCCTTAATTTTATTAATTCATTTTTAGCTGGCCTGAAACATAATCACCAAGAAATAATTATCAGTTGTCTCAACTTCCTACTAGATTTATATTCTTCCGTGCTGGATTGGGAAAGAGAAAAACATAGAACGCTAGCTGCTTGCTTTCCATCGCATGATGCACTTCTGCGCTCATTCCACTTATGTGAGCGGGACAGTGAGAACTTTATCGAGCTACCAGTGTCGATAAAAGCCGCCATGCTAGGGCTACAGTTCTCAAATGGTGCGATCACTGATGTTGCATCCGCCGCTACCAGGGATGTTGCTTAGAGAAGCTGTGGAGGCCACAATAGACACACGACACGATACATACAAAGGATTAGTTTAGAAATGCAATTACTCTAGAAAGTGCGCGCGGGGATGCGAACCTTGGCCTGCATGAACAAGAGGTTCGACTGGGTTTGAAGGTTCGATGGTTTAAACTATATTCGTGATCAAAAACTATCGCTTCATCTTCTTCATATCCATTGACTGAGCTACCGATATTGATAGAAAATAATATTATCTGGGTTGATTAGTACGGTGGGCATGTTAAACCTTCGCCGTAATCGGTTGGTTAGTTTAGGATAGGACTACAAAATGTAATAATGCCTAAACTTAAAGTGAACATAGGCAAATAAACATTGCAATTTTTTATACACAATGTTCAAAACTTTACCCATCCGGATGATCTATCCAACTCATTTCGACTTCTGTGTGAGTAATACTCGAACGAAACAGCTTGTTACAATCTTGCCTGGAAAAATAGAAAAGTTATAATAGACGTATAAACTATATTAGTTAAGTACCTACAGTAAATTAAGACTGGAATTTGGAATTCATAAGAGATAACTTCATAGCTGATATAAATAGAACCTTTTCAACAAATAATTTTATAAAATGAACTCTTCCTATAACTACTTATAAGTTAATAATAAATTTACTCAAACAATTACAAATCGAATGCGTTCATGCAATCTCAGATAAATCTTTCTTGTGTGTTTCTTTTTTGTGTCTTGTAGCAAAACTGTTTTACGCTGACGGTTGGCCACTATCATCTATTTTGTAGCGGAAAAAGAAGGCATTATTTTTTTGGAAAATGACATTTTACAAAGAACCTTACGCTTGGTCTTTATAGATGGCACAGTTAATCAGAACCCTGTTTTTATAGACACTGGTGTATAGGAACGGTCCGTAGCACTTGTTAGTTCTCTCTTTGACCAGACAAGCCGAAATTATCCCTATGACGATGGAATTGACGCCTTCACCGAAGATTAGGGGACCGCCGTGATCATTCTGAAAGAAATTAAGATTTTAAAGGACAACAAGATTTTGAACAGTTGGTAACATTTTAAAACAACATTGCAGTTGGTAGAAAGACTTTATCGGTAAAAAACTGGACCAATAATATTCCAGTTAATTGAATTCCTCTGTATTTTATGTATAAATGACAATTTACAATTTTGTTTTGACATTATTGTTGGTCAATTCCTGAATTTTTGCATCTACAAAGCCTTTGAGGCAGGTCTTTGTAGCCTGGAAGTATAGAAGAGTACTGGTAGTAGGTATGGTTGTTTGTTCCGATGACAAATCAAATCAAATCAAATCATTTATTTGCAATGTAGTTCCATTTGTAAACACCTGCCAATCCGACAGGCTGACGTATGTTATGGATCGTCCTTCTTATCGAACTATGACGTATAAGCCACATTTGTACAAACAATATGATGATAGTTATATTTGGAATATAATGAACCGACCGACTAAAAATTACTAAATTTACCGACTAAAATACTAGGTTTGTTTGCGGAAAAAAAGGTTTACGTAAGGTTAGATTGGCGACTAACCCCCATATTCTAAGTCGTTCCACCAAAAGTTTTTACACTCCACTCAACCTCGTCGTGGGTAAAAATGGTAGTGTGCGCTAGGCCTAACTCGGAGTGGCTACGTATTCTTTGGGTCCTCCAGGTCCTTACGGAGTTATGACTTAGAATACCGATTTCGAGGAGTATTTCGAAGAGGTTTTCAATGAGGTTTCGTTAAGTCGAGGACGAGTAAGTTTTGGAGGAACGACTTAGAATATGGGTGTTAGTCACCTATTTTTTTTCGGTAAAAAAGAATTTTAGTCGATCGTTAAAAATTATTTCCCGTAATCTTTGATGATTTGGTTAAGTATTACCTCACAAAATCCACCGGTGGGGTTGTAGCCTATTTGTTTTCTACTTGATGAGTCATTATAATGTAAAACTAAATCATCAGGATCAATTACTCTTCTATTATTATTTTTCATTTCTACGTCTATCGATTCGTAGTCTGAATATACAATATCTGTACATTCTACATATTTTTCCTGAAAATTAATAATCAAATGTTTAATTTTGTTAGATATCTTAACCAAACGATAAAAAAATAAGCTTTCATTAACTAAAATTCGAGCTTTGGAAGTCACGTTAAGCCGTTGGTCCCAGCTGTATTTGCAGACGTTAAATCCAACCAATCCGTATTAGGGCCGCGTTGTGGTTCATGGCACATGGCCTTATTTATCCATTAGGGAGGCCAGGGTGGGGACATGAAAATATACATAGACGTGACGCCAAGAAGGTGTTGCCATAGTAAGTAACTTTTTTCGAGAATGCGGGGGCGCTCCTTCTTGTAACTTTTTCTATTTTGTGCTTGCACAATAATGTGCAAAAGTGGCTTATGACGATAAGGTTACATACCGAACACACTTCGCTGGGGTCCTGAATTAAATCTTTCGTACAAATCATGTAGTTGTCGATGATGTGATGGTACCTTTTGCCCCAACGACTCTTACATCTCTTTTTGCTAATGATTTTGACGTCAGTCTCTAGAAGATCTTGCATAATTGCATCCTGTTATTAACAAAAATAAATTATGCTTAAGCGTAAACATCAGTGATGTTTCTTTGCTAAAGCGTAGTTGCTAAAGAGATTTAATAATAAGTATTCGTGGTAGTTGGGCAATTAGCGACACTAAATTATTACGATCTGCATTTTTTGAAACTGCTCTTTAAGGAAGTTTTCGACCAAAAGTTTCTTGACTTACGTCGCTGTATTTCTCGATACTGCCCCAACCAGCTATAGAAGCTACTGTGCCTGGGTTTTCGTACTTAACGCTTTGATTATTGTAACAGATCGGGCGCGGTATGAAGTCGCACCCTCTGATACGTCGCTCGAAATCGAATTCATCTTCAACTTTTACCACTGCTATGTCATTGTTCATCCATCGAATGTTGTCATTTTCGTGGCCATCGAAAATATAATCTAAAAGGCGAAGAATACTTTTTTAATAGTTTTTATGTTGTATTTCTTTTCCTAAATTTTTCTCACGGATATATTACAAATTACAGTGCGACATTAAAGAGTAGAGCAGATTTTTGAGGAACTAACCAACTATATAAGGGGTATAGTACAAAAATGGTTTGAAAGCTATCTAGCAAACAGACAACAATGCACAGAAATCTCACGTTTAGAAAAAAATATGAAGGAAACTGCTAAATCAAAGTACAGAGTAATTCATAGTGGTGTGCACAGGGCAGCATATTAGGTCCATTACTATTAATATTATATATAAACGATTTCCCTGATATTACACATATGATTGCTTTCTATTTGCTGATGACTGTACATTATTATTTCACAGTAAAAATATTGACGACCTTGAGATTGACATTAATAATACTCTTATTGACATAATTAATTGGATGACTAATAATAATTTACAAATTAATATAACAAAAACAAAGGCAATACAATTTCATACATATAAATCGAAAAAAAATATACTTTAAACATACAATATGACAATAAAAAAATTTAAATGTTAGATGCTACACAATTTCTAGGCATAACTATTGATGAACATTGTCACTGGAAAAATCACATCAACAATCTATGTACCAAAATAAATAAATTTGTCTACGCATTATCGAAAATTAGAAAAGTCACATCTCTCGAAGTAGCTCTTCAAGCATATCACGGATACATATCTTCCATATTACGCTACGGCATAATTATCTAGGGAAACAGCGTTGATGCAAAGAGAGCTTTTATAGCCAAAAATAAGTGCATTCGGGCATTATGCGAAATCGGCATAAGAGAGTCATGTAAACCCGAGTTCAAAAAATTAAACATTTTGCCTATGCCCTGTTTGTACATTTAAGAGTAATGCTTGTTTGTCAAAAGGAACCCAGAGTACTTTATTAAAAATAAGGATCTAAAAACAAATGTACGAAACACCAGATGAAACAAAATTGCCAGACCAAAATGTAATCTGACATTATTACAGAAAAAATGTATTTTACATGGCCATTAAAATATTTAATAAGTTACCAATGAGTCTCGTAGATTTGCCTATTGAGCGAAACATATTCAAAAAGTCATTATATCGGTGGCTTATAAAAAAAAAACTTTTACTCTGTTCAAGAATATCTGGAACATAAAGAAAGTCAGTGAAAATCGAATGTCACATGTGTAATTTATTATTTAAATTAAAATTTATATTTGACTGCAATTTAATCCAATTGACATCATTTTAATTTGTAACTAGTATTTTCGGACTGACATGAAATATAACTAACTGATATAGAATTAAAATTTGTAAAAGTATAGAATTGGTCATTAATTATTGTTTGATTTTGCATGCCAACCTGTATACGGCAGAAAACTATTGGATCAAATTAATATTGTAGACTATCGTAATGTACATACATGGTTTTCCAGCAAATAAATTATTTCTTTCTTTCTTACACTATATGCAGCACAACTTCCGGTTGTCAAGTTGGTAATTCTACTATCAAACCTTTAGCATATTAAATTATTATTTTCGTAACTAAGAAGTGGAAATTTTGACAAACTCTAAAACTATTAACAAAATTAAGTTTGTTTAAACTATTAACAAAATTGGCGGTACACGTCATATAATATAAAAGCTGTTTTTGTGTTGCTTTGCAGAAATTCAAATCGGAAAGTTGCTTAGCAATACCGACGATGTTACGAGTAGCGGATTTTACAAGTAATTAAGTTGTACGACATGTATTCACGAAGTATTAAATAGATCATGGAAGTTAATTCGTTAAGAATTTCCCCTCATAAGTATCAATTTCTTTTCTTACCTTGGAGGTTATATAGAAATAAACAAAAACGTTAAATCTATTTGTGACAGTTAGTTAGGCTAGGAAAAGGAATAATTATTTCTTTCTTTTATTTAGCATTTATTATGTTAAAAATCAATTAGATTTTCGATTCAAATTTTAAAGGACTTTATACCTGAATATGAAATGTAAAAAAATTGTATTTTCTAGCATTTAAGAGGTTACAATTTGTTCTAATTCATATATCAAATAGGTACTTCTTTTGTCATTTTCTTAGCATACATAAATCGACTAAGGCTATAGCGCGGTAACCGGTTACCGCTCAGTGGTAAATGGGTAGGTTAAGTACTTGGTTCTAATGATTTAGTGGTTTTATAAAAATAGAACAAATAATAAATAAAAATATGTCAAGTATCAAACATGTTTTCGTAGTATTATCAGTGTTGATAGTTGTAGTCTAGTACAAGACTAGTGGCGCCCTCAACTTTGTTCTACTCTTTTCTGTCGCACTGTATCTATGTTTTGGTGCATGAGTTTAGTGAATAAAAGAATAGCTTTGGGTTTATTTCATCTGAACTCGACTATTTTATTTGGTTAATCATTTACTTAGGAGTACTAAACAATAAATAAATAAATTTTTATGCGAATCAATATTTAACCATATGAGGTTTTAATAACGTACGTAATGAATTGTAGAAACCCATTTTAGTTTTGCCTAATACTTACTTCTCGGTATACATTTCCAGATTGCCTTTTTTGCGCCGTTTTTAATGCATGCATTATTGTAATGATCATCTTCTACTTTGTGCCTACAGACAAAATCAAAATTGAGAATCAAATCAACATTAACTTGATAAGAAACGATTTTTTTTCTTACTTATACGTTCCAGATACAACGTAGAAATGTTTAGCATCTTCAATACACGCGGCGGATGTGAGGATATATTCTTCATGTACTATGACTCCACCACACAGCCAGCTCCGATAGTCCTTATACTTCGGGTTGATAGTAGGTAGTTTAAGATAAACCTGATCCATAAAGAGTTATTAAAAAATTACCTATTTAAAATTTTCTTATATCGTTTCTTGCTGAGTCTTCATGCGTTTACTAGTTTATTATTGTTGTATGGTTTGTGGTTAATATTATCGTTCGTTGCATTGCTTCTTATAAGATTTGGGAGAAGCTTACACCAAGCAAGCAAACTATAGGAGTTTGCATGAGATGGATTGATCGATGGGAGCAATCGTCAGAATATATTAACAAAACGCTACTAATCATTTTTTACACAGCGAGTAAGTCTTGCCTTGGTCCAGACTTGGTATATTAGGCAGTGCTATTCTATACCAGCACTTATACTAGTTCATCACTTATACTAATGTACCTATATCAATCACCATCATCATCTAATTCTTTGGGGTCTGTGCAGCACGTTCTTTTCTTTCATTCTTATCTATCACCCGTCAGTCCAGACATAATATATTCCTATTTATATGCGGTCTAATTAAGGAAAAACATCAACTTCTTTACTTACCATGTACGGTCTATTTGCATGCGCATCCATACCATTAATGATTCGCCTACTATTATTAAGTATATCTTTCACTTCAGACACATTTGTTTTTTTTAATATATCGTGTACTTTTGTGGGTAATTCTGTTGCTACATGCATAGCTAGAGCTTCTGAAAATACAAATGCCATTAAATAATTATTAGCTATAGTAAAAAAAAATATTGGGTCTATATGGTCAATCTGAAGATTTTTTTATTAAATTGTAATTCTATCAAACCTGTTATTAGACATGTTGCGTAAACTAAATTTATTAATAACACAGATTTGAGTAAATCATTAATCATTGTATATCTTTGGAACCTACAAAACCTGCAGATTGTATATGGAAGAATTTAAAATTCCAATTTCACGGTGGTGGCAAATATTTGATTAAAACTCGGTAACATTTCCTATTTCTTCTGAAATGTATTATAAAAACTCATCAAATTGACTTATTGCTTTTTTGACAATAAAATTAACTGACCAGCATACTCCTCACATGAGGTGGCCAAATTCTTACAATTTTGACCTTTTCTGGGGAGGTGGTTTCAAAATTACGAAGTTCCCGGAAAAAAACTTTCTGTTTTGAAAGCTGGAAATATCCTAAAAACTAGTCGGTAACAATCAAAACACTGTACTTTACTGGTAATTAGTTCTTATTATCAGTTACTTATTTTAAAATTTTGAGGGCGAAAATTACCATGTTTTTTATGCTTCGTTAAATATCTGTTATGTCAAGGACTTTCTACTATCTTAGTGTACTTTCTTTTTTCTTCTCTAGAACTTATGGCCAGAGCTACTTTGTGAAGCACAAAGATATTTTTATTTTTATGTGCTGAACCCCTCAAAAGTTAGGCCATAGGACACACGTATTACACTATGGAAATTAAAAAAAAATATATATTAGTTCACACCCTTATTTTTTAACAGTGAATGCCGCAGAACTTAAGTCTATTTCAATGTAGTCGAGAATTTGAAGTAATATCAAAAATGTTTGTACTATTGTCAAAAGACATCGTTATCAATCAACAATGGATATCAGCCTGGCTTACATTATAGGCAGCGGAAATTTCCAGTTGTTTTTTTTCTAGTTTAATGATTAATTATTACTATGAAATCAATGTAAAACTTTAGAAAGAGCACTATTTACTTCGTCAGAACAATGATTACCTCTGTCAACTTAGACTAAAGAAGTATCTTCCGCAATAATTGGCGGGGTCAGCCAACTCGAGGGAAACCGGTCTTCTCCAAGCCGGGCTAATTTGGAGAAATTCACAGTCGTCGTGTCATCGCAGTGAACAAGGAGTGAAAACCACCTCTTTTCCTTGTTCTGTGGTGAAAACGATGGTCTCAGGCCAAAGTTAAAGGAGCAGTTAATTTGAAGCACCATAAATAAATAGCTCTGTTTCGCATAAATTATTTGCATAGTAAAAATTATTAATGTATATTAAGAACAGGAACGGGCCCAATATTGATCCTTGGGGCACACATATTAATGAGGACTCCAGTGGACTAACGCCCGAAATTAATAACCTATCTGTAAATATGGATAGGTCTATCTGAGATAGTTGCCTAGGATATTTTTCTTAATATCACCAAAATAACAACCGTTGCTAGGCACCGAACCCAGTATTCTAGGCAACAATATCAGATAGCCCAATTTCGGGCGAAAGTTTTCTTAATGACAACTTTCTGAGTTAGTTCACACATATATGATTGCCTAGGGCTAAAGAGAATTATTACAAGGTTACATGAGAAGTAAAACCAATTTTGTATGTAATTAAATTCTTTAATATAAAATTTTAGTTAAGGTTATTTTCGACGCGCTTGGCTGTTTCATGATTTGGAGGCTGTGAGGCATGTTTGGGAGCTGTGGTGCTTGTTTTAGTAGTTCCAGCTTTGTTTTGAGTTCTAAGAATCTTGGATTGTGGAGGCCTGCAAAAACAATTGTTGTTAACCCACTTATTGTCAAAAATTTATGAAAACTGTTGTAACGTTATTCGGTTCATAGGGTTTTTAAAAACTATTTCGAACTGATTTTCATTTTTTGGCTATTACTGTTAGATTTGGAGAAGCAGTTGATTTTCCTATGCTGGGACTGAGAGAGAGAGAGAGAAAGAGAAAATCATAGAATGTAGGTAATAGCTGCTAGCTTTCCACTGCAGATATTTTAAGGCTACTACTATAGTTTCCGGACAACATCTTAGACCCAACCAAAGCTAAATGTGGCGTCACCGTCGTTTTTTTTTTGAACTACGGGGAGACTCTTAACCGATGTTAAGTATTGATAAGGCTGAGATTGAATTGAGATGGACGCGAGCCTCTCCTGCAATTCTCGGCCACTGAGGAACTGGCAATCTTATCTAGAACTGCCGGAACACAACAATGCTGAAAACATTGTTATTATGACGTCAGACTTAGATAAGATGGTGGTAGCTAGCCAGGCGAACTTACAATAAGTCCTACCAGCAACCAAACCGAATGCAATATGTACCCCCGCTGGGGATGAACCCGGAACCCCTGGGTCTGATACCGGTGGTTGTACCACTAGACCACAGAGGCGGTTAAAAGTGTGGCATCGTTTAGGTGTGGTTAAGTTTCTATGAGAGTGATGTTTATACATTTTGATTTGACATGTCCCAATATGCGCCAGTGCACGTCTACGTACACCACCCCCAAAGATTTAGAAAATAAAAATGATTCTGTTCATTTTATATAATGCACGGTTATGTGGTTATTAATAAAAATAAATCAATGTTTTTGTTTTTTACTCGAATCAAGTCGTCAAATATGACAACTCCACTTTTTAAAAAAACTGTCATTGTCACTGTCATTAAGTTCTACTGTGTTCTTTTTTTCATATAATCATGTCTTTTTCCGTTTTACCCTTTCTGTTCAACTTTGTAATTCTATTGACTGACAGTGACAGTGACAAAATGACAAAATATTTTTGGAGTGTTTTTGTATTATATTTATTGATTCTTCCAGAAAAAAATGTTATTTTAAAGAAATTGAATGATTAGAAACTGTTTATCGTGTTTTTATCTTTGTTTTAGTATACTCTACACATACGTGGTCCAGAGTTCATACATTTTTGGACATCTCCTTTAGGTACACGTTTTACCACAAAAAGTTGGATACACGATTGTTTGATATAAATAAAGCCTGAAGATTTTAAAAGTATTATGAGAAATATATGCTGTTTGTTTAGAGAAATTGCTAGGTAGTACTTCATAGCTGTAGGTTTAGTTTGCGACAGGTCAACATGGCAATTGGTGTTTGAGTTGAGGCTACTTGAGGCTGGGAAGGGGGCACGCCCCACTCACACACGCTATCTTAGTCTTAGTGAACCACTAGCACACATCGGCTACATTTATTGAACTATTACCTAACTACTTAGTTACTAGAAAATTGCAATCTCAACCGGTCGCAAATGTTAGGATAATTTATATTCAAACCCTTCTGACCAGTTGAAAAACGTCTCAGTCACTTGAGCTTTCGAAGATCTCAGCAATCTTCTACATGTAGCCCTGTTTGAAATAGAAACAATAAAAAATATATAACGAGTAAAGATGTAACATTATTCACCTGCCATAAAAATCGAGGATCGACCTTCTTCAATATTGAATTGATCCCGTACTCAAAGTTGCTTTACTTGCAGCAGAACCCCCTTTAAAGTTATTGGATATGTATGTTACACCTTGTATTATAATAACCATCATGACCTTATAAGATTTTTTTTTTGTTTCCGCACCGCTTCGACTAGTTGATTCAAATTTATAATAATAATCGATCAAATGTTAAAGAATCTTAATTACATTACCTTTATACGAGTACTACTCTACTTAACGATAATTTTTCAATTGACAACTCTGTACTTACGACGAAAAAAAGATAGAAGAAAGAAGCAGGCCCTATCCTGTTTCTTGCTGGCTCTTTTCGTGATAAGACTCAAATTAATGATTCATATGAAGTTAACTGTCAATTTGATACAGTAAAAGCAAGTTAAATTTTGAAGATTTTGATTTCCGATCATCAAAAACATCTTGGTCTTGTTGAAACTCACCCCATCTCTTTAGTAATAGCGCAATTGATAAGATGACGGTTTTTGTAAACACTGGTGTAGAGAAAAGGGCCGTGGCACTTGAGGGAGATGTCAAATGTTTGACAGGCCGACACTATGCCCACGACCATGGAGCTCAGGCCATGGCCTACCACCAGAGGGCCGCCGTGATCATTCTGAAAGAATGCAACATTAGATTGACACAAATACAATAGATAAATTAACAGTACCTAGTCAATTTAGCATATTTTAAGACTGTTTCTATGCCTCAGAATTAAAAGCACAAGTTCTTCGATTATCAACTGTTTCATGATCCAAGGACAAGTTAGTCGAGATTTAGACATTGTTTCCTCGGTTTATTTATGTGATATTTTGTGTTTTAGTATAAACTAATCAGTCCACTCAAAAATACTTTAATTATTTTTGATAACTACCTTCCTCACGTATAGTGGTTGATGTTAAGTTATTAGTAAAATTCATTTTACAACATTACATCCATTATTTTAAAGCCAGGCCTAAACCTTACCATTAGCTCTTAGGATAATATCAAGGAATATAGTAAATAAGGAGGCTCTATACACAGTATCAGTAGCACATCTAGGGATCATCTATGCGATGCCACTATATTACCAGTTAGTATCCTTTGGTATAATCATAGAGCAACGCGACTTCCTAGTTCCGGTACGGAAGTCGTGTTGCTCTATGGGTATAACTGTAAGAGGCAGTACATCGTCGTCTCAGCCACATAATACCCACTGCTGGGTATATGCCTCTCCAAAGAGAGGGTTTGCCATAATCGCCACGCTTGGCAGGCGGGTTGGCGATCGCAGTATGGCCAAGTATGTAGGATACGCTGCTGCCCGTGTCCTGAAGGCTGTCGTAAAAGGCGACTAAGGGACTCATCCCTTAGTCGCCTTTTACGACACCCACGGGATGAGAGGGGTTAGTGTTATTCTAAGCCGACACTACACAGCTGGAGGCAGTACATAAATATTTTTAAAACATTGGTAGCTCTAATCACATCACCTCACAAAACCCTCCTCCAACCGACATTCTCCTGGTGTCCGATATGTCCCCATGGGCTGATGTGTGTACCATCATCTTCCGATAGTCTGGTACGAACCGCCTGGTGTCTACATCATCCTCCTCTAGGGAATATACCAGTTCTGTGCAGTTCACCTCCTGTTCCTGTTCGATAAAATCTTTACATTTAGTTTCAAAGGTGTAGAAAGAAAATAAACCAGTTTTTTAACTGACTTCAAAAAAAGAAGGAGGTGATCAACTCGTCACGTATATTTTTTTTATGTATGTTCTCCGATTACTCGAGACCGCCTGAACCGATTGAAATAATTCAAACGTTATAACATCGGGTCTATCCTGTTCCCGAGATGGGCCTCATTTTTTTAAATTTTGAAAAAGGTCGCTAGTTTTCAGGAAAACATGAAAAAAACGGAGGTTTTTTCTTGAAGTCTCCGAAATGAACGGGTTTGTCGAACCAGCCCCCTAATTGTCTAATTTAAAATCTATCACAATCCCTTTCAGAGGTATTGTGATTGTGATATTTTCGTCTGTCATATTGTTTACACAGTCCAATTTCGTTTATTCCATTAAAACGCGTCCCGATCACAACCCCTTTGTCAAATAGTTACGGCGTGAATAACTTTCAAATTACGAATTGAAAGGGATTGCGATAGATTTAAAATTAGACAATTAGCCCCCCGGTTTGACTCAAACTAGTAGTGTAGGCAAGTACGAGACTTATTCATTGTAAAATTGTAAAATTAAAAACTTTTTTAAAATAAAAATATCATATCTCGGGACGGCAGTTATTAAAAATACAATTTTGAATAGTTTAATAACTTTGCATCTATAGCTCAAGCGATGCTTAAGCAAGAGATTCTGAAAAACCGTTAAAAATTCTCTGTTTAGCGTGTCGATTTTTTCATTGAAAGCTTCTCAATCTCAAGTCTTTTGGAGCAATATCACGCCATGGAATCAGGAGGCCAATTGCTAAATTTTTGTCATAATCGTCTCGTTCGTCAGTGGTGTTTCAATAGTTGTGTTTATTTACACTGCTGTAACAAAAGCTAAATAAAACAGCACTACTTATTTATCACTCCGCATTTACTCGTGGAATCGCTCGAAAAAAACTTGTTATGATTATGGCGAATAATGTGTACGGCGAAAGAACTACCGCTTATCTAGTACCGCGGTTTATTAATCAACTACCTGCAGATTTCGTTGATAGTATAACCAAGTCGAATTTAAAGTCCAAAGTGAAGGAATTTTTGTTTGAAACTTTAGAATGCGCCTAGCTTGTGTCTTTGATATTGTTGTCTATTCTTATTAGTAAGTGATATTTAGTATATTTTATGGTATTTAAGGCCAAAGCGAGCTTCTAACAGCGTTGCTATAAACCTCTGTGGATTTCTTATGCTGTTATTTTTCAATTATTGTAAAATTACTTTTTTAAGTACGGTAATAAATGAAAAAACAAAATTACGAATTGCTGATAAAAGTATTGAATATTGACATCGACATAATTTTTAAACATTCTCATTTACTGAACGTTTCAGTTTTCTGCGAAGCAATGTAGATTTTTATACCTATTTTAAGACCGCACTAACAGTAGGTTGCATTTTACATACAGAACAAAAACTAATTAATTATACGCTGGCTCTTTCAGCTGTAAAGGAAACTATTGAGAATAATAGTAAAAAAAAATGTTCAATCCAAAAGTAATAATGACAGATGGTTCTACAGCGTAACGAAATTCACTTGCTTAAATTTTTCCTGCATCACGATTCACGACTACATATAGATCTGTGAGTCCACTCATTCGAAGCGGGGCGTGCGGTACAGATCGAAGTCCTGACGCAGCAAGACGTAAGCACAGAATACTTAATAGAACAAGTACATAAGGATTGTTGCTTTCATAAATATTTGTACGTAACGATGATTTCTACTAATGGTTTTTCGTAAACTTAAAATAACGTTGCATATAAAGTAGTAACGACTACCCACCGCACATAATTGGCTCATTGCGTCACCGCCCACGTCTTTAGCACAAATCATATGCTCATCTATGATGTGGTGGTATCTGGAATCCCATCGGGTCTTACAGTTCTTTTTGGACATTAAGACGACATCAGCTTCCAATAATTCGGGAGAATTCAATGCTGCTCTTTGTGCCCGAGTATCCTATAAAGATATACGTATTAATAACAATTTGGCAGATAGACTTACAATAACCAAAATAAATACTTACTATAGAATCCTAATGGTTCATGCGTCATGCTCGTGAACGGGTGCCGCCAGCGGAAAAGGGTCCACCTCAGTCTGATTATCTTAATGCTGTGATTAAAGCCTAAATATTTTTATCTAAAATAAATTGATACTGACCTGTATGTACCTCACAATTTGCAGTATAGTAATCTTGTAATGCGAGAAATGTTGTAATGTATGATAGACAAGTCTTTCTTTGCCAGTTAAAAATTGTTTAAGGTTACAATAACCATAAAATGTAATATTTTAATTGGTATTTTTTAAATTCCTTTTGTAATGGAAATTGACCTTACTGATATGTTAAGGTCACTTTTCAATTTGACGACTCTGTATGAAATAAAACAGGGACAAAAAAAAAGCCCTTGACGAGTTTCTTGCCGGTTCTTTTCGTTACAAGGTCTCCCGCCGTAGGGTTTGTGAACCGATGGCGTAGCTTCTTTGACGTTCATAAGTGCTTGTAACAGCCTAGACTGAATAAATGATATTGACTTTGACTTTGACTAATCCTATTCTGATCCTAACTAATATTATAAATGTGTATTTGTTTGTCCTTCTTTCACGCTCTAAATAAGCAACCAATTGACTTGTTTTTGGCATAGAGTTAGTTGAAAGGACGGAGAGTAACATGCTGTTTTTATCCCGATATTCCCACGGGAATGGGAACCACGCGGGTGAAACCGCGGGTGGAAGCTAGTATGCTATATTTGTAAGTTAAAAAAAGAACTTACTTGCAGTTGCTGTAAAAACAAATATATTTATTAAATGTTGGTTCAAAAGCCATTATAAGAACTGATAGAATACAGCGCTGGACTGGCTGACAGACACTAACACCCATATTCTAAGTTGTTCCTCCAAAACTTACTCGTCCTCGACTTAACGAAACCTCATTGAAAACCTCTTCGAAATACTCCTCGAAATCGGTATTCTAAGTCATAACTCCGTAAGGACCTGGAGGAGCCAAAGAGTACGTAGCCACTCCGTGTTAGGCCTAGCGCACACTACCATTTTTACCCACGACGACGTTGAGTGGAGTGTAAAAAGTTTTGGAGGAACGACTTGGAATATGGTGGTCAGTAACTTAAGCTAAATTGATCTTCATACTTAAGACTATTGTTTAGTACCGTAAAAGTACAGGATGTATTTTTTCTCATTGAAGCAGGTTCGATTCCCGGTATAGGTAAGTGATTTATCAAAAATCTTTGAATGCAGTTTAACTTATAATTAAAAATACAGGAATCTTTCCTTTCCGTAAAATGAGCTAACTAAAGGATTTAAGGTAGTTCCCCTCCAGGGCCTATATTATTTTTCCATCCTGTATATAACTTCGATAAGTTCGATAAACTATACCTGGGTCTAACTGAAAGTTTTTAGAAAATAAAAAGCGAAGGACGTAGAGACCCTGTGAATTTTATTGTTTTTCAAAGCAGTAGTAGTTGTAGTAGTCTCCATTTCTTTGTAAGCACCGTCACATGCGATGGAATATTGACTGAAGCAAAGGGGGCCTTTCTTTAGGGATCTTTTTCTCGCCTTTTGCAAACGTAGCGATGGAATCTTCAGGGTTAATTATTAAACCAATTCTTATAATTTTTGGAAATAAATAAAAGTAACAAGATGCCAGGTGGGGAGTTTAAGTTGAATGATTCATTTTCTCCACACTTTCGATAGACAAATATTCGATAGTCTGTTTGCGGTTTTTCGGCGCTGCTGCCTAACATTTTCCAAGACAATTAGTAAAAAAAAACTGCTATATCAATCTACATTAACAGTCCTTTTATTTTCTAGGACAATTGTTGCGAGATCACCCGCCTATCCAAAGAATGAGACAATCATCTTTTTCCCTTGACTTCTGCCCTTCTTAACTTTTGTTGACAAATCTTCGATTGGGAACATCTGTCGGGCAGAATATTTTTTAATTTCGGGTTTACAACAATATATCCAGCTTTCATCATCTGTGTAGATGTGTTATACAGCAATCAAGTTGCCTTCGTTATACTTTTCGAGCAATGAGCGGCACTACTCCAAGAAATGGCGATTTTGATCCTCTGTGAAATTATGAGGTATTCATCTAGTACAAAGCTTTCTATAAAAAAATATAATACACTCGTATTTCGGGACGGAAATTATTCAAAATACAATTTTGAATAGTTTAATAACCTTGCATCTAAAATTCTCGTAAAACTTTTAACATTTGCGAAATACCAATGTCTAAAGCTCCCCGCATCTGTTAAAACATCAGCTTCTATCATTAGCCGCATGGACTCACGTTATCCCCAGTCGTCATGACAATCCCCAGTGTGATTACGACTCTCGTGAATCATCAGTGTGTTTGCTTCGACCACGGTAAAGATCATTAAATCAGTGGTAAACAGAGTCACAGGATGGGGCTTCGTCATGAAATGCTAATCAAAGTCTATCGTAACATTGTTGTTGAATAAGACCGCAACAAAAATCGTGATAAAGCATTAGGCAAAAAAATTCTTTTGTCGGATCCATTTTATAGCACGACAGTGACTTTTTAAATTAACTTTGTAAAAAAAATGTTTTTACAAATAGGCGACATTTTAAGAATTTGTTGTACATCTATAGATGCCCAAAGAGTGCCTAATTCGAAATTACATTAAATTTTCCATCGGCTGCTCTTCTAACTGGCCTATTCTAAAAACTTTCAGTGTTACCCCCGTACAAGTAGATACAGATCTTGTTAGATAACCATACCACATGGCGAAGTTTGGAATACGCTATCCTACATATTTTACTTTAAGCTGCACCTCTGTCAATCCGCAAGCTATATGTTATGGCGTGTATGAATTGCAAAACTAATGGCCCCCATACATACATCAGCGAAGCCTTCAGTGGAACCCCAACCTGCTACCGACGCTGCTGTGCCCGGCTTCTCATTCTCTGCACTGATATTGTTATACGCTATCTTAGCAGGAATGAAGTCACAACCACGAACGCGCCTCTTGAAGTTGAAGTCCTCATCCACTTTGACCACCGCTATGTCTCTGATCATCCAGCGGATGTTATCAAATTCGTTCCCATCGTAGTAGTAGGCTGGAGGGTGAAATTTGTTGAATGATTAAATGGTAGACAGTAGTGATTGTCAAGTACGTTCAACGCGCGCAATTATGGGTTCGGAATTGATTGGAATGACATATTGTTTAAGGCGGTACCCCCCACCGAAAGTGGCGCCGCGTTGAATTTTATTTGCTAGACTATGGGCTCTAAAAATTCCACGTTTAGTTTTATTAAAATTGTGTATTAGAATTACGATATTAAATAAAATTCAACGCGGCGCCACTTTCGGTGGGGGTACCGCCTTAAGGTCAAGGTGCTTTTGAGGGTGGTATATTATGGGAACTCCAATTATGTTAAATAATAGATATGTTAGCTTCATAGTAATTTGCGTTGAAATCGGACCTTATATACGTCCGAAATTAATAACCTATCTGTAAATTTGGATATGGTTATCTGAGGTCGTCGTCTCAGCACATGACACCCACTGCTGGGTTTAGGCCTCCCCCTGAGATAGTTGCCTAGTATTAGGATATTTTTGGTAATATGACCAAAAAGTGACGGTTAGGCTACGAACTCCGTATCCTAGGCAACAATCTCAGATAGTCATCCATATCATCCATCCATATCAACAGATAGGTAATTAATATAATAATCGGGCGATAGTCTTTGCAATTTTTACAATGCGAGCTCGTATGATATTTCTGATTCAAATACACACATTAACTCCTTGATATTTCATTTCATTCGTATTAATTTTAAAACTAAAACCAAATTTAAGTTACTTACTACAGACAGCTCATTGAAACTTAAAACTATTTTAGCGAGCCTATTGGATACCAATACTGGAATGTAAAGTTGAGACACTATATCGAAATAGTACGTTTTTTTTGGTATAACACTATAGGACGGTTAAAGATGTTACAAATCTGGTAATTAGATATATATTTCTTCATACCTTTATTTAGATTTGTATAGTTTCAGTAATACGATTATATGATTTTGCCTCGACACTTTTTCTTTTCGAAATGGCCCTTTAATAATACGTTTTTTTTATAAGATTATTCTCAAATATATGGAAATTGGTTTAATTAGTGGAAACAAATAATATTTAGGATCGTATAGTTTAATAATAATATATATATATATATATATATATATATATATATATATATATATAGTTTCATAATATATCACTTCGCTATAGTTATTTACTACGAAGTGATTTCGTGGGTTTTTCGCATAATCTGCAAAATCGGTCTCACTCTTTTCTTATTTCTTTTCTTATTAGGTACTATTTCTCTTCAGTTGAGTAGCCCCTTAAGGCGATACTCGAAAAAAATATGCTGAAGCGAGATAGCAATGAGAAAACGACGCGCACGGGAGCGAGACCGATTTTGCAGATTGGGCAAAAAAAACACAAAATCACTTCGTATTAAAAACCTACAAAAAAAATGCTTCTATACGATCCTAAATATTATTTAAGTCCACTTATTAAACCAATTTACAATAGTGTAAGTAACCCCATTTAAGAATAATCTTCAATTTTCGTAGTTTTTAGAGGTCTTTTCGAAAAGAAAAAGTGTCGGGGCAAAATCATAAAATCGTGTTTTTGAAACTATACGAATCTAGATAAAGGTATGAAGAAATTATGTTATTACCAGATTTGTAACAACTGTAACCGTGCTATAGTTTTATATCAAAAATCCATACTTTTTCCGAGTAGCGCCGAATTTTTCATAAATTAGATATATCGCATTAAGATTTTCTTTATCGTTAAAAAATAATGTGATTAGGCTCTAGTATGACATAATAATATAATATTAACAATAAAATTTAATATAGCTAGTACGTACTCACACTTAGGGACACATTTCCAAATTGCTTTTTTGGCTCCGTTAGTAACGCACTCGTCGTCGTTGTTATTTGCGTTCCATCTGTATAAAGTTAACAAAATATAAAATCATTTAATAACTGTGCTAAGTACTAACAAGCACATTAAAATGTGAAATAGGTAGTTAAATGAATGCCAAAACCAAGTTGCTTGTTTTCTACGCTACTTATCTGTCTGTAACAATATCTGAAGATTCTGAAGTATCATAAATAGTCCTGATACATAACTTTCGCTTTTGAGGATTTCCTTAGTTATAAGCACATCTTAAGTTTCTTCGCGCACTCGTAATTGAAATAAAACAACTTTTGCTTTTGAGTGAACATGCTTTTGAGGGACCCAACCACTACATCAGGTTTGATAAGCCACAGATCCTCGCCAGGAAACAAAAATTCGTCCCCAGAATGCTACGCGAAGCTATTGAAATTACCAAATATCCAAATTTCAATAGAGATGATGGTTGGAAGATACCACCAGCTTGGGACCCTATTATCCATAAATTAAAGTCTCAACCCAAATCACACACTGCAAGACCTAAAGATACGGTTAGCTCTTTTTGTAGATAAATAACATAACATAAAGATGGAGGTCGGCCTGTTTTCGAAGTTTTCTTGGCAGTATCTTTCTTCGAAAGTCCTCCCAATTTGTGAACTGCCAGTAGAATCATTAGTTTTTTTTTTCCTTTGTTAATAATAAATAATTTAAATAGTAAACAAATCAAAATATTAAACTCAATATTTGTTGCCATAGTAAAATTTGTTAACTTTTAATTAGTAATTATCTAACCGTTTCCGAACGCAATGATAAATCAACTTTGTGAAGGTAGACTTATAAGTAGCTAGTCAACCCGTGACCACGGCAACTGAAAAGGTGCCGAAACGTCGGGAAACCAAAAAACCTCAAATAAACCGAAAAATTATAGTACCAAATATATATTTCGGGTAAATAAATCGCACAAAATTTCCGCAAAAGTTGTTTTATTTCATTCTTATCTTTTGCAAATAATTCTGAGTGATTAGTGTGAGTTTTTTTCTATTCTCGGACGATCGTGACCGCGTTAGGTTTTTGTATGGCGTTGGTGTAGTCCGTGGCATAATCCGCTAGATGGCGGGCCGCTAATATCATACAAAAATCTACGCGTTCACTATCGGCCGTGAGAAGAAAAATCTCGGACTAAGCACTCTTAAGACTCATACAGCCGATATAATTAAACAAGAAAATATACTAGAAAAAAGCAACTAGTCTCATGTCGCCCTGACGGGATTCGAACCCGCATCCTTGGGAGTCCGGCCCAATGCACTAACCAATTATGCTACAGAGACCTTGGTAATTAATTGGTTCTAATCCCGTCAGGGCGACATGAGACTAGTTGCTTTATTCTAGTATATTTTCTTGTTTAATATTTATCACATAAAAATAGCATTGTAAAATGCTAAATTAAAAAGTTATACTCATAAAGCTGTTGCAGTGTAGGAATAACTTAATCTAGCGGAATTTAATTCCGAATAGCAGTGAATAGGCGAGAGTGAATAGGCATTTCCTGGACAAGCATGCAACACCTTAGACCACATCCTGTTTATTAAGCACGATGGTGGTCAAATGCCTGCCCAGTTATTATAAAAAATTAAAAAAAAATTATGTCGCAAATAGTGTTAGTTAGCTTTCCAATTAAATAAAGATATCTGAATAGATACAAAATAGCATCAACCGCCTCTGTGGTCTAGTGGTAACAACCACCGGTACGAGACCCAGGGGTCCCGGGTTCGATTCCCACCGATTATATATATGTTATGTATTCGGTTTGGTTGGTGGTCGGACTTATTGTAAGTCCGCCTGACTAGCTAACACCATCTTATCTAAGGCTGACATACGCCATAACAACAATGTTTTCAGCATTGTTGTGTTCCGGCAGTTAGAGATAAGGTAGCCAGTTCCTCAGTGATTAAGGATTCCGGGAGAGGCTCGCTTCCATCTTCAGCCTTATCAATTGATACTTAATATCAGGTATGATGAAGGCAAAGAGTATCTCCACTGTACATCAAAATAAAGAAAAAAATAAAAAAAACGCTCGTTCCTTGCGTTTGCTCCAAAAATCGATAATTTGTTTTTTTATGTCGGTAGTCCTTCTGAAAATCAAAAAATATTGTATGGGTGTCGCAAAAAAGCAAAAAATATATCAACTGTTCTTTAATTTTAAAACTCTAAACTACACAGTAAACAAGAAAAAAACAACAGCGTTTTAAGATTATGTCCAACTTTGTATGCTCTCCTCTCTCTTTTTACCTCTGATTTAAAATGGTGGTAATAAATTATAATTTCATTTTTAGTTTCATTATTATTAGTACTTAGGTACCTCAAGGAAATACACAATCCAACAATTAACAAAAACTATCTTAGAAGGTCTACCACTAATCGGTAATCATAATAACAGTTGACGCTTTGATAATTTATAAATCTACGACGAATATTTTGTATCCGCTTCAACATTTATTATTTTAAGTTTATCTTCTTCGTCGTCACACTCTTGGTAGAGTGGTCGTGGTCGTCACTTCAGATGTGGTGGCTTGCTTGACAATCCGTCGCCATTCCTCCCGTATTGTGGCTCTTCTTGTGCATTCGTGGAGCGGACCATTGAGCGCAGTTTTAACTTGGTCGGTCCAGCGCAATGGTGACCTGCCACGTGCTCTAGTGCCTTCGACCTTTCCCTGCATTACAAGTCGCTCCACAGATGTGTCATTTCGACGTCTGATGTGTCCAAAGAAAGTGAGAATACGACACTGGACGATGGAAGAAAGACGCTGCTTAATGCCGAGTTCTTGGAGGATTGAGACGTTGGTTCGGAATTGCGTCCAAGTAATGCCAAGCATTCTCCTCCAGCACCACATTTCTAAAGCGTCTATCTTCTTTTCTTCACTTTCTCTTAAGGTCCATATCTCAGCACCGTAAAGGAATATGGGAAACACTAATGCCCGGACAAGTCGCATTTTAGTGGTCTTTGTGATGTTTCTGTTTCTCCATATTTTCTTAAGTCGATCCATGGCGGACCTGGTGATAGCCATGCGCCGTTTGATATCATCAGCGCATCCACCACTGTTTGATATCAGTGCACCAAGGTAGATATATGCCTGAACAACGTCGCAATTTTCGCAAGTTTAATGACCTCGGGCGAGTTATTGTTAGCTCGGTTGACAATCATGATCTTGCTGCGTCTTGCTGCTTTAAGTTTATAGCTCCCACTAAAAAAATCTTAAATGAGTAGCGACAAGTAGGTTCTTAGCGTACAAACATGCACTACTGTTTCGTCAAATTTCAGATTTTGATATTTTGGTTTAAATCCCGTTAGATTGCTATTTTCCTATACAGTGCGTTGGTCCCAGCTGCATTTGCTATCGGTAACACCTACTGCAGTGTGGTGGGCAAACATTTGCCCCTACCGGGATTCGAACCCAGTACCTCAGAGTAGGCGACTCCTTGAAACCGGTGTACGTACCACTTTACCACTTCGGTCGTCAACAATGGTGAAAACATTGTTGTTATGGCGTCGGATAGGCATCTTAGATAAGATTGCTACATGTGGTAGCTTGTCAATAGCTTTTAGTTTTATATGTTTGTTGTTATCTGTATGTTTATAAGCTGTTAGCTATCCATAAACGATAAACAAATAAATAAATAAATAGAGATGGTGGTAGCTAACCAGGCGGACTTACAACAAGTCCTATCACCAACCAAACCGAATACAATATGTACCAACGCTGAGAATCGAACCCACCCTGGGTCTGATACCGGTGGTTGTGACCACTAAACCACAGAGGCGGTTAATTCATAGTTGCATAACTATCTAAGCCATACCTGTGTGTTCCAGAAATCACGTAGAACTGTTTAGCATTCTCGATGCAAGCGGCGGAGGTGAGGATGTACCGCTCGTGGATGATGACGCCGCCGCAGAGCCAGTTAGTCTCTTCGAAGCCGGGGTTGGAGCCGACAGCCGCTTTTAGGTATACCTGGCAATTAGGCAGTTAGACACAGTCTAAAATTTGCACTCGGCCTATATGACACGCACGCACACACGTGTGTGTCGCTATCGCTGCGATCTCACTGGTTTTCACTGGTAAAACAGTAGCGAGGAAATGGCTATCTTATCTCTAACTGCCGGAACACAACAATGCTGAAAACATTGTTATTATGCTAACCAGGCGGACCTCACAACAAGTCTTACCACTAACCAAACCGAATACAAATTGTACCCCCGCTGGGAATCGAACCCGGGACCCCTTGGTCTGATACCGGTGGTTGTTACCACTAGACAACAGAGGCGGTTAACTTAATCTGTAGTTTCCGTACAACACCTTCCACCCAACCAATGCCATATGTGGTGACGTTATGTAGCTTTGAGTGAGAGTGATGTTTATTATGTACTTTACTCTCAAGCTACTTATTCCTTTGTCGCATTGCCAAGCCAACCCCGCATTTGATTTACGGCCGATTTACACAGGTCAAGTACAGGAGGTCTACTGTCTAAGCCCGTAGCGCAGTGGTTCGCGCGCTCGGCCAGCGATTGTTGAGGTTAAGCAACTTTCGCGATGGTCGGTCACGGGATGGGTGACCAAAAATTTACTATCTCGAGCTCCTCCGTGCTTCGGAAGGCACGTTAAACCGTTGGTCCCGGCTGCATTTGCAGTCGTTAAAACTCACCAATCCGCATTGGGACCGCGTGGTGGGTTATGGCCCATTTTCCTTACTTACCTACTTGACCTGTGTTAACCGAGCATTACACTGTGCGGCTATTTAATGTTAGTAACGGTGATAATGTGCAAAATATTATATTACCATATAAGGCCGTGTGTCGCCGACAGGGTGCCCTCCAAGTATTCTCCTTGATATTGAGATAGTATCATTGTGTTTATAAGACTCTCTTATTGGATCTGTAAAATTTTGATTCTTATTCATTTTATTGAATATAATAAGTATTAAAGCTTGGGAGTACAATAGTTTATTTCATTCGGTCTGCGATAGCCGATAGCGAAGGTAAAGCTGAAGATTTATGCTAGCGTCGGTCAAGAGATGGGTGATCAAAAACGAGAGAAATGTCGAAAGAAAGAAACATTTATTTTGAAATATCAGGACAACATGGAAACTAAAATAATTTGCCCACTTAGCAACTGTCTAGCTTCCATGTACATATACTTACCTATTTGACTGGTGACAATACATGAGGAGCCCGTGGAGCAGTGGTTCGCGCGTTCGGCCTGCGATTGCTGAGGTTAAGCAACTTTCGCAATGGTTGGTCACAGGATGGGTGACCAAAAATTTACTATCTCGAGCTCCTCCGTGCTTCGGAAGGCACGTTAAGCCGTTGGTCCCGGCTGCGTTTGCAATCGTTAAAACCCACCAATTGGGACCGCGTGGTGGGTGGCCCGTTCTCCATATCCATCCATAAGGAAGGCCAGTGCTCCAGCAGTGGGGACATTAAAAATGGCTGATGACGATGACGACAATAATTAATGATACAATTATTATGATCTGCATGGAGGATCCCTGGGGAGGGGGGGATACCGAAAAGGCTTCCCTTTTCGGAATCCCCCCCTATATATATGGGAATCGCTATGTATGGACCCTTTCGCCACTGGTTGGTTGATATATCTACCTAGTAGTCTATTTCTTATCTATGCGTTGTTAAGTTAACTTCAGCCATGTAATATTATACGCCATTATAATATACATAACTAAAATGAACACTCTAAAGACATACCAGACTTCACATAGACCAAACAGAAAATCAGTAGTAATATATTCATTCTAACATTATTTAAGCACAGTAACTAGAAAATTATTATTTATTAGTAGCAACAAAACGTAGAATCACAATTACTCGCTTCGATGAAATAATATTGGCTTGTGTGATAAGCCTTTGTTTCATTGCACAAAAAGGCATGGTGGTTATTCAAGAATGTTATGAAATGATGTAAAATTGTTATTAGGTATGTTGGACTGAAAAAATATCAGCTAGCGTCATTTGGGTTTTCGACCTTTCGCAGATTTCGACGCTTTGCTGGGTGCTTATAGGTAGTGTAGGACATGTAGTTGTGCGGTATATTAAATGATTTGATTTCTTTCTATTTTATTTTATTGAATAGGACAACCAACGAAACAAAGACTGGATACATAGTAAGTTTATTAACATGCGAATTGAGACTCCAACTAAGTCATGTTCCACTTATAGGTCGCCACGACACACACATTTCGAGATAAATAGTACACGTATACACTCACGCCATTAAACTAACGCTCGTCCCGGGCGTATGTTCGTCAGATAGCTATTCTCGAAGTCTCGACACTTATCGTCTCCATATTCTGATCCATAGAGGTTTTTTGAGGCTTCCCCCTCCTCCTCTCGCCTTCCACTTTTCCTTTTTTTAAAATAACTTAGCTTGCACCTACCTTACATTGTATTGACATTGTTTTCGATCATTACAGTTTTTACACTTTTTCGATTTTTGATTTAAATCAATTATTTTTGTTAAAAATCATCAAGTCGTGCATCTCAAACCAATCAAACCATTCCGAGCAAACCCCGCACGTTGCCGCGCACACTACAGGGGCCCAATTCTGCTAATGCTTAGTCACAATCGTATTACAATGGTGTTTCAATGGTAGCCCTGTTTTACACCGGTTCTTGTTACAACAGTGTAAATAATCACTACTATTGAAACACCACTGAGAGACGATTTTGACAAAAAAATTTGCAGAATTGACCCCCAGGAACACCGAGCTCGTCGCCGTACCAGCACCGCCACCGCGCCCGCTTGCATCAAAATATGAAATTTCATCAAACAAATATTCGAACATTCACGTTTGACAAACCTTTCAAACTAGCTGTGTAAACGATCAAACTGGCTAAAAGCCACATCAAAGTCCTGTCTGAACGGGAGACTTGTGGATTTTTTTGTACATTTTGTAATTTAAAAAATATCCCATAATTAAAAATAACATCGTAGGTAAATGCAAATTTATTATTTTCGACTCAACAAAATCTACGTGTTTGAATCAAACCGTTTGACGGAGTCGTAGTCGTAGTGTTGTTCTACTCATTACGAGATGGCGCTAATTTATACTATCGTTATTTAACGCTAGGTGTCGCTACTAGTCATGAAAGAGCATAATTTGAGTGATTTTTTATGGTGGCGCTAGTGTAGATGTTCTCAAACGTGATTTCTTCTTGCATTTTCTTATTTGCTATCATATATTTGCATATTTGCATTTTTTGAGCTTGAAAGCGAATGCAATGCATTAGTTGATAAAAATACATAATAACCCACATGCACGAAAGTAAACGTTTTACAGTGGGCCTACCATGAGTTTTTCTTTCCATTTACTGTACAGTAAACGGGAGACATTTTGTATGAGAATCTGTAGTTCTGCTACTGCCCACTAGAGGCGCTGTACAGATTCGCATACAAAATGTCTCCCGTTTACTGTACAGTAAACGGAAAGAAAGAAACTCATGGTAGGCCCACTGGTCTACATTTACAGCAGCGCCACCAAGCGAGATTACTTTTTCTAACATCCTGCCATTTTGTTTCTCTTTTTTGTTGACATAATAATTTATGATACAAAACCAGGATGTAATTTTTTAAATAATGTCAGTATATTAAACCTTCAACAGTGGATATCGGTGTCGAGGCCTTTTTTAGTTTTGGTATTTACAGTTTTTTAGGGTGCTTTATTTTAAAAAGTAACAAATATATAAAAAAACGTTTAAATCACAAATAATAGAACAATAATAGGTAAATTATTTAAATACTTGATTATTTCGTTAACTTAGTACTTTTCGAGAAAAACTTTCCCTAAAAAAACTCTACTGGTCAAGCGGGAAGTTCCCCGATTGTACACCTGGGTGTACCACGGGCACTTTTTCTTGCCCGGGTCCACGGGCCACCTCATTGTTTATGCCTGTTTTATTTCAAAAATCCACGGGCCGTGCCGTGGTACACCTAAATCTACTCGACCGATTAAATTATAAGTAGCAATTATCGCGCGATGGTTTCTATAGCGGCGTCTCACTCTCTCACCCTCCTACCTAGGTGCGAGAGTGAGACGCCGCGTGTTACTATGACGCTAGCGCCAAAAACAATTTGGTAGCAACAACAGAAACTAAATGAATGCACATTGTAGTTCATCGTTTGAGTAGAGGTAGGCGTAGAGGCCGCACAGTTGATACGTGACGTAAAGCAATTATCTGCTGTCGCGTTGATGTTGCAAAGATGGTACCTACAATTCCCGCCGATATTTCGGCACAGTTGCATGTGCCATGATTACGGAGTTCCCCGATATGAGTTAGGTACAGGCACTTTTAAGTATTCTGTGGTACAGGCAGTGCCTGTACCTAACCCATATCGGGGAACTAGAAAATATCGGGGATTCGACAACAAATACAAAATGGTCAAAATTCCGTTTAAACTAATAGTATGTTACCCTTTATGAAAATAATCTTGAATTTTCGCAATTTTTAGGGGTCATTTCGAAAAGAAAAAAGGCGAGGCAAAATTTAAAAAAACTGTTTCTGGTACATTACAAATCTAGATAAAGGTAGAAATGTATATCTTATTACCAGATTTGTAACATCTCTAACCATCATATACTGCATCTTCATCATACTCTTTCCGTATAGCGTCTTAACTAGCGATACCTTCTACTTCTCTCTCACAGTGGCCCACAACGCCTGCAAACGTAACGTTATGGCCTGCGCAGACGACGGACATTGAAGGACTTTTTGTCCGCGACACGACCTTATTACTAAGAACATAAAGTTGAATAAATAACGAGGACTATCGCGTACTTTTCGCGGATATACGCGGTCTAAGTTGAATCTTATTTGGTTAACAATAAAGACGTGTCGCGGACAAAAAGTCCTCCGTTATCCGTTGTCTGCGCTAGCTCTTAATGTGTGCGAGAAATAACATTTTGTACGGAGTTTTCCATTTTTAAAGTTTTTATTAAATTACGATAATTTAAAAGTAAAAAAACTTTATAAAAAAACAGGCTTTTATTTAAAAGCGCTTTAAATAATAAAATAAACTTTTACTATCAACATATAACGTCATTACAATATTAGATGATATTTAGGCTTGTAGCCAGCTCAAGTTATTTGATTTACTTGTTTTAATTTAAATCTCGCGACAAGCTCTTTAAAGCTTGTTTTTAAAAAAGATTTTTTACTTTTAATTTATTTTGTTTTTTTTTAGTTATCGCTGGAAAGGTTTTAGTTGTGTTCTGAGCAAGTCCTTTCATTTGATACCCATATTGTATGAAAGCATAATAAACTTAGTCCGCCATATTGGATTAAGAGTGACATCCCTTTATTTGACTTAGGCGACAAATCATCCGAAAAATAACACATCCGCGGGTGAAATGTCTCCTTTTTAAAACTGGAAGGTCCCCATTCCCCTCCTGCGTCAGCAGACGAGACCACCTTTTCAAAACTGTGGGAGGTCTTTTCATCCATCATAAAAAAATGCATGGATTAGGTACATATACCTACGTAAACGAGTGATTTATTAACAATTTTAAATTCTTTTTTATTACTTCACGAGATGATTTAAAAATAAAATTGTGCTGGTCCTTTTTGTACGGTCAAATGAAAGATAGGTAACCGCAAATGATATCAATAAAGAATGTACAGGTACTTTTTGAATGGCCTAAAAATATGGGTGACCGAAAATACATTAATTAAGATCAATAAAAAACTGCAGGCATTTTTTGTATGGTCGAAAAATAGATTAGTGACCGTAATTGATATCAAACAGGATTGCATCTGAAACTATTACTATAAATATTAAACAAGAAATTATACCAGAAAAAAGCAACTAGTCTCATGTCGCCCTGACGGGATGAGACTAGTTGCTTTTTTCTTATATTTTCTTGTTTAATATTTATCACATAAAAATAGCATTGTAAAATGCAAAATTAAAAAGTTATAACTATTACTATAACTTCTAATCTCCGTCCGTAAAACCTAAGATCAATAAAAAGTGCCTTACACAATGTGTTAAATATAAAATATCAATAAAATATATGCAGGTATTTTGAATTGCTAAAAGAAAGACGGGTGACCGAAACCGTTTACAATAAATATTGTGCAGTTACTTTTTAAATCTTTCATTTTACCATTCAAAATTTTATCGGTGGAGGCAAAGAGACCGCAGCAACCACAGACATAGATCTATGTCTGTGGCAGCAACCAACCACCTGGGATTCTAACTCATGCCCTAACCATTTTTAACCGACTTCAAAAAGGAGGAAGTTATCAATTCGTGTGTATGTTTTTTTTAATTTGTTACCTCAGTACTCGGTCAGTTATGAACCGATTTGAATATTATTATTTTTTTGTTATAAAGGTTATACTTTCAAGTTGGTCCCATTGTCGTCAAGACAGGATCTGAAGATGGGATCCTTTAAAAATCCACTGAACTCTTCAAATGTTATAGGCACATCTACATTGATTTCGGTGTTTTCCTAAGTAACTCGTGCGTTTGCTTTCATAGAGCACCATTTGATGGAGTGGAACTGATGATGAAGTCCGCATATGGTTATCGGAACTATTAAATACTAATTACCTCAATACTCGGTCATTGATGAACCGATTTGACTGATTACTTTCTTGTTTGAAAGGGTGTACTTTCAAGCTGTTCCTATTGTCGTCAAGCCAGGATCTGATGATGGGATCCTGGAGAGAACAAGGGAACTTTTCAAATTTTATAGGCACATCTACATCGATTTCGGTGTTTTATTAAGTAACTCGTGCAGCTAGCGTAGCATGCGCACCGCGACTAGCTGTCGACGCTTATCTCGCGATGTCTGTCCCGCTCATATCAGTACGGTGTGAGCGGGACAGACAATACGCTCGCGCGAGATAAGTGCCGAGAAAGATTTGTCGAGGTGCTCATGCTACGCATGCAGTTGCTTCCATAAAGCACCATTTAGTAGAGTGGAACGGATGATGAAGACCTCACTCGGTCATTAGAACTATTAGATACTAAGTATATCACGGGTGCGATACGGTTCCTAAGCAATTATGCTCCTCACGACGGACATAAAAAAGTAGCAAAATATTAAAGAAATTAAAAATGTAATAACCGCTTATGTTAAATTTTAAATAGAAAAATATTGGAAAAAATTAACTCGGCCACAAGTGAATTCTCAGACAGGAATCGAACCCGCGACCTTTGGAAATCCGGTCCAATGCTCCAACCGCTGAGCTACCGAGACTTGCGAACCACCGTAAAAAAAAAAAAAAGAAATAACCGACTGAAAAAGTTAATTAAGTAATATAAAAATGAAAACCAAAAAATACCAAATAATAAAACCCCATAATTACAACAGAAACCGTCTTCAAAATATACTTGGAGTATATAAAATTAATATAATTCATAAGCTGATGAGACAGACCAGATTTTATAAGACTTGAGACAACTTTTAGAACACCAAAATGAGATGTACCTATACGAATTATCAGCTTGTCCTCTCTCATTTAGAGATTGATATCTTTGTTTGGCTTAAATGACTAGACTACCTTTATTGGTAAGTATTCCCTGATATTGGTTATTGTGTTTAAAATCGCTTTTTTTATTTTTCCACAAATTATATTATAATATAACACAACAACAACGGTGCGACAAATAGTTTACTTATACCTATATACTTATCGCCAACTTGTCTTGGCAATAAAAAATAAAGAAATTAAAATCTGTTATTATGTCATTGATTAGAACTCATCTACTATGTACTATTATAATAATCGCGGACAAACATACATTCACACGGGTCAAACTGAGAACCTCATTTTTAAGTCGTTTAAAATACCAAAACCTTAAAGTTTGGGATTCCATGAAAGTAAATTACTTACAAAAATTATAATTAATTCGAAAGCTTGGGGATAAGTGGTTAATAATCTTTATTTTATTAGAAAACTAGCGGACTCGGCGAACTTCGTATTGCCTCAGAATCATTACTTAAATGTTGTCTAAATTCGTATCTCTTATGCCTGCTAGGGTAGGGTAGGGTAGCTAGAAGGCCTGCTAGGGTTCCACATCAGGTGTAACCACTTTAATTTTTGTTATCATCATCATATCAGCCGCACGACGCCCACTGCCTGATGGGTATAGGCACCCACAACGATCTCAAAGAACGCCTCAGCGATCGGTCCTGCCTGCTCGCAACCGACGGCTACCCGCAACCTTCACCAGATCGTCGGTCCACCTTGACGGACCTACCCACCCACAGAGCATAGCCTGGTGCGCGACCATTCTAGAACCATACCGCCCCAATCGCCTTCGATTCTTATATCTAAACAGAAAGTGTTTATTCGCTGAAGAACCTTACCCAAGGCGCTTTATTCGTATGTCTTATATTTAAGCTGGGCTGCTGGGTTCTACATCAGGTGTGTCAAACCTTCGATTTTTATTCGTCAATTGAAAATACTAATCACGTTAAAAACCTATCCTAAGGTGCTTTATTCATCGACATCAGGTGTACCAGACCTTCGATATTTGTACGTCAATAGAAAATGCTCATTATGTTCAACAACATTTCCCAAGCTGCTATTTTCATATCTCTCATAGTTTGGCTGCACTGCTATAGTTTCACATCAGGTATTTCGATCTTCAATGTTTTCTTCCATAAGAACCTTCTCCTGGTTATAATAAATACAACAAATAAAGAATTAACGAAACTGTTCCATCCGTTCACGTGTGATACGAAGACCAAGGGAAATAGCGTATTTTTTTTAATATAATTTATTTAAATAAATAATATTAAAACAATTTAAATAAATAATATTTATTTTTATATATAGATAATCTCTACTAGGTATATCACATGATATGTCACATCATACCCACCACATACCTAAAACTAACGTGTCAAAAGGGACACGCACGACACAAAAACTGTCACAAGTCAGAAATTTCAAATTTTGTTTACCATACCGGTTACAACAATAAACTATTGTCATACCGGATTCGATTACGTTCGACCATTAATGTAAGTTCGATCGGCTTACTTATTTCATTTTATCAAACAGAACCATGGGCTAACACCCGTTACCACTCCAGCTGTCAAACTCAATACCATAAAGTAGCTATCTTCAACAATACATTATCCCCACTTATCTATGGCCATAACACGAAACTTGGGATCTATTTTATTATAAAGTGCATTGTCTACTATGGAGGAGTTCGGTCTACCACCGAACGTAAATAATTTAACTGTCTTAAAAGATTCAAAAATAGTTTCCTAACATTGCCCCCCTTAATATGTACACCATTTGTCAGGCCATAACTGGATTTAAACGGCACGTTACAACACAAAAAGACACGCCTTCGTTTTAAATATGGTTGTCCCTTTCTTACAACCGGCTTACATAATTCCAATGTGATATAGTCATCTCTTTTCAACAAATTATCTTTTGGATGTTTACTTCGTTACCCTCCGTTTGGAAATGTAGTAACTCTATGATACTGTTACGAAATATGTATTTTATTCTATGGGAGTAGGGATGGAATTTGAATGACAACAGAAATGTAGGGGGGACTCAATTGAAGCGAGACGTACAATGAAAGGGACGGACTGAATCGTTTCCTTTAAGTTAGTGACTCCAAACGAGTTTTATGTTTGGAAATCGTATTAAGCTTTTGTTGGAAACTGTTCCGCTCAACGGGCATAGTTGAGGCGTTTGTGCGGTCAAACTATTGCGTTCGTATTTCGAAAAGCGGTGGGGGTGAAGCTGATTGGTTCGTTTGATCCGATATTGTGTGCAAAGAAACGGGTGCGCGCGGTTGACCGTGGCGCGCAAACGGAGCTTTTTCAAATACGAATCGCGAGTTCGAATTGTGTTCTTAGTTTAATTCGAATTGAGAATTCTAGTGTTTTTAAAAATATGTAAGACTGTTTTATTTTACAAAACAACAATTCGGTGTTAGTGTTTAAAAAAAAATCTGGAAATGTCGTCAGTGCATTCAGATGATGATCAGGAAGAGATTAACGTGGACTCTGACAGTAGACTATCAGGTCACTGCGATAGAAGTATCGGTTCCGATGATCGAGACTCAGAACACAGTTACCATGGCAGATACCACGATTCTCCCAATGACCATATGACAGATACACAACCAAGAGTAAACTTGCCTTTCAGTATATCTCGATTATTAGGTAAACAGTTTGAAGAGATAGAGAAGCGACGACATTCTGGCGAAAGTGACGATAGGAGTGACCAGGACACTGAATCGGAGAGTGTTAAAGACGATGGGAAGGACAGTGGTAGCTTACCTTTAAATTTCTCGCATACGCCGGGGCTGTATCCGAATTCTGGGTTGTTGTTGAGGCCTGGCTTGGGTTTGGGGGCTGGGTATGGGTTTTCTGGAAATCCGGGGGTCGTTAGGGTCCCGGCACATAGGGCCTTAGGGGCTTTAGGGGCGTGGGGGGTTGCCCTGGACCCTATGCGGCAGGCAGCTGCGGCGGCCTTCGCTCATCAGGTTGTTAAGGACAGATTAAATGGTAAGTTAATGTTCTTTTGTTATTTTTTAATGAAACAAAACACCCGTCTTTATAGTGATTTATTTATCGTCATACCTACTCTATGCTTTACGATGAAGAATCTGTATCAGTGATTCTAAGTGTATCAGGTGCATTAAGTCAGTTAACTCATCACATATTTATTTATTAGGTAATTCAGTAATAAACTAAACATTTCTCGGTCAAGCAGCGTATCTCTGATACGTTTATTTGTGGCCAAACAGCAGCATCTTTCTAATTAACTCAGAAGTTAGAGTAACAAATAAAAGGTAAATAAGGCTTGTTTTTTCCTCAAACTGATAGTTTTGTTAATTTTTTTTAACTTGTAATGGTGGTCAATGACTGCAAAAATTTACGAAACCCTAAATAATTTGAACTCATAAAAAGAGCCTTTCTGATTGCCAAATTGTAATAATAAAAGTAAGTAATTTTCTTGTTTACTATATAATTATTAACAATATTATCAGTTTTTAAATTTATTTCTTAAGAGAATTCAGACGAAAGGAGACGGTGTAAAATTTCCCTGACAAGCAGCTGGCATAATGAGAGTTGTAATCGGTGAAACTTAAAAAACCGAATATCTTCGAGTAATTATTAAAATTCTAAAGCTAGCCAATTTTTTATTAATTTTTGTAATATAATATTTTACCATGAAACGAACGTATTTTTGACTTATGTAACGACAGTGCAATCACTTGTAGGCTGTCATTGAAAGAAACTAAAACATCATGGCCACAGAGTATTTGTTTATTTTATAATTATCCTAAAAAATATTCTGTGACCAAAACGTAACGAACCTATGAAAACTCAGTCGCTCTCACCGATTACCAGGTGGCGCTAGTTTCTATGTATAGAAATATTTTCTTGGCAACAAAGCGTAACTCTTTTGCAGTCGCTCTCACTATTGTACTGATATCGCTAGTTTCTATTGAAATATTATAATAATAAGCCAATAGAGTAAAACTTAAAATTGTTTTGTGATGCTACGAAAAAATATTAATTTTTCAAAAATATAATGTGAAGTGACGGCTAGTAGTCTTTCTATGGAAAGCGGGGCCGTCTTCTTTGGCATAAAGATAGACCAAAGCTTTCTGGGTACATTCAGAATAGGATATATTACTACCAGTGGGTAGAGGCGAACCCATAATATTAAACTACTTCGTGTTTTAAAATTAGTTTATTCTGTTTTATACATCGAAGCTATGACAGTAATAGTATAAGTTTAATTAAATTATCCAGAAATGTTCAGCGTGTATCACATCTATCTTTCGATTTCAAATTAGAATTTTGAAGTCGGAAGAATTACAGCGTCGATAAATTAACTTTAATTTAGTGATGAATTGATTTCGATAACTCGTAATCGACGATTATGGACATTTTACGATTAATCGTAAGTACCCGGTATATAGATATAGCGATAATTTATGACGATTATTTTGGCGTTCTAAAAGAGTTAGCAAAAAATATATAATCTATGATAAATTTTAAATAGAAAAATATTGGAAAAAATTAACTTGGCTACAAATGAATTCTCAGATGGGTCGTGAGAATTCACTTGCGGCCGAGTTAATTTTTCAAATATTTTTCTATTTAAAATTTTTCATAAGTATAAAAATAGCATTGAAAAATGCATAAATTCAAAATCATAAAAAATATATATCTTTTAAAAATCATGTAGCTTAGGTATAAGTATAATTATGTATATTTTGTTGACACAGCCAAAGTCATCGACTTATAGGTATCGGCCGGCAGCGACCTAAGGGGTTGGACATTGGCGAAATCCAAAAGGGCACCGCCACTACATAAAAAGAAGAAGACCTAAGGGGTGGTGTGATAACGCCACTTACGCCACTTGTGGTTTTTCTTGGTGCAAATCGACTAAAACTATAACCGTTATTTTACTTACTTACTGAAATAATATTATTTATATTATTGTTTATTTTAACACACTAAAGTAGTAAATATATAAACTAGAAATCAACTTTTACTGGGTTTTAAAGTAATAGTTATAGTTGGAAATTAGAAATTAGTTTTTATATTAGTCAAATACCTATTAATTGTAAAAAACTTAGACACAGAAGATTGTAGCGTGAAGGCCAATGTGCTGTAATTTTAAGCTGAGTATTAGACTTTTTATACCTACCATGTAAATAATACTAAAACATATTAACATATATATTGTGATTACTTAATCTGGCTCACAAAACTAATTAATTTTGTTTTCTTTCATCATTCTCTTGTGGTATTTTCAAGCCGCACTCCAACCGATCATTTACATCTTAATACTATTTTCCCTCAATCGTTTTCAATTAACAAAATACGATCATCGTTGCTCAGAACAAAGTTCCCAACTATTAAACTCTTGCGTGCGATGACACACACAAGAAACTATTTCTTTTTTTTTTGGGTTCTTTTCCTGTCGCGGCTAAGTGAGATTGGAGGCGCCGGGCAAACCTGCCACTGTAATTTGTCGCGCCGCTCGAGCGACGGACAGTTTTTGTCACCGAACTGTTGACATAAAACTGTATTGTTAGCTTTTTTTGGGTTCTTTTTGAGATGTAATTGGAACAATCACGGTTGAAGTAGCCGAAGGGCTTTGAATGTTCGAAAACACGCGGATAAACGTGTGTGGACACAAAAAAATAACCAGAGGAAATTGTTTGGAAAAAAGTATGTCTTCGAAATAAATTACGCTACACGCTATAGTTGATACTTGATGAAAATATGTTAATATACCTACCTTTAGTTTTCCTTACTTTCTTTATTATACAAAGAAAACTACAGGCTAATTAGAAAATATAGATAAAATTCTAGCTACTGACTAGTTCGTAATACAAAATCTCACCAATATATTTTTTATTAATCCTCATAAAAAATTACGAGTGCCTACATTCATTTGCTAGACTTCCTTGTAATAATGACATTTCGTACAGTTTACTTGCCGGAACCAATTAAAGAACTATCCATCAAATTCACAAATTAGGGTCCATACTCCGTCACCTGAATGTGTGGATCCGTTTTTATAGCTGTTTTTTTGCGACCACCGACGGAGAGGAAGTTGCAATGGCCAGCCTGTAATCGAGACAATATTAAGATCCTGCGTGCATCGGAAATAGTTAAGTGATGACCAAAAATAATTTGGCCGCATAATTTGACAGATTGATTCGCCGCCATAGTTTCTTTTATTATGCAAATTACCCCACCATAGAAAGTTTCTATGTATCCAATTTAATTTAATTTATATCTTTATAATTATATTGTTCTTTAAATCAATCAATAAATAGTAAATGGCGAAACGAACTTAAAATTATTATTATTATTCAGAAGAATATTTAGCGCCAAAATTAAATCATCAAGACGGATTTTGCAATTACAAAAAGCATTACAGCTTATCGACGTGATATTATTAACTTCTCAACATTACAAAATCCAATAAAAAACTTTTTTGCTCTGAACGGTGAATACGGCATAACACTGACTATTACGTTTTGTTTATTTTGCGGTTATTACACTTTTACTACCAGTGACCCGTTTCAATAATGATTTAATTGGTTGATGAGTTTATTAGTAATGCCGCTTTCAATATTTTTTGTTGATAATTTGGAACATAAACATATTTGAGCAAATATAATAATGTTAACTTTCCAATTTTTATTTGTATTTTTATCCAATTTGTATGTAAATGGATTAAAACGAAATCGGTATTATACTTGAAAAATATGTTTCAATACTAAGTCATTTAGCGATACAAAAACTTACGCGCTTAAATTTTTAGTACACACTTTACATAATTATAACATTATGAAAGCAATGCCATCTCTCAGTATCAGTTATAAGCGGATATAATTTTATTAACAATATTTTCTTCAGTTTTAAAAATTCTATCAAGTATGCGGAGATGGAATATACAAAATTACGACAGTAAAAGATTTTTTCTTTCCTGTGATTGATAACCGTCAAAATGTTGTATCATAGTTTAAAATCGCGTTTTAGATCAATAGTTGGCGTAATGACTCGCCTTTCCAGTGACGTGGTCATTTCCGTCTTGAAGCCATTAAGTGACCGCAGATTTTACCTAACAACGACAAGCTTCAATTACAGACAATAAGAGGATCGTTCTGTTGTTTTTATTAGTCTTTCACAATCGCCACGAGCCGTGAAAGTTGGTTGTTAGTGGAGAAATAATATTTTGCAAAATTGAAATTTTTGACGACGATTTTGGTAAGCATCGGCGAATACGAAGCAAAGAAGCTTCTTAATCTCCATATCATCTATATTGTTAAGTACTTTTATTTTTGAGAGTAGGGGTTCCTCAAACGATCATCATAATATTAACAAAACATTCAATCTACAATTCTACATAGTTAGTATTGCCTCCCTTCATTATTATTCTCTATTCATATTGTTTCCCTTTGGTTTCCTTAAAAAACAATTAATAAGTAGAGCTCAAACAATTGTTTTATGATTGTATAAGCTATATTAAAAATATATTTTTTAACAACATAAACTACTTCCATACTTACCAATTTTGTTTTTTCTATGAATAATATAAATATGAAAGTATGTCAGTTTGTTTGTTTGTTTGTTTGTTTAATTACTCTTTCACGCTAAAACTATCCCGATATTCCCACGGAGGCGAGTCACGTGGGTGAAACCGCGGGTGGCCGATAGTAGTTCCTAATGTTTAGTTCTGAATATTAATTTGTTCCATCCTTGAACGTTTTTTCTTAAAAAAATATGTCGACTGAGATACTCATCATTACAACCTCTTTTGTTCCAAAAGTGCAACCTCTTTTGTTTTTGTTTTGCCACAGATACACAAACTAATTTAAATTTGTTCTTCATTCAAACAAATGTCAGAGGTTCGTCATCCGACCTTCTTGATAGAATTGCTTGACCTTGGTTGAACCCGTGAGTCACATTTGTGGTTTGTTAATCGCTTCATAATCTGTGCAATTCCCCTCAATTCGCTTAGAAGCCGCCATTAAAACTATTATTTCGCGTAATGAACGTTCGCTTGGAATTGGGCTAAACACTAAACACATTTCAGTGTTTGGCGAAGCTATTTGTATAATTAAACATTATGTAGTAAAACAGTGTAGAGTTGATAAATAAATTACAACCCTTGATACCTAATCTAAATTACATTCTTTTTTTAATGATTTTGAAACACAACGGGGCAGTCATCATACCTGATTTTAAGTTATGATAAGGCTGATCCGGGAATTCTCAAGTTCTCAACCTCTGAGGAACGGCACGCTGATAATCTTAACAAAAAATCTAACCAGTTTCGCGCTGTCATTAGTGTTACATTTTCATACTGTTTGACAGCCAAAATAGCGACGACACTGACCCCCATATTCTAAGTCGTTCCTCCAAAACTTTTTACACTCCACTCAACGTCGTAGTGGGTAAAAATGGTAGTGTGCGCTAGGCCTAACACGGAGTGGCTACGTACTCTTTGGCTCCTCCAGGTCCTTACGGAGTTATGACTTAAAATACCGATTTCGAGGAGTATTTCGAAGAGGTTTTCAATGAGGTTTCGTTAAGTCGAGGACGAGTAAGTTTTGGAGGAACGACTTAGAATATGGGTGTGACACTGAACCGAGTTTACGCTAGATAATCAGCCCTCTATTGTACCACAGACCTATATCGAGATAGACGAAAAGAGCGCTTCAAACTGCATGAGAACCTAGCGTGTCGAGTTTCTCGTATCTACAGTGACGTCACGAGCGAGATTGAGTGATGTGGAAATTTTATTGACGAGCTCTTGCAAGAAAGCACTGCATGATTAAACATTTTCGTTTCTGAGTGACGCTTGTTTTCATGGCAATGGTCTCAAGCGGACTGACTTAGGTCGGAAAACTGACCGTGGATCAAACTTTTGACACGCAAGGTAAGTTTTACCCACTTACACTTTTACACCCAGTTTTACACTTTTACCGTCTATACGATTTAGGTCTGTGTATTTTACTCTAACTGCTGGAACACAACAATGCCTCAAATCGTTGTTGTTATAGCGTCCGATTTACATAAGATGGTGGTAGCTAGGCGGACTTACAAAAAGTCGTACCATCAACCAAATCGAGTACAACTTTTACCCTCACTGGAATCGAACGTGGGGCCTTTTGATCTGATACCGGGTTGCGTTACCACTAGACCACAGAGGCAGTTATAGGTAAGTACTTCACTTTTTTATGTTACACTTGATATGAGTTATGTAGTACTTAATTTATAAATATATTATACCTTTACCGAATAAATATAATCTTAATCACTAACAACCTAATACTAGACTTAAAAACAATTGTACATGAACATTAATCTGTTTTTTTTTTATCTATCCGCTCTTATTGCATTAGTCACAATACAATATTGTACTTTTTGCTCACTATGTGGTAAACGTTGCTAGTGGCAAAGTTACTAAGTGTAAAATTTACACTTAGTAACTTGGCTACTTACACTGTAAATCATATTTTTTTTTTATAAATATTATACTTTGTTACTGTTTGTATACCCATATAAAGAGAGAAAAAATATGTGTGATAAGCCTACATGATATTCAATTTAATTAAAAAAACTAAATGAAGCAAAGCTACATAAACATAATCTACATACAAAATAAAAATATCCGATGAATGGCGATAATAATATTTTAGAAAGCAGGAAATAATTTTCTGTAATTCACATAAAAGGGTTAATAAAGTAAAAAAAATACTTTCAACGAAATAAAACAAACTTTTTATTGAGTACCAATCTTATCCAATTATGCCTATTTAAAGGGTAAAAACACTTAACTCATTTAGTTTACGTCCGCATTTAAGCGTTGATCATTTATATCGGTTTATTAGTACAAATAACCGACCGGGTTAATTACAAAACAATCGGTAATAAAACACCAATCAAATGCAGCTATTAATTATGTCATTACACAATTCAGCGGCGAGATCATAGAAATGAAGAGATTTGAGACTGTGGTGTCAAGATGCCTTTGAAATTGTTGTAGGGACTCCATCAATACTTATTTCTCTTAATAATTTATTGCACACAAAGTCAAACAAAAGAAAGAAAAACGAAACAGTTAGAAAGCATACAAATAGGCGGCCTTATTGCAAAATAGCAATTTCTTCCAGGTACCTTGAGTAGAAAATAATAACGATTTATACAACTTTATTTTATGTTAACTCGCACAATACTTTTTCATTACGAGTAACTTTTTGTATGGAAGGAACCCTAAGATCGCAAAAAACACAGCTGTTTCATACATTATAGCAGACTTGATATGATTTTGTATGACACAGCTGTTTTTCACTATTTCAGATAAACATCTGTAAATTACAGGAGTGCTAATAGTGGCCAGAGCCACTTGTGGCCGAGTTAATTTTTTCCAATATTTTTCTATTTAAAATTTCAGAGCATTCGTGGGTTCGAGTAATTTAAAACGTTTAAAAAAGAAAAATAGTTTGCTACCTTGTAATGTTTTGTCCTGGCTAAGAAATTTTAATAATGGTCAACCTATTTAAATTTCTCTTATTAAGTTGTTCTTGTTCTTGATTACATTAAAATTAAATAAATAAAACTTTTAAATTACGTCGCCAATATAGCTTACGGTACGTTGAATAACAGTTTTAATTGTGACGTAAAGTTTATGACTGTAATTGCTTACTCTTTTACTTTATATGACTTAATCAAAGTCACAAATTGTCAGTACTTAGGTACATTGAATCTTCTAATAAATAGAATGTAATGTACTAATGGCAACCGACAACTACGTTCGATCGGTGGTAGGACTTGTTGTGAGTCCGCCTGGCTAGCTACCACCATCTTATATAAGTCTGACGCCATAACAACAGTGTTTTCAGCATTGTTGTGTTCCGGCAGTTAAAGATAAGATAGCCACTAACTCAGTGGTTGAGGATTCCGGGACAGGCTCGCTTCCATCTTCAGCCTTATCAATACTTAAGATCAGGTATGTTGAAGGCTAAGAGACTCCCCGTCGTGCATAAAAAAAAAGATTTAGTTAGACTTTATTGAAATAAACAACTTTTACGGATATCAAACGCGCTATATTTCCACGAACTAAGTTGTAATTGTCCGTATTTTTAGGGGTTTTTTGATTTTCCCGACGTTTCGGCACCTTTACAGCTGCCGTGGTACGGACAACTACAACTTAGTTCGTGGAAATATAGCGCGTTTGATATCCGTAAAAGTTGTATTATTACAATGAACAGTGCGCGCCAAAACATAAGATGTACGTTGTGCATAACGCACCTTTTTATTAGTTTTTCTTTATTTTTAAATGTGACATTGACGTCGGCTTTTCTCTTTGGTTTTGTAATTTTAGTGTCAAGTGTGAAAAATTATATCTAAAAGTTTGCCTTAATATTCATAATAAATTCCCTTCCATTACGTAGCCGCCTTTTAATTGCTAACCAGTTTTACAGTCCCTCAGTCACATACGTATTAGACTTTATTCCAAAAAAGCTTTTTTTTAGTTGTTGTTTGTCCTGCGATCTTGCGATCTGTCTCTTCGACATTGAGCTACTTACTTACCTGAGAGTTGAGAGTTTCAAAGAGTTGAATAACGAGCGTGTATGGCACAATATCCAATTATATATGTCCTAATTAATGTTAAAAAAATTAAAAAAATGAAAAATGAAAAAATCTTTATTGCAACAATCACCAAAAATTACAATTTAATGTAGCCCTGCCCTTTGAAAAAAGTAAACTTGTGTTACAAAAGGCAGTTCCTTCCTATTAAAGACTAAAGCTCATTGGGAATTGTTGTAACAGCATACAGATTAGTAAAATGAATTACAAACTAAGACCATGTTTTTTTTTTTACTTCTAAAATAAAAAGAAAAAGAAAAACGCTACTAAAAAAAAAAGAAAAAACGCTACTAATAAAGTACACTACGTGCGTGTGTGTGTGTGTGTGTGTGTGTGTGTGTGTGTGTGTGTGCGTGTGTGAGAGTGCGCTAACGTGCATAAAGTGCTTCATGTATTCAATAAGCAGTAGAAGATAGGAGATCTTCGGTAGTACGATAGTCATAGTTTTTAAGCCAATTTATTATTGCACTTTTAATTTGGTGGTTGCTCAGTTTTTCAGTGAAATAAACTTTATTAAATTTGTTGTACAATAATGGAGCTAGGTAGTAATAATGCCTTTCGGCAAAAACGCTTCTTGTTTTTGGAACTAAATATTTAATTATTTTATTACGACTGTTCGGTCTTTTCGGGACAAGTTGATGATATGCGGAGTACCTATGGAATCGCCGTATGCTTTGGTATATAAATAGTTTCCTTACAGTAAGAACCCGTGCTTTATCATAGACCAGTGAAGTAGGATGCCTAAACGGTAAGTTAAGTAAAACTTTAAGCACGACACGCTGTGCGCGTTCAAGATCAATAAGGTAGGTCTTGCATGCACCACCCCAGGAACATATTCCGTAGGTAGTTACAGATTGACAGAGAGCCTTGTATATTTGTAGTAATAAATCGAAATCTGCTACCTTACGTAATGTTTTAAACACATATATAAGTTTCCTTACCCTATTTGAGATTATTTTAATATGAGGAGCCCATTGCAATCTGTGATCTACAGTGATACCTAGATATTTGACGGTTGTGGATCTATTAAGTTTAGGACAGTTACATGTGTTGAGAGAGATTTGTGATTTTTTAGCAATACAAGTGCTAGAGTGGATTCTTAATTCGAAGTCGCTCGGAGGACTTGAAACAATGGTCTTGCTAAAACATAGAAAAGTAGTTTTGGAAGCGTTTAGAGTTAATAGACTGTCCTCCAGCCAATTCGCCAACCTAGTTAGTCCTTTCTCAGCCAGGCAATTGGTTCTTTCCCAAGTTCTGTCGTGGAATAAAATAACTGTATCATCAGCATACATGGTTATATCTGCACCTTCAAGATTTAGTTCACATAGCTGGTTTATATATGCTAAGAACAAGGTTGGTCCCAGTATACTGCCTTGAGGGACACCAAATGAGCAAGCTAGATCCTGACTAACATGTTTCTCGACTCTAACACATTGTGATCTACCTGTCAGATAACTTTTAAACCAGTGAAGAACCACACCTCGGATACCCATATTTTCCAGTCGACTAAGCAAAATGGGAATAGACACAGTGTCAAAGGCTTTTTGCAAATCTATAAACACACCTAAACACTTTTCACCGCTGTCTATATATTGAGTTATATTTTTTGTAAGCTTTAAGACGGAATCCTCTGTAGAAATGTTAGATCTGAACCCAAATTGATTAATTGAAAAGTAACTATTCGACTCCAAGTAGTTTACTAATCTTTTGTTTACCAATTTTTCGATAACTTTTGATAGAACAGATAACAGAGAAATCGGTCTGTAATTAGATATGGTCGATTTGTCACCTGCTTTGTGAATAGGGACCACCACGGACTTCTTACAAGCTTCCGGAAAAGTACCCATCTCAAAACTAGCGTTACACAGATGAGAAATAGGAGCCGATAAAATATGTTTGAATCGCTTCACGACGCTGGCCGGTATACCATCCCAACCTAAGGCACTGCTAACTTTAAGATTGCTTATAACAGATTCGACTTCATCCTGGTCCACTGGAATAAAACACATTGATTTCAGAGGGGTCTCATAATTAGAGGCCTTACTAGCTAACAACGTTTCGTTGGTACTGTTTCTATTCAAAATAATATTGGCTAATTCCCGTCCAATGCTTGTGAAATATTTATTAACTTCATTTAATGATGAGTGCGGATTATCTTTGAGTTGCAACAATTCTGTTGAAACGGTCTTATTTTGTTTCATGTTACTTAGTTCCTTTACAGTATCCCATGTCTTCTTAGAATTACCAGCGGAATCAGCTAATTTCTTTTTAAAATAATTACTTTTCAGTGATTTCACCATTGAATTACAAATATTCCTATATGATGCATAATTCTGTTTGAGACGTTCGTCACCACCGGATTGTTTAAAATTCCTATACAATTTTGTCCTTCTGCGTATACATTTAATGACACCCGGAGTAAGCCATGGTTTAATTGGTTTATATCGGTTTGGACTCTTTTTAATTGTGCTATTTTCAGTTATACATGCTTGTAGCCCAGAAATAAGAAAGTTAGCCATTTCATCAACGGTCTTTAAATCATAGAAGTCATTCCAAGGAAGCAATTGCAAGGAAGAACCTAATTTATCAAAGTCTATAATGACTTTGTCAAATTGATGATTAGTTCTTGACGTGTATGAGTCATATAGTTGCAATAAAATTGGACTATGGTCTGTAAATGGTTCAAATACAAATGTTTGAGCTAAACCATGACATTTAATCATAAAATGATCAACACAACTGTTTATTCTTGTAGGTTTATCTATCCCTTGTCGAAGGCCGTGTGAGGCCATTAAGTTGAGGTAATCTAAGGCGTAGCCTGTAGTGCTATGTGGAAGTATGTCAAGATTAATATCGCCTGTAAATATTATTTTTTGTGTGCGCGTTTCATTTAGTAATTCATCGATGGAGTCCAGATATGCCGTAGGATTTTTAAAGCTTGGAGACCTATAGGAGGCTATTAGAGTAAGTTTGTCTTGAATTTTTAGGACCAAACAGCTGCCTTGCGTCAGCCGTCTTTTACGAATAATACGACCCCGTCGTTTTGATTATGGTTTATTTTAGTACTATAGGAATTATAATTATGAATTATAGGAATTGTCGTGTTTTCATTAATCCAACATTCAGTTAAAGCGATAATATCAATAGTGGTATCTAAATCAGAAAGAAATATTAATAAGGAGTCCAAATTACATTGGATGCTACGAATATTTACGGTTAGAATATTTAGAGAGTCACTAGACAATTTTCTATAATTAGTATATTTAGTAACCACTGAACAAGTAATATTACCGCTTGTGTCAATATCTCTAATTAAATCTAGGTTTAAACGATCGAATTTGAATGATCAGAAAGCAAGGGACACAAACCTCGTATGAAGTCAAAGGTAATATAGCTGTATCCAATTTTTGAATGAAAACATAGAAATTCGAGTAGCATCATAGGTACTGCAAAAAAATAAAGCACAGTATTGCATTGTTTGTGAGTGAAAGTGTATGTCAGTGTCTGTGTAAAACAATTGTAAATGCTAAATTGTGTAGCGTTTAGGAAGTGTATATGTAGTGGTATATGTTGAGTTAAGACGAATATAATAATACATATTATCAAAAAGAAAAAGCAGACAGAAAGCCTGAAACTAATAAAATTATCAAAATTAACAGCAGAACATTTTTTTAAACTTATGAGTAAAATTACTAGTCACAAATTATTTCTCACTTTACTTATATCGTTTTCTGACTCGATGTGTGTTCGTAGACCACCATCTTCCTTCCGAATAAAAACCTTGCCGTAAGAAGTCCAGCAATGTTTAAAATTGTTTTGGGAGCATAACTCTCTAGCGAGGTAAAAAAGTCTCCTAGTTTTTGTTGTGAGGTTTTCAGAAATGTAAATCGGGCTTTTAGGTACATTTAGTTTCAGATGTCCAGTGTTTAATTTGTTGTCCTTATTGTCCTTGTTAAACTTTTTTGTTGCATTTAAAACTTTTTCTTTTAACAGGACGGTAGTGAAATCAACAATTAATGGATTGGATGACGTCTTAGCGGTAACGCGGAAAATGTCTTTAATATCATTAGCACATATTGGTGCATTGACGATTTTACTAAGTTCGATGACTAGCTTTGACAGTCCTTGCTTACTCTCGTCATTCGTTTTCGGAATATTTCGGATTTCAATACTAGTCGCGCGGCTCTGTCTTTCAAATTGCTCTATTTTTTCCTCTAGTTGGCGTATGTATTTCCTATCCTCATTTCTCTCTTCATCAATTTTACTCATCTTTTCCATGACTTCGTCGTACTTTGCTGCTGTAAAATTAACTGACTCCTGTAGCTTACTGTTTTGCTCTTTAATTTCGTTCATTGTTTGTTTAAGGTCTTGGAACATGTTCAACATTAAAGACTTGAAATCATCCAATTCATTGTTTTCTCCTAGATCTTTCCTCTTTCTTTTCGTGTTGAAGTGTCGCTGAGTCACATGAATAAGAGCATCCTCAGCATCTGCAGTTTTGCTCAAATTTGGATCTGAAGCTGCACGCGAGTGAACCACCCCCACATCTAAAGAAGTCGTTGGTAGGGACGCTGGCAGCTGTAGTTGCGGTGGAGTAAAGTGTGGCGACGTTGGTGGTGGCGTCCTCTTCAGCGGCATACTCAATATGAGTACCAGGACGGAAGAAAGAACAAGTTATGGGTCGGCGTCGTCGGCCGAATGTGATAGACGAATTCCTCTGTAGATAGAATTCCTATCAATCGAGCGATACAAGATTACAAGGTAATTGGTAGGAATAATCAGTGGGTATAAAATGTTAAATGTTAGCCACAGACCTATATCGAGATAGACGAAAACAACGCTTCAAACTGTACAGAACCTAGCGTGTCGAATTTTTCGTACCGAGATGGAGACACGAGCGAGATTTAGTGATGTTTTATACATCACTGACTGTTATAGACGAGCTCTTGCAAAAAACACTGCACAATTAATCATTTTCGTTTCTGAGTGACGCATGTTTTTATGTCAATGGTCTCAACCGGACTGACTTAGGTCGTAAAATTTTGACCGTGGATCAAATTTTGACACGCAAGGTACACTTTTACCATCTATCTCGATAAAGGTCTGTGGTGTTAGCTCCTCATGCAACCAGGGGGTTAATTGTCTAATTTTAAATCTATGGAAACCCCTTTCAATTCGTAATTTGAAAGTTATTCAGGCCGACACTATTTGATATTTAAAAGGGATTGATCGGGACGCGTTTTCAAAGGTATGGAATAAACGAAATTGAACTGTCTACCTAAGCAATATGACAGACGAAAATATCACAATCACAATACCTCTGATAGGGATGGTGATAGATTTTAAATTAGACAATTAGGGGGCAGATCTTGAGGAGCACGAATTTTTAGCTTTCAAAGTAGAGTTTGGCTTTGTGCTCAGGCAGCTTTCTTAGGTGATTTAGTTAGACTTAATTTACTATTTTCAGTACATAATGCAAAAAAGTAACCATTGTTCAATTAAACGCCAATATCAAAATTCATCATATTCAGCAGGTGTAAAAAGTTTACTAAAATATTAGGAAGTAAAGGAACGATATAACTTCTTATTTTATTCCATCCACTAAGTAGAATAACACCTAAAAGGGGAGACAGGGTACATATGGAGGCTTTACCCCTGAGCATATCATCGCGTATTGGGTTGCGTCAAATTTTCATAACGCGCCTCCCGACGGGGTGAGCTGGGGCGTATCGGCACAGTATCGATGATTTTGTGGCAATATAGGGGTGTTTAATGGTGGGGATTTGGGGTTTAAGTGCTCTTTTGTAGATGGTGTTTACTGTTTTTGTTTTTAGGACTCTATAATAGAGAACAGGTAATATAAACTTTAAGTCCCGTATTCCAGAATGTGAGATTGAACTCAAGCAGTTGAGAACAGTTAGAAAATGACGCTACATGCGGTGAATAAACGCGTCCCTTTTTAACTGTTCTTAAGTATAGATAACTGCTTGAGTCACGTTCTGGAATACGGGCCTAAGTTACTACTATGAATCAGTTAACATATTAAAGTTTACGCGGCTCCTATGTAAACTTTATAGTTTACCCTTACTGTAATTATCAAATAAATATAAATATTCGCATACAATCACACCAATTATCTAGTCCAACGTTAAGCTTCATGAAGAACTTGTGTTATGGATACTAGATAACGGATAAACATACATATATACTTTTTTTTTTGTAAATACATACTTAATATACATATTAAACACCCAGACCAAGACAAATAGACATGTTCATACACAGAAATATTTGTCTTGTCCGGGGATCAAACCCGGGACTTCTGGCGCAGAAGGCGGGGTTAGTACCTCTGCGCCAAACAAGTCGTCATACAAATGATTTAGAAAGGTCTAAAAGTGTTTGTAAATTGCCTATCTATCCAATAACTACATTTGGTTATAATTACAGGTAACACATAAATATTTTTTATAATCTTATTCTATTATATGAAAGATTTTAATCTTTTTATTGGAATTTGTTATACAAGCTCTAAGAAAAAAGCCTACGTGTAGGTAGTTAGTAAACTAATGACTGACCCATAAATCCCTCTTAGCCCCATTAATGAGATTCCATTTAATTCGTCATTTACTAGGGACACCGGTCTCCAGAGAACAATGAAATATCAATTGTATCTCAAAAGCTATTTTGTTTAACAGTGATCCTGTATGTTGCATCGGTGAATCTTTAAAAGCTGACGATGATAACTACTTGAAATAAAAAAATAATAATGATGTTACACCTATTAAGAAGTTACATAGACTGTGGGAAGTCAGAGACGGCATCAATTTTAAACTAAGTCTAACATAAGACTAAGTTTTGTAGTAACACCATTAAAGTGACACCACCACTCTTGGTCCCTTATGTTTTTTTTTTTAATTTTTTTTTTTATTCACGGCGGGGAGACTCTTAGCCTTCATCATACCTGATGTTAAGTATTGATAAGGCTGAAGATGGAAGCGAGCCTCTCCCGGAATCCTCAACCTCTGAGGAACTGGCTATCTTATCTCTAACTGCCGGAACACAACAATGCTGAAAACATTGTTTTTATGGCGTCAGACTTAGATAAGATGGTGGTAGCTAGCCAGGCGGACTAACAACAAGTCCTACCACCAACCAAACCGAATACAAATTGGACCCTCGCTGGGAATCGAACCCGGGACTCTTGGGTCTGATACCGGTGGTTGTTACCAGTAGACCACAGAGGCGGTTAATTACTATTAACCTATTAAGAAGTTACATAGACTGTGGGAAGTCAGAGACGGCGTCAATTTTAAACTAAGTCTAACATAAGACTAAGTTTTGTAGTAACACCATTATAGTGACACCATACCATACTCTTGGTCCCTTATGTCCTCAAGCTCATGTATAAAGTACCCAATACCACTTTACGTTTTCTGCGAATCTTCTAATCTTTCTGAAGTGATGCAAAATAGCAATATAATATTTTATGTAGCCGTGTCCCGCCCATAAGATCGTAAATTTACACTTTTGAAATATGGCCCTTTTTATAACCTCCCAAGTTATGTATTCCCGATAAAGTGTATCAGCGTATTTAGGTCTGTTTTTATGTTTTTTCGAACTGAATGTGACGGGTTTATGTATTGGATGAATAAAAATATTTACGGTGATGAGTTTGGGGGTTGTAGGTTGATTATGGGCAGTAATAAAGAATTCAGTTAGAAGCAATGGAAATAGTTTGCCGAAATAGGTACATTTTGTAGGCAAAATAATAAAAATACTTGTTGCCGCCCGCGGATTTACCCGTGTGGTTCCCGTTTCCTTGGGAATAGGATAAAAAATATCCTATGTTTTATTCAGGCTATTTCCTATCTCTGTGTCTTACTAATAATTTTAGCATGTAACAAACAAACAAAAAATCAAACAAACTGACATACTTTCGCATTAATAATATTAGTAGGAAGTAGGGTAGTTTTAGGTTGGTGCTAAAGGCTTGTTGTAAATCCGCCTGGCTAGCTACCACCATTTTATTTAGGTCTGGCGCTAGGGGTAAATGTATTATACTCCTGGGGCCCAATTCTGCTAATGCTTAGTCACAATGGTATTCCAGTGGTGTTTCAATGGTAGTGCTGTTTTACATAGTTCTTGTTACAACAGTGTTAATAAACACTTATATTGAAACACCACTGAGAGACGATTATGACAAAAATTTTGCAGAATTGATCCCCTGTTCCCTTGGTCCTAGCCTAGTGAAGGAGGAAAGGATTGCGTAAGGAAATTTCCAAAAAAGGTCCAAAAATTTAATTCGGCCATATATAACGCTACAGCAAACATTGACCCTAATTTCCCCTCTCCAGTCTCTCCCGTTTAGATTTATTTTTCACAGCATCTTGTGTAGAATAAAGTCCTTAGTGTGCCTCTAAAATTTTTAACTTCGGTAAATAACACTACGGAAATTTTCCCCTCCTTTCCCCCACATAGACAGAATAGACTGCCAGATAGCCAAAATCATTTTTGGCCAATCTCGTAACTGAGACGCTTCGCTCGCTCGGTCAATAAGATAGTTAGTCAGTTCCTCAGTGGTTGAGGATTCCGGGAGAGGCTCGCTTCAGTGGTTTTCCTTCAGAGCCTATTGTTGAAGTTTTCATATAATCGCAGGGTCTTTTTTATATAACGGTAAAGTAAAATTAATCAATCATTAAATTAACAAGAGAAAATTTTCTAAAATTAGGGCTTGCAACAAGAGTAACCCCAAGTTTTTTTATTTAAATCGGTGAAGTTTAACTTATCAAAAAAATTTAACTTCTTTACTTTTAACTGCCAGTTAAATGTGATCCTGTGGAGTCACTATCATGGGCTATATACCGCATAATACCCTACCTAACCTTTCAACCCTACTTAATTTCAAATAGCTTCACTACAGATCCCAAGTCCACAGATTAACTACAATTATACGTCACGTAACCCAGTGGGCAAAATGATGACAGCGGAGGGACCAAATCTAATGACCAATCGTGCACGCAACACTATTTTGTCCCACGACGTAATCAACCTATTTTAGTGGCATTATAAAATATTCCTTTGCTTTTTGTTTCATAATATGCATGTTTTTTGCCCTTGTTTGTATCTTTCGTTTTGTTTTATAATGTGCGTGTTTAGTCATCAGTTGCAGAAATAAAATAAAACAAAAATAGAGCAGTGGCTCACAGAAAAAAATCTCTTTTGCTATCTAAGGAACTGAAAATGCCAATCGCATCAAGTAATAATGTAAACGTGTGACGTGCTAAACCAAAATTGTCATAAAATTAAAATAAAACAAAAATAAGTCTTTAATGCAATAATGAATAACATAAGTCGTGATTGTAAAGTGAAAATCATATAAAACTGGGATACTTTTTCCCTTCTATCACGTTCAGTAAAAATATATGTAATTAAAATGTATTTATAATTTTTTGTTTTTAACCTTACATCTATGAAAGCATTTATGCATTTAAACGTTAAGCTATCTATCTATTTTTCATCATTTACACTGAAGTTTTTTATGGCTTAGAGCCCGCCTCTGAACTATCAACACAGTAACCGAAAAAACTTATGTTTCATAATAATAATGTACATAATAATAATGCACACCATACAGTATCAGATATTATCTGAACTTTATATATTTAAAAGTAAAAAAAACAGGGTATGATCCCCTCTCCCCAGCCCTCTGAACTATTTTCAATGTAACCAGATAAAACCGATTAGTTTCACGAATATTTTAGGCGTTTTCATGTCACACTGCATCAGGACGGAAAAGGGTGTGTAACGAGATTCCGCAGCCGTAATCCATTTATGCCCGTATGATTCATGAGGTGAATTCCAACCTACTTATTTGCGACTTTATTGTTGAAAGAATAGAGACGAAAGTTCATTGTGTCAGGTAATGTGTGATAGGTATAGGATGCTTATGTTATTGAAATAAATGTAGTTTTTGTAGCCTATGTAAGTGCAAAAAGGAGGACACATACTGCTTATGTGTAAAGAAAGGTTACGAACCTATTGGTTAAATAAATATTTTTAATAAAAAAATGTTGCGTGTAACAAAGCTTAATATATTTTTTACTTTTTAGTGCAAACGTAGTTTTCTTAACGATTATAGGACTGTTTTCTTAGTCGTAGTAGTTTTTTTTATTCTCTAATAAAGTAGTACCTACTTATTTGTTAAACTCTATTAATCTCTCAAGCCCCTGTTATGAGACACAATAGATATTCCACTGTTCTCTGGACACCGGTGTCCTGCTAGCAAATGACGAGCTGTTGTGAAAATCTTATATCGAAGTAAAACACAAATCCCACAAAAGAAAAGAAAATTAATCGTTAAAATAATAATCAGCGAAGTAATACCATTCATCATCCTTAATTTGAATCTCTGAAATAATTACTCGAAGAAAAATTAACAATTTAACTCGAATCGAAAGGGTTCGCGTTTCGAAGGTAATCCCTTTATCATATTACCCCATTGGGCATACAACCCCACTCTACCCCTTAGCCGGACCATTCGGAGGAAATCATAAATTTATCTCATCATCATAGTGTATTTATCCTTTATGCCAAGAAAAATTAACAATTTAACTCGAATCGAAAGGGTTCGCGTTTCGAAGGTAATCCCTTTATCATATTACCCCATTGGGCATACAACCCCACTCTACCCCTTAGCCGGACCATTCGGAGGAAATCATAAATTTATCTCATCATCATAGTGTATTTATCCTTTATGCCAAATTGTTTTAAAAGGAGTTTTTTCCTTCTTATAAATCTTTTTTCCCTTTCTTATTCTTCTTCAACGGATATAAAATCTTTTTCTTAGAAAAAGATAGGTTTTCTTACATCATAGTTATTAGACAGATAATTTTTTTAGACATGTTTTCTTTTTAATCATCGATGGTCCTATGATGGTGGTGGTGGGTGAAGACCGACTTATATGCGACTTTACAGTTTGACCTTATTCTAAATCTAACTTGTTGTCGAGAGTCGAGTCATATATTTAAAATAAATAACTATTTCAACGTAAGTAATCATTTTGGATGCTGTACCAACAATTTTATTCAAAATTCGTTTTGCGATTTTATCATGATTACAATTTTAGTAATTACAAACAAACAGTTACTTCTGCTTCTACCAACATTCAAGTCATATATTTTTAATTGAAATCACGACTATGAGCAATAAAACAGTCTCAAATTACAGGAACTTATGAATAAATAAAATCTCATTAAAATTTTACCATTTCAAATTGCTCATACATGGTATGGAATTATAATACATAATAAACCATTAAAGTGAGCAATAATCAAAGTTTTCCGACCATAATAATGCGCAATTACCTACAGTTGATTACATGGAAATTCGATTTAACAGAGCGGCCATATTTGAATCCGACCGCAAGATTTTAAACTTAAAAAATGGAACATCAAAAGCATTACAAGGTAGCAGTTACGCGTTTCTCTTTTCAAAATTACATTCAAGATGGCGGATGGTTATTTAAAATTCGAAACTCAATTACGTTTGGACGCTCGCGATTGGACGAGCGATCAGTAATAGATGATAATAATCGGTATTTATTGTAATAGATCGATTTGTATTAAATGGCCCGTGAGATGAGATCATGTAGTTAGTATGGCTCGACGTTTGATTCGAAATTCATAATCGACATAATAATCGTAAATGGTAGTTTATTTTGCTACGGTAATTTCGAATACATTACTAATTCATTTTAAAATTGTTCGACCGTGAATGATAAACATATTGTGGATGATATATGTACTTATTAGATTATTATAGATTATATTAATAATTATATTATTAAAGATTAGTTTATAGATTATATTGGGTACTTATTTGTTTAATGTGATATGATATTTTTTTGTAAGAACTTTAAGCAAGCATTTAAAGATTTATTTTCTTCATTTCTGTTCATTTCAAACTTATGTGTTACTGACACTGATTACCTATATATTCAGGCGTTTTTTTTTATTGAAATTAAACGCGTTTCTATAATAATTTAAAACAGAAATACTTATTAAAACAAACATATTACAGTAAACTGTAGATACAAAAGCCACGATTTCATAAGACCTTAATTCTTCGTTGCTTTTAGGTAGGTATATTCAAATTACAATTCAAGTACAGCATTTTTGTTTTTAAACATGAAACCTATTAAAGGGCGTGCTCCTATTGGCCAGCCGGCGTAATGGCCGGTTCACGTGACCACAAATTGCTGGCAATTGTGAGGGTGTTACTAGATACTTTGTTTCTAGGTTGGCCGCAATGTCTCGCTTAATTTCTTTTTGATCGTTCTAACTGGTCTTGCATTATATGCTGGTTTTTTTTAACAGTATCGTCATTTTAGTAAGGCTTCCTTTTGTACATAATGCTGCAGATCGTCATTCCCGTATTGCAGCTTGCGCACCGAGGTCCGGATTTCGGATAATTGACAAAGGATCAAAAGATATCATTTTGCTAAGAAAAACAAATAGCGATAGCCAATTAAACGGAGATCAAAGTTTGTAAGCCATATCTTATGGTAAAATATAAGACTTTCTCAACAAAAAAAAATAGGGGAAAACCAATATTGTTTTTTTTATTGGTCTAAAATCAAAATAAACCTGTAGAACCTTCTTTGAGTGCCAGTAAATACTAATTGTTATTTTATTAGATTGCTTTTCAGGTTGTTAAATGTATTGTAGTTTTTTCAGTCCGAAATTATGGATGACTTTTGATGCCTATATATCTTAATATTTGGATCAATGTGCGCCGCCGCGCGCCGGAACGCGCAATACACTTTACAAACTTTTCCATTAATAATAATTGTAGAATACAATATCAACCAGTACCAGAATCAAATTATGGCGTTCTTAAAACAACGTTACCATTTTTGTAGCAAAACTTGTAAGTTTTACAACGGCTATGCCTACATTTTTAAACCTTTTTATAAAGTCTAGTAAAGTTAAGTTTAAAGTTAAGTAAAGTTTTGATAGAGTTTTCATTTGGGTTTTACAGCTTGAATAGAGATGATTTCCCAACAGTCTACCTACCGTTCTAAATTTAAAAATTCCGTTGAACACTTGCAATACAGCGGAACAGCGCTCAAAGCAATAGGACCGTTAAAACCGTAAACATCATAAAGGCGCCTTTGTCGTACCTATGTGTTGTATTGTACCAAAATGCAGCGTAAGCCCGCTCCGATTGCATTCCGCTTTCAGCCGTTGAATTTTCCATGAGACTCCCGTACGATTCTCGGTAGTCTACGTAGGTAAGTAGTGGGAATTGGTGTTCGCTTGTTGCGTGCAAAATGTATGAGATTTTGGGTCGTTTATTTTTTGTTTCGTACCACTGTCCGGTGTAATCGAAAAATGTTGGCTGTCTGTGCCTACTTTATTGAGTGCCCCATCGCAATAAATTTAAAAATTTTCGTTATTGGAAAAAATAGCGGGGTCGCTTTTAGTGGAGTGCAGTGATTGTCGTAAATAATACAGCAGTGCAGCAGTATGCATCATGCAGCCGGTAGTAGCTCACTGCTTTACTTTACTGAAACTAAAAATGCATCGGTATAAAATTGTATTATTTATGATTTTTTAATTTTTGCATTAAAAATGCTATTTATATGTTATGATACATTTTAAATAGAAAAATATTGGAAAAAATCAACTCGGCCTCAAGTGAATTCTCAGATGGGACTCGAACCCACGACCTTTGGAAATCCGGTCCAATGCTCTAACCACTGAGCTATAGACTTATTACTTACCGTTTATTTACCCGACCAATGAAAAAAAAAACAGCCCTTGGCCAGTTTCTTGCCGGTTCTTCTCATTACAAGGTCTCCCGCCGCGGTGGGTTTGAGGAGCAATTGAGTTTTGAGTTTGATGAAATAAAATTCATAAAATCTTAATAAGTATTTAAGGTACATGTTTATCTGTACCAAAAATTTCGTAATTTAAAAGTCTAAAGGGGTGGTAAAAGAGATGCATGTCATACGCTAGCAGAAAATAGTGAAAAAATTTCTTCTATTGAGTGGTGAAATATCTGCACGGTGAATAATTAACACTAAGAAATTTGTTGTAAAAAGTTGCGCGATAACTCCATTGCACAAACAAACCAAAAACACGATTGAAAAGTCGTAGAAAAAAAAAACTATACCGGAGTGTCCACCTACATCTTACTCTATAATTCAATCAAAAGACACTTTAAAAGCAGAAACGGGCAAAAAAAACGCAATTCAAAATTTTAAAGGAGGCAGGTTCGCGTAAGTGTATTATTCTTTGGTATAGGTATCATACGCGGGCGGTGAACAGACTCCTCAATCGGAGTGATGAAGTGTCTATAACATTTCACTTTAGGTGACATCAATTAAACACTACTGACACAAAACCACAATCTAGACCGACCAATAAGTTTGCAATACAAAAGGAGGCAGTATCAGAGGAGTGAACAAATTCCTAAGTATATCGGAGTGATGGCGCCTACGTCTAACTTTAGGTGACAATTATAATTAAGTTTAGGTCCTGAGTCCTGTCACGAATACAAAATGGGGTAAGACTTTCTATACCTGGCCACCAACAAAAACGAATTTTTTTATCAATTCAATCTCAATAAAAATAAAAACATAATAAAAGACGATTAGAAACTAGCAAAAACTTTGCAATTCTAAAGGAGGCTGTATATCATACGCGGGCGGGCATGAACAAATTCCTCTATCGGAGTGATGGAGGGACTACGTCTAACTCTAACTTAACCGCCTCTGTGGTCTAGTGGTAACAACCACCGGTATCAGACCCAGGGGTCCCGGGTTCGATTCCCACCGGGAGTACATATTGTATTCGGTTTGGTTGGTGGTAGGACTTGTTGTGAGTCCGCCTGGCTAGCTACCACCATCTTATCTAAGTCTGACGCCATAACAACAATGTTTTCAGCATTGTTGTGTTCCGGCAGTTAGAGATACGACAGCCAGTTCCTCAGTGGTTGAGGATTCCGGGAGAGGCTCGCTTCCATCTTCAGCCTTATCAATACTTAACATCAGGTATGATGAAGGCTAAGAGTCTCCCTGCATTAAATAAAAATAAAAAATAAAACTTTAGGTGACACTAGCACTAGGTACCTACCGATATAAAATAGAGTAAGAAGTTTCTATAGCAAGCTACCAACCAATAAAGATAAAACTCAAACAAAAGAAGATTTCAAAGTGACTAGAAACAAGCAAAAAGTTTGCAATTCAAAATTCAGAAGGAGGCCGTATATCATACGCGGGCGGGCGTGAACAAATACCTCTATCGGAGTGATGGAGTGCATATGTCTAACTTTAGGTGACACCAATTCTAATTTAGTTTTAGGTCCTGACACGAACACAAAATGGGGTAAGAGTTCCTATGCCAAGCTAACAACAAAAAAGAAAACCTTTTATTAATTCAAACTCAAACAAAAGACGATTAGAAACAAGCAAAAAGTTTGCAATTCAAAATTCAAAAGGAGGTGTATCATACGCGGGCGGGTGTGAAAAATTTCCTCTATCGGAGTGATTGAGTGCCTATGTTTTTTACCACTAAATAGAGTAAAGATCCCAACGCCAAGCCACCAAACAAAAAGAAGCGGACTCATCATTCCAACCAAACTAAAACAAAAGACGATTAAAATTAGGATTCGACAAAAAGTTTGCAATTCAAAATTCAGAAGGAGGCATCAAAAGGAAGCCGTATTATCATAGGCGGGAACTAATTCCTGTATCGGAGTAATGAAGTGCCTACGTCGGACCCCAGATGACATCTTTAAACACTACCGATACAAAAAAGTTCGTACACCCAAGCCACCAACCAAGAAAGGAAGACTTTATCATTCGAAATGTAAACAAGACACGATTAAAAAGTAGAAATAACCAAAAAGTTCGCGCCACTCAAAAAAGATAAAACTCAAACCAAAGACCATCTAGAAGAAGTCCCGACCAATAAGTTTGCAATTCAAAATTCAAAAGGAGGTAGTATATCATACGCGAGCGGGCGTGAACAAATTCCTCTATCGGAGTGATGGAGTGGCTTCGCCTAACCCCAGGTGACGGCTTTCCCAATTAGACGTCAGGCATTCGTCTTGTTGTCCTTACTTTTTCACCTTTGGGGGTGGATTTTGTTTTGCTCTCGATTAATGTGTAGCAGTTGCCAGCACATAATAAATAAGCTTTCGGGCGTATCTTGGAGCATGAAATCGGTTAAAAGGAAGAGTAATTGGATTATAACTTTTTTAGGGGATTATACATCTAGCATTTCAGATAAATAGACATATTTCTGTTTTTCAATTTAGCGTACCTAATCCAAACATGTCTAATAAGTCGTTGGCCAAGCTCGTTCACTGAAGTCATTGCTTTTGATATTTAAGACATTCTAAATCGTAGGTAGCATGAAATCGGTTAAAAGGAAGAGTAATTGGATTATAACTTTTTTAGGGGATTATACATCTAGCATTTCAGATAAATAGACATATTTCTGTTTTTCAATTTAGCGTACCTAATCCAAACATGTCTAATAAGTCGTTGGCCAAGCTCGTTCACTGAAGTCATTGCTTTTGATATTTAAGACATTCTAAATCGTAGGTAGGTACGTACCTACATAAAAGGTAAAAACACAGTAAATTAAAATGGAAACTCTTTTCTAAAACACCTTCCTAACTTTGTTTTATTTATTCTCATTGCATATATTCGGCCTAAAAAGCTCTACCTATTTACTAAACAACGGGAACTACATAAATATAAAAACAAGCCTACTACTTAACAACTGATCAAATATCTTTCATTTAGTACTTTATTTTTAATTACCGCAATAAGTTACTTGACGACGCTTACTTATCTTTGCCAAAAGTTTTTAGTGTTTGAATTTACATTTTTTTCAATAAGATTTGAAAAGATCGTTTGCTTTCAATAAATTATATGGTCGTATAATGGTATTAGTACACTCATTTGCAAAAAAAACGGGCGGTTTTGATTTTCATTCATCTTAAAAAGATACAATACCAAAAAGGTTTCAATCGTTTGTACACGTTACTGGCCGGTTTTAAAAATGCTGTGGTATTTAAAAAAGTACGTTCTAAATTCAAATTTTCATTTGATGCTCATTTTTACAGAAAACCCCTTTTTATCCTACATTTTTGGCGCGAAGTTCCAGAAGTTAACATCGACTTTCATAACTTTTATTCAATTTTTATCGATTAATTTCATATCCTTGACTGGCAAAGCTTTATTTATTGCTGTTTGGCTGTATCAAAAATGGTAGATAAAGTGGTAAAAGCTACCAAAATTATCGCGCTGCTTGAAGAGGGTTGCAGCCAATGTTTCGTGGCTAGGAGGCTAAACGTTAGTCGCTCGACAGTCCAAAGGACCTGGCAGCGATATCAGGAGACTGGTTCCGTCGAGAGAAGGCCTGGTTCTGGAAGAAAACCATGTAACCAACCACGGGATGATCGTTTTCTTGTGAGTCGCGCATTGAGAAATCGCAAATCTTCGTATGTGGATCTTAAGAACAACCTCCAAGAAGTAAGAAATGTGCATATTAGTCTATGGACGGTCAGGAGGAGGCTTCTCGCTGCCAATATACGAAGTCACCGCCCGGCCCGCGGCCCCAAATTACTCCGTGAGCACAGAGTTCACAGGCTTAGGTTCGCTAGAAATTGTGAATCATGGACTCAAGAAGATTGGAATAGGGTTTTGTTCTCTGATGAAGCCAGGATATCTCTGTTCGGTGAAGATCGACGTCGGCGAGTGCTAAGAAGACAAGGAGAACTCTTTGCAGAGGCATGTTTCGAAGAAATCACACCTTATGGTGGGGGCTCTGTTATGTTTTGGGCAGGAATAAATTCAATGGATCGTACAGAGTTAGTCTTCATTGAAAACGGCCCACTGACTGGGCATCGATACATAACGGAAGTTCTAATTCCTCATGCACAACCCGCATTTGCCGCTCTAGGTGAAGACTCGATTTTTATGGACGACAATGCTCGCGCCCACCGATCCCGCGATGTTAATGCGTATGTGCAAGAGGTCGGCATTCGTCGTTTGGATTGGCCAGCTCGAAGTCCCGACCTCAATCCCATAGAGCATGTCTGGAACGTTCTGAAACGGCGTGTGAGATCAGTACACCCGGCTCCGCAGACCATCAGAGAGCTGAAGAATGTGATTACTGCGGAGTGGGAACGTATTCCGCAAGCAAGTATCCGGGATATACTCGCTAGCATGCCCAGAAGAATTCAAGCTGTGATTTTAGCTAGAGGGGGTCACACTCGATACTAAACATTTATCTGCTTTTACTTTATTAAAGAAAAACAAACAAAAAAACTTTTTTATTTTTACTTCATGAGTATATGCACTACTAGCGAACATACACTACTAGCGAGGTTTAGCATTATTTCCCATAAATTGTATCTAAATTTTATGAAATACTGATGAAAACGATTATTTTCTTATTAATTTACCAAATTGTGAGGATAAAACTACCTATAATTATCAAACAAAGCAATATTAACATTTGAAATGGTTCATTGCTTAGGTGCCCGTTTTTTTTGCAAATGAGTTTATAATATTATTGATACTCGGATTTAAAAATGTCTTCTTATTCTGTAGAACACCCCACTTCTCATGCAACTCAAAAAAGTTCAAAATCGTAAAATAGAAAACAGTGTATATTTGTAAAATAGAAAAAGTTCACATTCGCATTATGAATTTTCGTTCGAAAAAAACAGGAACTTTTTTGCGAATGTAAACTTTTTTCGATTGCATGAGAATTGGACCCCTGAAATTTGGCCGGTCACAAAAGCTCGAATTTCCTTAGTTGACACTTTCAAATTAAGAACAACCTCGAAATTTATAACTTTAGCCTGTTACAAAAGCTTGTATTTCCACTATTTTCTTTTTTTTTCTTTCCAGCCTCATTCCCCATCACCAGGCGGATCGGTCATCCTTACCAGAATCGCACACCCCCAAAGAGGAAGAAACCTAGGACTTCTTTTACAAGACTTCAAATAGCGGAGTTAGAGAAGAGGTTTCATAAACAAAAATATTTGGCGTCGGCGGAGAGAGCGTCGCTCGCAAAAACGTTGAAAATGACAGACGCACAAGTGAAGACTTGGTTTCAAAACAGGAGGACGAAATGGAGGTGAGGTGTTTTCTTTTTATTTGTTATCCATTAAATTTTATAAATAAAACGCAATACATACAAAAAGTGTTGGGAATGTGTGAAAATTGCTGTATTTACCGTATTGGTCACATTCTTACCGCCGCCGCACGCCGGTTGCACCATTTTTTTTTTCTTTTTTAATTGCAACTGTAATTTGCTTGTAAAATCTGTCAAATCGCATACTTTTTTAAACCATAAACCCTGTTAAAGTTAAACGTAAAAAAAAACTTGGTGCATCCGGGGCGGTAAGTATTTTACAATTCAACATCCTTGAACTAGAGTCAATTCAATTTAAAGAGTTTATTGCAATCATGTGGTTACAATGGTGGTATATAACATAAAGACAGTACCATAAAATGAACCCTGCTAGGGTATCGCAATTTAACTTAATCTAAAAAATTCAAAGAAAACCATTTTTAAAATTTTCAATTAAATGTAAAAACAAAACAAGAGACAAACATTAACTAATTAATTTTATATTGTGCCTAATTATACAATCATCTAATTATTTAAATACAGAGAGGCTAGACCTAATTATGTTCATAAAACTCTTGCAAAGTGTAAAAGCTTTTATTTATTAGATAATTTTTTGTAGTTTTTTAAATCTATCAATATTATTTATTAGTTTAAACTCTTGGGGGACTTTATTATAGACTTTTACAGCCATTGCGAAGGGACCAGAATGAATTAAATCTAATTTTGAAGTAGGAGGAGCTAATCTTGTGTTTGGTCTCAATCTTTCGGGTCGTTTCTGTTGGGGGAAGAGGTGGTAGTGCTTTTTTATGAAGACACATAACTAATATGTACATGCAAGTTAAAGCAAGTAATTTTTACTTACAAATAACGATCTACAACTAGTCATCGCATCTATGTTAACGATAATACGGAGACATCGTTTTTGGAGCTTAAATAAGTTTATAGTATCTACACTGTTTCCCCACAAGACGATGCCATATTGAAACCTGGCGTGAGCATATGCGTAATATGCCTTTAAAGCAGTTTGTTTGTCGGTGGACTTCTTTTCTTTTCTTTCTTGTCTTCTGTGTTACTGTTGAAAATGTTGCAATGATGAGAAATCACAAGTTATAATAAAATTTCCCCTAAAATTTAAAATAATTTCATAATTTTCCAAAACTTAAAACTAATCTACTACGCAGGAATCAATCCTAATTTCAGTTAAATGACTAATATACTAACTAGCTTCCGCCAGCGGTGTCACCCGCGTCGTTGCCGTTCCCGTGGGGATATCGGGATAAAAAGTAGCCTACGTTAATCTCCTTTCTTTCAACTAACTCTATGCCATAATTCAAACACACATTCGCATTTATATCATTACATAACATTAGTGATTAGGATTAGTACCTACATGATGTCTCTTGTGTGTGCCGTGTGGTGACGGCCTAAGAATACAAGTGTCACCCACTCCCTTACTGGGATGTCGTAAGAGTCGACTCAGAGGCTCGACACATTAAACACCGTTGCGAGAGAAGGAAAACTTGAAACAAACCCTCTACCAACCCGTCTGGCCAGCGTGGTAGTAGTAGGCTAATAGCCTCCTATGAACGCCACAATAGGCGTGAGCTAGGAGAGGCTTATGTCCAGCAGTGGACGTCCACGACTGATGATGTGTGATGTCTCTTGACGGACTTGACTATAAAGCTCTTACGCCGAGTTAGGATAACATTTAACTCGGAGTTAGATGTATGCAAAAGTAGCATTAGCTCTGAGTCAAATGTGTTAACCTATGTTGGCGCAAGTAGGCCTTGGTAGCTTATACTTTTTTTTTTATACTAGGAGTTGGTAGCTAATACTGTAATGTTTGGTATTTATTTCAAATCGATTGTTCGTAACAGATGGATTTTGACAGACACGCGAATATTGAAATACGAGCCCTCTGGGGATATAAAGATACTTAATTAAAGAAAGAAATAAAGAAAAAAATATTTTTTTGTACAAACACAAGGGCGATACAAACAAATAATAAAGCACGGTTTGTCCTAAGGGCCCTGACTCAGCATAATGCTTGGCTTTTGGCCAGCGCTGGTCGTCCGTCGGTACCGTTGTGGTGGGGCTGAGAGCTGTATTAAACCGGCTCCATAGAATTAACAAAAAATAATAATAAATAAAATGACAATTTAACAATAGTTTATAACTTTTTAATTTTGCATTTTACAATGCTTATTTTATGTGATAATTGTTAAACAAGTAAATATACTAGAAAAATGCAACATGTCTCATGTCGCCCTGACCGGACACGAACTCGCACTCTTGGGAATTGGGAATCCGGCCCAATGCACTGACCAATTATCCTACAGAGACCTATGAGAACACGTTGAAATTCTCTAGTATATTCACCTTTTCTACGGTGTTGGCCACCGTCGTTTCATCAATGAGAGAAATATCCTCGCATTCGAAAGAAAATCTTTACAGATGTTGACTATCGAAAATGATGAAACAGCCATCTAATTAAAATATTTTAATTATGCATTTTACAATGCTATTTTTATGTGAATGTCTATGAACAATAGTTTGTTTGTTTGTTTCAAATACAGATGTTAACTTTCACTAAACACTATTACAAAGTATAAGATTAGAAGTATAATATTTTAGAACACTCAAAAACATTTATCATTCAAACCCACCTACGCGATATTGTGTTTACATATACAAATAAAACGATACATTATAGCCCAATAAATCATTATTAAAAGCATCTAGTTAATTAACATTTCAATCAATTGTACACGTGTTTTTAAAAGGCTTGAACCAGATTTACGTAAATTTTAAACAGGCAACATTGATTTTTTACTTAAATAGCCATAGTTAACAATGTAGCAGTATGTAACGTATAGTAAATTGAAACTACTATGTCTATTATAAGATAGATATTAAAACAAGAATGCAGTGCATAAACTAATTGAAAAATAATTTAACATTTTCTATGACTTTGACTAACAAGAAGAAGACTAAAATATTAACCACCTCCGATGTCAAATGTAAATATATTTATTAGTTTAGAACATACCAAAGTTATTGTTGGAATAGGAAACATGAAATCAGGTTTGCACAAGTTTAATAAAAGCCAATATTAGTTATATTATGATTACTTTTACACAACTCGAGTTTCACCCGAGTTCTTTTCGTAATAACACGTGTTTTGTGAGACTTCATTTTAACTCAATCTACCGTACAGTTTCATTATTGTATTTTATAAAAACTGAATACTGGCGAAAAGGGAACCGCCATTAAATTCAAGAAGAAGCAATATCACAACATAATAATTTACTTTCTGACGTATCGTACACTATAGCTATAGAAACAGTTAATAAATTTAAAGCAATGCTATAAAACTAGATAAATATACCCATTTTACTATCAGCAAACGTGTCTCCTTTATATAGCCTTTTAACGTAGCTTAAAAGGCATTCTATATTCAAACCGTAGTTATATAACCAGTCGTTTATTTTAAGTTTGATGTGTTTAAGAATGTCACAGATAAAATTTTATCAGTTTTTTTACGATATCAATCTTTTTTTAAATCAGGTTTGTTCTCATAAAATAAAGATTTAGAAATCGGCATATTATGAAGGTAATTTGCAAACTTTAACATTTATTTTGTATAATATGTCTGGATTATTATAAAGTTCTGCTTTTTAATAATACTGGTTTAACATGGTAGGCTACTATACTACGTTAAGTACATCAGTTGCAGCTACTGTTTTATATTTCTCTAGACATTCAGTAACAGCACTTTCTTATTATTATTCAGTAATAGCACAAAATATTTCAAATTTTCCATCTTTAAGAGCGCTTACGCACTGCGTCCGAATCCGTTAAAAAACGGATCCAGAAAACTCAGAAAGAATTCGATGTCGCTTATGCACTGCGATCCGAATCCGATACGTAGGTAACTTCCTATTTTAACAATATCAGTAAAAGGATAAGTTAGGATTTTGGCATCCACTTCCACTACCACGTGGAACAAATTTATCCACATTTTTTATTGATTTCACAAAACAAACTTAAAACAAAAACGAAAGACTCGCGATTGTGTTGGTTTTTTTTATTAGTTGTGCTATCAATAAAAACTATGCATAAATACGTTCTTCGTGGTGGTGGAAGTAAGTGGAATCTTTCACGTATAGTGTTCAAATTAGTGAATAACTTATTATAATACTTACTTACTTGTTCTTTGTATCAGTATAAAATGTTTTATTTGCCCTCAACTAATTTGTAATCATAAAGGAAACTATAGGTCTAATTTTAAGTGCAGAAAATTTCTATCATGTATGTGTATGACCATTTGTTTCTAAACAATAAATAAATAAATAAAATAGTGAAACAGTTTGTTTATACGGTCCGTCATGGAGATTCACGGCAATGCAATTAGTTCTACGGCTAGGACAGACCGTATTTTCAAGGACCCGATTTTTCAAGAATTATCACCCAGTTAGCTTCAGTTTCTAGTTCAGCACTTACGTGCTCTAATAGTCCTTATGTCCGCAACAAAATTACCTACGATACCTACGGAAATGCAGGATTTGCTCAAACTGCCGACCAATTTTAGACGATAATCTTCTGATTCTCGCCACAACTTTTCCGACGATGCATTTTGGATTTTATAGTGATGTCATTATGACGTAAGTTATATTGGAGTGGGTTCACGGGCTATAAGCAGTGTTAAGGCAAGATTCCACCAAAAGCGTGTGCCGCACATATGTGCAGCACATGTTTCGTGCATAAACTCAAATAGTGCGTCAACTACGTGGCTCTATGTCCACTGCAAAAGTTTTGGGTATTTTTTGTAAGTGAACAGTGCTGGACTACTACGTGTGTGCAAACAAATAAATGTTTTCGCTCTTACAAAGGAAGCAAAGAGCTACGGGCAAATAGCACATTTTGTAAATGTTAGCTAAAGAGAGTCCACCGGGAGGAACATTTGTGCAGAATTTTGTGCGGCACAGGCCGCACACTGGTAGAATTGCGCCATTAGAATTTACAATATTATAGAAGTATTAGTTAGTGGATATAGGCATACTTTTTCCTACATTCATCAACTATAACCTCTTTAACATACATCAGACAAAAACTAACATTTTCTCTAGATGTTAATTTTTTGTTTGATGTGGGTATTTTGCAGGAAGAATTTTTTGATGCGTTTTGCACTAAGAACTTCTATAGAGGAAGGCGCCTGTTAGCATAATCCTTTGATGTAGATTAATAATTTCTTTTATATTTATTGCATTATTTGTGAATGTAAAACCTCAATAATAACCCTGATTTTTTCATGAAAATACAATAAATACATAATACTCTTTATTGCGCTGACAAATACAGTTACACAATTAATTTGAGACACCTGAGACGTGTAGGTAAGAGATATTCAACATTAAGCGGATGACTTAAAGTGCAAACTTAAATAAGAAAATAGTGTGTATAAAAATATATACATACATATAAATAAATAAGGGGCTAAGTAAAGGACTCATTCATGATTAAGACTCAGTTAATTGTAATAAAAAGTACGACTTGACTATGAGTGAATACTTGGGGATTCCTGAATGTTTCTTGGTGGTTTATTCCAAAGATGTGTCGCTCTGACAGAAAAGGAATTGTGATAGTGTGGCAGTTCAAGCATCTTAGTGATGCAAGGCCGCCTGGGGCGAGAGGGAGGCGCGGGAGCATCTGGAAACGAGAAGAAAGGTATTTGGGAGAGGTCGGGTCTTTGAGGATTTCGAATGAGGTAGAGAGGAAGTGGATATCACGACGAAGGCGGATAGGAAGCTAATTTAGTTGACAGCGAAAAAAGAGAAACATGATCGTACTTGCGCAAACCGAAAATAAATCGAATAGCCCGATTTAGCGCTCCAGCTGGTTCAGATGTTCCTCGGTCAAATCCAGATAACAAACATCGGCGTAGTCGAGTAAGAGAAGAAGAAGGGATTGCACCAGCATAATTTAAGTTATAAGGAGTAAAAAGAATAATGGATCCGTTTACTTACGATGGCTGGTTCATGCGTCATGCTCGTGAATGGGTACCGCCAGCGGAAATGGGTCTACTTCAGTCGGCTTGTCTTAACTTTGTGCTTAGAGCTTAAATATTTTCATCTAAAATAAATTGCTATCGACCTGTATGTACGTCACAACTTGCAGTACAGTAACCTTGTAATGCGAGAAATGTTAAATGTAAGTCCTTCCTTGCGAGTTGAAAATTGTTTACGGTTAGGATAACCATAAAATGTAATACCTATTATAATTAGTATTTTCTTTTGTGATGGAAATTGACCTTAATGATATGTCAAGGTCACTTTTCAATTTGACGACTCTGTATGAAATAAAACAGGGAGAAAAAAATAGCCCTTGACGAGTTTCTTGTCGGTTCTTCTCGTTACAAGGTCTCCCGCCGTAGGGTTTGTGAACCGACGGCGTAGCTTCTTTGACGTTCATAAGTGCTTGTAACAGCCTAGACTGAATAAATGATATTGAATTTGAATTTGAATTTACTGACTTCACTTATTTACGGAGACAAAGACAAGATGCAATCCAGCAAAAAATTATCAAAACCATACAGCGCAGCGCTTAAAGGTAATTCTCCACAGTTCACAGGCGCGTCAAAAGAATTACCAGTCAAATTAATCAAGTGTAGTACAAATCCTACGGACGCTAGCCACGTCTCCCCTCGTTAAGAGATAACCCGACTTTTAATAACGTAACAAAACAAACAAGGAGCTCTGATAAGATGACCATTAATGCGTTTGGTCGGTTTATATAAAAGACGGATGGGAAATCGACCGAAACTAAATAGACAACTTTAAAAAAAAAAAGAACAGCCCTATTAATTTGATACCGATTAGAGTTTTGAATCGATGTTTTTGTTTTGTAATCAAATCGAAGTGTCTTCATGTTGGTAATGTGAAGTGTTATTGTTTTTTCTTCGCTGTGTTTTTAATTATGTTACAAAGAAATCAAGCGATGAGATAGTTATTGTCAAAATTCCGACTTATTCGCTATCATTCACCTTGATATTATATTCTAACATTATAATTTACTATCAGTCTTTTTAAATTTGAGAATTTTAGATAAGTATTTGTAGCAATTTTGCAATGTAATTTTCACGTGTATATTACTTACTTTTTACTAAAACGTTAAGATTGATAATTTGTAATAAATTTAATGGGAAAAAACGGAATTTTCAAATATGTTTCTATTTTATGATTTTGTAATTTTTGCATTTTTCAATGCTATTTTTATACTTATGGTAAATTTTAAATAGAATAGTATTGGAAAAAATTAACTCGGCCACAAGTGAATTCTCGTTTCCCGTCTGAGAATTCACTTTTTTTACCATAAAATTTACCATAAATGTTTCTATTTGTTTCCATGCTACAAAACATGGAAAAAATCTCGTTTTTCTTAATAATGATAGTAATTAGTTAGTAGTTAATAATGATACTATTACTGACCATGAAAGTTTGAAGTGTTATTTTGATCATTTGTCTTATTGATAGTAGAGTACAAATTCCATTAATAGGTTGGTCTAATCTAATAAGTATCAATACACTTTATTTCTGTACCAAAACCTTATCATCACCATACTGAGAACTTTTCCATACAACAACTATTTAAGAACGAGAAACATCGTTACTATCAGACGGTAGATCACGAATCTCCCGCCAAGGAGTTGCGTTATTTTTTTCTTTTTCAACAAAAGCAGTGGCTTGGCGCCGCGCGTATCGAGCACGCGTTATCGGTTCCGAACACAAACATCGGTTGTGCATTAGAACGTAATCGGTTGTGATGCCACCAACACGACTCGATTCGGACCGAGACTGCATTGTCTGGCAGTTTTGGATTTAGAACCTCTTTCTTATAGTTTATGCAGTCTGTGCATTTCTTGATTGTATTTTTATTTTGGATTACATGTATTTAATTAAGAAATAGAAAGTATATTTGAAGAATCAGACAAAATATTCCCGGAAATTCTACCACTCTGATCCGTACGTAGCATCGGATAATAAAATTAGTCTCACTAACTCAATAAGCAATAATTCCGTGTTCAATTAGAAATCCAAATTTTAAATCAGATCCACAGGTTCTAGGTTTGATTCCCTGTGCGGATACATAATGCATTCCGTTTGGTTGGTTGCAAAGTTTCGCCTAGCTAGCATACCACCATCTTATCCAAGACTGTCGCCATAATAACAATGTCTTGAGCCTTGTTGTGTTTCAGCAGTTAAGATATAAATTGTCGGTTCCTCATTGGTTGAAGATTCTGAGAGAAGCGCGATTCCTCCTTCAGTCTTATCATTACGAAACATCAGCCACTCTACGTTTTTGGACACAAATATATACAAATTGTTTTCCGTGTACAGTAAACGGAAAACAATTTGTATGTGAACAATGATATTATAAGTGTGTACATGAAGCAGGGCACTAGCGCCTTCGACATCACGAATTTGACATTTTTGGAGCCATAAATCTACATTAAAATCTCAACGAAAACAATCTTCAACATTATAGGACTGTCAAAGATCATTCAATTCAATTCAATATATTTATTGCGATAACTGTGTACATTTTTTTGCAGATAACATAACAGATTTGTAGGTAACAACAGTATATCCATAACAGGCATGCAATATTTACCATAGGTAGGTTTTATACATAACTTAAAACTAAAACAATATGAACAGCTCAGTCAGTGTTTAGAGTGTAAAATACATTGTTGGTAAGCCATTTTTTTAGTACGTATTTAATTTTGGGTAAATCTAGAACCTTAATATCTCCTGGTAGATGATTAAATATTTTAATGCCAGTGCTGAAGGCACTCTTATGATATAGATGGTTATTTATTTTCGGTATGCATATGTCATGTTTATATTTACTGCGGATATTAGGACGGGAACTGATTTTACTGATAAAATAATTAGGATTTCGTTTTATGAAAATTACGGATTCTAAAATAAAGATGTTTGTCAATGTTAAATACCCTTTGTCCCTAAATATGTTTCTCAGTGTTTCGTCGGAATACATACGATGAATGATACGTAAACACCTTTTTTGTAAGAGAAATGTTGACTCAACATTTACAGAATTTCCGCAGAAAATAATGCCGTATAACAACAGCGGGTAAACTTGATAAAAGTATGCAGCTCTGGTTACATCCACCGATGTAGTTTCAGCCAATATGGAAAGCACATAACAGTAACTGGAAATCTTTTGGTTAATTTTTGAAATATGATCTTTCCAATTTCATTTTCATTGAAACTAAAGTATTTTGACCGTAGTAAATATTTTACTGACACTTTCAATAAATAAATTATAGTTTGAAAAATGTCGAATTCGACATATCTCAGCGCGAGAATTGCCCCTCAGATATGTCATACGAGCTCACATTGTGAAACATTGAGAAGACCCCATAAGGGGTCCGATTAAATTTGCTATCTCTTTATTTCGGTGCTTTTTCGTGTCTTTTGACCTACTTGTCAATTGAATGTTTGCAGTCTGCGTCACAGATTTCAACGCAGAGTACTATGAAGGTAACATATCTATACTAATATTATAAAGAGGAAAGATTTGGTTCTTTGTTTGTATTGAATAGGCTCCGAAACTACTGAACGGATTTGGATGGAATTTGGTACACATAATAGTAGATAGCCTGGTTATGAACATAGGATACTTTTTATCTCGATATTCCAATGGGAACGGGAACCACGCGGGTAAAACCGCGAGCGGCCGCTAGTCTATTTATAAAACATCATTGTATGCGAATCTGTAGTTCTCCGCTCAAGAGGCACTTTACAGATTCTCATAGAAATTGAACAGTGAACTGAAAGAAAAACTGGTATGACATGTTTTCCCGTTGTACAAAACCTTTCTGACCCCGGATTATGAGACACCATAGATATTTCATTGTTCTCTGGACACCGGTGTCCGGTTCGGGTACGAAAGAAACTGAGTGAAGCATTATCTATTATGCAAATGGTAGGATTCAAGTTCATATCCTGTTCGTAACCAATAAAAAAACATGGCCAAGTGCGTGTCGGGTCACGCGCAGTATAGGGTTCCGTAGTCAAAATACCACAAACATATTTCGTCTGTAAAAATAACTTTGTTTGATAGTGTTCGCTTAAATGACAAAGTTTTATTTGCGGTTACGGAAAGTGTGATATATCTCTAAAACTGCCAACTATATTACGTTTAAACAAATTTCGTTAAAAGTTTTTATTGAGATCTACAGCATATCATTTTTATTTTTCACTTTCTTGTTTTGAAAGTTAGAGGGTGGGTGGGGGGGGGCATCCATTTGGAAATGTAAATCTTTTGTCCTGTCTATAGACACCCCCCACATCGGTTTGATGAAAAAAAGTTTTCAGGTTCAGTTCTATGTATGAGGAAACTTTTATTTTTTAATTATTGTGTTTTAATCGTAAAGCGGTTTACAGAATACATCTACCAACCAAGTTTCAACTATGTACTCTTAATAGTTTCGGAATAAAGTGGCTGTGACATACGGACTACTACGGAACCCTAAAAATCATTCAAAAAAATTTCTTGAAAGACAGACAAGATCTTATTTTGACATTGTTTTTTCTTAAATCAATAACTTATCAATCGTTAGGACTTAATGCGCTATTCATCGGCCTATTGATCATTTTAATGAAGCATACATTATTATCTATGACAGATGGGTGACCCGTATCAAATCCTGGCGTGGAAGGTGATGGTCTGAATAAATAGTTTTGACTACTGTTGATGTCTGATTTGGGATGTTGGGACTTGTTGATTGAGCCTTGTCTTATAATGGTAATTTTATTTGGAAAAGGAATTTTAATAGGTTAATTAATTTCTTGAACGAATGAATGAGGCTAGAATTATTATTTAAAAATACGAAAATCATGAATACTCCTAACAACAGTGGATAGAAATTGGGCGAACATAGCTTACATTCAATGTCAAAAATAAAGTGAAAGCATACTTAAATTTTTTCTCAGATTTTGAAAATGGAGGTATTCCTCGAAATCAATTAAAAATATTATAATATTATTCGTCGTAGCGCACCTATGTTCAAATTTTGAATAATAATGGGTACTAACTAAAATAACGTATTATAAGTAATGCACTTTACTTTTGAATTTGCAAAAAATATGAGTAAGTGTCTATAATTACTCATATTTTTTGCAGTCGTCTTCGCGCGAACGCGGTAACGGTCGTGTGTTGAAAGTAAAATGGATTCGAAACTGCTTAAGTGTTCGCAATGCAATATAGTTGTAAGCGAATTGTTGTGTTTTATTCAAAATAAAATAAGTGTAATGGATGAAGAAAGTATTGTTAGACTATGTGTGGATACCTTTTCTATAGCAGAAATTGAGAGTGCAAAGCAGCTGCTGTTTAGTACAATTTCTACTTCTACAATACAAAAACAGATTTCTAGGCGTAAAAATAAGGAGCAAAAAACTGTAGAAGATATTATCACTACGCTCAAGAACACGGATCCTGACCAAACCCCAATTTTTGTGGCTAAAGAACTACACAGGCTACCACCGGTCACTTTTGATCACGTAGATGTCACTCGGTTGTTAAAGGACATAATTCTGCTTCAAGACGAAGTAAAGCAAATCAAAAATACTTACGCCGGAATTGAGTGGGTTAAATCCGAGCTGGAAAATTTAAAACATGCATCCTTATTGAACATCGATTGTAATGTAAACACTAGAAAAAGAGGTGGTTGTGTATTTGACAGCGGTCCGATAGGGTTTTTGAATTTATCTACGGCAACCGACCTTGCGAATGTAAGTATCACGCCAAACTGCGCGGCTACACCTAAGACAAAACCAACTCAAAGAAAAAACTCGCAGTCTCTTTCCCCCGTGCATTGTGCGCCCGATAATGTTATCTCTGACGCACCCGTTGAGTCGGGTGAACCATCGCGCGCAGCAGCGCGCGTGGAGGCCACAACTGCGGTTTCGACTAGTCGACCCCTGACGAAACCAACTTGTGAGGAGCGCTTACCTAGAAACGCGAGCGCTGTGGCGGGGAAGCCACCGGGGCTAGGCGATGGACATTCTAACATAAATGTAAACAAAACTTTGGCGGACATAGCGAAAGCACCTGGTGAATGGAAAGATAACTACTCGCACACTAAGGAGTGGACTGAGGTGCAGAGAAAGCGTTATAGAAACAGAGTTGAGGGAGTAACAGGCAAGGCAAAAATAATGACCGACAGTAAATTTAAAGCGGCCGATGTTAAGATTCCATTGTTTCTCTCGAACGTACATAAAGATACTCGAGAAGAAGATATAATCGATTTTGTTTTTAAGAAAATTAATCAAAAGATTTTACTGCAAAAAATTAAAATGAGAAGAGATAGACCATATAATGCTTATAAAATTATGGTCACGCGGCAGAGTATTGACATGTTTCTAAATAACGAGCTTTGGCCCGATGGTATAACATGTCGACACTTTTTGCCTTACAAAAGCGATGAACAGAAAACTAATTTTTCATAATGTATGTTTCTAGTTTTGTCACATTTAATTGCAAGAACGTAAAGCGCTCGGCAGAAGACATAAGGCAGTTATGTGGTTTCGCAGATGTCATTGCGCTTCAGGAAACGTGGCTACTTCCGCATGAGCTGCCTTTCTTATATTCAATAAGCGATGAGTTTGGGAGCACGGGTACATCGGCAGTCGACACGTCCGCTGGTATGCTGAGGGGGCGGCCTTATGGTGGACTGGCTATATTGTGGCGGAAAGCTGTGTTTGAGTGTGTGTCAGTGATGTACAAATCCACGCATAGCCGCGGTAAAACTTATAACAAAAGACAGACCGGTATTAGTGGTAAGTGTTTATATGCCCACTGATGCTGTAGAAAACTTATAAGAATTTACAGACTGCTTGAGTTCAGTTAGTGCAATAATTGATGAAAATGATATTGAGTCTGTTTTTATCCTTGGCTATTTTAACGCGCATCCTAGTGAGCGTTTTTATAAGGAACTTACGTCTTTCTCGACTGAACAAAATTGGTTTTGTGCTGACGTAAAAAAATTAGGAATATCATCTGGAACCTTTACATTCATTAGTGAGGCGCACGGGACTAGACGATGGCTGGACCACTGTGTCACAACTGCGGCTGCTTGGCAGTGCGTCAGCGATGTCTATGTTAAACATGATGTTTATTGGTCGGATCACTTGCCTCTAGTTATAATGTGTAATTTAGATGTAGTGAGGCAAAAGTGCCTTTTTAAAACTATTGAAACAAACAAAGTAAAATGGGGGGAAAGATCAGCTAGTCAAATAAGTATGTATCAGGAGATTTGTAATCTTGGGCTAAAGGAAATAGATTTCCCATGTGCCTTACAAAATTGTGGTCATTCATATTGTTCGATAGAGTCACATAAAAATATTATAAATAATTTATATAAGGACATTGTATATATTTTGAGTAGCGCTGCAAGCGCTACTTTTGGGGGACGTGCGAGTGTTGGTAGAAGGCCCGTGGCGGGTTGGAACAGGCATGTTGTGAAGGCTCACAGGAACGCCAAGTCTGCTTTCAATATTTGGCTGTGGTATGGTAAACCGCAACATGGTCATATTTATGAGGACATGATAGAAGCTCGTAAATTTTTTAAAGGGAGGCTGAAGTGGTGTCAAGCTCATCAGGAGCAGATAAAAATGGACCGGATAGCTCAGCACCACTCCAGCAGAGATTTCAAGAGTTTCTGGAAGTGCACTAATAAAATGAATGCAAAGCCTGGCGTTCCTGTTAGTGTGAATGGAGTTTCTGAGCCGAAGGAAATCGCGAACTTATTTAAAACTCACTTCGCAGTACAATCCCCGCTTGGGGCTCCATGTAGATTGTTGGATGCTGTGACCATGGATGCCCAGATATCGACTGTTTTACTGAGTGCTGATGTTAGAACAGTAATTAGAAAAATGACGAGAGGCAAGTCGCCGGGGCATGATGGGCTCAGCATAGAGCATTTACAACATGCTGGTTCTCATCTCCCGCGTGTGCTTGCATTGTTGTTCAATTTGTGTATAAGTCACTCATACCTACCCCCCGATTTGATAAAGACCCTGGTGGTGCCAATTCTTAAGAGTAAAACAGGGGACGTGTCGGACAGGTCGAACTATAGGCCAATCTCGCTAGCGACCATCATAGCAAAAGTACTCGACAGTGTGCTAAATTCTTACTTGAATAAGCACATACGGTTACATGATGCTCAGTTCGGCTTTCGACCAGGGCTGTCAACGGATACCGCTATTCTTAGTTTAAAACATACTGGTACTACACGCAAAGAAAAACACCCACCTATGCGTGTTTTCTCGACCTGTCACGAGCATTTGATATGGTCTCGTACGACATACTGTGGCAGAAACTGTCTCGGGCCGGGCTACCAGAGGAGCTTACTCGCACTCTTAAGTATTGGTACCTGAATCAAGTCAACTATGTGAGATGGACGGGTGAGCTGTCGGATCCTTGTAGCTTAGATTGCGGCGTCAGGCAAGGTGGGTTGAGTTCCCCTTTAATTTTCAATCTGTACATAAACGAGCTAATCGAGAGGCTCAGCAGCATGCCTGTCGGGTGCGATGTGGATGGAGTTTGTGTTAATAACATAAGCTACGCCGACGACATGGTGCTGCTGGCCGCGCGTAGCTCTAGGATCGCTCCAACCGAGGGCGGTTGGAGCGATCCGAGAGCTACTCGCGGTCTGCGAATCCTATGCCGTCTCACATGGGCTGATTTATAATGTTAAAAAAAGTGAGTACATGGTCTTTCAGGCTGGAAGCAGATGTCCGTTAGTCAGTGCACCTATTAAACTGAACGGGGCTGTTCTGAACAGGGTACAGCAATACAAGTATCTCGGGCACTGGCTGAAAACTTGAGGGACAATGTCGACATAGAGAGAGAGCGCAGAGCATTGTCGATTAGAGCAAACATGCTGGCTCGAAGATTTGCACGGAGTACAGACTCGGTCAAAATATCGCTTTTTAAAGCATACTGCACGTCCCTGTACACTTGCACTCTTTGGGTTACATATACAAAGAAATCGCTCAATGCTCTGAACGTGCAGTACAACAATGCTTTCAGGGTGATGCTGGGGCTGCCACGCTTTTGTAGCGCATCTGCTATGTTTGCGGAAGCGTACACGGAAAGTTTCGCAACAGTTGTGCGCAAGAAAGTGGTGTCCTTGCTAAACAGAGTGAAGGGCAGCACCAACACCATCCTGAGGGTCATTGCAAATAGGCAACATGTTTGCCCTATAATGTGGAATATGGCACAAACCACCACTTCTAAATTAGTCATAAAATACTAACATAGTTTGTAAGGCAGTATTGTTACTAACAAAAATGGGTCTTTGTTGTCTAAATAAATAAATAAATAATAAAAAAATAATAATACGACTTTTTTTTAAAGTGTGAATGTGTGTGTTTTTAAACAGTGACATGTATGTACGTTCATAATTTATCAGCATTATACCACAGATTTTTCATGGATACTAGACATGTCATCCACATTTTACTCTTTATTATTGCACAGTATAAAAAACAAAAAAATAAAATCACAGAATAAATAAGTTAAAATTCGATTATTGTTAATAAGTATATTCGTGTTATCTTTCTTTAAATATAATAATGAATTTTCAACAATGCCAAGTCAAGTTATTAAAATAAAATGGTAAGTAATGTTGGGTGGTATTGAAAGTGTATTATTTGTATGGTTGTTGAAATATCTTATCCAAAATTCAAAGCCCGCCTTTTGTTACTATGATTTTTATTCGTCGTCATCGTCAACAGCCATTTTAATGCTAGGGCACTGGCCCCCCTTTATCCATCTGATTAGGAGAGTGGGCCATGAGCATAACTCACCACGCGGGCCATACAATAAAATTTTTAAACGTGCCTTCCGAAGCACGGTAGAGAAATGAAAGTTGCTTAACCGCTAAAATTGCTGGCCGAGGGCGTGAACCACTACGCCCGCCACCGAGCTCCTCCGATTTTTATTAAAATTAAATTATAGCGTAGAAGGCTAAATGGCCAAAAGGCTAAAAAATCTTTCTATGAGTATCATTTTATTAGCACGGGCTGAAACTGACTTGAAGGATTTAATTACATTAATTTCAATGGAGAAATAATAGAAACAGAGTTAGATAATCAGCCCACCGGTGTCATCGAACAATTGTTTCAATGTTTTCCACACCCCGGCTACTGTAGTCTCACTTTTTATATAAGCGCATAATGAGGAGTCAATTGCCTTGATGAGTTTAGCTTTGGCTTTCTTCATTTCGCTTTCAATGATGGTTGCCATGTTTTCCAGGTCGATTCCTTCGAGTAGTAAAAAAAATCTTGTTGCGAATGCCCAATCGTCATAGTTTTCGCGTCCTTTGAGCTTCGGCACATTTAATAAGTAGCCCGACGTCGACATTTCTTACTTTCACACGACACTTTAGGCGAAATTATTTTAAATACGGGACTGGGCCCATAACCTAATAAAACACCGGTAGTAGTTGTTCACAGACTAACTTTATTTTTGTTTTTTAAGACATGAGATGACTTGAGAACAAAGAGTAGACAATGCCATAACCAAAGCCTAGGTAGGAAAACACTCACACACACACATTTTGATATTTATTCTAACAGTTTCAATGATGTGTCGCTCGTAATAGCGGCTTATAATTTCGTAGTGCAAATATAAAGCTGACTTTTTGATGTCTTTACAATCGAAGAAATTCCCGCAGGCTGACAGTGACGAAGACTGGTTTCTAAGTGATTTTTAGTTCCAATATCAGCCTATTGGTTGATCAGTAAAGTATCGTTTTTTTATTTATTTATTTTATTTATTTATTGAAAAAGATTCACCAACGACATAATCTTTACACATTTCAATTTAAAAATTAAAACCTGACTAGGCCAAAAGACATGCCTTTACAGGTGAATACAGCATTTTTTATTTTCTTATTTACTAGTTAAAATATTGAAAAGTTACTCTTAAAGCAATAATTCATTATTAAAAAGATATACCTATTATTTGTAATGTAAACTTTTCTATCAATCTATTTTTTTTAACAATGCTTCTTAACAAGTCATTAATTTTCACCTCTGCAAAGGGGTCAGATAGTCTGCTTTATCTGCGTGATCAAAAATAAAACACAATCATGGTAGACAGAATTAATTCATATCAATTAATATAAAAAAAACGTGTAAATTCAATTTAACAAGCACCCCATACTTCTGAAATCATTTATTCTATTTATTCTACTCCTCCTCGGTCCGTTCATTTTATTGCTCGCGTGATAAACGGGCGAACAAAGTAATATTTGATCAAATTTTACAGCTACATTTGTAAATTTCCTTGTAATAAAAACGTCAGCCTGTATTGAATTGTAAATTCTTGATGAGAATTCGTTTTGTGTTCAACGTTTAAGTACTTACAGTATTTGACTTTACAGCTGGTGTAAAAAAACTGAGGGTCTTAAAAGACCACTAACGCAATGTTGCTAAGTAAATTCCCTAAAATTCATATAATTGTTTATTTTCTATGGAGTTTAGAACGCTTTGTGCTTAGTAAAGCTTTGTGGGCCGATCACTCGTGGCACGCGGAGTTATAAAATGAAGCAACGGTAGAGCATGATTTATATGTACATATTAGCAGGCTCGGCATACGATTGTACCGGTTAAGCAACTTTTCAATGGCGGGTTTCGGGATGGGTGACCAAACAATTTTCTGTATTTGCAGTCACCCAACAATTCGCATTGGTTGGTGACTCTCTTCATCCACCCATAAGACATGTACTTATTAGTATTCTGTGCCATAAGGAAAGCCCCAACAGTGCAGTGGGGACATTAAAAATGGATGATGATCATGATTACGGGTTGATTTCTGATTGGCTTAAATTTATAAATAAAAGTCAATCCATAATCAGAAAAAATAGTTTTCAATCACGACACTTACACTGGTGTAAATGACAATAATTATTGTACGACTAGCGGCCGCTCGCAGTTTTACCCGCGTGGTTTCCGTTCCCGTGGGAATATCGGGATAGTTCTAGAGTGCGCAAGTATTTGACCACCATCTTGTTTGGAAATAATAATAAATAATAATAATAATAATAATAAATATTTCTTACTACCAATTAACCTAGCCCCAAAGTAAGCACTGTAAGGCTTGTGCAACGTCCATGACTCAGGTACAAATGCTCGTATTCATCATACAAACATTTGTCCCTACCGGGATTCGAACCCGGGACCTCAGAGTAAGCGACACCTTGAAACCGGTGTACATACCACTCTTCCACGGAGGTCGTCAAAATAGGATGTGGCCTAACATACTTGCCCTGGTAATTCACTCTCGCCTTGAAGAGGCCAGGGTTGTAGGAATCGGGGAACACATGAGCAGGCAGCGCATTCCATTACTTAGCGCTTCGCATAAAAAAATTATCAGCAAAGCGCTTGGTACGGACCGTTGGAATGACAACGACGTATGGGTGATAAGCTAACCTGCGTCTGGTACCCTGATGGTGGAAAGGGGCTGGAGGAACAAGATCGTGCAGTTCTCACGCACACTCTCCAAAGTGTATCCTATAGAAGATCGATAGACATACAACTTTGCGACGGTGCCTGAGATTCTGAAGTTCCGCCGTGGCCAATGCTGAGTTTCCAATGAGTTTTCTGGCACGGTCTTCAAGCGATCAGGAGCTCTATTTTTTATTCACTCTTCTCGAGGATTCTACTGATTTTCGTGCGACGTTTTAGTTTCCGTATTCCGTAAAAGCAACCTTACACATTTTACATAGCTTCGCTTTTCGCCTGTAGTACCGCCTCCCAACACGAGCGCGCGAGGGGCAAAGCGAAAAGCGTGCTATGTCTACGCTTGCAAGGTCGCTAATCGAGTGATCGCCTCCTCGTTCGCCTCGCCACTCGCGCGACGAGTGATGCAAAAATAGTTTTTGCGTAAAAAATAAAGAAACTAACAACTAACTAACTTACAAACTAAACTATCTCATTTATAATATTAGGTAGTAACATATCACTGGCTTTTTTTTATCTGAGCATTGAAATATAGACCCAAACTTCAATAAAAATAAAAATGTAATATAGAGTTATTCTATCTAAAATACAAGGCTTCGCCATCTCTGAGATCCTTACTTCTGAAACTATATTTTGCATTATATCCGACTTGTCTAGTAGTACTCGTACTTTAGCTTCTGATCTTGGGATTTCAAGTCGTGAAAGGAAGATGTATATGTCGCAGAGAAATGAGGATATCAGAGATTTCACGAAATCCCTAGGTGTACCACGAAATCACGGTAGATGTTGAATATTCTTATTTTCGACGTCTTCTTACTAAAAAAAATTAGTTATATGACAAAATACTAATATATAATCAGTGATATATCGTTTCACTCAACTAAATCTAGTGAAATGAAGAATGAATGAAATAATCTTGGATTCGTCCAAGGAAATAATACAACAAAATTTTAAATCAATTGATGCATTTATTAGACAATAAAGTTTCAACTTAGCTAAAAAGAACATAAGAAAATAGACTTTTAACAGTAGGTATGCGTGGTTCGACTAAGACTTGTTATTTATTTAAACATGGCAGCGATTTGTGGCACTTTGAATTACATCAAACATTTTATTTCTTCATCATCTGTTCTACTTCATTATTCTTCTCTTCTGAACGTTCTGTTTCTTGTGTGCTTTCTATATCTTTTGTCAAAACTTCTTCTATTTTTTTTCCGTCACAAGTTTATTAAAGTTAATTAAGTTTAGCAGGAAAATTAGATTCTTTGTTTGAACATTTTACAAAGCCACAACGGCTAATTCACAGCGGCTGTACCTAATTAAAGAATTAGTATCAATGTGGCCTTCTTGTAAAGGTTTAGTCAGTTGATTTTAAATTTTGTTGTATTATTTCATTCATTCTTCATTTCACTAGATTTAGTTGAGTGAAACGCTATATCACCGATTATATATTAGTATTTTGTCATATCACTATTTTTTTTTAGTTAGAAGACGTCGTAAAAGAATATTCAACATCTACCGTGATTTCGTGGTATACCTAGGGATTTCATGAAATCTCCGATATCCTCATTTTCCTGCGACATATACTTTTGTAAGAAAGAGTCAGTTCCTTATAAAGTATTATGATGGGTAAGTATTGCTTTTTAAACTTGGGGCCTTCTGGGGACCTGTTTGCCTTTCTTTTCTGGTTTACAAGAACTTTCTAGTTGTAAATGCACTCTTACGAGTCAACTATGATCGTCCAAACGCGGCTTTATCCGTAGCGTCACGAACTTTGACGTAGTGAGCGACTGACGATTATTTTTCCTCACCAAGCTTCTCATTTATCCAAATCAAAATTTGAAGGACAGTTACCATCGTTCACCTACTTAAAGTACGATGGAATTCCTTCGATCTTTTTAACACCTGAATCTTAGAGCATATTTGTTTTTGCGAAACAGACAGACAAAGGCAAAATTCATCCTATTCTTTAATGGTAATAGGCTGCAATAAAAGCCAGCAAGTTAGATATTAACAATAATTATCATATTTATTTTTCTCATCAGATTTAGGTTTTTTTAGTACAATATTAGCTATATTACTAACAAGCATTAAGGAACCTATAGAAGTATTATTAGTAATAGTAACTGGTGCCCGTAATAGTGATCATATTCTGTCATAATCTTATACCATATATTCGTATACGTAACCTTTACATTTATATAGGCAATGTATGTAAGTCGTTTCCACGTACGATATTTTGTAACGGTAATATTTAGCTTCAAGAAAGAGCACAAACGTTATTTTAGGATATGCAGAAGAAGATTGATGATGTGGTTTCTATTAGGCTGCGTGCTCATTGTCGTTTGGCTACATATCTAAACATGTATTGGAAATAAATCATTTTTTCGCAGAATCACAACGAAAAAGCCTTTGTTGGGATATTTTGTATCATATATCTCGAGAAATACAAATGATTGCGAAAACAATGAATACATGTAATGTACCTATCTAATTACATGTACGAGTACCTAGGTATGTGCAGACTACAACTTTTATAGTCTATTATTTTTAAATTCTCATATATGCGTCTTATTATACAACGTGTCATTTTATCCCATTATCTGATGGATTTTAATCAGACCATGTACCTATAAAATTAAAATGACGAATAAATATATTTACTTCTTCTTATCGAGTGAGGAGTTAGTGGCCACCTCTGGTGTCAGAGTTTATCAAGCCGCCTATAAGGCCTCTGACTTGGCTTAACGACTGTAATCAAATGACAACAGCCGGGACCGACGGTTTAACGTGTCCTCCGAAGCACGGAAGCGAGAAAGAAGAAGAAGAAGAATATATTTACTAATAATATTAGTAATTTTAAAAAATAACTATAGGTACGATTTTGATTTTTTGCAATTTTCAATGCTATTTTTATAACTATGACAAATTCGAAATAGAAATATATTGAAAAAGAACACATTGAGAGCATTGGACCGGATTTCCAAATGTTGTAGGTTTGAGTCCCATCACTTGTGGCCAAGTTGATGTTTTGCAATATTCTTAAAAAATTTCTATTTAACATTTATCACAACTAAATAGAGTACCTCTATTCGACTTCACAGTTTAAGGTGTTTTTGATATAAGTTTTGAAAATAGAGGTAAGATGTGTAGGCCTTATATTGATAAACCTTTTTAGGGCTTGTTTACCTTTTGTCTCAGATAAAGTTGAATAGAGTTTAACCGCCTCTGTGGCCTAGTGGTACAACCACCGGTATTAGATCCAGGGATCCCGGGTTCTGGATTCCCAGCAGGGGTACATATTATAATAGGTTTGGTTGTTGGTAGGACTTATTGTAAGTCTGCCTGGCTGGCTACCACCATCTTATCTAAGTCTGACGCCATAACAACAATGTTTTCATCATTGTTGTTCCGGCAGTTCTAGATAAGATAGCCATAGTTCCTCATTAGCTGAGGATTCCGGGAGAGGCTTACTTATACTTAACATCAGGTATGATGAAGGCCAAGAGTCTCACCGTGTCGTTCATAAAAAAAACTAAGAAGTATATAAATCCTTTATGTGTAAGTACTAAAAGTTTGAACATCTTAGATATACATTTTTCTAATACGAGTTTACTTTCATTCAGCTACATTTTTTCATGTTTAAAATCTTATAGGAGGGAAACCTCTCGTTAATTGAAAACTTTCTTTGTCCTTTTTTGGTTCTTCTTAAACGCCTTAGGGAGAGCTCACTTACTTGTCACTGGCAACTTTGTTAAAATAAAGTTCGTGAAAAAAATTACGAATGTTCAAAAGATAAAATATGCAAGCTTCGTTGCTCTTTTGTTCCGAACTAAGTTTAAAAAAAATTTAAGATGCTAATACGGAAAATACACGTACTATTTATTATTAAACTTTAAGATGGTAAGAGATGTTAAAAATCTGGTAATAAGATATATTTTTCTATTCTATCTAGATTTGTAAAATTACAGATTTTTTAAAATTTGCCTCTACAGTTTTTCTTTTCGGAAAGAGCCCTAAAAAACGAAATTTCAATATTATTACTAAATGGGGTTACATAGTTATACTATTGGAAACCGGTTTAATTAGTGGACACCAAAAATATTTACCATCGTATAGTTTCATTTTCTCTTTAGTTAGTTTTTCGCCATAGTTATTTACTACGAAGTGATTTCGTGTTTTTTTTTTGCCTAATCGTGCGTCCTTTACTAGTTTACTATCTCGCTTTAGTCGTTTTCTGAGATAAGCTGTAGATTTGATTTGATGTAGCAGTTTGAAAAAACTATGGGCCCTTGGTCGTCTGACACCAAAAAGTTTATTAGAGATCTTTCCACAAGACTGGTCCACGCCTCAGAAGACCTGAGAGCTGGTGCCTATCTTGCCCAGCGGCTGAGTTTTTGTATTCAGCGGGGCAACAGCGCTAGTGTTCTCGGTACCATGCCACGCGGCTGTGAGTCGGACGGCGTTTTTTTGTTATAGTATTAGATTATATATATATAACGGTTTCTTGTTTTTTCTAGTAATTTGTAAATACGAATTATTATTATTTTAGATTTTATGAGACCAGTATTGCGCGACACTGACCGCATTATCGGTAGCGCTATATGAATTGAATAAATATTTTTTAGAATACTAGTACCAACGAAAACAACAAATCCAAAACCCAAACTACTACTGGGGATCGAATTAACGACCCTCGGTTTATTCTGTGTTCGCGAATCTTTAGTACACCGGGTTCAGATTTTTAGGACCACGTACATTCCAAAATTTTACTATTCATACGTAATGTAAGTAGGATATACTATCCTACTTACATTATGTATGAATAGGAAATTGTGATACTTTATACAAGAAATAGAGTCAAGTATGATTCATACTTGACTCTATTTCTTCATACATTCATACATAATGTAAGTAGGATATACTATCCTACTTACATTATGTATAAATAGGAAATTGTGATACTTTATACAAGAAATAGAGTCAAGTATGATTCATACTTGACTCTATTTCTTCATACATTCATACATAATGTAAGTAGGATATACTATCCTACTTACATTATGTATAAATAGGAAATTGTGATACTTTATACAAGAAATAGAGTCAAGTATGATTCATACTTGACTCTATTTCTTCATACATTCATACATAATGTAAGTAGAATATACTATCCTACTTACATTATGTATGAGTAGGAAATTGTGATACTTTATACAAGAAATAGAATCATACTTGACTCTATTACTTGTATAAAGTACCAGTATAATCGTATACCAAAATGTACAAGTAAAGCCCTTAACAAAACTTGTGCAGATAATAGTCGCTAATGACGACCTCCGTGATAGAGTGGTACGTACACCGGTTTCAAATTGTCGCCTACTCTGATGTCCTGGGTTCGAACAATGTTTGTTTAATGATGAATACCAGTATTTGTACCTGAATCATGGATGTTTATTACTTATATAAATATTTATATCCGTTGCCCTAGCATCCCATAACACAAACCTTACAGTGCTTACTTTAGGTTAATCGATGTGAGTGTATAAAAAAAAATACTTCAGTCATACCTCATGAACACTTACCTTTACACGCATCTAATCTCAAATATGAAAATCCGGAGCGTACACCCTTATGAATATTAAAATTTCTGACAATACCGCGTTTATGCTAACTGGCTGCCGAACGGAGTCGAATGTACGTATTTTATGGTAATACCATTGACTTCCTCTTTCCATTTGATTGCAGGCAAAAATCTTATTATATGACAAGTACATTATCATCGATTTAACGAAAATTCTGAGACACAAAAGAGTTTCAAATAGTAAGTTGACTTGGCTCTCCTCTTGCGCAAGTAGCAAAAGCAGTTTCCCATCCCTAAGATTTCCCTTTATTCGATTTTGAATGTCTTAACACCGTCATGACAACGTACCTGTTCAGTACATCTACTAAGTAGATGCAACATTTTTCAAACCTTCTATGTTGTATTTTCTAAGATAAAGTAAAAAAAAAACTGATTTCACATGCATTTGCTATGTATTTTAGAATTCAAACGTAAGTCTTAAACAAATCCATTTCACACAATTTACAAGTTTCCTTTATTAAATATTTACAAATTAGTAGACAACAAGATAGTACCTTAGATAAGATGGTGGTAGCTAGCCAGGCGGACTTACAACAAGTCCTACCACCAACTCAACCGAATACAATATGAATCCCCGCTTGGAATCGAACCCGGGACCCCTGGGTCTGATACCAGTGGTTTCACACAATCTATTTATTTAAGAACCTTAATTTCAGCTGATATAAACTAATGGTAGATTACAAAATTACCTGTATAAGGAACCTATCAGTGACTTATCCATACTTATTCGTTAGTAACTAACGAAAGTATTATAAATCTATCAGAGAAAGCGAAAAATTCCATTTGAACCACTCTAACTTTCCCGACTGCAGTTCTAGAGCCTTACCATGAAGTGTTAGATCAATATCAAAGTAATATTAGAAAGAGAGATGGCGATATACTAAGTGTATAGCTCCATCCTTTAATCAACATTACAATAGCAGACAACAGATGATGGTAGGGCCTCCGCTCGATTCAAGCCGAAGTCCGAGGAACAACTTTAAAATAGATTCGCTCAAATTAAAAGAATTGCAATTTATTTTGCTTCAGTTGCAATCTAACTTAGAAATAACTGCTAAATCGGAAAGGCAGTAGCGTAATAGTTATTACCTACACTACTTAGATGTTTTTTTCGCTGGGTGCTATTATCTATTTATGTTTATTGTATTTGTAATACCTTCATTTGCATTAGTTATGTTTCACAAGTACTTAAGCTACTTATCTGATAGTGAAAGAAAAGATCGATATATTTTGTGATGTTTCGATATATTTTCATTTTGCAACACTTGTTTCTATGCCTATGAAACGCAACAAGTCATCTACAGACGCTAAAAAGTTTCTTATCGGGTACCAAAACTTCTTCATTAGTTTTTAGTTTACAAATGTTACTTTAAAATAACCATATTTTTTTTTAATAACGGGGAGACTCTTAGCCTTCATCATACCTGATGTATGTGATGTTATATATTGATAAGGCTGAAGATGGAAGCGAGCCTCTCCTGGAATCTTTAGCCACTGAGGATCTGGTTATCTTATCTTGAACTGCCGGAACTAAAAAATGCTGAAAACATTGTTGTTATGGCGTCAGACTTAGATAAGATGGTGGTAGCTAGCCAGGCAGACTTACAACAAGTCCTACCACCAACCAAACTGAATACAATATGTATCCCCGCTGGGAATTCGGTTTGGTTGGTGGTAGGACTTGTTGTAAGTCTGCCTGGCTAGCTACCACCATCTTATCTAAGTCTGACACCATAACAACAATGTTTTCAGCATTTTTGAGCAGCAGCCTCAGTAATTGAGGATTCCGGGAGAGGCTCGCTTCCATCTTCAGCCTTATCAATACTTAACATCAGGTATGATGAAGGCTAAGTGTACGGCCAGAGTACCCGCTCTGGTAGAGCGTGGAGCGGGGCGGGGCGGGTAGCGTTCATGTTAAACAAATGCTAACGCATAATGGTGTCCTGAGTAGCGGCCGGAGCGTCGGCAACCACGGGCTTAACGCTGCTCGCCCCGCCCCGCTCCACGCTCTGCACTCTGGCCGTACACTAAGAGTCTCACCATACCTACTTCATGAAAAAAAAAACTTTTAGGCAAACAAAACAATATATTTAGTTAAATGCATTACAGTATTAAAATAAATATTTGTATACAAAGTCTTTTCGCGCCAGTTCAAAACATAAATTGCAATTGCTTAAGCTGCTCAGTTGCGGGTTTCATTTTACCCGTTTCCTGAACTGAAATGCGAACTTCGAAGCGCTAGACGAGTTTAAAATTATTTTTATCGTAATGGTAATAGAAATGGTTTAATACGAGACATCTGCTTTTCATAGCTCAAAGCTTTAAGTTTCTTGCGGCCTTTTTTCTTATCAGTTAAAAGATGTCCTAAATGGCTATTCGAAAGCAATTATCTTTAAGTCTATTTAAATCAAAATCTTTGACTTTGATTTGACATATAACCTCTTATATATGTTTTTATCTATGACAATGTAAAGAAGAAATAATCTCATTTTTATTATGTATCTGATATAATATTTCTATATATATATTTTCTACAATATTCTGTATAATATCGATAGGTACTCTGTCAATCCCGAAAGAAATATTATGGCGTGAGGGTATCTACGAGTATTTATGGTTTTTTTATATTATATATACAAAAAAATCCTTTGAACTTTCGGTCCCGTTGAGTAATCTGGCACTTTAAATTTGTTTGTTACTATTAACTAAAACTTGGATTTACTATTGGTTTTTTCTTTAAACAATTAATCGTCACAAGTAATAATCTAACAATGTTGACAAATCGCATTTTGTACACCTTTGCTGCTTTCTGTTTCCCTAAAGGTTGGCTGGTAGAGAATACTTTTAGTATTAAGTCCGCGTTTTGTACCTAACTTTGTGTTTATTGTACAATAAAGATTTAAATAAATAAAAGCAATAATATATATGTGTCGTGCCCATGCCGTAGAATTGTCCACATCATGAAATGCTCGAGAATTTCATGAAATTGTCGCATTTCATGATGTGGGCAACTTAATTCGACCAGATCATTAAATCGCGAACGTTTATATATAAACTCCTTAGTTATTGCAATACATTGTTATGTTAATATAATTAAATATTTTCGGTTGGATTTCTTTACCGCTCCAAAAAATTTTCATTATAAAAAATTTTGTTATATTTGTAGGTATTTGAAACTGTCCATAGATCATCCTAAAAACGAAATCCTAAACAAACAACTTATTTAATTTTAAAACTCAATAAGAAAGTTTCAAGGCGGTGTCTCCAAGATATTTCTGTTCTGGTAATAACATACTTTCTCTTACGCGCTCGAAACTTTACATGTCGAGTCTTCAAACCGAGTAATGTAGTCATAAAAGCGAGTAGCGAGCGCTTGGAGGGTTGCCAACAAGGGTCGCCATATCGAAATCTAAATGGTGACACCTTATAAAAAAAACAAGTGCGAGTCGTACTCGCGCACGAAGGGTTTTGTACCATTATCTATAAAAACGCCATAAAATCACGTTCGTTGTATGGGAGCCCCCTTAAAAAAAAAATCAATTTTTTAGTATTTGTTGTTATAACGGCAATAGAAACACATCGTCTGTGAAAGTTTGAACTGTCTAACTATCTCAGTTCATGAGACAGCCTGGTAACAGACGAGCAGATAGCAGAGTCTTAAAACTTCTTAAAACTAAATGAGTATTAAAACTTCTGTCGTCTGTCGTTAAATATCATAATAAATTACGTTTCTTTCATGGGCTTCCCTATGGGTGCGCTTCGAGGAATAAAATGATAATATTTTTAATCATGCCTTGAAGAGCCCCTTTTTAGGTGCTTCGAGGAATTATTTAGGTGCGCTTGAAAATTGACGCGCTTCGAGGAATACCTCATTTATTTGACTTCTCTTCAGTTCACTTCACTTCACTTGATGCCCTAACTAAGCTACCAATCGACTTGATTTTTGGCATAGAGTAAGTTGAAAGGACGAAGAGTAACTTTAACATAGGCTACTTTTATCCCGACATTCCCCAGGAACGGGAACCATGCAGGTGAAACCGCGGGCGGAAGCTGGTATTCCATTTTCTTATTGAGGTAGGAATACTTTTCGAATTCTTTCCGCAACTTTTTTGAGGCCACCCAGTGCCAAGTATAACTCGCATACTGAGTTTGCGTACCTTACCCCTCGGTTTCTGAAATGCATGGCATAGGAAAAATGTAATTATTTATGTTTTTAATCTGGGGGGCTATTCTCGACGGAATCGAGTTCACATCTGGAGGCCTAATCTCAATTGTTTTATACTAGAAAAATTAAATTTGTCTAACTGTCTCAAAACAATATATAATATGTCCTGAGAAATCGAGACGTTTGGTAACCCTTGTGCACATACACCTGTTCAATAAGCTGACTTGGAAATTTTACCCCTCTTTGAACGCAAATTATACATTCTGTTTGTATTTTAATTTTTACAAGTCGAAGATAAATTCAAGGTATTGCTTTCGCTACTATTCATTAATAAAAGTCTACCTACTGCTCAGGAAAAAAGGTGCCTTCGTATGACGAACCCTTTAAAATAAGCTCGTTTTTGACGGAAGTTTTGTGACGTTTACGCTAAATCATCGCCTCCAAAGTGTGAAGTGTTTCAAAACTTCAATAAAAGCAAAACGCAAACAAAACATTATTATGACAAATAATGGTTTCTAATAGATCGTGGTAGGCGACGAAACATCGGTGTCCAAAGAACAATAGATTATCTATTGAGACTCATAGCTCGGGGCCTGAGAGGTTAAAATTATAAAAAAATGCGAACAGAAAAACTGTATATACCTTCGGTATATCTACAGCTGTTACATGAGTGAGAGAATGGATGAATGAATGAACAAACGGTAAAGCCGGATCCACACCACCCGTGTGATAACGGAACTGTAAGTAATTCTATGAAAAGGGACATTAAAAGATTTTAACTTAGCTAAGAAAATACGCGGCGTTTTTGACATTGAACGTCGCTTATGAAATTAATTTAGAGTACTTTAGGCGTAATATCCTTAAATCGCATTAGGCTGTTGGTCCCTTCTGCTTTTGTTTAATAGCAGTCATTAATGTTCCATCAAATACAATTTGCTGTAGGAAAATATCGTAAGGCTTTATTAAGTATAAACCTCTATCTAATAATAGGTAATTGGGTTGTTGACTATTTTAATCGATTAGAACATACAGGCTAAAAAACAAACAACAACGAACAACGAAAAACTACTCACAAACTGTTTAGTTTAAAACCCCACGAATCGAGTTCACATTAGGATCGAAACAACGTCAAAAATCTTAGTTATTTTGGTACTTTAAAAACGGTTGCTATGGTTTCGATAGTACCGTTTTGGCATATCTTCGATCCTGGAGGTCAACTCTCTAAGCACGAAACCCGTAGTTTCTACTCCGTATCACCTACGGACAGCTTATTAGTTCGGAGACCGGAACTAAGAATGAATGAGAATACATTTTGACATTGTCCCTACTCCCAATGTGTTTGTGCCGTTTGTCCAAAGCTAGCACATCCGAAATCAATAGAGAGTAGGATCCATCCGTAGTTTCGGGAAACTTAAGGACCGGGGCCCGTATCTTAGTTGACGGGCTTAGAGATTAGGATTCCAGATGTGAACTCGATTCCGTCGAGAGTAGCCCCCCAGATTAAAAACATAAATACGTACATTTTTCCTATGCCATGCATTTCAGAAACCGAGGGGTAAGGTGCGAGTCAAACTCAGTATGCTAGTTATACTTGGCACTGGGTGGCCTCGAAAAAGTTGCGGAAAGAATTCGAAAAGTATTCCTACCTCAAAAAGAAAATGGAATACTAGCTTCCGCCCGCGGTTTCACCCGCGTGGTTCCTGTTCTCGTGGGAATGTCGGGATATAAGTAGCCTATGATAAAGTTTCTCTCCGTCCTTTCAACTTACTCTATGCCAAAAATCAAGTCGATTGGTAGCTTAGTTAGGGCGTCAAGAAAGGACAAACACTCACACTTACGCATTAAAAATATTAGTTAGGATTAGGATAAAAACATTTTTTTTTGACATGGCGATTTTATTACTTTCATTTGCAAGATTTTCGTGATAGCGCCACTGTTTTCTTACTCTTACAGCGACAATAACACCAGTCTCAATACAAAATTATACTGCTAACACCTGGCCACCAAAATAAGCCTGGAGCCTCAAGCGACTATTACCTACATTGGCAGCCTCCCAACAACGAACCTAAGCTTTGCCAAGTTTGAGAGGAAATAACCGAAATAAACAAAATTCTGGTAATTAAAGTTTACCTAGGCAGTTATAAAACTGATGTAGTTTAAATAATGAAGTGAACTGAAGAGAAGACAAATAAATGAGGTACTCCTTGAAGCGCGTCTATTTTTAAGCGCGCCTAAATTATTCCTCGAAGCACCTAAAAAGGGGTTCTTCGAGGCATGATTAAAATATTATAATTTTATTCCTCGAAGCGCACCCATAGGGAAGCGCATGAAAGAAACCTAATTTATTATGATTTAAACGACAGACGACAGAATTCTGTTTTTTTTGTAAGTAATAATGAATTTACATTTAACTAAATAATGCATATACACGTAACTTTTAATAATAATTGTATTTTTCTTGTTTTAGGGTTCCGTAGCCTAATGGTAAAAAACGGAACCCTTATAGATTCGTCATGTCTGTCTGTCTGATGCCACAGCCACTTTATTCCAAAACTATGAGGATTACTCTGTTGAAACTTGGTAGGTAGATGTATTCTGTAAACCGCTTTACGGTTCTTACACATATATATATATATATATATATATATATATATATATATTTATTATTAAGGGGGACTCCCCATACATTGAACTGAAACTGTTTTTTTTTTCATCAACCTATACGTGTGGGGTATCTATAGATAGGTCTTTAAAAATTACATTGAGTTTCTAAAACGATTTTTTTCTCAAAGTCAACCCGTTTGAAAGATGTACACTTCCAAAGTAAGGCTACCGAAGACGCTGTTCTTGAATTAACCAAAGCCGTAGTCACTAGCCTTGAACGTAAGCAAAAGTGTGCAGGCTTATTTTTGGACCTCTCCAAGGCTTTTGACACTGTTTCTGTGCACATCCTGATAGATAAGCTATCACATTGTGGTATACGTGGAATTGCTCTAGATATCTACACGATCGCTCACAATGCGTTACCATAAACAGCATTGAAAGTATTTATGAAAACATCTGCTACTGTTTCCCGCAGGGGAGTGTACTAGGACCCACCCTCTTTAACATCTATATAAACGAGCTATGTAAACTAACCCTTCCAAACTGTGATATCATAGTTTACGCTGATGATACTGTTTTGCTAATCGACGGTAACGATTGGGACGAAGTAACTTCAAATGCCGAGCACGCTTTTAATGTTGTCACGGAATGGTTAGCAGCAAACTTGTTAACCCTCAACCTAGATATAACAAAATGTATGCCTTTCACTGCTAATGCATCCACACTCTGACGCTTTTTCTATCCGCGCTCATACACAACCGTTTCACAACTGGACAAATTGTAACTGTCTGCAAATTCAGCGCGTCCCCCACTTTAAGTACCTTGGCGTTTGGATTGATTCATCACTTTCCTGGAAAGAACACATTAAACCTACTGCATCTCGAGTCAGAAAACTTATATATACTTTTTAAAAACTCAGAAACATTATTGACTTTGAAACTTTAAAAACTATTTACTACGCTTTAGGTCAATCCATTTTATCATACTGTATTACGGTTTGGGGATGTTCAAGTAAAACCAATTTAATACGCTTGGAAAGAGCTCAAAGAGCCATTCTCAAAGTAATCTCTTTCAAACCTATTATTTTTCCGACTATTGAATTATTTTCAATTTTCAAACTTTTAGCCGTAAGACAGCTCTATGTTCTTCAAGTCATTTTGCGCAAGCATATGCAGACTGTATATGACGACTCTCTTATTATAAATAGACGTAGACACTATGCAGTTTGTAAAACTCCTTGTTTTAGGCTGAAATTAGCTAGACGTCATTTTCATTTTATTTCCTCTCCTATGTACAATGAAGTAAATAAAATCATAGATATTTTTCCCTTAACTTTAAGAAACTGTAAAATTAAAACCATGCATTGGCTCCAAAACTTGTCGAACTCTGACACAGAGGAATTTATCAGCACTTTAGTGGGGATTTAGGTGATAATGTTATACGAAACCATTCATAAAATAATACTCACACACACGCACGCACACACACACACATAAACACACACACACACACACACACACATGCTAAATACACACCCAAACTTGCATGTATATATCTAGTAATAGTTTAATAGTTATATAAAGATAACTATTCAAATTCAAATTCAAATTCAATATCATTTATTCAGTCTAGGCTGTTACAAGCACTTATGAACGTCAAAGAAGCTACGCCATCGGTTCACAAACCCTACGGCGGGAGACCTTGTAACGAGAAGAACCGGCAAGAAACTCGTCAAGGGCTATTTTTTTCTCCCTGTTTTATTTCATACAGAGTCGTCAAATTGAAAAGTGAGCTTAACATATCAGTAAGGTCAATTTCCATCACAAAAGAAAATACTAATTATAATATTACATTTTATGGTTATCCTAACCGTAAACAATTTTCAACTCGTAAGGAAGGACTTACATTTAACATTTCTCGCATTACAAGGTTACTGTACTGCAAGTTGTGACGTACATCATACAGGTCGAAAGTAATTTATTTTAGATGAAAATATTTAATCTCTAAGCACAACGTTAAGACAAGCAGACTGAAGTAGACCCATTTCCGCTGGCGGCACCCGTTCACAAGCATGACGCATGAACCAGCCATCGCTTCGCTCAACCATATTTTAGGGAACGTAACGACCCGCCTCACACGACATTTAATAAATATTAAACTATTACTAGATATAAAACCTATCTATGATAATAATGTGTTCTGGAGGTGGGCGCTAGTGACTGCGACACAGTTTATAACTAATGCGGTCACTACCGATCACTACCTGCTCTTATCTCATAAGTCTCCTGTAAGCAATAAAAAAATTCGTTTCAAAAAAAAAAATCGTTTCAAAGTGGTAAAAAGTGTATCCCCCCCACCCAGCGAAGAGAGTGAAAAATAAAAGAAAAAATATGCTGTAGATCTTAATAAAAACTTTCAATGAAAATTGGTTTGAACGAAATATAGTTAGCAGTTTTAGAAATATAGCACATTTCCCAAAGGCAACTTTTTCATTAAACCTATACGTGTGGTCTTTAAAAATTACATAAAAGTTCCAAATAATTTTTTTTCTCAAAGTCAACCGTTTGAATGATATACACTTTCAAAGTAAAATGTGTACCCAAAATGTCACTATAATTTTTTGTCCGCAATAATAACTTTGTTTTTCGTAGTGTTTGTATGAATAACAAAGTTCATACAAACTATATTTGCATACAACTAAATTATATTTGCGGTTTTAGAAAATGTGCTATAGCTCTGAAACTGCTAAATATCAATCTGCTAATTCGTTCAAACCAATTTTCGTTGAAAGTTTTTGTTAAGATCCACAGCATATTTTTTTTTCACGTTCATATTTTAAACCACTTTACCTCTCTGACCATGAAACGTCCCAACTTCTGAGTTTTCCTGTAAATTATGCAAAAGAGGTTCAATCGTACTACATTTATAAAAATGACTTAAGCCAAGAAAATATACTGAAGTTCAGACAATATTTAAACAGTATTTCATGGTCACAAGTTTATGCTTTAACATTTGAAGGTCTATATACAGTCGTTACAGAAATTGAAGCAATCTTAAATTCCAGACCTCAGCTTCCTACAAGCTTAGATATTTCCAGTCATGATTATCGCACGCCTGGGCACTTCCTCATAGGCACGCCTATGATGAGTTACCCAGAAGTGGATCTCTTAAATAAAAATATTGACAGATTAAAGTTCTGGCATAGGTTGTCCAAAATTAAACAGGACTTCTGGAAAGTATGGTCAAGGGACTATCTTACCCAATTACAAAGTAGACCTAAATGGAAACAGTCACATCCTAATATGAAAGAGGGTGATTTAGTAATTGTTCGTTGTGATAATTCTACACTGTTAAACTGGCCAATGGCTAGGATTGTTAAGACAATTCCCGGTTAGAGTAGCTGAAATAAAAATGTCGAATAATAAAAAAATATGTAAGATCTTTTAGGAAATTGTGTCCATTGCCACTTTGAATGGTACATGGTGGTTACTTACTTAGTCCATCTATACCTAGTCTACCAACGTGATGGTGATAAGCGTGCGTACCTCTGTAATTATTTGAGTTTGTTGCAATAAACGGCCTCAATCCATATATCATCCGCATTTTATTCTACAGTTTCCATTACTTTTAATCTTTTAATGATAAACAAAAAAAAATATAAGTTGAGTTACTGAGACTAATATGTACTGTGTCAATATCTTAGGGGGGCATAGCAATATCTGGCACGATGCCATTCTTGTTGTACAAACTGGTGAACTACGGCGTTACCGCTTGCAAATAATGATAAACGACTATGTTAAAACTAACAATACAAATTACGAGCCAATATCGCTATAAAGCGTTTGGATACCATTATGACCAGTATTTAGTTGTGTTAAGTATTTTTGTTTTAATTCAGCAAATCAGAACATTTTGATGTTTGAAATGAACTAGGTAAGTACCTTCGATATAAGTATATTTTTGACAGTGACACTTTTGACTAAGTGATACTGTCAAAAATATACTCTACTGCAAACACAATTTGTTCAACCGTCAATATTCATCACAGCTTACAGACGCAGTTACTTCGCATTTGTAATATTTTTTTGTTAGTATGGATGTAGATGACGGGACCGGGATGGAGCCCGCGGCGCAGTGGTTCGGTCTGCTATTGATGAGGTTAACCAACTTTCGCAATGGTCGGTCACGGGATGACCAAAAAGTTACCATCCCGAGCTTCTCCGTGCTTCGGAAGGCACGTTAAGCCGTTGATCCCGGCTGCATTTGCAGTCGTTCAAACTCACCAATCCGCATTGGGCCCGCGTGGTGGGTCATGGCCCGTTCTCCTTATCCCATTCACAAGGAAGGCCGGTGCCCCAGCAGATATTAAAAATGGCTGATGAGGATATATGTAGGTAAATGATGTAAGTAATTATTATCCGTTACTTATAACATCTCATTTAAAAAGTCTTTGTACATGATCTTACCGATCTCCCTGCCCAAATTGGTTTAGTGGTTTAGATGCGAAAAGGTACTCCACAGATAGCCAGATTATGAATGATCAGCAAGCCCTGAAAAGTCGCTGAAAAAAGAACCCTGAATTGAATACACTACTACTGACTTAAGGTTTACAAATCTATATTTTAATAAAGGAATTAAAGAGTAGTATATTAAAAGTTACCCCGATTCGGGCAGTTGGTACGCGCGGAAATTTTAAATGTGCTTAAAGGAAATTTTAAAATAAGGGTCGCTAAATGAAGGGTTATCCGGATTCGGACCCGATGGAATGCCCGCCGCATTTCGGCACGGCGGCGGTAAACATCGGTATGCCACCGGCGCCGCGGCATTCCATTAAGGCCTACCTGAGATATTTGTGGCGTCATTATATGTTTTATTACGTCATAGAACTTTTTTTTTATTATCAACTGATTTGCTGAAAAAGTTTGAAAAAACTTGATTCTACAATCGCAGGCCGAGCGAGCGTACAAAAAAATTGTATCACAGCGCCACGCGCCATCGAGCTTTTAGAAGTTTTTTATCTACATCTACATCTCACAACATAATAGCCCAAATAAATAAATAATAATGCAATAAATCTCTTGCAAAGTTGGCAGAGCATCAAAGGTGAACCTTGAGAGTGTAATGTATTAACATCACTGCGAGCCATATCTATCGACCTCAGATTTGGCATTGGTTGCGGCTAAGATGTTGTCCTGACACAATAGTGACAAGTGGTCAGCCCATCGTCTATAACAAGTTTTCGAATATACTCTGTCCATTGATCGAACATTTTAGTCGTAATTAAGGTCGTCTATTGAAGGGTTATCCGGATTCGGACCCGATGGAACGCCCTCGCTCATTTCGGCATGGCGGCGGTACACGTCGGTATGCCGCCGGCGCCGCGGGTATATTCCATTCGGGTACTTACCTGAGATATTTGTGGCGTCATTAGCAGTGTTATTTTTATTTAAGTTATTTTTTCAAACGGAAGGCCAGTCTTCCAGAAAAGGGACTTTAGAATGGCTGATGACGATGATTCAAAGAAATTATTATTAACGCACGGCTGTGCTCTCTCATCCACGCTCTCAATTTTATTCACTGAAAAACTTCAAAAAACTTTCTTCCTAGTTTCTTGGAAAATGCTTTTAACATTTTTAAAGCCTCATCAGGGGCGCAATTTCACATTTCCATGTAATTATCAGTAGATGAAATTAGTTATAACGGTTCCGTACTTAAATGGTTAAAAGGAACCCTTATGACTGGACTCACTGTCTGTCAGCACAAGAACTAATAGTGCTATCAACTTAAAATTTGGAATAGTTTTAGATGACGTTTGGCCAACTATTTTGCAAATAGGAGAGATTTTTTTTGCAACAGGGACTGAAAAAGGGCTACTAAGATATGTGGGGTATCATTTGAAAGAGCGCTGCTTGCACATTCTCATTTTTTATTTTTCTTAGGTCGCAGTATTTTTTACTTTTGATAAAAAAAAAAATCTTATATAAATTATGATAAGATAAGATAAGATAAGATAAGATAAGATAAGATAAGATAAGATAAGATAAGATAAGATAAGATAAGATAAGATAAGATAAGATAAGATAAGATAAGATAAGATAAGATAAGATAAGATAAGATAAGATAAGATAAGATAAGATAAGATAAGATAAGATAAGATAAGATAAGATAAGATAAGATAAGATAAGATAAGATAAGATAAGATAAGATAAGATAAGATAAGATAAGATAAGATAAGATAAGATAAGATAAGATAAGATAAGATAAGATAAGATAAGATAAGATAAGATAAGATAAGATAAGATAAGATAAGATAAGATAAGATAAGATAAGATAAGATAAGATAAGATAAGATAAGATAAGATAAGATAAGATAAGATAAGATAAGATAAGATAAGATAAGATAAGATAAGATAAGATAAGATAAGATAAGATAGGATAGGATAGGATAGGATAGGATAGGATAGGATAGGATAGGATAGGATAGGATAGGATAGGATAGGATAGGATAGGATAGGATAGGATAGGATAGGATAGGATAGGATAGGATAGGATAGGATAGGATAGGATAGGATAGGATAGGATAGGATAGGATAGGATAGGATAGGATAGGATAGGATAGGATAGGATAGGATAGGATAGGATAGGATAGGATAGGATAGGATAGGATAGGATAGGATAGGATAGGATAGGATAGGATAGGATAGGATAGGATAGGATAGGATAGGATAGGATAGGATAGGATAGGATAGGATAGGATAGGATAGGATAGGATAGGATAGGATAGGATAGGATAGGATAGGATAGGATAGGATAGGATAGGATAGGATAGGATAGGATAGGATAGGATAGGATAGGATAGGATAGGATAGGATAGGATAGGATAGGATAGGATAGGATAGGATAGGATAGGATAGGATAGGATAGGATAGGATAGGATAGGATAGGATAGGATAGGATAGGATAGGATAGGATAGGATAGGATAGGATAGGATAGGATAGGATAGGATAGGATAGGATAGGATAGGATAGGATAGGATAGGATAGGATAGGATAGGATAGGATAGGATAGGATAGGATAGGATAGGATAGGATAGGATAGGATAGGATAGGATAGGATAGGATAGGATAGGATAGGATAGGATAGGATAGGATAGGATAGGATAGGATAGGATAGGATAGGATAGGATAGGATAGGATAGGATAGGATAGGATAGGATAGGATAGGATAGGATAGGATAGGATAGGATAGGATAGGATAGGATAGGATAGGATAGGATAGGATAGGATAGGATAGGATAGGATAGGATAGGATAGGATAGGATAGGATAGGATAGGATAGGATAGGATAGGATAGGATAGGATAGGATAGGATAGGATAGGATAGGATAGGATAGGATATAAGATATAAGATATAAGATATAAGATATAAGATATAAGATATAAGATATAAGATATAAGATATAAGATATAAGATATAAGATATAAGATATAAGATATAAGATATAAGATATAAGATATAAGATATAAGATATAAGATATAAGATATAAGATATAAGATATAAGATATAAGATATAAGATATAAGATATAAGATATAAGATATAAGATATAAGATATAAGATATAAGATATAAGATATAAGATATAAGATATAAGATATAAGATATAAGATATAAGATATAAGATATAAGATATAAGATATAAGATATAAGATATAAGATATAAGATATAAGATATAAGATATAAGATATAAGATATAAGATATAAGATATAAGATATAAGATATAAGATATAAGATATAGGATATAGGATATAGGATATAGGATATAGGATAGGATAGGATAGGATAGGATAGGATAGGATAGGATAGGATAGGATAGGATAGGATAAGATAAGATATGAGATATGAGATATGAGATATGAGATATGAGATATGAGATATGAGATATGAGATATGAGATATGAGATATGAGATATGAGATATGAGATATGAGATATGAGATATGAGATATGAGATATGAGATATGAGATATGAGATATGAGATATGAGATATGAGATATGAGATATGAGATATGAGATATGAGATATGAGATATGAGATATGAGATATGAGATATGAGATATGAGATATGAGATATGAGATATGAGATATGAGATATGAGATATGAGATATGAGATATGAGATATGAGATATGAGATATGAGATATGAGATATGAGATATGAGATATGAGATATGAGATATGAGATATGAGATATGAGATATGAGATATGAGATATGAGATATGAGATATGAGATATGAGATATGAGATATGAGATATGAGATATGAGATATGAGATATGAGATATGAGATATGAGATATGAGATATGAGATATGAGATATGAGATATGAGATATGAGATATGAGATATGAGATATGAGATATGAGATATGAGATATGAGATATGAGATATGAGATATGAGATATGAGATATGAGATATGAGATATGAGATATGAGATATGAGATATGAGATATGAGATATGAGATATGAGATATGAGATATGAGATATGAGATATGAGATATGAGATATGAGATATGAGATATGAGATATGAGATATGAGATATGAGATATGAGATATGAGATATGAGATATGAGATATGAGATATGAGAGATAAGATAGGATAGGATAAGATAAGATAAGATAAGATAAGATAAGATAAGATAAGATAAGATAAGATAAGATAAGATAAGATAAGATAAGATAAGATAAGATAAGATAAGATAAGATAAGATAAGATAAGATAAGATAAGATAAGATAAGATAAGATAAGATAAGATAAGATAAGATAAGATAAGATAAGATAAGATAAGATAAGATAAGATAAGATAAGATAAGATAAGATAAGATAAGATAAGATAAGATAAGATAAGATAAGATAAGATAAGATAAGATAAGATAAGATAAGATAAGATAAGATAAGATAAGATAAGATAAGATAAGATAAGATAAGATAAGATAAGATAAGATAAGATAAGATAAGATAAGATAAGATAAGATAAGATAAGATAAGATAAGATAAGATAAGATAAGATAAGATAAGATAAGATAAGATAAGATAAGATAAGATAAGATAAGATAAGATAAGATAAGATAAGATAAGATAAGATAAGATAAGATAAGATAAGATAAGATAAGATAAGATAAGATAAGATAAGATAAGATAAGATAAGATAAGATAAGATAAGATAAGATAAGATAAGATAAGATAAGATAAGATAAGATAAGATAAGATAAGATAAGATAAGATAAGATAAGATAAGATAAGATAAGATAAGATAAGATAAGATAAGATAAGATAAGATAAGATAAGATAAGATAAGATAAGATAAGATAAGATAAGATAAGATAAGATAAGATAAGATAAGATAAGATAAGATAAGATAAGATAAGATAAGATAAGATAAGATAAGATAAGATAAGATAAGATAAGATAAGATAAGATAAGATAAGATAAGATAAGATAAGATAAGATAAGATAAGATAAGATAAGATAAGATAAGATAAGATAAGATAAGATAAGATAAGATAAGATAAGATAAGATAAGATAAGATAAGATAAGATAAGATAAGATAAGATAAGATAAGATAAGATAAGATAAGATAAGATAAGATAAGATAAGATAAGATAAGATAAGATAAGATAAGATAAGATAAGATAAGATAAGATAAGATAAGATAAGATAAGATAAGATAAGATAAGATAAGATAAGATAAGATATTATTTGCTGTAACTACATATTCTATTTGGGCTTCATTTGAAGAAAGAAGATTTAAAGATGAGATTTCCAAACTAAAAATCGTTCCTTTTTTTTAAATGAAGTTGGCCTTCTTCGGGAGTAACAATCATACGAAATTAATAATAGTTTAATCATAATCATAATCATTTATTTATTTTTTCTCTATGTATCCGAAGTTTTCCCTAAAGAAAAATTAAATAAAATTACTCTATGCGATAGAGTTTATGTAAAGATTACAGAAACAATATAACGATGTCTCTAAATAGCAAATTTTCTCAGATATCTGAGAAAAAGTGATTTTATACTTAATTGAAATAAACACAAGGGTTGACAGTCAACCCGTGACCACGGCAACTAAAAAGGTGCCGAAACGTTGGGAAACTAAAAACCGCAAATAAACCAATCATAGTACGAAATATATATTTATATATTATATATATTTCGGGTAAATAAATCGCACTAAATAGTCCGCAAAAGTTATTTTATTTCAATTATGAGTGCGCGAAGAAACTTAAGATGTGCTTATACTTAATTGCTTTTGTTAAACGGCTCGTAATTAACCGATCGACAAAAAAACTTTATGAGCGGCAAAAATAGTAGGCTAGCGTAGACTAAGTTGCCAATCTAACCTTTTTTTTTATACTAGCAGAAATGCTTTTACGCATCCCTCGCCCCCAGGTGTAGAGGCGATTTGTATGTTGGACTCTTGGGTATTACCAACTAAAACTCATAGTATTTGCCCTCCTGGCCGCCATTGGTCACGGGGGGTATGGTTCGCAATCACCCCTAAGACCAGGCGGCCATGGCCCGGCTACCCGGGCCCCCTCTCGGCTGGTAGATGGCCGAGCAAGTTTGGACATCTTTCCAGACGGTGGAAACCGTGTAATGCCGTGCAACGGTGCAATGGTGGCACACCCACCAACGCCAGCGTGGTTTCACTAGAGGGGAATGAGGTGATCATACGTCGACTCCTTCCCCTTAACCGCCTGCGGCGGATACGCGCCGCATGAGCATCCTGCTCGCGAGCCCGTTCCTCTGTCTCCTTCTGGAGGATAACATCCTCGCAGAAGGTGACTGCCGCCTGCCACGATCAATCGCTACCCAGCATCTTACTGACGATGCTGGGTAGGGAGAGATCTCCTCCCACCTCCGCCACGAGCTCCCGACGCTGAGCCGAATACGCAGGACACACTGCTGTGTATAGGCCTCCCCCAAGGTTCTTCACAACGATAGGTCCTGCGCAGTCCGCATCCAGCGGCTTTCCGCGACCTTCACCAGATCGTCAAAATCAAAAAAAATCAAAATCAATATCATTTATTCAGTCTAGGCTGTTACAAGCACTTATGAACGTCAAAGAAGCTACGCCATCGGTTCACAAACCCTACGGCGGGAGACCTTGTAACGAGAAGAACCGGCAAGAAACTCGTCAAGGGCTGTTTTTTTCTCCCTGTTTTATTTCATACAGAGTCGTCAAATTGAAAAGTGACCTTAACATATCAGTAAGGTCAATTTCCATCACAAAAGGAAAATACTAATAAAAATATTACATTTTATGGTTATTGTAAACGTAAACAATTTTTAACTGGCAAAGAAAGACTTGTCTATCATACATTACAACATTTCCCGCACCACAAGACTACTACACTGCAAGTTGTGAGGTACATACAGGTCAGTATCAATTTATTTTAGATAAAAATATTTAGGCTTTAAGCACAGCATTAAGATAAGCAGACTGAGGTAGACCCATTTCCGCTGGCGGCACCCGTTCACGAGCATGACGCATGAACCAGCCATCGCTTCGCTCAACCATATTTTAGGGAACGTAACGACCCGCCTCACACGACACCGCCGAAGTAGGAAAAGTAATCTAGTAACTTACTGTTATTCGTTGCAACAGATTAGCTTAATACGTGTCTATTCTATGCGTGACCTTGGCGTAACGCATGACAGTAAGTTGTTGTTCGATGAGCACATTAACCTCGTAATTGCTAAGGCTACTAAAGCACTAGGATTCTTAATTCGAAACTGCAAAGATTTTAAAAGTGCAAAAACATTCAAAATTCTTTACTGTTCACTTGTACGTAGCCACTTGGAATATGGTTCTCAGATATGGAATCCTAGATACGCCACATACATTAATAGACTAGAAAACATCCAGAAAAAATTTATGAGGTATTTATGTTACCGCATCGGAATGCGATACCATTCAAATGATTACCTTCAATTATGTAGTAAACACCATCTTTTAACTCTTGAAAATCGTAGGACCATAGCTGACATTACTTTTCTATTAAAAATTGCTAACGGAACTGTCGATTGCCCCGAGCTCCTATCTTTATTGAGTCTGAATGTTCCAAGCAGGCAGCTACGTCACTATAAGCCAATTTATTTACCACTGTCGAATACTAACTTTAGGCAAAATTCTTTCTTACTCCGTGCAGGAAAGTGCTTTAATGAGTTATGTGGCAAAATTGATGTTGATTTGTTTAACACTGGTTGCGAAGCGGTGAGGCGTAATCTGGCTCTGTTGTATACTGTCTGAGTATTGATGTACGATAGGTATTATTTAAATTGTGCAGACTAATATTGCTGTGTTTTCTGAATCATCTATTCTATATTGCTCTCTTTTGTATGATTATAAAAATGTGTCTTTAGTTTTACCTATTCTTTTTTCTGGTGGCTAATTATGTAACCTAGCTATAAGTGATGGTCGTCGGAACTTGTAGCTCAACGGTGTCTTTATTCTATTTATGTTGTTTTTATAAGTGTGAATCTGTTAATGGTTTTCTGTGTCATATTTAAATTGTTATAGTGCTTAGAATAACTGTTGATTCACCTGTGAATATAAAATAAATAAATAAATAAATAAAAAAAGAAAGATAAAAGTGCCTTAATGTAAGACACAACACAACCTACAATGTCACTAGAAGACGCATCAGCTGGGTCACAATCTCAATCGTAATTAAAGTTAAAAAAATAAATAAAAAAAAGCTTTTATATATTTGGAATAATTGAAAACATTATTTACCTTTGTTTACTCTGATCAAGCAGTGCCACGCATCTCAACTCAAAACATCATAAATAACATAAAATCAAAACAACATATATCTCTACACATTTTAACACAAGCAAACATGAGCAGACCCATCCCGCTGGCAGCACCCGTTCACGAGCATGACGCATGAACCAGCCATCGCTTCGCTCAACCATATTTTAGGGAACGTAGCGACCCGCCTCACACGACACCACCGCAGAAATGTTTACAGAGAGCATGACATACCCAAGCAACCTGTGTTAAAAGTTGAATCTAATACTTTACTAAACATTAATTGAATGACACTACAATTTCGAAAAAACAAAACTAAATATTTATGACCAAGCTGTCTCGTCATTCAAGTAACCTTTTATAGTATAATATCCTTTTTTAAGAAGACAATCTTTTACATTCATCTTAAACTTTTCGAAAGGCAAATCCAAAATATTATCTGGAATTTTATTATAGATACGTATACCTAGACCCATAAAAGATCCAAGGACCTTCTTTAATCGGTACCGAGGCATAACAAGTTTATTTCTATTTCTAGTATTGCGATCGTGCAAATCACCATGTTTGATATACAGGTTGATATTACGACGTACAAAAAGAATACAATTTAAAATAAATTGAGAAGCAGCTGTCAGTATACCAATTTCTTTAAATTTTTCCCGAAGAGATGTTCTGGAACCCAGTTGATAAATGGCCCTTATAGCTCGTTTTTGTAGTATAAATATTGTATTAATGTCAGCTGCTACTCCCCACATAAGAATACCATACGACATGATGCTGTGAAAATAACTGAAGTACACAGTCCTAGCAGTTTCTATATCAGTCAGTTGTCTGACTTTTCTCACAGCGTAGGCAGCAGAACTAAGCTTGCCAGCTAGTATTGCAATATGTGGACTCCATTGAAGTTTACAGTCCATAGTTACACCCAGAAAGACTGTTGATTCTACTAAATCTAATTTTTCATTGTTCATAACAATTTCCATGGGTACTTTCTGAACATTTGGTAAAGAAAAAAGAACGCATTTAGTTTTCTTTGCATTAAGCTGTAGATTATTATAATTAAACCAAGCTAGTACTTGTGAGAGTGTTTTGTTTACATCGTCAAAATCAGTTTTATTCCTATCAATGTTAAATATTAAAGAAGTATCATCCGCAAACAAGACAATCTCACATAAGTTTTTGGCAAAGAAAGGCAAGTCATTAATATATACTAGAAACAGGAAAGGGCCCAAGATAGAGCCTTGGGGCACGCCTAGTTTTATATTTGAGCCGGCAGATTTCACTCCATTAATATCAACGGTCTGAGTTCTGGAACTGAGATACGACAGTATTAACTTTTGAGCATTTTTTGTGCGGCGTGCACTTTTGAGCGTCGGTCCACTTTGTCGGGGGCCTACACACAGAGCGTCGTCCTGTGCGCGGTCCTGTGCGCGGTCGCCATTCCAGAACCTTTCTGCCCCAACGGCCATCGGTTCTTCTCGCTATGTGTCCCGCCCACTGCCACTTCAGCTGAGCAATCATTTGAGCGATGTCAGTTACTTTAGTTCTCCTACGGATCTCCTCATTTCTGATTCGATCACGTAGGGAAACGCCGAGCATAGCCCTCTCCATTGCACGCTGGGTGACCTTGAGCTTTCTTATCAGACCCATAGTTAGTTACGTTTCACTACCGTAAGTCATCACTGGCAACACACACTGGTCATAGACTTTCGTCTTGAGACACTGCGGTACTTGCGGTCTTGGTATACTGCGTTTTACGGAGCTTCCCGAATGCTGCCCAACCGAGTTGGATTCGACGGGTGATCTCTTTCTTGAAATTGGACTAACCTAACTGGATTGTCTGTCCAAGTTAAACATAGTGGTCAACAACTTCGAGTGTAGTGTTCCCAACGTGAACTGTAGTGGATATGACATGGGAATTCGACATGATTTTCGTCTTATCCATGTTCATCCTTAGACCCACTCTTTGGGAAGCACTACGGAGATCTTCGAGCATTGTGTTCAGGTCCTTAGGGTCTCAGCCATAAAGACTATATCATCGGCAAAACGAAGGTGTGTCAGATACTGGCCATTTATGTTGATGCCGCGTCCTTTCCAGTCAAAAGCTTAAAGATGTCCTCCAACGCAGCTGTGAACAGTTTCGGAGAAATGACGTCTCCCTGTCTCACACCTCGCTGCAGTTGGATGGGACTTGTGCTCTGGTTCTGTAATCAGACCGACATGGTGGCATGTTCGTATAAGTACCTTAACACCTTGTAGGTAACTAACATATTATTTATTATATTTACTTAAATTGAAAAACTTAAACATAAATTGTATTAAACTACTTACACCTAATTTATTTATAAACAAACTTAAAACTAACTTAAATTATTTATATTTACTATATACAAAATTATACTACTTATATATAAATTACACATAAAAATTATCTGTTTAATACAAACAAATTATCACACACAATATTTACATAAGACATGAAATTCACAAAATCATCCGATAATTTGCCGGACGATGTGGCACGCTCAATAGTCGTGATAGTAGGGACACTCGCGCATTTCCAAACGGTTTCGCAATCGACGCAGGCGCAGGAGCGGGGCGACCAAGGCCGCCAGTCGAGATCCATACACCGTGCGAAGCCCGTGTTGTCCGCGCTCCGCCGCTTATGTTTTTCTACGCTGTTTTGTACGCTTTACGCACCTGTTATCATAAGTTTTCACTGTTATCTTCTGTGCTGTGCTGTGCTGTGTAAATCGAACGCTTTGCTTATTTTCTATCTAAAATTCTTCTGTTCTTCCTTCTGACTTTTTATATGTGCTTGTGTGTGCTTGGACAATATACCACTTTACGTAAGTCGAGACATTTTTATTTGGAGTCATTCCTACACACTACATGACTACCTCCTGAACAAGCTACAGAAATGCAAAGTGACAGCGATGAATCGACAAAAACCACTCGAGAAGGTTCGCCGCGTCATGTACGCCAAGACGGCAACAGCGAACGAGTGCGCGTTTCCACTGCTTCGTCCGACATTTTTCGAGTCGGAGTTCGTGTTGCACCTTTTTGGCCGGATAAACCTTCAATATGGTTTGCGCAATTAGAGGGTCAATTTGCGATTTCTAACATCACAGCGGACTCGACAAAATTTTATTACGTCATATCGCAGCTTGACAATCAGTACGCAGCCGAGGTCGAGGATTTAATAGTATCGCCTCCGGAAACAAATAAGTATGCGAAGCTTAAAAGCGAGCTGATAAAACGTCTCTCTGCTTCCAAGGAGAAGAAGGTAAAGCAACTCCTTATGCATGAGGAACTTGGCGATAGAAAACCCTCCCAGTTCCTCCGTCACCTTCAAAACCTGGCAGTACCCGGTGTTCCTGAGGATTTCGTTAAAACGATCTGGTCCAGCCGTCTGCCACACAACATGCAGCAGATTATAGCTTTCCAGACCGCTCCACTTGAGACCCTAGCTGACCTAGCAGACCGGATCCAGGCTATTGCTCCTCCAGCTCCAGTAGTTGCGTCTACTTCTGCCTCCAGCCAATCAGGAAGTACAATGGATGAGATGGTTCGACAGATCGCCGCGCTTACTAGGAAGGTCGATGAGCTTATGTCGGAGAGATCCAGATCCCGTAACCGATCCCCCCATCATTCTCGCAGACGATCATCATCAGCCCGGAGATCCAGTTCCCGCTACAACAAGCAGCCTCTCTGTTAGTACCATGCCAAATTTGGAAACAAGGCCCACAAGTGTATCAGTCCCTGCGACCACAAGGCGGAAAACAACCAGGGCGGTCGATAATGGCGGCTGACGATTGCCCAAACAAAACTGGTCGCCTGTTCGTGACGGACCGCAGATCTAAGGTCCAATTCCTCGTGGACACAGGAAGCGATATCTGCGTCATTCCACGATCCATGTATCGCGAACGCCGTGCTAAGGTGAACTACCAGCTGTGTGCCGCCAATGGTTCAACTATAGACACTTACGGTACTGTGCAACTAAATTTAAACCTTGGTCTACGTCGTGATTTTGTATGCCAATTTGTTATAGCCGACGTAACCAAGGCCATTATTGGTGTAGATTTCTTGTCATTCTTTAACTTAGTTGTAGACATTAGAAACCAACGCTTAGTAGATAGTGTTACTAATGTATCCACTGTAGCTGCTATTTTTTTTACTGATAGCCTTATTTCAAGTGTTAAGGTCTTGACTGGCGTCGGTAAATACAGTAGTATTCTAAGCGAGTTTCCTGATATCACTCGACCATCGGGTACACCACGTCAAACAAGCCACAACACCGTTCACTACATTCGCACCACTCCAGGCCCCCTAGTTTCTTGCAAACCACGTAGATTGGCCCCTGACAAACTCAAGATTGCCAAGTTAGAGTTCGATGCCATGCTTGCTAACGGTACAGCTCGTCCATCTGACAGTCCATGGGCCTCACCACTACAGCTTGCGCCCAAAAAAGATAATAGTTGGCGTCCATGTGGCGACTATAGACTGCTAAATTCTCGGACCATACCGGACAAGTATCCCATTCGCCACATTCATGACTTCGCTCATAGCTTATCTGGCTGCAAGATCTTCTCGACGGTAGATTTAGTTAAGGCGTATAATCACATCCCTGTCGCGGAAGACGATATCCCTAAAACCGCGATAACTACACCCTTCGGATTATACGAATTTCCATTTATGACTTTTGGCTTACGAAATGCAGGTCAAACATTTCAGCGCTTCGCTGATGAATTGACCCGTGGCCTCGATTTTTGCTATCCGTATTTGGACGATTTTTTTATTTTCTCCAAGACAGAGACGGAGCACGAGGACCACCTGCGCCAGCTGTTTACCAGGATGAAGGAGTACGGCGTGCTGGTGAATACCGCCAAATGTCGCTTCGGTCTGCCAGAGTTACCTTTTCTAGGCTATACCATCTCTGAGTCTGGTGCTAAGCCGCTGAATAGCAAGGTCCAGGCGATACAGGATTTCCCCGTCCCAAAGACTGTCAAGCAGCTTCGGAGATTTCTGGGCATGATCAATTTTTACAGAAGATTTCTGCCAAACTCTGCCTAAGTCCAAGCTCCCTTGAACGCCCTGTTGACCAGTTCTGTCAAAGGCTCACATCCTGTCGCCATAAATGGAGATTCGTTAATCGCTTTCGAGGAGTGTAAGAAAAGTCTTTGTGATGCAACTTTGTTAGCGCATCCTGATCCTAACGCTAAACTAGCCTTAACTACTGACGCGTCAGATATTGCTATCGGTTCAGTCTTACAACAATATAAAGACGATTGTTGGCAGCCTCTAGCATTCTTTTCACGCAAGTTGAGCCCATCGCAGCAGAAATATTCTCCTTACGATCGCGAGCTCCTTGCTATTTACCAGAGTATCAAATACTTCCGATACATGCTAGAGGCAAAACACTTTACCATATTTACTGACCACAAACCCTTGTGCTATGCCTTTCACGAACGAAAGCGCGATTGTTCACCCCGTCAGTATAGGCACTTAGACTACATTTATTTATTTATTTATTTATTTATTTCCACACTTACATCTATTATTACAGGATTACCCCAATACAATAGAGTAACTAATAATTAAATCAATAAAATAATAACAATTACATAATTATGTTTGCCAATCTAAATTATAAATCTATTATAAGGTGGCCGTAGTTAGGGGTGTCAATAATAAGACATGTTGACTCAAAGATGGTCGTTTAATGAGTGAGTTCACACGGTACAGAAAAGTTGTAATTTACACCAAACATAATTTCTTATAACTAGATGTCAGCATAACGTGAGCGCAATGCATTGTAATATCATATTTATTTAATACATCAAACGTACATATAATAACAACATACTTCATCTCCCCCGAAAAAGATGCAGGCTACCCCTCCGAACAGCAAAAAAAAATTTTTTTTCTTTTACAATAAATTGACAAAAAAAATTGACAAATAATAAACTAATTACATTTTATTATATAAAAAACAGTAACTTATTTAAAACTTATTCTATAAACAATTTTGTATTATTTTTATGAATTATATATTCTTTATTATCTTTCCATACCTAGCGCTAAATTAGTAGCTCAGCGATACGTGTGGCCTACTATGCGACGAGACTGTCGCGAATGGTCTAAGACATGTTTGCCTTGTTAAAGTGCTAAAGTGAATCGGCATGTATCGTCACCTTTAGGTACTCTCGATCTGCCGAAAGCACGATTCAAATATGTCCATATAGACCTCATTGGCCCACTACCTCCATCTGCCGGTTATCGATACTGTTTGACAGCCGTCGATCGCTTCACGCGATGGCCGGAAGTTGTCCCTCTAACCGAAATTACGGCAGAAGCTGTAGCTAAAGCCTTTATCTCAGGCTGGGTTTCTCGATTTGGTTGCCCCACTGATATCGTAACCGATCGTGGAAGGCAATTCGAGTCAACCCTCTTCCAATCACTTGCTAAGCTCATTGGTTTCAAACACCGCAAGACTACTGCTTACCACCCTCAGTGCAATGGACTTGTCGAGCGTTTCCATAGACAACTGAAGAGAGCAATCACTTGTCATAACGACACTAACTGGACAGAAACCTTACCGTTAGTCTTGCTAGGTATTCGTAACGCGGTCAAGGACGATCTGCAAGCGTCCTCTTCTGAACTTTTATACGGAGAGACCTTGCGGATGCCCGGTGAATTCTTTGGTCATAAAACCATATGTCACACCACCGATATAAGAGATTTTTCTGCCCGTTTGCGTTCCTTTGCTGAGAACTTGAAACCAGTTCCAACTTCACACCATAGTTCCAATAAAATATTTGTGTATAAAGATTTAAGTACTTCTTCTCACGTCTTCGTTAGAGATGACACTATAGAGGGTTCATTTCAAAATGCTTATAAAGGTCCCTTCGAAGTATTAAAAAGAGGTCCTAAAGTATTTAAAATACGTGTGCAAGGGAAAGACGTAAATATTTCTATCAATCGTCTAAAACCAGCATACTTACTAGCTGACAATATTCTCCCTTCAAATAATAACTACACGGAACCCGAAAAACCTTCCCCCAGTTTAAAAACAACTCATTCAGGGCGAACGGTAAAATTTACCGATTTCTATCGCCCGTAGACACGGTCTCTGGAGGGGAGTGATGTAGGTAACTTACATATTATTTATTATATTTACTTAAATTGAAAAACTAAAACATAAATTGTATTAAACTACTTACACCTAATTTATTTATAAACAAACTTAAAACTAACTTAAATTATTTATATTTACTATATACAAAATTATACTACTTATTATAAATTACACATAAAAATTATCTGTTTAATACAAACAAATTATCACACACAATATTTACATAAGACATGAAATTCACAGTGTGTGCTTGGACAATATACCACTTTACGTAAGTCGAGACATTTTTATTTGGAGTCATTCCTACACACACCCATAACCTCGATATACTTATAGACCACTTGGCACCTCTGGAGAGACTGCAGCACCGCCCAGGTCTCTATCGAATCGAAGGCTTTCTCATAGTCCACAAACGCCAAGCAAAGTGGCAGATTATACTCCTCGGTCTTCTGTATAGCCTGCCGCAGCGTATGAATGTGGTCTATGGTGCTAAAGCCTTTTCGGAACCCGGCTTGTTCGGGGAGGCTGGAAGTCGTCGAACCTGTGAGCGAGACGATTCATAATGATTCTCGAAAACAACTTATAGACATGGCTTAGAAGTGAGATGGGTCTGAAGTTCTTCAAACGGGTGTTATCTCCCTTTTTGAAGAACAAAATCAGTGTGTAAAATCATATGTGGTAAATATTAATAAGAAAATATACTGGAAAAATCCGACGTGTTCTCATAGGTATCTGTAGCATAATTGGCTAGTGCATTGGGCCGGATTCCCAAGGATGCGGGGTCGAATCCCGTCAGGGCGACATAAAACAAGTTGATTTTTTCTAGTATATCCGCCAAATGCGCGCCAAACAGAGCTCCTGAACGAATTTAAAATGTTCATCTGGTATTATTTATAAAATTATAAAACATGAGAACGGCTCGAGAATAAGATTGGTCTGTTTGTATTGATGATTTATCATTTGAAAATCCTCGAAGTGTCCGAATACTTTAAATATTATTTCTGTATTAAGGTCACAATAAAATAATTAAGAGCACACTCCAAGTTCTCCGAAAACATAATAATTAAATAAACTTAGTTTTAATAATAAAATCGCACTTATCACCAGTGTTATTAAAATTAATGTTCGAGGACTCATCTGATTTAAATATAATTGCAACATTTTAAATAGTTGTTGAGGCTTGCAATAATTAATGAAACATAGTCGAAATGGATTGGTAACGATAACCTATTGAGAGTTCACTCATTCAGAACAGTATTTATGCTTTTTACTATGTAACTAAAAAAACATACTTATATGAGTAATTTAAATGAGAAAGAATCTTGACGTTACTTTTAAGCAATAATCTTATTTATGATTTAAATAGAAAAATATTGAAAAAATCAACTCGGCCACAAGTGAATTCTGAGATGGGAATCGAACCCACGACCTTTGGGAATCCTGCCCACTGCTCTAACCACTCTACTTTGAGGTTTTTATGTTAGCTTAGTGATTTTTCAATAAAATCATAAGTAAAAAAAATACATTGGAAAATGCAAAAAAAACAAAACAATCATAAAATAATATGATTTTTATGAATTTCGACATAGAGACAGATTAGACGAGAGGCGGCCGCTAGCGGTTTCACCCGCGTGAGAGTATTGGAATGAAAAGTATCCTATGTTGATTAAAACATAGGATTAATAATCTGTTCAAATAAGTTCAGAAGGGTTAGCGCGAATCACTATCGAAATAGTATCGAGTAAGTATCGAGCACGAAATGTCAAAAAAATTATAGAAAAATGTAGTTCCGTTTATGTCCGGTAGGAACGGTGCTCAATATGTCATACATTTTTTTACTTAATTTTCTCGATACTTCCTTTATAGTTATTCGTGCTAGGCCTACAGTAGTATTTAGCGTGAAAGAGTAACAAACAAACAAGCAGTCATATTTTCGCCTATTAAATATATTATTATTAGCTTTTTGTAATGAAAATTCATAATGTATCCTTCAAATTCCAACAGACGACTGAAATGCAATGTTATTTTATAATGTTTAGGTTAATCTATCGGTTAATCAGTTGGTGAACTATTTTCTTGTAAGTTAACTAAAGTAGTTTTAGTTTTTCAAAACAAACGCGGCGAACTTGCAGACGCAGTCTAGAATAACAAAAGGAAGAAATGAGCTGAACTTGCAAAGTTAGATTACCTGGTATTTATTCAAAGTCCAAGTCGTATGGACTAAATCCTTCGAGCGCGGAGTAAGTATAGGGTACATTTTTTTTTTTATGAACGTCGGTGAGACTCTTAGCCTTCATCATACCTGATGTTAAGTATTGATAAGGCTGAAGATGAAATCGAGCCTCTCCCGGAATCCTCAGCCACTGAGGAACTGGCTATCTTATCTCTAACTGCCGGAACACAACAATGCTGAAAATATTATTTTCGTCAGGCTTAGATAAGATGGTGGTAGCTAGCCAGGCGGACTTACAACAAGTCCTACCACCAACCAAACCGAATACAGTATGTACCCCCGCTGGGAATCGAACCCGCGACCCCTGGGTCTGATACCGGTGGTTGTACCACTAGACCACAGAGGCGGTTAAGAAGGAATATAAATATATGTAGGTACAATTAAAAAAAGCAGCAGTGTTGCAATTTTTTGCATAATTCTATAATTACCTACACAACAAATTTTTTATTACCAGATAAAAAATAGAGTATAGCAGCACAGCGCAACTAAGCAACTAATGGTGGTATCAGATCTTTCACTCAGATGAATATTCACTCCAGTGAAGTCCAGTGAATGCTTAATTTTTCTTCAAGAAATTAGAATAATTGTTTAATTTTTGGTTTCAAACATTCATTTCGAGTGATAGGTACCTAATGTGTGGCGAAAATGAACGAAAAATTAACCGTCTCATTCTACTTTAACAATGAGATATCGTATCTCGCGCCATGCCCCCTTTGACAAGTTTTAATAGTATTTGACAGGTCACTGTCATTGTCCCCAACGAGTTATATGGTGGCTCGCTAGCACCCCCTCTCGCGCCGCGAACCCCGCACGATTATTTGTTAAAACCTGTCCGTCGGACGACTGTATGGACGAGAAGATAGACTGCGATAGTAGTCCATCAATACGAACTACAATCTGAGGCCCTACCGCGCAGTGTCGTTGGCATCGACATCGACTTCATTTGACAAATGGATGTGACATATTGGTCTTAGTCTTTGGTAAGTTTTCATTTGTGTCAAAAAGAAGCAGCAATGTGTCACATCCATCTGTCAAATGAAGCCGATTTCGATGTCGACGCCAATTACGCGGTACGGCCCCAGCTCTGTACCATACATTTTCATCGAGTAGGTTTATAAAAAATAACAATGGTTGGTGTATCAATTTCTTTAAATTGAATGTGTATATATTATAACGAAAATTTCGTTGGACGTACAGGCAATTTTTTTTTTTTTGTTGCTGTTTTAAGTGGCTTTATTGTTTTTCTTACTACAGTAAAAGGCTAACTTAATCGAAACGAAGGTAAAGTAAAATAACTAAACAGATGAAATCCCTTTGCCGGTCAATAGGAAACCGCTTTACGGCTTGTAGTAAGCCGCTTAAGCGATAATACAAAGAATTTATACCGTTCTACGGCTGTTAGAAAACCAATTTTGTGGAAAATTGAAGCAAGTAAAGTTGTCAATTTTGTATTGGTGTTATTGTTGGAAGTTTTGGTTTATTACACTTGTGAAACAATTGAGCATCTGTTAGATTTGAGATTAAAAGGGTTACACAAGGACTTAACTGGTTATCTAAGAATTTATGGTGCATTTAGGTACACGGACTATAATAACAAATAGTTGTTTGTGTTCTCTTGAAATTATTAAATGCTACGTACATCTTATGTTTTGGCGCGCACTGTTCATTGAAATAAAACAACTTTTACGGATATCAAACGCGCTATATTTCCACGAACTAATTTGTAATTGTCCGTATTTTTAGGTTTTTAGGGGTTTTTTGATTTTCCCGACGTTTCGGCACCTTTACAGCTGCCGTGGTCAAGGCATCCCGTGACCACGGCAGCTGTAAAGGTGCGTGGAAATATAGCGCGTTTGATATCCGTAAAAGTTGTTTTATTAAATGCTGCCCAAAATCGAGCAAATTTCATTCGGGGTCGAAAAGGAGCTCTATGAGTTGATGGCGTCGCGGGGCCAGCTAGCCATTTCGTCTCGTCAGCCATTTTTAGTATCCCCACTGCTGAGACACTGGCCTTCCTTATGGATGGATAAGGAGAATAGGCCATGACCCACCACGCGGGCCAAATGCGGATTGGTGGGTTTTTAACCGACTGCAAATGCAGCCGGAACCAACGGCTTGATGTGCCTTCCGAAGAACCGCCCTCATAATCGACCATTGCGAAAGTTGCTTAACCACAACAATCGCAGGCCGAGCGCGCGGACCATTGCGCCACTAAGCTCCTCTAAAATCATTAAGTAAAATTAAATACCTTAATGCCGCAAACTTTCCTACTATTTCTAAGCTCTTTCTTAGGATCTGATCAGTCGCGTGTTCGATGATCTCGGCAGCCCGTCTATGTAGACTTTAATTTGAACATTTGGCAATTAAATTGTTGTCAACCAGTCAACAATTTGATTGACTGCTGGAATACACTTTCCTTACGTCTCGGCTGCACGCTCCGTCTTACCTGAAACTAAGTATGCCTGCCCAAAACGGTTTGCGCAGGCAAGACATAGCGGATTGTCTCGGCTACACGCTCCGTCTTGCCTGCGCAAACCGGTTTTTGCAGCCATGCTTTCAGGTTAGACGGAGCGTGTAGCCGAGAAATTACGCATGAATAAGGAGGATGGTGACGGCCGTGTGGTGACGGCCTAAGAATACAAGTGTCACCACTCCCTTACATGCCTGGGATGTCGTAAGAGTCGACTAAGAGGCTCGACGCATTGAACGCCTGTGCGAGAGAAGGAAAACTTGAAACAAACCCTCTACCAACCCGTCTGGCCAGCGTGGTAGCAGTAGGCTAATAGCCTCCTATAAACGCCACAATAGGCGTGAACTAGGAGAGGCTTATGTCTAGCAGTGGACGTCCACAGGCTGATGGTGTAAGGAGGATGGTCCTTAAGCCAGCACTCGAGCCAAGTGGAGTCATCAACTGTAAACAAACCTTCGGCCAGCGAAGCTCGCTGCCGAAAAAATGCGTTATCAAGCCCTACAATTGAAAGTACACCCAAGATATCACTCGCGCAACGCACATACTAATCGATTCCTGTCAAGTCGAATAGATTAAACGAGGTGTCGTCGCCGGTGATATCAGTCCGGCTTATTGTATCAAAATTGGTGTTTGTAAATTCAACTAGTGTCGCCCAATCCCCATTGCTGGGGGCAGCTTAGCAGACAACCATTGAGACAAATCCTTTCCTTTCAAGTCATCATCATCATCAACATTCATTTTGATGTAGACAGGGCATCAGTCTAGGGCGCAGACATTCCATAAGGATGGCTAAGCAGGATGGACCCAATGCGGATTAGTGGACTTTAAATACTGCAAGTGCAACCAGGACCACGGCTTAACATGCCTTCTTAAGCCCGGAGGAACTCAAGATATTGAATTTTCGGTCAACCATCCCGTGAACATTGCGACAGTCCATTAAACTAAATGTCAATCCCAGATGTCTACAGCAGACAGCTTAGAAGACACCGAAGAAAGCCTTTGGGACAAATGCTTTCCTTACGTATCATCATCATTATCACCATCCATTTTGATGTCCACACTGCTGGGGCACTAACCATCCTTATAAATGGCGAAGAAGACTGGGTCTCGACCCACCTCACGAGCCTAATGTGTTTTGGAGGATTTTGACGAGCAAGAAGCACAGAGTTCGAAATAGTATTTTTTTGGTCACCCATCCCGTGATTGACCATTGTGAAAGTGGCAATGTAGATTGGTAGGTTTTAACGATTGAAAACGCAGCTGGGATTGACAGCAAATTATTGGTCACCTTTCCGGTGACCGACCATTGCGAAAGCTGCTTAACAGTCACAATCGAAATAATATCACTCGTCGCCCACACTAATCGATTGGTAGAATCGAATAGATTAATCGTATCGCCGCTGATCCCGGCAGTCGGCTAATTGAATCAATTGAATCAAAATTGGACCGTTTGTCAATTTAATTGGTGTTGACCGGTAAAAGTCCTCGCTTTTCAATTTTGTGCAAAAAGGACTAGATAGTCAATCATAAATATTGTGTTTGTACTTTTTGCAATTTTACATTGATATTATTTAATTTTTGTTACAAAGTATTACTCAAAGAGTACATTGTTGACATAAAATAATGAAAGAAAAACATCTTTTAACTCAGAAAATTTATTTTAGAGTTGCATAATATTGATTTTAGCTAGTTAAGGAAAGGTCACAGACAGACTAAAGCGCAGGTCACACCGCCAGCGGGAGAGCGAGCGAGCAAGCTGGCGGGTGAGCTGAGCGAGTGAAACTATAGAAACTAAGCGAAGCTTTGGCGAGTTAAATTATACCTAGAGATCTAACGGGCGGGCGAACGAGTGAGCGAGAGACGTTTCAGAGTTATTCCTAGAAGTGTATCCATTTTCAAGCGCTCCTAAACTATTCCGATTCTATTCATTAGGTGCGCTTCGGGGAATACCTTACGTTTTTTCCTTGTCATTTGTCATTCGCGCGTAGTTGAAAGAGGGCGCGGGCGCACCGGGAGAACGAGCTGGCCCGGGAGGACGACGCCGGCGAGCGAGCATCGTTTCACCTCTTTTCATACTTCGGTTCACACCGCGAACTACAGAACTAAGCTTGATCATTATCAGGCTTAGCAGTCTTAGTAATCAATCATAACAAGTTTAGTAATCGCTGGCATTGTCGGATGTTTCGTTCGTATCGTTTGTAGCGCTGTATCGTGAACCGAAGTATAAAAAGAGGTGAAACGATGCTCGCCCAGCTCGCTCACTCGCGCGCTAGCTGGCGATGTGGCCTGATCTTTACATTTTGAAATTATAAATGAGGCTAGATACAATATTAAAACGATTAAAGAATCATTTTTTATGAACGATGGGAAGACGCTTAACCTGCATCATACCTGATGTTAAGTATTGATAAGGTTGAAGATGGAAGCGAGCCTCTGTACTCTGTACTCGAACGGATGAGATGTATTTCGATACCTACTATGAATCAAAACTAACATTAATCAAATTGGAAATTATACATGCCAAACTCTTTGACTGAGTGAGCTTACCTTCGCATAGCGTTATTGAAACCGCTAAAGTTAATCTCGACGCCATTTAAACTTCAACATTTTCGGCTTCACTCTCGCTCAACGATCAAAGTCGATTAAGTCGCGCATATATTATATTGCAACATTCACTGTGATCTCGAAAACTTGTAACTTTATGTAACGATTTAATTTTGAAGGGAACTTCGATATTATTTGTATGTACAGTCAGCGATATGGCCGGCTTTTCACTTGCTCTACGAAAACAACTGCTATTACTTATGGCATAAAGACGCTTTTAAGTTCTATCTGTAACTCAACTGCTGGCGTGTCACTCTTGTAGAATATAATAAACAAACAAAAAAAAATATACATGACAATGCCAAATGGTTAGGTGAGTAAATATTGGTCATATTTTATCGTTTAATAACAAGAACTTAATCAAACACCATTCAGACATGATTAAGAGGTACGTTAACAAAAGCAAAATCAAAATAAATACAAAACGCAATCGCAACGAAACAGAAATAAACACCAAAAATACATGAACAGTACAATATGTAACAATAACTACAGCACAAAAAGCGATCATTCATTTCTTTCTAGAAGTTTCATTCTCCTCAATCACATAAACCTTAAAAATAAAACACAATCGGAACCAAAAAAAATGTATTCAAACAAACCAATATTTCACAAATACGAATAATGCTAAAATATTTATGAACAGTACAAAATAACAAGTGATCTTTCACCTGTAATCACAAAGAACTTAAGGCGCTGGCGCTCGAGCAGAGAGATCACCTAAATAAGACAAAAAGCCATTTATCACAAACACATTGACGTTACGTTTGGCCCGGCCACTGGTAGGTCAGCGTCTCTGTACTCTATATTATAGTCTGTTCATCAAACGAGCTGGTATTGAGAGAATTCCCTCGCTCGTGATTGGCCGATGATATGGCATATATCTTATTTTCAGCCGACTTATAGGTAGAACAGTCAAGCAAGGAATAGAATTCGGGTTCATCGTCACACACAGCCCGGTTACAACGCGGTGTCAACGCGGTTTTACTACGTCTGCTGTGGTTCGATATTAGCCGGTTGCTTGCTGACCGAGCGTTCTAGACGATTCAGTACAGTCGGTAGGTGTGTGACTCGTGGTATATTTTGTATGGTATGCCATTCTAGCCTAGGGGAAACCAGGAGGTTTCAATTCTGTTCAGGGGGGTTACTCTTGATGGGATCGCGTTGAGATCGAGATAGAATGTCAATAATTATTTCTGATTTTCGACGTTGATTCGATTTTGATTGGCGCTTAAATCGATTTATAAGTAAAAAAAAACTTTATTTACTAATTTACTTTAAATATTATCTCTTACTATAAGTCATGTTTACTGAATTTTGACATTAATTCAATCAATCTCGATCTCATCAAAAGTTAGGGGGCTGATCCATTCTAGGTCGAACAGAATAGAATCGGTAGGTTGTGATGACATTCTCATGCAGCTTCAAGCAAAATTCAGTCACGATGACGACTAGCGACAGGTGTTGTCAAAATGACTAAACGGTTTACATGACAAGTTGCAAATAGTTTTAAAGAATGACATAAAACAGTAAGCAACCCTAAAATATAGTGAGTCAGGGAAGTGTAAGTAATTGTTTTCGAGGATGACGGGATCAAACCTTCTGGTAACTATTCTATTTTGTGCTTGTACCCTGAAGCTCACAAATCATTCTACCATTATTACCCTGTACCCAACGGTGTAATAAATCCTATCTTCCACGATACCTAATAATATCTTCTTGACAGGTAGTTGCGGACGTGGTTAATAAAACAGTGAAAATAAAACAACTTTTACGGATATCAAACGCGCTATATTTCCACGAACTAAGTTGTAATTGTCCGTATTTTTTGTTTTTTTTAGGGGTTTTTTGATTTTCCCGACGTTTCGGCACCTTTACAGCTGCCGTGGTCACGGGATGACTGACATAAAAATACGGACAATTACAACTTAGTTCGTGGAAATATAGTGCGTTTGATATCCGTAAAAGTTGTTTTATTTTACAGTGAAAATACTTACTGAAAGATTTGATGATATTTTGATTAAGTTTGTTGTACAGGGACCAGTTGTACAGGACCAGTTGTACAGAGACAGACCGGGAAGTTCCCCGACTGTACAGTCGGGGAACTTCCCGGTCGACCAGTAGAATTTTTTTAGGGAGCTTTATTTAAAAAAGTAATAGATGTATATAAAACATTTTTTTACAAATAATAGAACATCGACAGGTGTTTCATATTATTTCTTTAACCTTAATACTTTCCAAGAAAACTCTACTGGTCTACCGGGAAGTTCCCCGATTGTACCTAAGTGTGTATTGTAAGATGTATTGTTGGTTGCCCTATTAAATACAAAAAAAAAAAACGAACCCGCACCCTCTGAGAAGAAACGTTGGAGTTTCACCCGAGTTCTTTTCGTAATAACACGTGTTGTGAGGCTCCATTTTTAACTCAATCTACCGTACAATTTTTTTATACTACAAAATATATTTACTTGACATTGGCAAAATTCGCGTATTTAACGAGAACACGCCATTAATTAAGAAAGAAGAAGAAGAGGAGAAAATAGTCAATTAACATAGATTAGTCATTGTAATACATATTAGTTACAAATTGGTTATACATATGTAGGTACATTTCTAGGGTTTTTTTTTTACAAGTTATATTAGCCTTAACAAATTATATACATATTAGTTACAAATTGGTTACAGGTTACAAGCGTTGTTTGTGCCTTACTGATCGTCTTCAATAAGTATTACATAATTATATTAGCACATCTTAAGTTTTTGCACGTACTGTAATTTGAATAAAACATTTTCATTAAATATATAGTCACGTATCTGTCACCACGACCTCTGGAAAGGAGCCGAAACGTCGGGAAATAAAAAAAAACATAAAATTTACAGAATAATTAATATAAAGCCGTGTATATAAATTATACGTTAAACATCCCGAAAAGTTGTTTATTCTACAAAAGTAATATTGTTTTCTTATGTCAACAAGAGATTTTCTCATGCAAAGTTTATAAAAGGCTTTCTCTCCAGAGAAATCCAGTATCACACCCTTTTGTCAGCTTTCTGTAGCACTTGTCACAACTGGGTGGAACTTGCGAAGTAGTTTTATAGTGATAAAGTTTGGATTTTCTTCGTGATGTGTTAAGATGATTGTTGTGTGTTTGTTTTGTCATACAAATCGAACTAAAAGAGATCGCATTATGCAAACTAGCGCCGCCATTGAAAAAAACCAAAAAGCATTTTTGATATTTTTTTTAAGGACGAAATTGTAAAGGTGATTTCCAAATATGTATGAAGTCTGGGCCACGTCTGTGTCGTTGTCGTCGTCTCAGCTATATAACACCCACTGCTGGGTATAGGCCTCCCTCAAAGGGCGGGGGGCGGGGTTGCCATAATAGCCACGCTTTGCAGGCGGGTTGGCGAGATAGTTAAAAACACGATAAACAGTTTCTAATTACTCAATTTCATGAAAATCTGAAATGCTGTACATTCAGGAAGGAACAATAAATATAATGCAAACACAGATCAAAATACATCATGGCGGAAGATGTCATTTTGTCACTGTCACTGTCAGTCAATAGAATTACAGTTGAACTCAGATTAGAACTCAATAACAGTCACACTGACAGTTGTTTTTAACGTCGAGTTGTCATATTTTGACTCCTTATTTTTATTAATAACCACATAACCATGCGTTATATAAAATTAGTTGTATTTTTCCCAGAATCAGTACCTAAATTTTTCTCTATCTTCGGAGATGGTGCTATAGCTACTTATAGTATATTATTTTCGTTCGCATTAGGACCCTTGAGAGATTTTTTTTTTTTTTTTTTTTTTCATTTATTTAAGGACAGCCAACAAGGTAACCACTAATATACATGGATAAGATACAATATCAGCGTAATCTAGGAATAGTGTCACCTTAATTAAAGGCTACCACGGCATGCGAAATACAGTCTGCTAGAAACTTATAAATATATATATATATATATATATATATATATATATATATATGTATTTACTTTTATATATACACAATGCAATCCTGTGGGTAAAAGAATTGAAATGAATCAAGGTTTATTAAGTTCATCTCAGTTGGAAAATCTTTTATATATGTCTGATGCTATTATTTCAATACAAGTATTTATTTAGATCAAAATGTCATTGTTTCTCATTACTGGATGAATTTTCATTTTGCCTTAAGATTTACTTAATTCCTCTTAATGTTATTGTTTTCATCATACATAAAATTTACGGAATTCTATTTCAGTCCTCTTATTGAATTTACTGGTTAAGCTGAGAATTTTCTAGTAGATATATTTTTAATGTTCGCGTGGGTAGTATCAAAATACTGATATAATTTTAGTCTCTTCCAAAGCAAACAGTGACGTCATAAAACAGTGACGTTAAAATTATCTCGATAAGCTTTTGTTTTGAATTAAATCCCAAAACCTTTTGAGATCCTTCTCCAGTGAGCTTAAGCAATTAAGCCTACTGTAGAGTTGGCGCAGAATTTGAGCATTGGGCGAAAGAGCAATGACCACTTTGCGTATCATACGCTTTGAACCAATAAATCTTAAAGTAGATAGATATAGGTACACAATAGAGTCACACAACCACAAAAAGCCAAATTTAACGTTGCACAGCTTTCGGCCAGCGCGCAAGATCTGAAGCAGCAAGCAGGATCAATGTAATTTATCATTCTTTGGAATTGCTTGCTCATCATTTTCTTTTCCAGATATAAGTGTAATGTGCGTATGTTTATTCATATGCTATTTATTATTATCTTTATGATGAAGAACATGACAGTAGTGACAAAAACTGAAAGGATAATTAGAATAGGTACCGACCTCCAAACAATAAAACATTCGACATTAACGCATAATACTCGTTTATAGAGTCAATAGTTAATAGCGTTATCTCCACAGAAATCTAATTTCCACTTAACATTTCAAAATAATCCCCATCAAAGAAATTTTCATCCATATTTAATAGAAAGCTTTAAACAAAGACCACCACCACCAAACAATTTTCCACTGTAGCACCTTCGCAGTAAAGCTCATTATAACAACTACTGATTGTCGGTTACTTTGTCTGCTTGATTTGTGCCGAGGCTGCAGACAGTGTCACGGAGGTTTGCACCGTCAGCAAATAAAGTGATGAGGTTTTTGTTATTGGCATTTTTTGCAATAAAAATGTTGCGTTTGGATTTTCTTTTTTTTCACAACCTCGTTACTCCACTTAGAGAGTTTTGTGTGGGGCTTGATGTATAGAATATTAAAATGTATGATGCATAAGGATTTCATAAACGAAGTGGCCTGGGCGCTCATAGATTTATTGTCACAGCAGCGCCCTGGCCACACGCCTGTGCACGAAGGATGCAGTAAAGGCAAGTAAAGGGCAATGTCTAGTTTCGGCGCGTTTTCGAACTTGCCTGCATACCATTAAGACCTTATTAAATGGTTAGTGTATTTAAGTACGAACAATAATTACTGAGACAGCACATTACTAAACCGTATCCTGTCACCCGATGCGTGCGCGGAGCGGTAACTTGATACACTTGAGCCGTTGTCAAGTGGTTTTGTCAAGTGGTTCCACTTTATTGGTTTTTGTGGCCATTCTGTTTATAAATACCACACATATTGTACATCGTTGGATTCGTGGATTAATTATCTACAACGTGGTATTACTTTCATCAAAAAAAATGTACTATAACTAAACTGTATGCAAGTGAAAGTGAAAAAAGGGTTATTACTAACTTTCATAGAATAATTATGATATAATTTATGCGTCTTCGTAAAGATTACACAAACTCATTTTTTTCTTAGAGCAAGTTTCTTTTTATTGATTCAAATGAAAGAGCACAGACTATACAGCCATTCTGCCCTACTCACACGTTCCAAATATATATATATACATATATATATATATATATATATATATATATATATTCTATATATATATATATATATATATAATATTCTATATATATATATATATATAATAATAATAATATGTGGTCATATAATGACCGTTCATCAGTTCCACTCCGATATAAATGCACCTATTCATCACTATTATTTTCTAGATTAAAGTTAAAAATTATAATTTTTACAATATATTTTACGTTAATAACGTAAAATAATAATGATAATTATTTAATTTTAAATATATGAAATAATAGTGATGACCAGGTTTATCTCAGAAAGGATACGCTTTAGAAATGTACTGTCTCAATAACTATTGTGTGTACATAATTATATACTCTATCGATTGAACAACGTTTGAATGGTGCGCAGAGATTTTCGAAAAGGCGCCAATCCTCCATACATATGTGGCATTGTCCTTTGAACATAGGTGCGCTCCGAGGAATATTTGTGGTGCACTTCATTAGGCGCGCTTTAAAATAGGTACTCTTTGAGGAATACCTCCTGCATTTGGCAGAAGCTCTTTACACAATGCCTCTCCAGTCCCAACATACACACAAGATGACTTGAGTCCAAGTTTTGTGACTATCAGCGATGCTTACTTAGACCAAGATTGTTTTCGAACATTGTTGACGGAGTTGATCCAAGTCTCAACATCAGTGACTAATCTTAAAAAAATACGGATCAAAGATTTTGCCATTCAAATCGTGTACCCAAGCTTTTCAACGTTGTTATGTTTCAAATTCAAATTCAAATTCAATATCATTTATTCTGTCTAGGCTGTTACAAGCACTTATGAACGTCAAAGAAGCTACGCCATCTGTTCACAAACCGTAAGGCGGAAGACCTTGTAACGAGAAGAACCGGCAAGAAACTCGTCAAGGGCTGTTTTTTTTCTCCCTGTTTTATTTCATACACAGTCGTCAAATTGAAAAGTGACCTTAACATATCAGTAAGGTCAATTTCCATCACAAAAAGAAAATACTAATTATAATATTACATTTTATGGTTATTGTAACCGTAAACAATTTTCAACTGGCAAAAAGAAAAACTTATCTATTATACATTACAACATTTTCGCATTACAAGATTACTGTACTGCAAATTGTGAGGAACATACAGGTCGGTATCAATTTATTTTAGAAAAAAATATTTATGTTATAAGCACAACATTAAGATAAGCAGACTGAAGTAGACCCATTTCCGCTGGCAGCACCCGTTCACGAGCATGACGCATGAACCAGCCATCGCTTCGCTTAACCATATTTTAGGGAACGTAGCGACCCGCCTCACACGACACCACCACAGAAATGTTTAAAGAGAGCATAATAACTCAAGCTACCTGCGTTAAAAGTTGAATCTAACACTTTACTAAACACTAATTGAATGACACGGCTACAATCTCGAAAAAATAAAACAAAATATTTATGACCAAGGTGTTTTGTCATTCAAGTAATCTTTTATAGTATAATATCCTTTGTTGAGAAAACAATCTTTTACATTCATCTTAAACTTTTCGAAAGGCAAGTCTTCCAAAATAGCTGTCAGCAAGTGATCCAAAATAGCTGTCACCAGAACAAAAACTCAGCTGTCAAACTTCTATTACTTTTCCGCCTGTGTTCAGTGTTGCCAGAAATATAACACGCAAAATTCAAGCGCACAAAAAGCCGAGAACTTTTAACTACTTAATACATTTATTTGCTGTCTGTAGATCAGATGATCCGATGCCAAGTGCCGAGTTATTGCCTCAATATACATTATACTTATAGTAAAAGCCACCTGGGAATTATATTTTGAAAACTGGTATTGTAAAGGTGTTATAAATGGCAGCATTTTCCGAACAGTGACCTTAGTAGGCATTGCAGTATATTTTATATTTTACGACGCAGACAGATCTGATTTTAGAGACCCTTCCTAACAAGAACGTAGCAATCTACTTTTTTCATATTTCACTTTGTGCATTGGACGCCGCCTCTGTGGTCTAGTGGTAACAACGGTATCCGACCTCAAAGTCCCGGGTTCGATTCCCAGCGGTATCGATACCATATTGTTTCGGTTTGGTTGGTGGTAGGACTTGTTGTAAGTGCGCCTTGCTAGCTACCACCATCTTATCTAAGTCTGACGCCATAACAACAATGTTTTCAGCATTGTTGTGTTCCGGCAGCTAGAGATATGATAGCCGGTTCCTCAGTGATTGAGGCTCGCTTACATTTTCAGCCTTATTAATACTTAACATCAGGTATGATGAAGGCTACGAGTCTCCTCGTTGCTCATTAAAAAAAACTTTTAAATGTTAGTTTGGTTTTATTTATCTTTTTCTCTCGACATTTCGGTCTTTTTCCAGGAGCCATGGTCTCAGAATGCTTATTGAACTCGTCAGGAAGCCTATATTATCCTCCAAAATCCGATCCAGGTATATCGAGCAATAAAAAATAAAATAAAATGTTACCTTTTGGGTTTTTTATATCATGAGAAATCTAAACGGAACCCTTAAGTAATAAAATGTTTCAGTTAAAACTTTTTATATTTTTTTCATACGAATATAACACGTGTAATCCTTTGACAGACACAAATCGATGGATTACGATTTAAGAGCAGAAAAATGTGATTAATATATTGCTACTTTTGAAAGTTTTTTGATGGAAAAGATTTTCGTGTGAAATGTTGTATTGTGGTTTGGTTTTATTAAAAAAAAAACGATTTCAAAAATAAAAAGCAAAAAATAAGCCTTTTGGACTCGGTGCTAGCCAAGGCATTCTACTTTGCGCTCCTATTCTGTTATTTTATATTCGAAGAGCCCGTGGTGCAGTGGTTCGCGCGCTTGGCCTGCGATTGTTGGGTTAAGTAACTTTTGCAATGGTCGGTCACGGGATGGGTGACCAAAAAATTTACTGTCTTGAGCTCCGCCATGATTCAGAAGGCATCCCGGCTGCGTTTGCGGCCTCGTGGTGGGCCATGGCTCATTATACATCCATAAGGAGGAATCCATAATTCATGGCTGATGACGATGACGTTTAATTTTGTTAAGAATTACTATCTTAGTTAATAGGAACTTAACTACCCGACTGCAAAGAAAGGGTTATGTTTTTCGCGCGTATCTTGTATGTATCTATGTATGTTTGTTTGTTTATAAGTAATATTCTTTATTACCTCTTACCTTTCAAACGGCTAAACGGATTTCTATAATTAGGATATCGTAAAATTGTCTTGACAGTCTAAGTGTTCATATGTAAGTAATGTAAAAAAAACAACGCGGCAGTAAAGGGCTATTGTTTGAAAGATTTGAATTTATTCACGTTGGCGACATTTCTTCCAGAAATATCTAGTCAAGCCACGAGTTTTACCTTTTTTGCATTCTATACCCCTAGCACCCCCTAGTATGAGTTTGACAATCTAAACTTGTTTGTATTTAATATCGAAAACTATCGCTTTGTCTGCTAAACCTTACCGACGCATGAGCAGTACCTACATTCATGAGCAGATGGTTTTCGGTAACGTTGATAGTTAGATGATAAATGATAATATGTATAAGATTTTAAACTTTCGCTATTGTGTACTTTATTACTAACTAGCGGCCGCTCGCTTTTTCACCGCGTAGTTTCTGTTTCCGTGGGAATAATCTTATACATCTCTACGAACCTTGTCCTCTCCTGACAATAATGCATGCAACAAAAAATAATTATCCAATTTAGTCGGTTTATTGCAAGAAGTCATTAACTACAAACAATCATTAAGTACACCTAAAGGCCCCAACGAGTTCAGCTGCATGAAATCTTTGTAATGCAAAAACTCATTTTTATCTAACTTTTCAAATTTAGACGTTATAGCCTTTTTTTTTTTTTTTTTTTTTTTTTTTCGAGGGGATATACGAAGTTATACGACTGAAGGGCCGATGGAAGGTCGACCCAACGAGTTCGGGGCTCCCAATAAAGGACTACCCGCTAAAACCCCCCGTTGTGACTCCTCTGCCGGTTTGTTGCGGAGTGGGCTCCGGGTCGGATTCGACCACAGCCGCACCGGCCGGCCTTGGCTTAAACCTGGCCCAAACATAAAGTGCGATTGGGGGGCGCCAGTCACAATTGGCTTTTCTTTTCACCGCCCCCCCAGATGAACGAAGCTGTGCAATGCAGGCACGGTTATCCGGGCCGCGCCCGCAGCCCCGCCACCTGCGCTCTGCTCCTAAACTCTGCTTCTCAGCTAGCCGATGGCGCCGCATTACGTCGCGCAATTCGCGCGGAACGGCGTTTCTCTTTGTTGTCTTGGGGCGCCGATAACTCCACGGCGGACCCCTCGCTATGACTGGAGTGCGAGGAGCGACTCCTATCTCTAGGTGGACCTCTCCGGCATTCGGGACGTACGTCCTTACTCGCCTGAGGTGGTTTCCTTTCGGGGCGAACTCCCCTGGTCACGGGTGGTTTGCATATTCTGCTGCCCATCACATGGTTGGCCGGCTGGCCACTTGCTGAACACACCATGCATTTGGGCTCGGCTTCGCACACAGTAGCCTTGTGTCCTGGCTTTCCACATCTGAAGCACTGCCCGCTCCGGTCTATCTCGGACGGGCATAACGGCTTGGTATGCCCCACCCCCAAGCACCTATAGCAGCGCAGCGGAAGGGGGGCAAGTGATTTCACATCGGCAATGCTCCATCCAACGCGGATATGGTCTTCTGCGCAGATGATACTCGCCGCAGCAACCGGGCACCTGAGGTGGATGTAACGGTTGCCGTTATAGCCTACTTTAATGTTGGTCGTCTTGATTAGCTTCGGCTCACAGTTGGACTTGGCGGCAACCACTTCCAACACTTTTTCTTTCCGGATCGAATCGTCCAACCCGGAAATCACTAAATCGGCTGTCTTCTCCGGCCTTCCGACCGTCACTACCTCTCCTAGAACTTGCTTGAGCTTTGTAGCAAGGGCATCCGCTTTTATTTTATTGTCGCCTGGTATGCTCAGGACCTTAGCCCCCGTCTGTGAGCCTCTAACAGTGAGTCCCTCGTCCAGACCCATTTGAGTGAGGGAAATCTCGGCTTGCGCTTTAGACATTACGTCAGCATACGTAAGCCCCCGTTCTCTTGCTGATGGCAGGAGTGTCAACACTACCGCCGTAGTTGTGGGGGGGACCAGCTTCTGTCGACTCTTGCGTGAGGAACGTCTTCCTTTTCCAGGTCGCTGCTCAGTGGTGCTGGGCCTCGACAGGTTAGCGGCGTCTGCAGCCAGCTTTCGCCTCTTCTTTCGGCTCATGGCCACCGACCAAGGGTCCCCTGAGGGAGTAGGAGGAGTTGGAGTGCTCTTCAGTGCGGAAGCAGCTTTTCCGCTTTTCAGCTGGGTAGTCTGCGTATTAGAAATGCGTTTCTCTAGCGCTTCTAATCGCTCGTCCATCATCCTCTTCATTGACTCGAGGAGGGAGCTTTTCATCTCTTCCATTGTAGATGATATGGAGGTCGTCTCAATGCGCTTCGAGTGGGAGGCCTTTAGCGCCGCCAGCTCCTTGACTAATGCCTTATTCTCTTCTGCAGTATTCTTGCTGTTCGCCGTCACCTTGCTTAGCTTCTCGACTGTGGTGTTATACTCCTTTTGCAGGCTATTAACTTCGCCATTCTTGAGTTCAACAATCTTGTTGAGGCACATCTCAATGTTGTTCAGAGACTTAATGACCCCTTTCGAATGAGCCTCCTTAATTCCACCGCCCATGTGGGCAATCCACCTTTTTATGCATTCGGATTCTCGCTTCACCGAGGAGGTTATCCGACCAGCACCCCTAGACGTTATAGCCTGTGCCTAAAGGCATTAACTGCAAATTTATTGTTTTTGTGTGTTCCAATACTCAATTATCACCATTAATGATTTTTTACTGAACAAAAATGTGTTAATGTTCCTTTTTGGTAAAAAAAAATAAACTTTTGCAATAAGTACCAGGTTATTTTCTAAAGAATCCTGGCAAATTATTACTTTTGACAAAAAGAGAAATGTCATTTTTTTTCTTAAGACTTACCTACTTCTATCTTAGTGTATAGGACCTTAATTAACCGACTGAAAAGGAAGGGTTATGTTTTTCACGCGTATCTTCTATGTATGTATGTATGTTTGTTTGTTATATGTAATATTCTACATTACCTCTTCTCTTCCAAACGGCTAAACGGATTTATATAATTAGGATATCTTTAAATTTGTCTTGACAGCCTAAGTGTTCTTAGGTATGTAATGTTAAAAAAAATAACATAACGGCAGTGAGGTGCTACTATTTGAAGGGAAAAAAAAGTTTTTTAGAGTACTTCAATATGGGTACCAAATTACAGGGCTGGTCTTAAGGATTACAAAAAAGTATATCATGACCGGTAAATAACTAAAAAGATTGTTATGCAAGGCTGGAAAGTTGGTTATTTAGCTGCGAGTAACCTCTATTGAAAACTGATCAAGTAAAGGATTCTAGGATTGACTGAGGTACAAGACAAAGACAATTTAAAAATATATATTTATGTCACGTTCCGAAATCCAATCATAAAGCCTAATATAAAATTCTTATTAAAAATAGTTTAAACCTATTGTTATTGTTTTTTATGATTCAATAAATGATTATAATTAATTTAAAGCTATTTAAAATAAGAATAAAATGTAACAAAAAACTCAATAGTGCGATTCGCATTATGACATATTTTTAGGTATTCTATTTAAAAAGTACTTTGCCGCGCTAGGCCGCAAAAAGCGATTTCCTACGCAGAAACTGATTGACAAAACCTCCTTTTCAGAGCGTGTGACGTGAAAAAAAATATAAATTAAAAAACCTAAAAAACACGCCTCTTTCAAAAGACAAGTCAACTGAAAAGATGGCAACAAGGTTAAATATTTATATCATGAGAAACTCCAACTGCATGTTGAATAAAATATTTAGTTAAATAATTAAATATTTAATTTAACATGCAGTTGGAGGCATAGAATAGTAATAAGTCGAATCATTCCTAATGTCATGCCTCTTACTGAATGTTATTAAGTTGAACAAAATAGTTTTATATTTAATCTGTTTCCATCTTTACAGTTGTCTTGTATTTTGAAGCAGGCGGGTTTTTTTTAGATCTTATTTTAAGAAATCATTAACTGAAGATCACTACAAAATGATTATAGCAAGAAGTAATTAACTTTGTTTTAGCTTAAATATAAAAATCTACGTTTTGTGTTACGAAATTATATTTGTTTATTAATTATTAATGTTATAATTAAAAATATTATTATTTATTCATTAAGTTTTTCATATAGATTCTATACTACAAAATATTACAAACGCGAATGCTTGCGTGTGCAATAAGCGTGTGTTTGTAACGTCTTCACACCTAAACGGCTGTATGGATTTGGATGAAATGTGGTTAGTAGACAGATTAGGACCTGTATTAACATTAGGCTACTACAACAATTTATCCTGGTTATGGGGTCCCTAGGGTTCACAAGGACCAAGTCACTGGCAGCTACTAGTTTACAATGGTTATATTATAGCATGTACGCGATTGACAAAGTTAATCAATGATTTCTCATTCTATAGTTTTGATCACTTGATTTTTGCCATAACTAATGATATTCTTTCAATAACCAAGTATATAATTCATGTTTATGTTAATTTAAGAAATCATGAAATGCAGATTAGTTTGTAAGCTTTTAAAAAAATATGTTTTATGTTAAAAATTTAATTCTTATACGTACATCTTATGTATTGGCGCGCACTGTTTAATTCTTGTTGGTTTGATGAAAAAAAAATGCAGTTATATTTTTATAACACTATCAAACTGCATTTTTTTATATACTTATTGTATTCAACATGATTATATCATATTGAAAATTGAAACGGGTATTAAATGCGTAGAAACGTAATAGGTATTTCACCTACCTAATTTTCCCGACGTTTCGGCCAGGTTACATCGGCCGTGGTCACGGGCTGACTGTATATGATTATATCATGTTCAAGATTGAAAAAGTTCATTAATTGATTTCTCATAATTAGATTTTGGTCACTTAATGAATTCTTGTAATAAGCCGACGTTGGTGCAATCGATTGGAAGTTATGCGCTTACCTGTACATTTCGGTGATTCATTTTTATTTACGAGTAATAAAATGATGCTTTTGAGCGCTGTTGCTTTGAGCTACATACGTATAGTTAGATGATAGATGAATCAAATCGTACTAGTGGTACAGTACGAGCGAAAATTGAAGTTGCACCTATTAGATATTAACAAACTTAATTCATTGCAAGATCTCGGCAGCTGTGCTTAGTGCGACTTACATGGAACTTGATGTACCAAGTCTTCGTAGAAGTGACTTATCCTCATGTTAGTGAGTTCTGAATTCATGCTAAGAACCTAGCTGTGAGAGTTTCAGTTTGTTGATAAGGATCTTATGGTCAAAGATTTATAATGTTCATTAAAGTTTTAAATAAGTTTTGTGGCAATAAAAAAAATATACAATTGGGCAAACTACGTTTTGCTAATAAATAATAGCCACTTTAATGTTCCCACTGCTGGAGCACTGGTTTTCCTTATGGGTGGATAAGGAGAATGGGCCATGACCCATCATTCGGACCCAATGCGGATTGGTGGGTTTTAACGACTGCAAGTGCAGCCGGGACCAACGGCTTAACGTGCCTTCCGAAGCTCGGCGGAGGCCAAAAATTTACTTGAGATATTAAATTATTGGTCACACATCCCTTGACCGACCATTGTAAAAGTTGCTTAACCAAGGTAGGTACCTACTTAGAAGACTAGAAGACTAGCAGTATTCTTTGAATTGCTAAAATGTGCTGGGCGAAGAAATTGCTACTTCTCACGTCGCCCATAGCCTCGAAAAGGCAATATGTTTGGATTCATATATAGGTATTCACAATTGAGAAGGTGGAGGAACTAAAGCTAACATTTCCATTTCGTAAAACTTATGTAAAATGATAAATCGTAATTGAAAAATAAAAAAGGATCGAGCCGGCTCACAAGTTATTCTCAGACGGGACTCGATCCCGCGACCCACAGACCTATATCGAGATAGACGGTAAAAGTCTAAACACCTTACGTGTCAAATGTTTGATCCACGGTCAAAGTTTTATGACCTAAGTCAGTCCGCTTGAGACCATTGCCATGAAATCACGCGTCACTCAGAAACGAAAATGGTTATGGTTAAATGTGCAGCGCTTTCTTGCAAGATGTCGTTAATAACATTTCCACATCACTAAATCCCGCTCGTGACGTCATGGTACATACAAAAAATTCGACACGCTAGGTTCTTATACAATTTGAAGCGCTTTTTTCGTCTATCTCGATATAGGTCTTTGCCGCCACCTATGTGTATCTGGATCACTGCTCTAACCACTGTGCTCGAGTCCTGTTTGAGAATAACTTTCTAATATTTTACTATTATCAAAAGTATAAAGATATAATTGAAAATGAATAAAAACTTTTTAACCAAAAACTTATGTAAAACTAAAAGCGCGTTTTAATCGAAGACCTGAGCCATAAAAATACCGAATATAAAAACCACTAAGATAAATGCGAAAGTGTGTTTGTTTTTCCTTCCTTGACACTCTAACTAAGCAACCAATCAACTTAAGTTTTGGCACAGAGTTAGTTAAAAAGATGGAGAGTAACATAGGCTACTCTTTAATCCGATATTCCCACGGGAACGAGAACCACGTGGGTAAAACCGCAGACTGCTTTAAAAAAGTGTTGAAGTTCGTCTAAAATTTATCCATTTAATTGCTTCATTCAAATAGTTAATTAATCTCGTATTGACGTAAAATTAATTGCTCGTGAGTCATATCGCCATGTTTTATGTATGATCCGTGTTGATAACTGTTTGTACAGCTAATTAATTAACTTTACATCAATGTTGTTCATGGCTTTCTGAAACAACACAATCCGTTGTTTTGGAATAAATTGATTGAATTATATTCTCCGAGGGAAGTTGTTTTCAGTAAAAAAGTTAGTTGTCTCACAAAACATTATTGTTAATTTCAACAAAACGTGTTAATGTATTTAACGCACTCGACTCAGTGGAACGCAGAGCCAGAAAACTCATTGGGGATGAGAAACTTGTGAATACCAAGCTCCACTGTCTCCCTCGTTGACGAAGAGTTGCTTCATTTATTTATTTTTATTTATTTAATTAGGTACACAAAACAGAGTGACAGCAAATACATGAAGACCAATACAAACAGATAAAGAGTTATAGCTGCAACTCTACAAGTATGTGTACACAGCATGATAGTCATTAAACATCAAAAAAATCGCACGCTACAAAATAAATTAATATTTAATAATAGCAAAAAAAAAAACTATAATAAAATCAATAAAAAACAGACAGCGAAATATCATAAAATTAGAAACAAATATAAATTCAAATTCAAATTCATTATACAATAATTATTTTCATTAATCCAATTACAATTACAAAAGTTTTATACTCCCAGATAATATCATAAAAAAAAAATCTAATGATAAAAAATCAGTTAAGATTCCGGTTCCAATATTCTAATAAGCTCCGATTTCCATTTATCAAGGGTGGAATTGTAGATATCAGGTACAACAGGGTGTTTACCAACTATGGTGTTGTATTCCAAACACATTCTACGCACAGGATTGTAAAATGACACATTATTATTACAGAACGACACACTGAAAGGACGCATTGTCGGTATTCTACAGATTGTACTTCGGAATGAGCTCGTCCCGCTAGCTTCTTTTTACCACCGGGAATCCAGACGTACTGCAGGCTATCACCCCTACCTGGTTGATATTCTACGTCTGCGTATAAAGCGTTTTTCCTCATCTTTTATTATATGCGCACAGCCAGGGAGTGGAATTCCCTGCCTACGTCTGTATTCCCGGGTGCCTACAATCCTGGTATATTTAAAGATCGAGTGAATAGGCCTTTGCTAGGCAAGCTCGCTCTATCTTAGGCCTCTTCTTAATCTAACGGTTCAGAATGAGGCCAAGAGTAAGCCTAATTAATGTAAAAAATATCGTCGAATTAGGTAAACAATGCTTGTTCCAAATATTAAACAAGAAAATATACCAGAAAAAAGCAACTAGTCTCATGTCGCGCTGACGGGATCCCGTCAGGGCCACACATGAGACTAGTTGCTTTTTTCTGGTATATTTTCTTGTTTAGTATTTATCACATAAAAATAGCATTGTAAAATGCAAAATTAAAAGTTATAATTGCTTGTTCCTCTTGCATACAAAAATGGGATGACGTGAGTAACATATGTTCATGTTAAATTACGTCTTTGAAGTGTCGAAACCGACGGACATAGTTATTGTCTAGGTATAGTTCGTTCTCAACCAAATTCCATAATCTCATTCCTCTATTTACAACTTTCTGTATAAAAGCAGAGTGCCACAGTCTGTTGTATAAAGTAAGCTTCTGTTGTGACCTTCGTGTTATTCTTGTCTGAACTTTTAAATGCTGTGTTGAAAAATCCACAATAAGTAGTAGTACTTTTGTGAGCTGGGCATAAATTAATTGACTTATAAATTCTGCAGTTCATAGACAGATAAAACCAGATCCGTATAGATTAGAGCTTAGCGGAGGTGCTGGATAATGGACTCTCGGATAGTACCCCAATAATTGCGGACCACACACTATCAGTAATAATGACAGTATAATGACATATTGTTACTGATGGTGCGAAGATCACACGTCTTGCCTTTTTGTCACATCTCTCGATACCGATTTTAGGAGTATGTATGTACTTCAAAGATTTGTTGTTTAAAAAACCTAGTCGTTCTTAGTTTTAAAGCAGTACTTAACTTCATTTATTTAGCAGACTTGTTAATGAAAATCGAGTTATTTCAAATAATATGGCAAATGTAGTGTTTTAATGAGTTTTCTTTAAGTCTGTGCTCGAAGCGAAGTCGCTAGCCGATAAGAAAATAAAGGGACTGAGAAAGTCCATTAACGAATTTCATATTCCAATTAATTGAGTTTATTTTACTAATGCGATGGAATATCAATAAACAACGATCGATAAAATTCAGAATTGACGAATCTGTAAAAATGAGATAGTGAGAAAAAACACGCCCTTGGCGAATTTCTTGCAAGTTCTTCTCGTTACAAGGTCTCCCGCCGCCGTTGGGTCACAGCTTCTTTGTCTTTCCCAAATGCTTTTAACAGCTTAGACTAAATAAATAATTCTATCGAGTTTGAGAAAAAAGTTTTTAATCAATTCTATCCATTTTCTTCACCTTCTTTTTAAATTGATTTACAAGATTTCACAATGTCCTCACGAGTAACAAGGGGAAAAAGCCCTATATCTGGTTTCATCCAATTCCAGTGTAAGAGGGGACGTTCATGACTAGGCTCACCATGCGACTTTAGACGCGGAAGACCGAAGACGATTGGCAAAAGAGAAGGATAAAACAAAGGAGAATAGTTATTGAATTGGGGGTAAGAAAAGGACAGAATGATCTTTTGGACAGATTCACAGTTTACACTTTTGAAAGATGCACCATCGGATATTTTTATGTAACCCGAATGCAGCGCAGTGCAGCACAGCACATCACAAATTATGACGCTGTAAAGTATGGAATATGATGGTGACACACCAAACGCGCGATACTGCACAGCGCTGCGCAGCTATGCGCGTATAACGCAACGTCAAAAATCTGTTATTTTGGTACTTTGTAAACGGTTGCCATGGTTTCGATAGAATAGAATGTCGAATAGATCCGCCCCTGATTTTGTGACTTGTTTCTGTCGTTTGATTGAAAATACAGTCACATTGCTGCTTTAGTAAAAATCAATGACACAACTGTCTTACTAAAGCATCAATGTCACTGCAACATGTCAATTTCAATAAAATATGTTAGCAACAGAGTTAATAGCAATCATCTACCCAAGGGTAATTAAATAATTCTACTAGAAGCTAGATGGCGGAACTGAAACGCAATCTACCGACTAAAAAAATTTTTAAATGCCATAGGGTAAATCCACCCTGTATCGGCCACCTCCTGATATTAGCCATTTGATACATACAATCGAGGAACTTCCCGGGAGACCAGTAAAGTTTTTTAGGGAGAGTTATTTCAAAAAGTAATAGATTAATAGAAAAAAGTTTATGTCACAAACAATATTTAGAATATTAATAAGTATTTCATAGTTATATGATAGGTATTCGATAATTTTGTTGTTTTGCACAACTGTTGCTCTAAAATAGACTTTTTTATTCACACGCTCGAAAAAGGAGGTGTTGTCATTCAATTTCTGCGTGGAAAATCGTATTTTGCGGCCTAGCGTGAAAAGTATTGTTTTACTTAGCAAGAAAAATACGTCATAATCCGTTACGAATCGCTGTATTGACCTTTTTATGTTTCATTTTGTTCTTATTTTAAATAACTTTGTATTTGTTATAATACTCCGTTTTAATTTAATGATATTATTTTACTTCCTTGAATTTTAAAAACAATAACAATAAGATTAAACTATTAAATGTATGGTGGGTAAGATTTCACAACCTATGATTGCATTTCGGACCGAAGAAAAAAAATTAAGCTTAAAATTGTCTGCTTTAAATTGTCTGAATTAAGCTTTAAAATGCGCAGCGACGTGCAGCGCTGCATTTGGTTTAATACTAGAGAAAACATGGAGTCGACTCACACGTCCCCCCGAGGTACTTGTGTATTTTTCTATTAAAAAATCTGACTTCAAATAAAATAATTCGCTTACCTATGATCTAATTCTTCGTTCGTGAAAAAGAACCGCATCGTTAAAAGTGAACTATTCCAAAGCTTTTTTCAATTCCAATAGAGGCTTAGTTTTTATCTAAAATTGAAATCCTAACAGGGTGCGTATTGCAACCTGCAATTTTAAATTTAATTTCAGTTTTCGTTATAGGTAACTAAGATTGTGGTTGTCAGGTTTTCACAATATTTTCAGCATTGTTGTGTTCCGGAAGTTAGAGTTAGGAAAGCCAGTTCCTCAGTGTTTGAGGATGCCGGACGAAGCGTGCTTCCATCTTCAACCTTATCAATACTTAACATCAGGTATGGTGAAGGCCGAGCCGTGTGGTGACTGCCTAAGAATACAAGTGTCACCACTCCCTTACATGCCTGGGATGTTGTAAGAGCCGACTAAGAGGCTCGACGCATTGAACACCTGCGCGAGAGAAGGAAAACATGAAACAAACCCTCCTGGCCACCAGTAGGCTAATAGCCTCCTATGAACCCCACAATAGGCATGAGCTAGGAGAGGCCTATGTCCAGCAGTGGACGTCCACAGGCTGATAATGGATGATGGTGAAGGCTAAGCGTCTTTATTACATTAAATCTTCAAAATAGTTACTGTCATTTTCATTTATCTCTATATTGTATGGATGATCAATCATAACTTTTTTATTTATGAACCGATTTAGATGAAAAAAAAAATAAGAAAAAACATTTTTACATAACAAATAAAACCGGCGTTAAAAATAAAATCTCGGTGCCAATAAAATAGAAGCTATACATGCAAAATGTAGACTGCCTTGATTGGCCTCGACTGCGAAAGACTTTTTGATTTTGGTTTTTAGGAAGTAAAGTAAAAAATACATGAACATGAAGAAATTTACAATCGTCTTACAAAGGGAAAAAAGATGGTGTCGCGTGTCACAACTTCCGACTCTCTTTGTTAAGTGTGATATAATAACTTACTAAGGGCAAAAAACATTTCTTATTTTCAAATTTCAATACAAACAAAAATATTAATCGATAAATATCCTCGCATTTGAAATTCTCTCATTGATGAAATGATGGTGGCCAACATCCTAGAAAGGTGACTATGCTAGAACAATTCGACGTGTCCTCATAGGTCTTTGTAGCATAATGAGGAATTTTACGAGGTACGTTCTTTAAAAATCTCATAGATGGCGCTGTCCATCTCCTTTGACCTTTGCTAAGACAAAAACAATAAAAAGTAAAAATAATCATGTCATGCACATTGCACATTTGTGCATGACATGCTTATTTTTTACTTTTTAAAATATACAAAAGGATCAACCAACGCACCGAAAAAATATTAACGAATTCAGCGAAATTACCATGCCATAGAGAGGTGAAAAAAAAATAAGAAAAAACATTTTTACATAACAATAAAACCGGCGTTAAAAATAAAATCTCGGTGCCAATAAAAAAGAAGCTATACATGCAAAATGTAGACTGCCTTGATTGGCCTCGACTGCGAAAGACTTTTTGATTTTGGTTTTTAGGAAGTAAAGTAAAAAATACATGAACATGAAGAAATTTACAATCGTCTTACAAAGGGAAAAAAGATGGTGTCGCGTGTCACAACTTCCGACTCTCTTTGTTAAGTGTGATATAATAACTTACTAAGGGCAAAAAACATTTCTTATTTTCAAATTTCAATACAAACAAAAATATTAATCGATAAATATCCTCGCATTTGAAATTCTCTCATTGATGAAATGATGGTGGCCAACATCCTAGAAAGGTGACTATGCTAGAACAATTCGACGTGTCCTCATAGGTCTTTGTAGCATAATGAGGAATTTTCCGAGGTACGTTCTTTAAAAATCTCATAGATGGCGCTGTCCATCTCCTTTGACCTTTGCTAAGACAAAAACAATAAAAAGTAAAAATAAGCATGTCATGCACATTGCACATTTGTGCATGACATGCTTATTTTTTACTTTTTAAAATATACAAAAGGATCAACCAACGCACCGAAAAAATATTAACGAATTCAGCGAAATTACCATGCCATAGAGAAATGACATTGAACATGACATTACTAGTCTATATAAAATTTATATATGGTGCGTTGGTTGATCCTTTTGTTTCGTAACAATTTTTTGATATCTTGCTTTCGAAGACCGGCTACGATTTTTGGACACTGATACTGATTCGACTGCTCATTGAAGACTTGGCTGCGTTAAATGGATACCGATTGGACTGCGCGTTGAGACCTAGCGACGACTTTTGGATTTGGACTCTGAGACAAGCCATTCTGGAAACTGATTAATTAACATCGCTTTATAAACATGAGCAAGCAAGATTATGGTTCCTGGTCCCTGGTCCCTATCAGACCACCCAAGATGCACATTTTGACATAATAAAGTGGTAAGGTCTCTCAGCAGCTAATCGAAAAGTTAACAAATAATTTTCTTCATACATGTTTTTTGCTTGAATTTTATTTTCATTCTCTGTAATAGAACAGAATATGTCCAGGACGCTAATACCCAATGCTGGCAACAATATATCTGTATTGATGTCTTGGAATACTCTTGCATCAGGGGCTTGAATTTTGTATGTAGTATCAGGATTGTTTATAACATCTCTAAACAAAATGTCGTAGTCTTGAAGCCCGAAGAGAGAACAAGGTGTTGTAAAAAAATAGGGTCATCAACAGTATACAAAGTAAATAAATACTACTTACCTTTGAACGAGTACGGCTTTTTTTCCAGTTCGCTTAGCATTGCGCTTTGCCAACTCGGCTTTAAGGTCTGATAGGGACCAGGAACCATAATCTTGCTTGCTCATGTTTATAAAGCGATGTTAATTAATCAGTTTCCAGAATGGCTTGTCTCAGAGTCCAAATCCAAAAAGTCGTCGCTAGGTCTCACCGCGCAGTCCAATCGGTATCTATTTAACGCAGCCAAGTCTTCAATGAGCAGTCGAATCAGTATCAGTGTCCAAAAATCGTAGCCGGGTCTTCGAAAGCAAGATATCAAAAAATTTTTACGAAACAAAAGGATCAACCAACGCACCATATATACATTTTATATAGACTAGTAATGTCATGTTCAATGTCATTTCTCTATGGCATGGTAATTTCGCTGAATTCGTTAATATTTTTTTCGGTGTGTTGGTTGATCCTTTTGTATATTTTAAAAAGTAAAAAATAAGCTTGTCATGCACAAATGTGCAATGTGCATGACATGCTTATTTTTACTTTTTATTGTTTTTGTCTTAGCAAAGGTCAAAGGAGATGGACAGCGCCATCTATGAGATTTTTAAAGAACGTACCTTGGAAAATTCCTCATTGATCAGAGCGTTGGGCCCCTTTTCCCAACGATGCGGGTTCGAGTCGCGTCAGAGTGACAGGAGATAAGAGTAAGTACTTTTTTCTAGTACAAGTATTTTCTTGTATATTTATCACATAAAAATAACATTGTAAAATGGAAACATAAAAAAATGGTTAAAAACAAACAATAATAATTAATATATAAATATCGATCGCAACTGCAATAATGTTTAAGAAAAGAAAAAAACACAAACACGTTCTGTTTTCGAATATAATTTTGTCTATTTTAGTAGAAACATAACATTAATTCAGTATCAGATTAATTACATCTTGTTTACAAAGGACAATGTCGGGTATAATACAAAGTAAACAACTTTCTGAGAAATAATTACTTAAAGTTAATCAAACCTAGTTTGATTACACTTCTAAATAAAATTATTAATTTAAATATTTGTGTTCGGATTAGAAAGCAAAGTTTTGGGGTTAAAATTTCCTTCATGATGGACTGAGCATTGGGACCTCTGGATCTGATACCGGTGTGGTGTTACCTACTACTAGACAATACAAACCCTACAGTTGGAGACCTTGAAAAGAGAAGAACCGGCAAGAAACTCGTCAAGGGCTGTTAAAACATAACCGCCGTATTTAACCGCCTTTGTGGTCTAGAAGAACATTGTAGAACCACCAGTATCAGACCCAGGGGCCCGGGTTCGATTCCCAGCGGGTGTATATATTGTATTCGGTTTGGTTGGTGATAGGAGTTGTTGTAAGTCCGCCTGGCTAGCTATCACCATCTTATCTAAGTCTGACGCCATAACTTGTTTTCAGTATTGTTATGTTCTGGCAGTTAAAGTTAAGATAGCCAGTTCCACAGTAATTGAAGATTCCGGGAGAGGTTCGCTTCCATTTTCAGCCTTAACATACCATCTAACATCAGGTATGATTAAGGCTAGGAGTTCCCCGTCGTTCATAAAAAAAACATAAACAAACAAACAAAGAAACGTCTTCTTCTTTCAGTCGCCGTCAGCTCCTCTTACTCTGTTTTTGCCATGCAAAATAATTCTTCTGCTTTGGAAATGATCCAGTCCACTCTATTGTTTCCCAGCCTTGACTTTGTACGCCTACCAGCACGTTTTTTGCCCATCTGTACATACAATACAACGCTCAAGGAAATAATAAGCTAAGTTTTTTTGTATGAACAACCGGGAGACCTTAGCTTTAATCATGCCTGATGTTAGATGGTATTGATAAGGCTGCAGATGGAAGCGAGCCTCTCCCGGAATCCTCAATCACTGAGGAACTGGCTAACTTATCTTTAACTGCCGGAACATAACAATGCTTAAAACAAGTTATGGCGTCAGACAGATAAGATGGTGATAGCTAGCCAGGCGGACTTACAACAAGTCCTATTCGCGTTAAATACACATAGCTAAAGCTTATGTTGCAATGTCAGATAGTTTTCAGGTGAATTTTACTCTGAAAATAAATCCTTTGTTGGCACTATGAATTACAAAGGTTTTAGTGAAATAAAAATAGGTGGATTCAGATGTCGGGTGAAGTGAAATGTAAAAGGTCAGGCAAAACTTTCTGTGCAGGCTTTGATACACGTTTTTATGATTTTTGAATCTTTTGCATTTTTCAATTCTTTTTTTATACTTATAATAAATTTTAAATAGAAAAATATTGGAAAAAATCAACTCGGCCACAAGTGAATTCTCAGATGGGACTCGAACCCACGACCTTTGGAAATCCGGTCTAATGGTCTAACGACTGAGTTATCGAGACTTGCACACAACTGAAATGAAACTGAAACTGAAATTCTCCAATACGTTTATATTTTTAATACGCTGTAGGCCAGCGTTGTCACATCAATGCTAGGAATATCCTTGCATTCGAAAGAAACATCTTTTCAAATGTTCGACGATCGATTAAGATGCAACAGCCAATAATTTATGATTTTTTAATTTTTGCATTTTTCAATGCTATTTATATACTTTGATAAATTTCAAATAGAAAAATACCTATTGGAAAAAATCAACTCGGCCACAAGTGAATTCTCAGATAGGACTCGAACCCACGACCTTTGGAAAACGAGTCCAATGCTCTAACCACTGAGCTACCGAGACTTGCGGACACCGTCGAAATTCTCCAATACTTTTATATTTTAAATTTCGACGATGGTCCTTTGTCACTCAAAGTCATTGAATGAAATGTAAGTACAGTCAAAAGCAACCACGGTCTAACTACAGGCCGAACTCAACGCCTTACTTCTTAAACTTGGACGAATTAACTTCGTCCAAGGTCTTAAAGTTCGAAGTCAATTGGAGAAATAACACAGTTTTGTAAAGCTGTGCTTGCTGTTGACTGTACATCCTACTAATATTATAAATGCGAAAGTTTGTGAGGATATTTGGATGTCATTTTCACGCAAAAACTGCTGTACGGATTTAGATAAAATTTTGCGCACAGATAGAAGGTAGCCTGTATTTAATGTAGGTATACGTATTTATATATTACTAGCTGTGCCCCGGGGCTTCGCTCCCGTGAAATTTCGGGATAAAAAATAGATAGTAGCCGGTTCTCAGACCTACTCAATACGCTCACAAAATTTCGTGAGAATCGGTCAAGCCGTTTCGGAGGAGTATGGGAACGAAAACTGTGACACGAGAATTTTATATATAAGATATTAACGTAGCTTTAAGTTTATTAAGTACTTTATGTCCATACGTTTTTTTTCATAATAATAATGTAGGTTCATAATATGTATAATGTGTTCTATATCTTTAATCTTAAAATCAGTTGTTTTTTTATTGCCGCCAGGATTTTCTTTTAATTCCTTCCCGGTTGACTGGTAGAGAATGCCCAAGGTCATTAAGTCTGCCATTTACTGTATATGTGCAATAAAGTTTAAATAAATACATAAATTAAAACATAGGCTACTCATTATCCCGATATTCCCACGGGAACAGGAACCACAAGGGTGAAACCGCGGGCGACCGCTAGTTTTTTATAAATTAAAACGCTGCTGGTTTCTTTGTATTACTTTGTCGTCAAGAACTTGTAATGGAGGTAAAACATTAAGTTTGCTAACAGTACCACGGGGTGAAATTGCTGCAAAATAGCTGTACCAATTTGAAAATAGGTCACGAATTAGAGGGCACCTGCCTGAATTCGAATCCACTAAAGGTGCTCTCACACGGCGCCAATTCGTCAAAGCAAATTAATGAACGATTTCGCATTATTTTTATTTTATTTTATTAACTTGGCACAATAACAGACAACAGACAAAAGAATAAACAAAAAATAACTTACAAGTACAACAAATGCGTGTCTTGTCTGCGTCCTATTACAATTGCGCACAGCATTTTATCTATTGCATCAACAAGATGACACAAAAGTTATACCAAATTTCATATTAAAAAACAAGTTACATGAACATTCCCAGAACTCATCATCGCCTTTATGTCAAATGCTGTGTCTGAACAATACTAGTTCAAGGGTTAATCTAATCCGGTGTAATAAGTATATTATTTTTGTGGAAAGTAATCCTTATAACCGTGTTGAATGACAAGTTTAGGACTAGTTGGTTAGTTTCGTGCAGCAGTAGTGAATCCTACTAATACAATCAATTGTGGCAAAAAACGTGCAAAGCGTTGATGATGACGTCACTAGTCATATTCTCAACAAAAGTTGTTGAGAAACGAGATCAACGTACGTGACGTGTGCAGCGTATGCGTGACAGTCTACTAAGGAACCGTGTGTTTAGAGTAAACAAATAATTAATAAAATCAATATTTGCATACAATCAAAATACAAAAATAGTCAGTTCATGCGTGTAGCTATGATTTTTATTTGTCAAGTCACGAGGACAGCTTTTAAAACGCGGCTATAAAATGGCATTGTAGCATGAATCATCATCATCATAATCCAATCAATGTCCCATCTCCTAGATAAGGAGAATACGCGATGACCAAACGGGGATCGATTGGCGTTGACGACTGCAAATTCAGTCTGGACCAACGGCTTTACGTGCCTTCCGTTGACGGATGGGTACAAAATGATTTATTTTTGGGCGCCTATTCCGAGATTGACAACTGCCACAACTGAAATCCGAATGCGTTAACCACCATGCTACGAGCTCCTCGAACCTGTGTTCGAATTCGATCGTTTAATATTTCGTTCGGATATCGTGTCGGCTTCCTTAAGGCTCGCTCTAAATATACAGATGTAATTAGCGTCTGTCGATAACATTCGTGTGAATGAAGCAGAACTAATCGGCCGTCAGATCGAGATCAAACAGGCGACCGGTGATCGGAAGGCCGGCTAAAGCAAAGACGGTAAAAAAAAAGGTTAAAAAATATATTGCGTTTAAAGAAACAGGCATAAAGGCATAACTAAAACTAGCTTAAGATATTTCAGTTCAACTTTCACTTATGCGGTTTTATAAAATTAATTTTACCGTTTTTTGCAAAAAAATGCAAGCGCAGGCGTGATACGTAACCGGATATATGTACTTAGAGTAAACGGGTTTGGCAATGGAAATGTATGGAATGGACTATACAAGGAGGAACTTCCCGGTAGACCAATAGAGTTTTTTAAGGGAACATAATTTCAAAAAGTCATCGATTTATAGGAAACGTTGACATCACAAATAATAGAAAATTAATAGGGTTTATCATAAATTATTTTCTTAAAACTTTAAAAATAAAATAAAAACTTAGTCTTAAAGGCCGCCGCACGTCATCTCCGACTCAAAGGTTCCCATAATAACGGCTGCGTTGCAGCGCTGTAATGCCAGGGAAAGCTTTTTCAAAGTCAAAGTCAAAGATTTTTATTCAAATAGACTTATAGATAAGTACTTTCGAAAAGTCCAAATTTTTTTTTCCCTACCAGCCATTCAGGACATCTTTTAACTGATAAGAAGAACGGCCGCAAGAAACTTATCAGCTTTAACAGAAACAACAACATTTACAATGGAACATGTTGTTGCCAAGCACAAATTTACAATTTTGAAATATATTTAATATAAGAGGAAAATTTTCCAATATTCAATTATTAGAATATTTTCCTTTTATCTAATTTATAATAGTTATGTTTTATGTTAGTATAACATCCATGCATTTTGGTCTTTTAAATAATCATCTACCTTGTAATAACCTTTGCTTAAGAGTGACTTTTTAACATATATTTTAAATTTATGCAAAGGCAGCTCTATCAATTGTTGTGGAACTTTATTAAAAAAAGCTACACCTTTCCCCAAAAACGAGCGTCTACATTTTTCAAGTCGAAATTTTGGAACGGCAAGCTTATTCTTATTTCTAGTATTAAAATTATGGACATCGCTATGCTTAATAAATAAACCAAGATGTTTCCTTACATATACTATATTATCATAGATGTTTTGAACCAGGTATGACCCACTGCGGCGATCGTTTCTTAAATAGTTAAGAAAATAGATAAAATTACTTAAGAAAAAACGTTTCCCAAAAAAAAAACACGACTGTGAAGTTCCCTGACTGTAGGTACATTAAATACGTTTACATTGTGCTTTCTTTTAGAAAAAATTAAAACAACAAAAAGCGATTTTGTCCTCGCGTAGTGGTAGCGCTCTGCTGCGTTTTATAAAATCAACAATAACCATAAAACGACGAATAGATAAAATCTATTAGGTACCTGTGGAAGTGATTTAGGTTTTTTTAAATATTTGAATTTTTCAATGCTATTTTTATAATTATGACAAATTTTAAATAGAAAAATGTTGTTTTTTTTTAAACAAATATAATAATAATATATAAATTAGTCTAATAGACCGCCCCGAGTAGTCCCAGGTGCAAATGTGCCCATAACGCTGGCCGCGTTGCCGCGTTGGATGTATTTTTAAATATAAAAATATTGGATAAAATTAACTCGACCACAAGTGAATTCTCAGATGGGAGTCGAACCCACGACCTTTGGCAATCCGGCCCACTGCTCTCACTACTGAGCTACCGATCTAAGTCACAAAGCTCAGTGTGAGTGGGAGCAGTGGGCAGCAATTTAAAATTTATCACTGTGAAAGTGAGTTTTTCGCCGTAGGTACGCATCGCATAGTAAACAGCAAACAATTTTTGCCCCAAATCGAATTTCAATACCCGTGTATGATTGGTTCGTTGAATATTAGGTGGGGAACATCGTTACCTGTTCGTCGTCGTTGCGTTATAGTGATGTACCACGCCATATGTAGCTTCGATATATTAATACTATAGTTTTCAATATCGTCAGTCATGTTTTAATGTTCTCATTAAATATGCACAAGTCTTCTTTACAGATGTATGTTTAACGGAGGAGGGACTATGATCACAGAATATAATAATAGTAGGTACTTATTAACGTATCATGACTATAGAGACTTTGACGTGGACTGTCGAATGCACATTAGCTTTGCAGAAATATATTGTAGTTTTTTGTGTATAAAGTTGCAAAGTTAGAATTTTTGTATAAAAATAACGGGGTGAGCGGCAAGATGTGCCGTTGAGTGTATTTGAAAATAACCACGAGCGAGCGAGCTCCATACAAATCGATGGTTGTTGACGACTGCAAATGCGGCCAGGAGAAACGGCTATACGTGCATAGACAGAAAAATATGGTCACCCACCTCATGACCAACCATTGCGAAATTAATTTAATTGCAAGGAGCTCTATTTTTTAATCGCTCGTATGACATAGCGTTGATGCATGCGACTTAAGTCAAGCGTCGCTAGGTTTATTTCGGTCGCTCTGCACCGAGTGGGTCGGCACTCGTTAGGGTCGAGCTATTCAAAAATATGGAAATATGTATGTCGAACGAAAATCAGTAGAAACGATGCGCTCGACTTGCGACGAGTTAATCAAACATAGAGCGCCTGAATCACAGCCAAACGCGTCACCAAGACCCTATTGTCGCAGTCAATCAACGTCAAAGTCAGCTCTCATTGCACGTCTCCGATGAATGGCGGCGGCGTCGAGTTGCATCTTGTGACAAGCTACTGGATACGCCCTTTATGTAGGCCAGACATACCAAACAATGAAGTGTTGGCTTATAAAATAGGGACTTCACCTTTTCTTCATTATCATTAATTTGTTATTTGCTAGCAAGACACTGATGTCCAGAGAACATTTATCTATTGTGCCTCATAACCCGGGGACTAATGTTAATAAAAAAAATGTTCAGTCAGTTACTAAAACAGGTAATGCATTGATGTATGATTGGCGTCCGCGTTTGCCTCAAAGCGGATACCAATCATAAGACACTGAGGAGCTCGGTGGGGCAGTGGTTCATGCGCACAGCTTGCGATTGTTGAAGTTAAGCAACTTTCGCAATGGTCGGTTACGGGATGGGTGACCAGAGATTTACTATCTCGTGCTAATCCGTGCTTCGGAAGGTATATTTAGTCGTTAGTCCCGGTTGCATTCGCAGTCGTTAAAACTCACCAATCACCATTGGGTCCGCATGGTGGGTCGTCGCCCATTATCCTTACCCATCAATAAGGAAAGCCAGTGCCCTAGCAGTGATGACGACGATGTATAGAAAAATATTTGTATTATACGAGTATTTTTTTATCGATAGGCCACATCCCTAGCGAAGCAGCATCCTGTAAGTGAGTTACGGCGCGATCTCGTCCGGTCAGCTCCAATATCGAGTGTAGATCTTGAGTCCTCCTTGTTTGGTTTACCTGTAAGGCTGTTTGTCCACATTGACACAAGAGAATCTACTTCTTAGATTTTCTCTCGTAAAATACTTTAAAATCAGTTAGTAAAACAGTCGATGCGATTAAAATAGACCAAACAATTAAATAGTTAACAATTAAGAATACAGTAGGTATGTGTTTACTCGTATTACTTATTTTAAACTAGAGACCCTCTCAACTTCGTATAGATAAAACTTGTAACAGAAAATCTGTCAATTGCACGTCCTTATCTAATGGGGGTTTCCACCAAACACAAGAAAGAGGTAAGTAACAGCATGTTACGCATTTAGTACTGAAAGAAGTGACTTCAAAAACAGGCACGTTACCATGAGATACCATGAAGGAATTCAAAATTGTACAAAAGGGAATGTGTTGACCGACTCTTTGAAATCTCACTAAAGTTGAAGCATTTCTTAACGCATCCATTTGATTACCTTTGCAAAGTTAAACGGCCTCTGTGATCTAGTGGTAACACCGTCGGCACCGGTATCAGACCTAGTGGTCCGGGGTCGAATACAAATGTACCATATTGTATTCGGTTTGGTCGGTGGTAGGATTTGTTGTTAGTCCGCCTGGCTAGCTAAGCTAGTGTTGTTTTGTTTATTCATTGTGTTCCGGCAGTTAGAGATAAGATAGCCAGTGCCTCAGTGGTTCAGGACACCTTCATCTGATATATGAAGGCTAATCGTCTCCCCGGTAAATAAAAAGCGGAAGATTTCAAATAACTTTTGAATTAAAAAAGAAAAAGAAAAAAGGGCATGCGGATAATAGGCCTAACATTGCACTTGCAGTGTGTCGTGACGCAAGCAAGCCTCCATTTGATTGCCTTTGCGAGGTAATAATTATGGAAGATTGCACAAAACTTTTGTGTATTTTGAATTCCACGAGATCTAAATAGACCAGGGTTATAAGCTTTTGGCGGGAATACCGGGATACACAGGCAGGAAATTCCACTCCCTGGCTATGCGCTTAATAAAAGATTAGGAGAAGCGCCTTGTACGCAGACGTAGAATATCAACCAGGTAGGGGTGTTAGCATGTTGTACGTCTGGACTCCCGACTCTGGAGTATTTTGGCCAACTATTACTACTTATTTGAAAAAGAAAAGATAACAAATGAAGGCATGTGGACAATAGCCCTAACATTGCACTTGCAGTCTCATGACGCAAGTAAGCCTCCATTTGATTACCTTTGCGAAGTAATACGGAATATTGCACACAACTTTTGTGTATTTTAATTTTTTTTTTGTGTCAACTAAAAGCGTCTGAAACTTGTGGTAGGGCAAAACTCACAATTTAAAAATGCGTGTAATTTTTGATTTTTTGTAATTTTTGCATTTTTCAATGCTATTTTTATACTTATGGTAAATTTTAAATAGAAAAATATTAGAAAAAAATTTACTCGGCCACAAGTGAATTCTCAGACGGGAATCGAACCCGCGACCTTTGGAAATCCGGATTTCCAAAGGTCGCGGGTTCGATTCCCGTCTGAGAATTCACTTGTAGCCGAGTAAATTTTTTTTCAATATTTTTCTATTTAAAATTTACCATGCGTGTAATTTGCTCCATTGAATAAAGAATATTTTAATTTTTCATTAATTTCATGTTTTGAATGAGTATTTCGGTCAATTATTACTAAATTAAAATAAGAAAACGAATAAAGGCATGTGATTAATATGCTTAACTATACGTGCATTGTCGTGACTCGTGACGCAACCAAACCTCTACTAGCTATGTCAATTCCACACCCCTTTTTGTGCATAAAGGGCATGCGTCACAGCAGTGCAGTCAAGAGTGCACATGAGGCATGCCCTAGATGCGTACGCTATAACAGTTGAAGTGGAAGATGAAAGGCAAATAAAGGCATGTGGACAACAGCCCTAACATTGCACTTGCAGTGTCGTGACGCAAGCAATCCTCCATTTGAGTACCTTTGCGAAGTAATACGGAATATTTCAGACAACTTTTGTGTATTTTGAATTCCGCGTTTTGAATGAGTATTTCGGTCAACTATTACTAAATGAAGTTAAAACGTAAATGAAAGTAGAAAATGAGCTGATAATCTTCAAACGGCCAAACTAATCATCATAAACTATAGCTAAGAACCATCTCGACCACGCCAGCTTTCACATAATAAAAACTGCATCAAAATCGGCCCATTCGTTGAGGAGTTACGAAGCCCCCAGACAGACAGACTGACAGTTACAGACACGTCAAACTTATAACACCCCACTTGTTGCGTCGAGGGTTAAAAAAATAAGGCATGTGGACAATAAACCTAACACTGCACTTGCAGCATCGTGACGCATGCAAGCCTCCATTTGATTACCTTTGCGAAGTAAGACGGCAGACCGCCGGGGAATAGCTGGCTTTAGGAAATAATTGAAGTTTGCTTTCGAATGGTGCGTACTGGAATACGACGTTGTTTGCACATTGCTGTTTGCAGCTGTGTTGTGTGAATTGAGCTTTGTGTATTTTGGAGTCTAAGGGCCGGTTCCCCACCGACTGATAAGTTCTGGATAGCTTATCAGACCGATAATTACACAAGTTTAAAACTTCTTAAAATGTATGTCTTATTCATTGTTCACTGTTTATGTTTAATTATTCCAAAGTAATCCACATGCATGCTGTGGTATTTTTTAATCGGAGAAGCACGCGAAACTGTACCCATAAATCTAGTGTTTAAGACTGTACAGTTTATTCTCTGATCTTTAAATAATATAAATAAATTTCTGTCGGTGGTGAAACAAGCTATAAATGTGCAGGGTTTATTTTAGCTAAAAGTATTATCAGCGTATGCTGGCGCGCAGGCTTCTGCGCGCCATAGATCTGGAGACGTATTTTTGAATTATTCGAAACTCTCACGAGAATTCATTATCGCATTCGAGTTGAAATTCATCGACTTACATTTTGTCGCATTTTTTTATCATTCGAATAAGGTGTTGCCGTTTTCTTAAACTCCTTTGACATAATTTCATTTTAAGAAGAATATTTAAAAGCCGGCAGCTAACTTTCCATAGATTTCAAAAAACCGATACTGAATCGGACTTATCACATGAAACAAGAAATTTTTAAGATGTCAAACTATCCGTCATGTCATTTGCTTTGCTTGTTAATTGCATTAAGTGCTAAATGTCAAACTTTCTATCGCTCGAATCAAAAAAGAGTGGTTGGAACCACTCGTTGCAGATGCGAATCTTGCGATTCCGTATAGTGATTCGAATGATTCAAAAATACGTCTCCTGTGCGATATGCATGCATGGTCTGCTTGTACGGCGCTTGTGCGGCTGTCGCGCAGACATCCAGAGTGGTAGGCATAGATTACTACACAATGTGTACTTAGGGAATTCAAATTTTTATTTGACATTCTTTTAAAATTCTTACATTTCTAAGAATGATCTAACTTTGATTCCCATAACAATAAGAGGTTCTCCGCTTATCCTACAAAAAGGTTACCAATATTAATACTTTTTGGTTTATCATAAATAATCATAATATATATAATTAGGTCTAAATACAGTCAACAACTCATGAAGTTCTCATAGCAAAACTAATAATATCAGGCTAACTTCCGCAAAATACGCGCAAGATGCAAGTAAATAAACGCAAATGCCAAACACCTTGCATCTTCATCGACTACTATATCGTGTTTCGCCCCCACACGGAGCATCCTCAGTAGTTGATAGACCGTCTAATACCAAGAACCAATTTACGATTTTTGAATGTTCGCATTTTTCAATGCTACTTTTATACTAACAATACATTTTAAATAGAAAAATATTAGGAAAAATCAACTCGGTCACAAGTGAATTCTCAGATGGGACTCGAATCCACGACCTTTGGAAATCCGGTCCAATGCTCTAACCATTGAGCTACCGAGACAAGTCTCGGTCTAAGTCCAACCAAGAACCAAGTCAAGTTTTTGCTTGCTATTTGATTTACTCCTGGGCAACATCTTTACAAGCTTTTTGCGGAAATAATATAATTATATATTTTAGTAGTACTTACCTATTTCATCCTCAGTAGTTGAGGATTGCGGGAAGGTGCACTTCTACCTTCATCCTTATAATAACCTAACATCCTAGATGATGAAGGCTACACGTCTCACTGTTGTTCATTAAAAAAAAACATCATATTCTTTTCACTTTATACCTTTCATTACGTACTCGCTGATATTTTCAGCCTTAAATTGATTTTCCATATAATAAATACGATACTTGTTCGCTCTAAATAAGCTTCCTTCTATTCATGCTTACACCTTGTTTGAGTGAAGTCTTCCTCATTACAGGAAAAATAAATTTCCATTTTAACATAATACAATGCAGTTTTCATCTACAATTTTTTGTGTTGATGTTCTTTAGCTCTCATTATTCAATGCCTTAGTGATATATTGATTTTGTGTGCATGTTGGATGTCTTATTTTTAAATAAAATGTTGTTTAGAAAACAAAAAGAGATCTTATGCTATTTTTAATGTGTTAGGTTCTGTATTTATAGCCTTTATATTTAATATATTAGTAATTAATATATTAGTATATGTTAGTAACTTATAGAAAGCTTCTACGGAAATGTATAGTCCGATTCACGTTTATTTAGTTACTTTAATGGTTTATAATAGCGGCATTTTGGAAATCTGATGTTGATTTGAATAAACATTACTCTCGAAGTTCGAAATCTAGAAGTAGTGACTTTGAAAATAAGTACGAAATGACTGACAGTGAAAGATGCAATTTGGGACATTGTTCTTTAGATGTTCTTTAGATAAATATAGATTTCATACCAAAGTTTTGAATTTTCAAAAGACGTTGTAAAATGTCAGTCAAATTGTGGAGTGTCGAGATGTTTTAAATGAATTTATTCATCCATCCATTTTCATTCATGATCCTTATAACTTTCGTTTTTCGGGTTCCGTACCAAAATTGAAAAAAGTAACCTTTATGGTGAGACTCAGTCTGTCTGTCAGAAATCGATATAAGAACTGCAACTAGAAATTTGGAATAGTTTTAGAAAAAGTTTGCCCAGCTGTTTCGCAAATAAGAGAGAAATAAAATAAAATAAAAAAATTTAAACAGGGACTGAAAGGGGGTCTTAAAAATTCAAAGTATACCAGGGCATGTAAAAGAGCTGCTTGCACATTCTTAAACATTTTTCTTTTTTTGGCCGCAAAGCTTTCTTTTGACGAAAAATAAAAAAAAATACCATTCCAAATAATTGCAGACACAGAATTATGGTTTCGTCTATCACGAGCCTATAAAAATATTTGTTGTGTCTAATTTTCTTATACCTGACGAGTTAATATACTTGAGGAATATCCTATTAAGATTTTTTCCTATTCAATTAAGCTTAAAAGGGAGTCTTGGGATGGAAAATAAAAATGGCTGATTAACATTTTAATGGCGGACCCAGGCCTCTAGCAGAGTGGTTCAGTCGGCTCTAGTTAATTGCCTGTGATATAGTCTGTGGTTTTACTTGAAGAGAAACAAAGGAACTTGTATAAACTTCCAGATTTAATAATTTCTCTATTTGCCTTTTTATAGGGAAATGGAGGTATCCTGTTAAATTTAATAATAATAATAAACTTTATTGCACATAGTTACAATGTAATACAATACAAAGGAGACTCAAAACAAGACCGTAAACACACAATAGGCGGCCTTATTGCTACATAGTAATCTCTTCCAGGCAACCTTGGGTGACAGAGAGTATAGACAAAGGATAGTAGAGGAATAAGAAAGTGAAATAAGACAAAAAGTAAGTATATATTCATACATAAATAGGGATGGGAAAAAAAAGACCATATAAGTTAGGCGAGAGTGAAGGGGATAAAAAAACTATAAGTTAGGAGGGAGTGATAGGAAATGAGTTTTAACTTGATCGCCAAAAGGATCTTAGAGCTTGAGCCTTTTGTGATGCCCTCGGGGAGTCCGTTCCATAGCCGAACTGCATGCACAGAGAAGGAATAGGTAACAAAGTCGGAACAGTGGCGAGTAAATTTTAGGGAAAGGTTAGATGAAGAACGCAGAGTGCAAAGTGTGGATTTCTTCATCCAAAAACACATTTAATGCATTTTAAACTGAAAGTCTAATGCATATAACTGCCATTATCTGATTATGTTCAGGCACCTAAGTGTGTTGACCAAACACTGATCTTCCGTGTTCGCCAAATGAAATAAAATAAAATAAATAAACAGAATCTAAAAAGTTACTGTAACAAAATACCAAAACAGTATGTCCATAACATGCAAAAACACGCAGAGACACAGCAGCATATCAAGTATAATCTTACTGTGATAAAAAAAAAATATGTTACATTTTAATCTTATTTTAAAAAAGTTTGAATTAAATATAATCATCCGTTTTGGTTTTATTATGTTATTTTAGTTACTTCAATCAGAACAACAATAACAATTAAATTAAACTATGTATGTATTATAAGAATTTTATATTTAGACTGAGCCAGATTTCACAACTGACGATTTAATTTCGGAACGTGACATATTTTGTTTAAATGTCTGTGTCAATATTTACCGAGTCGTTTTTATTGTTATTGTTACAATTTTTTCCTCTTTAACTATAATTTTCCTTTTTAATTATTTTAGTTTTTATATCATTAAAACAAAAAAGATTATGGTATATTTATATAAAAGCTATTTTTTTAAATATTTTTTTACCGGAAGTTGACCGCGGAAATAACTTAAAATATTGAAATACCTCGCTGTTGTGAGGTGAAAAATTGTATGTTGCGCTCCGCAGAAAAGTTTTTAGCGTCTCGTACCTTTAAAACCCTCGCTACGCTCAGGATTCAATAGAGGTAACTCGCCGCTTAATCCCAACTTTCCAGCCTTGCATAACAAATTACTATTCTCAAGTTCAATAAATTTCTGAGTAAAATAATGAGTACTATAAGTTAAAAAAAAAAAAAACTGTTTGTAATGTGACTGAAAATGAAAAAGGTTTCAAGACGTATAGGTATGCAAGCCGGATGTACAATAAAAAAATGAGACAAAAGTTTCAAGATGGCGCTGATGTTTACGGATTAATTTTGAATATAATCTAATTGTAAGGTAACCGACTTCCAAAATATTGTTATTTTCTACTCCTACAGAAGTACTATAATTAAATTTTGAACAAAATTTGCTAAATATTTCGAAGACGGCACTGATGCTCGCGGATTTATAAATCAGAAAAAAAAATTACTTCCGGTTTCACCACCGACAGATTTTGCACTTATTAAGAGTTTGGCAAACTAAAATCGTTTTCGAAAACTACTTATCCCTTTGTCTCTTTCATATTTGATGAATAAACATATGTCACAGTGAACTGGTTCGAGGGCGTTAATTAAACGCCTGCATTCAATGAAATGGCTAAGGGACAAGTTACCAAATCCTTGAATTATATTAAACGTTTAACAACTTGGCTGAACGTCATATTTAGTCGTCTCATTGAATGAGATGTCATTACAGACTCGAACTATTCGTGAAAACTAGTAGCTCGTGGAGTAATATCAGGCATATTTTTATCACACTTTTTAATATATCAATATTAATATAAAAAAAAACACTAAGTCATGTTGAATCGAGAACAAAGCACATTAAATTGTCAATTGATGCGAGCTGGTAAAAAAAACTAAATGTGAATCACGTGACTGAATTAACGTAAGCCATCTTCAAATGGCTAACTTACAATAAGACAACTATTTGAACGTTAAAGTGATCCTAGTTAAATCAACGATCGGCCTAGGCATTCGCATAGAGATATGTTATCGATAGATTAATCGAGATCTCGATGGCGCAGTGGAAAGCACTTTCGGTAGGCAATTTTCAGTGGATATTTCACAGCGCCTACTTATTGTTTTATTTTTAACAAAATAATAACGCATGTAGTTTTATATTCAGCACATTGTACTCATTTGTCTTCAAAGCACTAGCGATACGACCAATGTTTCATGACTTTACCGTTTTGTGTGTAAAGTGCAATGAACGCTGTTGAATCGTAAAGGAGTTTATCTTTTTATTAAAAGATTTAATTATTTACTCAATTTAATCGATAATTTTATTTTATTTCACATTTTCCGCTCAGTCTCATATTGATAGCATTAAATTTTTATGTAACTGTGTATCCTTTTTCCAATGTATAAGTTAACGTTTAAACTATTACTAAAACTACTTTATGAAAGCCAAGTAACGCTAATTAGTTTATACAAGTATCACAAGACCATTTAACCGATAAAATTATTCGTGCGAAAGCAAAAAAATGTTACAAGCGATGTTTCCAACAAAACCTTCCAATTTCCATATTTCTTTAAAAAAGGTGAACGCACTCGTATTCCCTTTCTAACCCTATCCCAGATTTGATTGGCGCTCTGTAAAAGGGTTTTCCATTCCATATACTGGGGGCCTACCATCTTTTAGAAAACCATTATGTCATAAGAACGTTTTTGTAAATACTGTTCAAATTCTTCAAAAAATAAAATTTTGCTATTGTATTGCCTTTGACGCACTTCATACTATGATGATGATGAAGACGACACAAACTTTTCTTCTTCTGTCAGAAGACTTTAAGAAGGTCTACTAGGGTACTACACTCTCACCCAACTCTTGCAAGTCACTTTGCGAAGATCGTCGATCCACCTGGTCTGAGGGCGTCCTATACTGCATTTGCCGATACGCGGTCTCCACTCAAGAACTTGTTTACCCCAGCAGTTGTCGGTTCTGCGGCATAAATAGCCGGCCGACTGCCACTTCAGTTTCGAAATAGCATGGTCTTTAACCTAAGATTGAAACAATACTACTTTAAAGATATGGCGATAGACCCCCTGTGGTTGGTTGGTTTGCGGCGTTTGATCAAATGTTTGTCCGCACAACCAATCAGACAGATTGCCGCCAAACAGCGCTCGATCAAATTAACTATAGCACGTTTATGTTTATTAAGTTGGCAGTATCATACCACTACTCCCGTAACTTAACGAGGCCTTACTAACTGAATAACAGTGCTTCAGTTAAATTGACAATCGAAGGGTTGTTTTTAAGTAGGAGGAGGTAGCGTATTTGTATTAGAATTGCGATGTTTATAGAACTCTTTCATTTAGGCATATTTTAGTCATTGTGTTATTGGATAGCAAAAATAGCTCGAACCGCGTATACATATAACATTGGTAAACGACATACTTTACACTGTCACAAAAAATTCGTCAAATATTATATATTCAATTTATCAATTGATTTTATGCGGCTAATAAGTATGAAAATTATAGATGCTCTATATCTATAATTTTCATTAACTAATAATAAAGTGATTGGTTTGTTTGTCGTAGTGATTTGTCGCGAGATTTATACAATAAGAAATACAACAAGACATTATAAATTAAATGAAAATACCTGATTTTCATTTTTAATAACTGCCAAAAGAAGCGTTTGTAAATCGCTCTACTCATCAATGTATACAGCGTCTTACCTTTCAATCTCAGCGAAGCTCCATTTAGACATGTCTTACAGCGAGATCACGTTGTAATCTTATAGGAAACAAGCTATAAATCAGTGTTCAAGCCAACATCTCGTGCCTATTACATATTTGAGCTAACAAATGAGGGTTTAAGCGCCAATAGACCTCTAATCTGCGAGGGCTTAAGGCTTAATATCAGCCATTTTAATGTCCCAACTTTTGGGGCATTTTCATAACGGATGATAAAGAGATGAGGCAATGACCACAGTCTTAATAGTGGTTAATAATAGACAGTCTAATAAACAGTCGTCGAACTCGGCCGAAATTACGCGCTCCCACACACCGCTTGCTATGGCTACACGGCCAGGAGGTCTACTCTCTAAGCACGAAACCCGTAGTTTACGTTACGGCCTAAGTTACGGACGTTTCCTACTCCGTATCACCTACGGACAGCTTAATAGTGCGGAGACTCGAACTAAGAATGAATGAGAACGTTTTGATATTGTCCCTACTGTGTTTGTGCCGTTTGTCCAAAACTAGTACTTCCGAAATCAATAGAGGGCTCCATCCGTAGTTTCGGGAAACTTACGGACGGGGGCCCGTATCTTAGTTGACGGGCTTAGAGAGTAGGCCTCCAGGCCCCTCGATCTCAATGAAACATTAGCGAGTGCGTCATTCCGGCCGTTTGTAGGCAGTGCAGAGACTGCTTAGACTGTGCCATGGCCTAAGACCCACCACGCGAGACCAATGCAAACTGGTAACGCGGCCACAAAGCACGTCTCCGACTATTGAGAAAATTTTTATCCACCACAATCAAGGGTGGATCTTGTTAATGTACAATGGACGTTCGGATCAAGTTTCTTTTTCATAAAAAATTAAAAGCACACAACAGTAAGTTATTAAGAACTCTACCCCTAAAAACCTAGAAACACAGACAATTACAACTTAGTTCGTGAAATATAGCGCGTTTGATATCCGTAAAAGTTGTTTTATTTCAATGAACAGTGCGCGTCAAAACATAAGATGTAATTAATGTAAGTACGTATATTTTCTTCCTTTTTGGTAAATAAATATGCGATGAGACATCCATACTAATATTGCAGAAAATACAACTTATCTAACTATACATATAACTACTTACTTTAAAATCCATTTTGTGATCTTAATGTCTTCGTTTTTTCATATTATTTCTAAAGAAACGTTTGGAACTGACAATTTTAAATCCATATAGCTATGCCTTAGTATCCAATTAACGAAAAAGCCAGTGCCGCGCACCTGTACCATTTTAATTTGCCTTTTTTAATGAAAAATAAACTTTTTTCTCTGTTGTGAAAGCGGCAATTGGTTCAAATATGTTTTGAGGTTTTCATTCGCAATGAAAATTTAAACATTTCGAGTTCTGCTTTTGTATATTTATTGAATAACAGTTTTGGTTCGTTTTAGAAACGAGGCACGTAATGTTCTTGGTCCTTTTACCCCCATATTCTAAGTCGTTCCTCCAAAACTTTTTACAGTCCACTCAACCTCGTCGTGGGTAAAAATGGTAGTGTGCGCTAGGCCTAACACGGAGTGGCTACGTACTCTTTGGCTCCTCCAGGTCCTTACGGAGTTGTGACTTAGAATACCGATTTCGAGGAGTATTTCGAAGAGGTTTTCAATGAGGTTTCGTTAAGTCGAGGACGAGTAAGTTTTGGAGGAACGACTTAGAATATGGGTGTTAGAGTATACTAAATTAGAGGTACTGAGAAAATGGTTTCTGACAGGTTTCTGTCAGTTCATTGTATACCATAAAGTTCAATTTCGATTATCCGGAAAAGTAAGATATTTGAAAATAAGCTTTATTTGTTTGACATGGAAAAGTTATACGACCTATCAAGAACGTATTCTCTATATACCGACCTTCCCCCGTAATTGTCTAATTTAAAATCTATCACAATCTCTTTTATATTTTTATTATTTATTAAAATTTTAACAATATTAATACATTATAACATTACATGAAAACAGTGTCACAAAAACCTGTTTAGGTTTAACATAGGTATTGTGATTGTGATATTTTCGTCTGTCATATTGCTTAGACAGTTCAATTTCGTTTATTCCATACCTTTTAAAACGCGTCCCGATCACAATTCCTTTCAAATGTCAAATAGTGACGGCCTGAATATCTTTCAAATTACGAATTGAATGCGATAGATTTAAAATTAGACAATTAGCCCCCTGGTTTATCCGCATGGTTCACTAACCGTCTGATTATCCAACTAATATTATAAAAGCGAAAGTGTGTTTGTTTGTCCTTCCTTCACGGCCAAACTAAGCAACCAATCGACTTGATTTTTGGCATAGAGTTTGTTGAAAGGACGCAGAGTAACATAGGCTACTTTATATTCCAATAAGCCCACGGGATCGGGAACCACGCGGGTGAAACGTCAATAAGATATTCTTTTTACTGGACATAGTTTATCTGATGCGAAACGAAGCATTCGTTGAGTAAAAAACAAAAATCCCTTGTAAAATATTAGCAGGATAATAAAATAAAAAAACCGGCCAAGTGCGAGTCGGACTCGCGCACCGAGGGTTCCGTTTAAAATTTTCAAAAATATTTTTTATTTTATGATGTAACTAAAAATTAACGGTTTTCGCAATTTTTCCTTTATCTGTAGGTACTATAATAAGACGTTACTTCGTAACAAATTTCAAGATTCTAAGTTCACGGGAAGTACCCTGTAGGTTTTGATTCACGTGCGAGTTCCGAAAATTTGAGGCATAAACGGCTGTATCTTTTGATTGCTTTGGCTTAGAAGTTTGATTTTTTCACAGTAGTTTTACAGATAGTAGACCTGAGTATTAGATATAAATTTCAGTTTGATCCCTCCACGCGTTCCTGAGTAAAACGGTCTTGACAGACGGACGGACGGACGGACGGACAACGCAGTGATCCTGTAAGGGTTTCGTTTTTTCCTTTTGAGGTACGGAAACCTAAAAAAGAAGTGGCGTTAAAAAAATCCGCTGTCAGTATATTACGAAAGAGATTTTCACAAACACTGGTTCGGATCAGTCAGTAAGTCGGGCGTGTCTTTGATTATTCCATCTAAAAACTGTTTTCCAAAACACTTGAAGTCAATGTATTCAGATAACTTTAGATCCCTATAAAGCTTACTTTCCAACAAAAAATGTTAGGCTATTTTTTTTTCATGAACGACGGTGTGACTCTTAGCTTTCATTATGATGATAAGTATTGATAAAGCTGAAGATGGAAGTGAGCCTCTCCCGGAATCCTCAGCCACTAAGGAACTGGCTATCTTATCTCAAACTGCCGGAACACAACAATGCTGAAAACATTGTTGTTATGGCGTCAGGCTTAGATAAGATGGTGGTAGCTAGCCAGGCGGACTTACAACAATTCCTACCACCAACCAAACCGAATACAATATGTACCCCCGCTGGGAATCGAACCCGGGACCCCTGGGTCTGATACCGGTGGTTGTAACACTAGACCACAGAGGCAGTTAAACGCAATAGAAAGCAAAGCTATACCGAAGCATCCAGTTTACAGTTAGCTACCAGTTTAAAGTCAAAAGTGAAAGTCAAAGATTTTTATTCTAATAGACTTATAGATAAGTACTTTCGAATAGTCCAACATTTTTTTCCCTACCAGCCATTCAGGACATCTTTTAACTGATAAGAAGAACGGCCGCAAGAAACTTATCAGCCTTAGCAGAAACAACAACATTTACAATGGAACATGTTGTTGCCAAACACAAATCTACAATCTTGAAATATATTTAATAAAAGAAGAAAATTTTCTCATACTCATATTAGAATATTTTCCTCTTACACTATTTACTATAGTTATGTTTAATGTTGGTATCACATCCATGCATTTTGGTCTTTTAAATAGTCATCTACCTTGTAATAACCTTTGCTTAAGAGCGTTTTTTTAACATATATTTTAAATTTATGCAAAGGCAGCTCAATCACTTGTTGTGGAACTTTATTAAAAAAGGCTATGCCTTTCCCCAAAAACGAGCGTCTACATTTTTCAAGCCGAAATTTTGGAACGGCAAGCTTATTCTTGTTTCTAGTATTAAAATTATGAACATCGCTATGCTTTATAAATAAATTATGATGTTTCCTTACATATACTAAATTATCATAGATGTATTGTCCCGCCAAAGTTAGTATATTAATCTCTTTAAACAAATCCTTAAGAGAATCTCTACGTCGAAGTTTGTAAATGGCGCGCACAGCTCTTTTTTGAAGTATAAAAACTTTTTATATATTAGCTGCTGAGCCCCACAACAACACGCCATAGGACATTACACTATGAAAATAACTAAAGTAAACCAGTCTTGCCGTTTCAATATCAGTTAAGAGCCTTATTTTCCTTATTGCGAAAGCCGCAGAACTAAGTCTACTCGACAAGGCTTCAATATGTGGATCCCATTGTAGTTTTGAATCCAATGTAATACCAAGAAATTTTGTACTCTCAACTAACTCTACTACATCCCCATTCAAATTGATTTAAGCATATCGACCTGCACTACATTTTTTTTTATTAAACTTTTGATTTTCAGAAAAAGGGGTAAAGGAAAGACACAAATATAAGAATATGAACCAGAACTGGGATGAAACAAGAGTCACGGCCATGCCACGTTCCGGAGCGCGATTCCATACGAACCAAAACGTGGACATGGGAGGGGGGAAGAAGGGTAGAGGACGGATGTTAAAAAGATAGAAAAGATAGAGATACAGGAAAGAAAGGAAAATGAAAGGAAGAGACAGAAGATATATATGTAAAATACAATAGAAAATAAAGTAAGCCTAAGGTGGGGCAGAGAGCATAGAGACTCGCAGCTCTATCTGCCGGGCCATAGTCCACCCTACTAGCAATTCGCTTTGACATAATTTTAAGACGCGGGCAGGAAGGGGAGTCAGCCCTGTGATTGACTTCACCCTTTACTTTGTTGCGGCTGAAATGGGTGCAACAATTGTTGCAGCGCGCTTTGGACCTGTCTTCCTTAACAGGGCAGTCTCGATAGTGATGGTTCTCGCTGCAATGGAGGCAGACAGAGATCTGACTGGAGCATTTGGACTTAATGTGCCCAAACTCCATGCACTTGAAGCATTGCATGAAGGGAGCAAATTCTTCCGCGTGGACCCGAGAGTAATTCACGTTTATTTTCCTGATGCTGAGTATAGCCTTGAAGGCGCGTGGCGTTGTTATAAATACGGCGTTGTATAGCTCCGGGTTACGGTTCTTTCGCTCAAATCGGAATTGTATTTCCTCTGGTGCAGATGCTTCGCGAACAGTGGGGTTTTGGCTGCGAATAAAGTGGACCAGTTCGTTCCGGTCGACGTCCTTCGGGATCCCTTTAAGGATTATCATCGGCTTCAAGAGCCGGGCCGGTTCCACTTTTAGTTGAGACGCGTCGGTGGAGGGTGAGCTCAACTTTTTCACGGCAGAGTCCAGTTGTTCGGACTTGTCAAACTCCACTCGGACTTTGCCGCCGGAAATGCGCAGAACCCGTGCCGGGGCAAAGTCGAGCTTCTTGAAGTCCATGGTCTTGCTGAAGGACTTTAGGATTGTCTCCTGGGTGACATTTTCGGAGGTGCCGGACAAGATGATTGCCGGCTTAGTGGTCTTAATCTGAGGGGCAAGCTTCTCCGCAGGTGTGGCGTTAGAAGGCTTGCTATTTTTGCGAGCAGCGGCAGCGTAGCTACTGGTGGAAGCTGTCTGGGTGGTGTTCTTCGCTGTGGGTTGTTGAGGTTGTTTCGGTGCTTGGTTTTGCGCATTGATTTTATTCTCAATAGAGTCAATTTTCTTCGACAGATTGGCGATAGCCTGGGCGACAGACTCCGTCTGCGCGTTGGTTTCGGCTGGGGTAATAAGTACGCGATTAGGGAGAGCAATGGTACTAGAAAGAGGAGCCTTTGGTCCGTTGTTGCACGTAGAAATGGTCTGTTCGCAAAGGGTGATAATGCGGGCCTTTTGGGCCTTGTTGAGGCCCCCCCTTTGCCCTTCTGGGAACTCTCAACGAGGGTCTTGATCTCCTCGGCATAGCTACTAATAGTGGCGAAGGACCCATGATAGTTCGGGACTCCTTCGTCCTCATGGTCCGACAAAATGTCATCATCGCGTGGGCCGAATCGGCTGCCGGGCATGTAGTCCATGAAATTATGGTCGTTGTCGCACTCGTAATCTGACATGTTGATCGCGTTCGTTCGTATGGTGTCTCGCGATGGGATGTTGTTAGCCGTTACCGTCTCTAGTCCGTTTCCAGGGGGCGCCACGGGGAGGCCAACATCCAACCCCCCCTGCACTACATTAGGTAATGAGAATTTAACAAACTTGGTTTTAGCAGAGTTAAGAGACAAATTATTAATGTTGAACCAGTGTGCGGCTTGAGAGAGAGCACTATTTACTTCGTCAGAACAATTGTTTCCTCTATCAATTTTAAAAATTAAAGATGTATCATCTGCAAATAGTACTGTCTCACATAATTTACTCGTGTAGTAAGGGAGATCGTTAATATAAATTAAAAACAGCAAAGGGCCCAATATTGAACCTTGGGGTACGCCCATAATAATGGGGGCTCCAGTAGAAGCAGTATTATTGACAATTACTTTTTGATTTCTATTATGCAAGTATGACTGCAAAAGGCTAACCGATTTTTTAGAGACACCATAATGTTCTAGCTTCTTTAAAAGTGTAACGTGATCAACGCAATCGAAAGCTTTAGACAGGTCACAGAATATACCAATTACGTCTTGCTTGCCCTTCCAAGCCTCAAAAATATGTTTAAGGAGTGTAATGCCAGCATCAGTAGTATTTTTACCTTTAGAAAAGCCGAACTGATTGTTATGAAGGATTTGATTTATTGTTAAATAGTCTAATAATTGCGAGTATATAATTTTTTCAAAAATTTTACTAAGTGCCGGTAGTATTGATATCGGCCTAAAATTTGTGGGGTCACTTTTGTCACCCGATTTAAAAAGAGGAATAAGCTTACTACATTTCATTAAATCGGGAAAAGTACCTTCATCTATGCATTGATTAAAAATGAAAGCTAAATATGGAGCTATTGTATCAATAATTGATTTAATAATGTTGGTTGATATGCCCCATAGATCTTCAGTCTTTTTAATATTTATAGACTTGAAAGCTTTTAAAATGTCTTCACTATTAATATGCTTAAAATTGAAAACTTTATTACACTTATAAACACACGACTCGAAGAGGGCAGCAGCAACGTTTGGACAGGAATTTAATTTACTGGTAGTTTCTAAGGGTACCCAAGAGAAGAAATCTTCAAAAACACGGGCAACCTCAACGTCAGATTCAATTAATTTATCAACTACTTTAAGACAGAAGTGGTTGACATTATTTTTAGTTTTACCAGTTGTTTGATTAATAATATTCCAAGTAGCCTTTATTTTATTATCCGCTAATTTGATTTTATTTGAAAAGAACATCGCCTTAACAGCTTCACAAACATTTTTAAACATTTGAGAATACTTCCTGACATATCCAATAAAAATTGGGTCACAGGAAGTATGCTTTGACGCATAGAGGTCATATAGTTTTCTTCTACTTGTGTAAATTCCCGGCGTGGCCCAATCACTAAACTTTACTTTATCCGAATTACAATTGATCACTTTTTGCTTAAACTTTTTACTAAATTCGTGTTCAACCACATGAAATAAATCATTATAAAGATAATTAGATTCCATAATAGGAACTGGTAAAGACTTAATTTTATTAATCACATTGTTTCTGAATTCATCTATGCCCTTTTTAGTTATTGGCCTGCATACAATTTTCCGCTTAGGACAGACATGATGGTGCTCTATAGAGGCTTGTTGTCCACTATGGTCCGATTTAATAACATTTATTATAGATTTCTCAGTGACTACACAGTTTGAAAAAATGTTGTCTAAACAGGTGGCAGATGTGGGTGTTATTCGAGTAGGCTCATTAAAGGTATGAGATAAATTAAACGATGTGAATAAATTTAATAATCTACTTGCGAGCTTCGACAACTTTGAGTCTAAAATGTCAACATTAAAATCCCCACATATGACAACTTAGTTTTAGTACGTATGTACCTAGTATCTAGGCTATTAAGATGAACGTATTAGAGACAAACGCTAAGGTGTTACAATAGATCTGAAAAGACTTAGCTAGACTGCTTAAAAAAAACAATTGAAAAACTGTTTGCGAAAAAAACAGATTTTAGTTACACGACCAAGACAATTAGGCGCATAACAGCTGAGAAAAACTTAAAAAAGCTAACTAAAAACCGAAACTTCAAGAAGCAGTAATCAATCAGTTAATCACTGTAGCGCTAATAAATCAGATATGAAGAGAAATACGGTGATAGAAGTGGGCTGCAGGTGGCAAAAGTGCAAAACCGCATTCCTGTCATGCGCCATATTGTCTTGGTCGTGTAGTAATGACGGACGGCTTTAGATAAACATACCTTGAGCTTTCTGTGAAAGTCTTTTGCGTAAACTCATTTTGGAACTTATCTCTTACATATTCTTTCGGCTTGGAAGTAAGCATTTTTTTGTATTTGTAAAAAAGTAATATTTTTTGCTCTACTTACTTATTGAGTTTTCTGTGACTGTGAAAGTGAACTTCCATTTTGGATTCGTTCTGAAGTTGCTGGATCTTAACATTAAATTCTTCCTATGACAGAGTCAAGCCAAAGCAACATTAGTAATGTCGAGCCTGGATTCAGGATACTACTGAAATTTACCTCCTCTGTGGTCTAGTGGAAATACCACTGGTATTAAATCCAGAGGTCCCGGGTTCGATCCCTAGTGGCGGTACTGATCGTATTCGGTTTGATTGGTAGTAATCACCATTTTCTTCTATTACCATAACTACAATGTTTTCACATCATGCCACATCTGTTTGAAAACACATCCTGCACTTCAAAAATGATCAGTACTTCGTATTAGCTGTGGTCATTTGCTACGGGAAATGGCGTCTGAATCGAGAGCACACTGTCAACATAGTCAATATGCCGCTAAAGCAGTATGTCAACGAAGGCCCTGTTTCGATTATCTACACTGTATCCTATCGACAAACCCTATGGCGTAATGTATTTCTACTAGGGGTCATGTGGTCTACCGCCATCTCTTAGCGGAGTATGTTTCAATCTTAGCATGCTATTCATAAAGTAAGCTTGTTTCTTGACAGAAGTATTATGACGTCTTTACTCAGTCATCCCCTCAAAGTGTGAAGTGTGTCAAAATGTGATAACTTCAATAAAAACAAAACAGAAACATAACGTTCAAGACATGATAGTTTCTAATACTTAGATGATGGTAGTAGGCCCGCATGTGATGAACAATTTTTTTTTTTATGAACGACGGTGAGACTTTATTACGTATTGATAAGGCTGAAGATATAAGCGAGCCTCTCCCGGAATCCTCAATCACTGAGGAACTGGCTATCATATCTATATTTGGCTCACATAACCGGAATGCAATCTATAAAAACACAATGCATGTATTATTTTTGGATAACTTATACTAGATTGATCCTCCTTGCATCTAGCAAGCACAGCATACATAAGAGAAATAAGACATTACACTGTAGACTACTATCTAAGAGACTAATAGACTATGATACAATATAAAATTCACTACTTTTCACTGTTTAATAAATTTAAATTATAATTACTGAACTGAAACTAAAAGTACAATTAAATTAATTGGAATGAGATGATTTTCATAAATCGTACGAAAACAACGCCTAGACGAGGCCTTAACTTATTGTCAGTAATACCTTCTATTCTGACATTCGTAACACAAGTACTTGAGCTTGTAGGATTTCACCTTCAGCCTTATCACTTAACATCAGGTGGCTTACCGCCATTTCTTAGGGCATCATTGTTTCAATCATACCAATGGTATTTCGTACTACGACCCCCTCTTAAAGTAAGCCTATTTTCCGACAGAAGTTTTATGCCTTCTAAATGTGTCAAAATTTGACGACTTAAATTTGTTCGTTTTTCAGGAACAATTATTATAGAAGTTTATGGAACTAAGATAGTCGTCTTTAAAAGTCAAAGTCAATATCATTTATTTAGTCTAGGCTGTTACAAGCACTTATGAACGTCAAAGAAACTAAGCCATCGGTTCACAAACCCTACGGCGGGAGACCTTGTAACGAGAAGAACCGGGCTCGTCAAGGGCTGTTTTTTTCTCCCTATTTTATTTTATACAGAGTCGTCAAATTGAAAAGTGACCTTAACATATCAGTAAGGTAAATTTCCATCACAAAAAAAAAAAACTTATTATAATATTACATTTTATGGTTATTGTAACCGTAAACAATTTTCAACTGGCAAAGAAAGACTTATCTATCATACATCACAACATTTCTCGCATTACAAGATTACTGTACTGCAAGTTGCGAGGAACATACGGGTCAGTATCAATTTATTTTAGGAAAAAAAAACCTTTAAGCACAACATTAAGATAAGCAGACTGAAGTAGACCCATTTACGCTGGCGGCACCCGTTCACGAGCATGATGCATGAACCAGCCATCGCTTCGCTCAACCTTATTTAGGGAACGTAACGACACGCCTTAAATTTTGAAACCTCAATTATACAAATAATATCTTAAGTATTTTGATATAAATATTTTACTTGCGAATGTTTAGTAGCTGCCTAATTAAGTCCACCATTACAAAGATCATCGACTGTCGATAAGCACGTTTTTTGTAGGTACAGTGGGGGAATTTCCCGGTTCACCAGTAGAGTTTTTTTAAGAAGCTTTATTTAAAAAAGTAATAGATATATAGAAAACGTTTATATCACAACTAATAGAAGGTCAATAGGCATTTCATTTGAATACTAAATTATTTTTTTAACCTTAGTATTTTCCGAGAAAACGTTTCCCAAAAAACTATACTGGTCAACCAGGAAGTTCCCAGATTGTACCTATTTCATATCCATAGATATATCTCAATGAACAGGAATAACAAAATATTATATTATTTTTATATAGGTACTAGAGAATTTCAACGTGTTCTCTTAGGTCTCTGTAGCATAATTGGTCCAGTGCATTGGGCCGGATTCCCAAGGATGCGGGTTCGAGTCCCGTCAGGGCGACATGAGACGAGTTGATTTTTTCTAGTAGTAAACTTGTTTAAGAACTATTACATAAAAATAGCATTGTAAAATGCAAAATTAAAAAGTTATAATTAGATGGCTGTTTCATTTTAATCGATAGTCAAACATCTGTAAATATGTGATCTTTCGAATGCGAGGATATTTCTCTCATTGCTGAAACGACGGTGGCCAACACCGTAGAAAAGGTGAATATACTAGAGAATTTCAACGTGTTCTCATAGGTCTCTGTAGCATAATTGGTCAGTGCATTGGGCCGGATTCCCAAGGATGCGGGTTCGAGTCCCGTCAGGGCGACATGAGACGAATTGCTATTTTCTAGTATATTTACTTGTTTAAGAACTATCAAACAATTTTTTTCTATAAGAAGGGTCATGAAATGAATTTGAAGAGTATTGAAAACAAATCGCAAACAAAACGTTCTTATGACTGATGAATTCTAAAAGATGATGACGTATAGCAGAAAAGTATATGTAGAAAAACGCTACTTAACTCTTAATTTGAAACACCTATATTAGGTTACCTACTTAAATTATATTTACAAATATTTGTGCTGGTATGAGCGTTTCTTGTGTATTTTATAAATCTATTCATACCAGTTACTAAGCATTATATAAATAAGCAAATAAGCATTATACCGTTTTGTGTTTTTGTGAAGTTACAATACTGGTTTACCATACCTACATTATGTACTGTGTTGCTGTATACAAGCGGATTGGTTGTCGGACGACGAGATGCATGTTTCTCAGTAATGAGAATACTGAGCCCGTATTGGAATGGGAGTTTAGGTCTTATGGCATTGGAGATAAGTGGATTGAAAATTTATTAATTTACAAGTTTATTTATATTAAAGTCAGCAAAGAATAGTTTTCTACTTTCTCCAGATAACAGCCTCCTTGATAAATATTATCAAAAAAACTTTTAATAAAAAATAAACCTTTTCGAGTCGGTGCCAGCTAAGGCTTTCTACATTGCACTTAACATACTTTTATTTTTCTTGCCTTTTATGTCACAATTTTTAAAGTTAGAATAAGTTCCGCACTAATATAGATTAAAAATTTAAACTATGAACTTGTCATCAATGATTTATTTATATATTCCAGCTAAATAGTGACGAAAACAACACTATTTTCAAAATTTCCTGAAAACTACTGAACCGATTTCAAAATTTCAAAAATGTGACCAACTTGGGACCAACCTGCCCCCTAATTGTCTAATTTAAAATCTATCACAATCCCTTTCAGAGGTATTGTGATTGTGATATTTTCGTCTGTCATATTGCTTAGACAGTTCAATTTCGTTTATTCCATAGCTTTTAAAACGCGTCCCGATCACAATCCCTTTCAAATGTCAAATAATCGGCCTGAATATCTTTCAAATTACGAATTGAAAGGGATTGCGATAGATTTTAAAATTAGACAATTAACCCCCTGATCTAGTCGTCGAACTGGTCTAGCCGTCTTCGAATAATCGGTGAAAAAAAATAAAAAAAATATACGCGATGAATTGATAACCTTCTTTTTTGAAATCGGTTAAAAAGAGGTAGCTTGAAGTCCTTCTCCAAAGTCAAAACTCACCCGACTTTTTCTGTGTTTCTTTCTGTTTTTAAGAGGAAGTACTTATTTTGTACTCAGCAAATCTTTACTTCACAAACGTTTCCTGGAAGTTTCCAGGGTACTTGGTTAAGACACTGTTTACAGATTTGAGGACACGTTCAAAATCCTTCGGAGTTTAGGCTTTGTCACGATGTACTCCGAAACTTGGAAGCGAGAAGGTGAATTAAAATTAAGCTTTTGCTTACATTGTGTTTGCTGACAAATATTAAACTTGACAATACGACTCAGTTTTGTACGTTTTTGGCGGAAGGTTAATTTAAAGAGAAAAAGCAGAACCAGGAATAACTTTGCTATATGAGGAGGCGCTCATAGCGGTGCTTGAAAGTCTGATCGTATTCGATCTCGTTTGTTAAGCAACATTCGGTACGGTCAGGTGTCGGATGGGTGACCGTAAAGTGGTATTACAAGTGAGCGCATCCGTGCTTTGGAGGGCACGTTACACCGACGCAGGTCCCGTTGTTGTTATCGGATAAGAGTCGGTAAGACAAGTCAGAGGCCTATAGGCTGCTTGATAAACTCTGGCACCTAAGGTGGCCACAAATCCTCAAACTATAAGAAAGAGGGATGAGGAGACAAATGAGCTGAAGAGTTCACAGGTACCAAGAGTCAATTAGAAGATGTTTTGTTTGCCGTTAGGCAATATGGTATCTATGTAAAAACTTCTTCGTCTTTGCGTGACGAATCTGGCTAAATTTGTGAGGACCAAAATTTTGCCACCAAAACGGCACTATCAGTGGCCTTGTAAAGATCCTCGAGTGTACCAGTGTAAGGACACGCAGGGCAGGACAAAAGATGCCATGGTCTGGGGAGCTGGGGGACACGCGATCTCCGAGCTGTAGCCCCACCTGCGCATATTTTTATGGACTTCCAAGTTGCCCAGGATAGACCATGACCAGTCTGCTCAGTAAATGAGTCTATGGAATATTTCTTCTTCCGGAGCTATAATCGTACTTCTTTAGGGTTCCCGTCCAGGGAAGAGACATTTCGGAAAAAGTTGTGGCGACTCTTTAGCCTTTGGGTCACCGGCACGTGGTGGTGTATGGGGTGCCGCGTTTCGGTCTCTTTTTTGAGACGCTCCAAAGAGCAGATCTCTGCGGACCTCAGGGGGAACAACACCAGCCAGTGAATACAGCAAACCAACGGGAGTTGGCTTTAGACAGCTTGTAATGATTCGGCATGTGTCGTTCAGTGCTGCATTAACTAGCTTTGTTTGTGTGTGCCGAACGGCTCCAGATCAGGCTGGCATACTGGCCGAAAAAGAAAGACACTTTTAGTTCGCAGAGTCTCCGATGACGCACCCCGTTTGAGGATGTAAGGCGGTGCAAAAGGTTGTTCCGAGTGCTCACTTTCTGGTTGATGTTCATACAGTGTTGTCAAAGTCCTATCCAATGATATACCGAGGATTTTGGAGTAGAGCAGTGAGCTATCGGAACATCCTCTTATCGGAGGTTTAGGGTCCGCCGGGCCTCGCAATTGCGCAGATGGAAAGCGCAAGACTGAGTTTTTGACGGACGGAAGGCGCTTAGGATGTCAGGGCTAGGTCGTCGGCAATAGATGAACCGTTTGGTAAAAAGCGTGGAAGGCTGATCATTTGTGTAGATGTTGAACAGCGTGGGGGCTAACACACTACCCTGGGGAAGCCCATTTTTGAGTGATCTCCAGCAGCTTTTTTCTAAGAGAAGGTGCACCTGGTATAGCCTGTTACTCAGTTCGCTCAGAAGCTGTGTTAAAGCGTGATCGCCAGTGAGCTCCATTCCCTTTCACAAAGTCGTTTTATGTTTACTGTGTCATACGCTGTGGAAAGATCCACGAATACCACACCAGTGACTCGACCCAGCTCAAACCCGTCCTCAAGATATTATGTGAGGTTCAAGGACTGACTACAGCAAGATTTACCTGGTCGAAACCAGCTCACGTGTAATAATATAGAAACATTGACATAATACAATATTGAATGACATTTGTGGACCATGAAAGTATAGGTATAAGTGGAGCTAACATTTCAAACGCCTATTTAAAACAAAATTCTGCATAAAAACTTTGAATCTTGGCCTCCACTTATTTCCACCACCACGTAAAACAATTAAATGCATTTTTTTTTATTATTTTATTGATTTATATTGTTTAATCAATAGAAATCATGCATTTATATATGTTCTACGGGGTGGTGAAAATAATTGGAATCCAATATGCAAACTTATTCTTTCATTAATAGTGTTAGAAAAAGGAAAACATAACTAATTTTCTAATGAAAGCGAGAGAATTCTCTAGAGATTGAGATTCCGCTTCTTAGAATTTTGCTTCAAGTAGGTGTTCGGAATGTTACCTCCACTTATACCTATACCTTCATTGTGGACACAGAGAGCTTTGTTAGTGTGCTTCAATGTGAGAAGGTTGTATAGTGCTTACATATCATTGCACATTGCACGTGACTGTACCTCAGGTATCCAGGAATTCTGTTTCAGGAATATCGTCATGCAAATTAATGTTTGTTGCGATGTGTTGGCAAATTCATCTGTCGTTGCAAGGATCGATTGCCTAGTTGTCGGTGATTATTGATACTTGCTTAGATTTATGATCGGTATAAATCTTTGGATACTTGTTTACAAGTTAGTTTTTCTTAGTACTTATTGTCATGATTTATCTTAAATATTGCTACTTTAGCGTATGCAAAACGCATGCGCACTTTTTTGTTTTTATATCCTTCCAAGAGCGCATGTTACTCCATTTCTAAATCAATCTAAAGTTACTTATGATGATCTTTCGTAGAGAGCTGCACTTTGTCACCTTAATTTTCGACATTATTCTGTCTAAAGTTTCAAAATATTTGTTTTCCAAACTCAAATGGGCAAGAAATCATAACAAGCAAAATACAAGAGCACTTTCTTAGATGATTAAGACACCTGTTCACAGTACTGCAGCTTTCTGTGGGTCATTCAAATATGCTGCATCAATTATTGGAATAACTTACCACCACCCGTTCGCACACTGAAAACAAGAAATGCTTTTAGTACAGAGTTTAAAGAGCACCTACAGTTGTTGAGCAGTTGCTCGATCTCTATGCACATACGTATTTGTGATACATGCTGGGTTCGGGGGGCTTGGTTATTCCTCAATACGTGGTGAGGGCTTGGTTGACTCACCGTTTATTTACACTAAGTTTTAATTGCATTCTATGAGTAGGTAGTCCTTTTGTTTTAATCGTAGTTGTGTTCGTTCTTTTTAACTTACATTTTGCTTGTTTTGTCACAAAAACTATTAAGTACCAATTCGACTGGCGGCAGACACAAATTATAAAGTAATAATATGTGATACTTTGCTTTCACAGGTATGTGCAAAGTGCAAAAGTATTGGGACTCTCATGTTTATCACAGACACTTGTTCACCACAAGTGTCATAAACACAAATTCTTCTTCTTCTTCTTCTTAAAAAAAGGCGGTGCCCGTTTGGATTTCGCCAGTATCCAGTTTTTATTAAACAAGTTAAAATAGAAATTGTACGGTTGATTGAGTTAAAATGGAGTCTCACAATACGTGTTATTACGAAAAGAACTCGGGTGAAAACCCAAACACAAGTTATGGCCACATGTTAGCCACGTCACAATTTAATTTGTCACAGGCAAATTTGTCTGTCATGTTTGCCACTCACTTGTCATAATTTTTGTTTGTCTTTGTTTTAGTTTGGCAAATGTAATAACTCTTACATTTATTTTTATCTTTTTTATTGTTATTTTTAATTTAATTATTATTTTTGTTGCTGCTTATTTGCACTTTACTGTTTTACATGTATCGTCTTTATGTTTTTTAAAGTTCATTCTTTTATGTATTGGTTCTTCTTTCCTGATGTAATTGCTGTGCTCAGCAGTAAACCACTTTTCGTTGCGTTTTCAGGCGCATTTTATCTACAAATTACACAAAAAATAAATACTATTATTTGTAAAAGTAATAAAAAGACAGCTTTACTATATTACTTATATTACATATATTTACTTATATTAAAATGACGGTAGCGTCATTTTAATATTAAGCTTAAATATTTTTTCTAGACTTTTTTGTATCTCAAAAATTCTTCTTCAAACTAAATACATAATAAATCGTGTTAAATCTTCAAAGTGAGACGCCGGTAACATTTCTCAAAGGGTAACTGAGTTAGATCAGTCTCAATAAACAAACGGTGGGGTGTTAACGAACGCTTTGTGTGCTTACCTGTACCTGGATCGGGCGTTCAAATTAACAGCGGGAGGGTCACTTTACACTGTTTAGGTCAGCGGTTCTAAAAGTGCATACTTTGACGTTTAGTCCGCATTCTCAATAATACACCCACCCACAGTGAGCGGCTGACTATAGACCTCTAGTATGTCTTACCATTAGAGTTGTTAAATATATTCATTATTCGTTAAAATTAACAGATAAATAAAAATATCTTTAGCAGTCAATAATTGAAATCAACACTAACAGTTAAAATTATCATTATTTGATTCGGACATACCTACGATCGAATTTAATTTCAATTGCTTTTCATTTATGGATGTTTCTTTCTTGACAACCATTTCAATCTGTTATATCTTTGGTTGCACTCGACTGTAGGCTCTTTCTCTTTCTTTCTTTTAAATTAGAGTGGTATTGGTAATCGAACAATGATTATTAACAGTTCATTTCTTTACGATTTTTATCTTCGATTGAATATTATTAAAGTAAGTAGTCAGTTGAAGCGTACGTAAGTAAGAAAAGCGTTCCTACGGACGTAAACGGAATTACATTTTTGGACAGTTCGTGCTCGATACAAAGACACTACGCCAGCGCTGCGCGCAGCGTTATGCGACAATGGACAGTCAGCTGCTCACTGATAGCCTAATGGGGACGGAGCCTTATATAAAAATCACGATGTAGCGACGCACTCACATCCCTACTTACATAATTAAATACGTTTCTTAGCGAAGAAGTGCAAGATCAACGTAAAGTACGGTTGTAAACACCGACGTCAAGACAGCAACGAGGACACTTGGCTCAGAGGAATTACATCCCTTTTCGCTGAATAAATAGTGAAAAATCCTGCCTCAACACACGACTATACTGGCAGTCATTATATTTAATTGAATGTTTCCGTATGTTTGTCTTTTAACAGACAAGAAACACCAAATGTTACTGCAACGTTCACAGATGCAGTCCTTGCATAAATCTATGTTTGCTTTATATTACACCAATTCCAATTCGGCATATTCATGAATATGAACTTACTCAATCAGAAATGGGTCTTGGCTAAAAGCTAACTGAGCCAAGTGTGCTAACCTGGATCGGGCATTTTAAACCTAAGAAATTAACTGTAGGAGGTCAACGGAGTAGTATTAGCAGGTTACACCAGCGCAACCAGAAGGCATACTGAAGTCCACCAATGTGAGTACCTATAGGAGGCCCTTTTCCAAGACGACCAAGATGAATGTCATCTATGTTTCCAACGCGCGAGGTGACAGTGCTGTGGCTAGGGCGGAAACCGGGTTGGAAAGGATTGTGAAGGTTATCACAGGTGAGAACTTTGTTGGTAATGAATAAGATGTTCAAGAACCTTCGACAGAAATGGGAGGATAGAAATAGGGCGAAGATCAGATCAGGGATTTAGGGTTAAGGATATTTTTTGCATCTTTCCAAGCAGAAGGGAAAATACCTCTGCAAATAGAAATATAGGTAAGGTTAGAACGGGAAGTATTGTGTCAAGGATTGGTACTAACATGTTGCGACTGATGCCATCCCTGCTAACAGCGTCGGATGTAACAGTCATAACACTCTTCTTAACATCACAATCGGATAAATGAGCTAAAGAAAAAGGAGCAAAGTTGGAGAAGGAGTTGATTTATTGTGTTAACTTTGTCTGAATCAGAAATTCCAAACGAGTCTTCGTGTCAAGGATTGGTACTAACATGTTGCGACTGATGCCATCCCTGCTAACAGCGTCGGATGTAACAGTCATAACACTCTTCTTAACATCACAATGGGATAAATGAGCTAGCTAAAGAAAAATGAGCAAAGATGGAGAAGGAGTTGATATATTGTGTTAACTTTGTCTGAATCAGAAATTCCAGACGACGTCTTCGCTCAATCATCATATACTTCATACTTCTTTCCATTGCGTATTGATTCCGATCAAAGATTAAAAAACCGAATCATCAGGAACAAAAGGAAAAAAAGAGGATGTTACAATGAGAAATCACTAGACTAAAATGGAAATGGGCCGGCAGGGCACATAATAAGAGATCACGACAAGTGAAGTGGAGTTAACTAGCTACAAGATGATACCCTAGAGATGGTAAGAGGAAATGAGGCAGACCGAAAAATAACTGAGATGGTGACAATAGACAAGTGGCAGGAGTGATGTGGAACAGAGTGGTTCAAGATAGATTACAATGAAAAAAGTTGGATTGGAGCAGGCCTTTGCCGACTGGCAAACAGATATGCAGATGACAAGCAAGCAACAATTACTAGAATGAGTTTCAATTTTAAAATTTTATGTGTTGCAAATCACAATGTTGTTATTAGGTTTAAGTGTGTCTGAATAAAGGCTATAATAAAGAAATAAATCAGATACGAATTTGTTACTTTTATTTATTTATACGACAAACTTACGTCCCGGCTACACGCTCCGTCTTACCTGCGAGCATGCCTGCACAAACCGGTTTGCGCAGGTAATACGTAGCGGAATGTCTCGGCTACATGCTCCGTCTTACCTGTGAGCATGCCTGCACAGACCGGTTTCGCTCAGGTGAGTCGTAGCGGATTCGGCTAGACGCTCCATCCAGGTTGGGCAAAACAAGATTGGGAACCACTGATTTAAAAGATGACAAGCGACACAAGCGACAGGAGTAATTTAAATTTGGAACTTTAGGGTTATGTTTATGTGAGAATGAATCAGATTTCTTTCAAAGAAAACTTCAGGAAGTTCACGCGTTTACGTATGTGCTTACTAAGGGTAGGGTACGATAGGGTAAGGTAAAGCCACCAAGTTTAGTTGAAGTTTCATTCGAATTGAAAACTTATCTCGCATATCAGTCGTATAAAACTATAACTATTACATGATTTCAGTCAGTTTTTAATAACTACTACCTACTTACAGAAGTTTGAACCGAGAAGGACAGCAAATAAATACTACCTACTTACAGAAGTTTGAACCGAGAAGGACAGCAAATAACTAGGTAGCACTTAAATATACGAGGAGCCCGTGGCGCACTGGTTCTCGCGCTCGGCCTGCGATTATTGAGGTTAAGCAACTTTCGCAATGGTCGGTCTCGGGATGGGTGACCAAAAATTTACTATCTCGAGCTCCTCCGTGCTTCGGTAGGCACGTTCAGCCGTTGGTCCCGGCTGCGTTTGCAGTCGTTAAAACCCACCAATCCGCATTGGGCCCGCGTGGTGGGTCATTTTCCGTTCTCCTTATACATCCATAAGGAAGGCCAGTGCCCCAGCAATAGAGACATTAAAAAGGCTGATGACGACTTAAATATTTAAAATACTACCACGAAATAGTCATGTTGTTCTAAGAACAATCCTTCTTATCTTAACTAATATTATAAATGCGAAAATGTATTTGTTTGTCCTTCCTTCACACCTTAACTAATCAACCAATCGACTTGTTTTTTGCATTAAGTTAGTTGAAAGGACGGTGAGTAACATTAGGATACTTTTTATCCCGATATTCCCACGGGAACGGTAACCACGCGGTTAAAAAAGTAGTTTTGCAGAAAATGGAAAAGTGTCTATAGCCGTCGTCACAGATAATGTAAGTGATGATTCGACTGTAGGTTGAATTGGGTTTCTCATCGTATCCTTGACCAATGAGGAACTGGTTAGGTATCTTTTCTGCCGAGACATGATGACGTAGTCAGAGTAATATTACTGCATATATTATATTATGCATTTTTTATTTTGTGACTACAAAATAAAAAATGCATTTCATGGACCCCTTGGCAAGACAGCTCAGGGGGCCTACCGGCATCTCTTAGCGCAGTGTTGTTTCAATCTTACCACGCTATTTCGAACTAGGAATCTCTTAAAGTAAGCTTGTTTTTTGACGGAAGTTTTGTGACATCTTCGTTCCATCATTGCCTCCAAAGTGTGAAGTGTGTAAAATATGACAACTTCAATGAAAAGAAAACGCAAACAAAACGTTCCTAAGAAATGGTGGTTTCTAACAGATGATGGTAGGGACGCAGCAAAAGTTATATCGATGTTCGACGAATATTTACCCTATTAACGAATAAAAGCATTTTGAACGAAATCAGAATGAATATAATGTTTGCATGTTTAGTCTGTGTTGATTTTAAAGGTAAAATATTGCAATCTGTTGATAAATGTTTTGCTATTCACAAATTGTATTCAGAATAAATGTATTTACTTAATCTTCTTCTTATCGGATGAGGATTAGTGGCTACTTCTGGTGTCAGAGTTTATCAAGTCGCCTATAAGGTCTCTGACTTGGCTTAACGACTGTAATCAAATGACAACAGCCGGGACCGACGGTTTAACGTTCCATGTTTCGGAGGGCCCGTTATCCCGGCTACTGTCATCTGATAACAGTCGTTAAGCCAAGTCAGAGGCCATAAAGACGGCTTGATAAACTCTGACACCAGAGGTGACCCCTAGTCCTCATATGATAAGAAGAAGAAGATTACTACTACTCCTCTGCAACCAGGAATCTAAAGCGAAATGCTGATTGCTGCGACTTGGTATCGACTGAAACTATACCGAATATTAGTTAACACAACTCATACCACGGTGTTAATTATTACTTAATTGAATATCATCTCATTATGTTTCTCTTTTCTCTCACAAGAAACACCAAATGTTACTGAAACGTTCACACATGCAATCCTTGCATAAAACTGTTTGCTTTATATAACACCAATTCCAATTCGGCATATTCATGAATATGCCGAATTTAACTGCCTCAATCAAATATGGTTCGAGACTAGAAGCTAACTGAACCTGTATAATAGGAATGTAATCGATAATGGATAATGCAACCAGACTAATATGTTTTTAAAACCTTTTTTTGGTTCGATATCCATCGCGCTGTACGCTTGAGTACGCTGAGTCGCTGATCGCTCCCCATGGACGTTTCGCGAGATTGATAGTTCGGGGACTATAGTCCCCATGAACGGTTTAGTGACCTTTAATTTTGTGTTATAAATATAAATATATAAGTTTAGATTATGTATACTTCATGAATGCCTGCACTTATGTAACAATCTAAAGATTCCCAAAATTGTGCCATGTGTATAGCTGTAAGCTTACCTTAATAAATAAATAAATCTCATTCGAAACATACAAGCACAAGGAAGGATTTCAAAACTAGACCATCATAAAACAAATTCACAGCCAAAAGATATCGGTACGCAAACGCAGATGCACTCGTAAAATCGACGCACATAAACTTTCATTTTTATTTTCAGAAAATTACTAAGAAGTAATAACGTGGGGACTCCCGGATAACGATGGACCGATTTAAGGGGTCTAATGGGCAAGTAAATTATGATTCAATACTACTGAAAAGCTAAAAAATAGAAACAGGTCAGTAAGAAAAGTTAGAGAAGCGAATACACAGGCTATACCAAAATTCATCCGGTCACTACCGTTTTTTTCCAGTTCTAACCGGATTTTGTGAAAAGCACGAACACCTGCGTTAATTGGGACACTCCACCGGGAAGTTCTAGCGAGTGTATAACGAATACCTGGAATTTCCTGACAGCATCGTTAGCTTAAATTCAGATACACTACGAAATCTACAATCAAATTCAATTTCAATATAATTTGTTTAGTGCACGCTCTTAAAGTGAAAGTGAGAGAGTGTAAAGTGAGACCGAATAGATGGTGGTAGGCCCGCACTGCCTAGGACAGATGTGGCAATCAACAGTAATTATTTAGTTACAGAGATGTGATACTTTTCTAATTTTTTACAAATAAATGTTAATCTAGCTACCTATTAACCCACTTGCTCCTACTGTGTCTTTAACGACACACCAACTTAAAAAAAATATTCTGTTGTACGAGGGTACTTTATTTTTTTATTTTATATTGCTACTAGCTGTTGATGCCTTAGTCAGTCATAGTAGAGTGGTAACCGTGATATGCAGTTTATTGTTTTTGTGCAAAAAGAGGTTAAATTACGTGCTTATTAAAATGATAAATACAGGGTAATTTGAAATATTGTTTTATGCTGTTTTTAATTTATTTGTTATCTTATTATCAATAGTCGGTTCCTAATAATCTCGAAAATAAAAAAATACGGTATATTTATAAGATATTCATCAAGTATTTTCGTTTTACTTTGTCTGTTCCGTAAAAGACACAGTAGGAGAATGTACTACTATCAGTAGTACTTATATTTGTTACAGGGCTTTACGACAACCTTTCTCTCTGAACGAGATTACTGAGAAATAAGAGCAAAATGATGAAAAAAATAGTTCCAGACTCTATAACTATCATCATCACATTCATATCAGCGGCATGAGAACGACTGCTGGGTATGGGTAGCCATCGAACAATCGTTGTGAAGATCCTCTAAGGCCTAAGGATCTTCACGTTGATCGGTCGTTGGCGGGCTGCCCTCATCCAGGAGCTTTCCGCGATCTTCACCAGATCATTGGTCCACCTTGTTGCGGGCCTACTCACAGAGTCGCCATTCTAGAACCACCCCACCCCATCCGCTAACGGTTCTTCTCGCTATGTGTCCCGCATACTACCACTTCACCTGAACATAATTCGAGGGATGAAGGTTTACTTTTGTTTTCCTGCGGAACTCCTCATTTCTGATTCGATCAAGCAGGGAAACGGCAAGCATGTCTTTCTACATTGCACGCTGGGTGACGTTACCTTACATCATGCCTCCGCAAAATTGTAAGTAACGGATGAAGACTCTGGAGACAACATTTTGTTTTTCTTCAAAATGTCCCTGGTCCTTTACTCGGAGCACTTGCTGAATTTGCAACATGAATGACTTCTTTGATGAATGTAAGTTGAGTCATTTTATTATTTCCCATGCTGGACTGAGCGCAAAAGACAAGTATAAAATGCGTCTAATGCGGCTACATAGAGTAAAAGTGTCTTCCAACTGTCAGGGCTGATGAATGAAGGATATTCGAAAACTATTGTAAACAATGAGCTGGCAACCTGTCGCTATTGCCTAACGTCTGACCGCCTCCGTGATCTAGTGGTACAACCACCAGTATCAGACTCAGGGGTCCCGGGTTCGATTCCCAGCGGGAATACATATTGTATTCGGTTTGGTTGGTGGTAGGTCTTGTTCTAAGACCGCCTGGCTAGCTACCACCATCTTATCTAAGTCTGACAACAATGTTTTCAGCAATGTTGTGTTCCGGTAGTTAGAGATAAGATAGGCGTTCCTCAGTGATTGAGTATTCCGAGAGGGGCTCGCTTCCATCTTCAGCCTTATCACTACATAACATTAGGTATGATGAAGGCTAAGAGTCTTCCCGCCGTTCATTAAAAAAAACGCCTTAATACCTGAGACCCAACCAATGCCAAATGTGGCGTCGTCGAGGTGTGGATATGAGAGTGATTCTTTGGATGTTTTACTTTATTTCTCCTATATATATCGAAGCCTACTGAAATCGACGTAGTGAAAGATCATAGTAGTAGATTCTCCTACTGTGTCGTTTACGACACGGCATTTTCCAGCTTTTCCTGAACTGAAATAATTTTTTTATTATTTTTTATCAGTTTTATGTTTCCGTTCTGTGAAATATACGAAATTTCAAATCAATTGTGCAAAAAAAGTTAATTCAGGAACAAGTGGGTTAAAGATAAGGGAATTATTAATGCTAGAAAAGATAACAAAAAATAATAATGGCAGATTACGGGTGTGCGTGAGAGTGTGCATGCGCGTGCATGTGTACATATGTGTGTGTGTGTGTGGAGCATGTGTACACACATATGTACACATGCTCCACACTCACACACATGTGTGAGTGTATTAAGGAGTGATTGCGTGAGTGAGAGTGAAAATTTTGTCAAGAAAAGTTTTTCCTTCCTATCTCAATAAGTACACAGTCGTCAAATTGACGAATGACCTCAATACACTTCAATAACGAAAAGAAATGGCTAAAACATGGTAGAGTATGGAAGGGAGTAGTTCTTTTGGTTCCTTTAAATTTCATGACGTTTTAATCGGTCAACTAAATTTTGGCGTGTCAAAATTGTTAAAAGACAATCATTCAATTCATTGAGAACAAAATGTCCCTGCCAATGCGAACTAACGTCAAATGATAGCATAGCTTTCAACAACGACAACAGAAAATTATAATGATATTTCGATACAACTTGTAAAGGTCACTATAACCAATTTCAAAACGCAATAATAAACTCCAAAATATTAATTTCCGCTTTTCTAAATAAATTCTATAAAGGCTAATTTTACAGTCGTTCCGTAAACTGCGCGTGTAAAAAAAGCAATGTCTGCGCTGCGAAAACTTAAAAGTGTACAAATTAATACGAAAAATTGAATTAGATCATTTGTAACTTATGGATGAATTTCCCAGCACCACAATTTATGCGGCATCGATAAAATTGCTAGTACAGAACGTAACTGTACGGTTCTAATATTTTTTTCTAGGTAGAAGAGGTAGTTATCTATACTGGCACAAAATATTTATTGATTAGGATTACAGATAATTAGATAATGAAGGGAAAGCCCCAAATTATCATTGCGGTGCCTGTCCCATAACATGAACCAATTTCATTTTCGTCCTACTACAAAAATTATAACTTATTATTTTATGGCTGCTATTATTTGAATGGTTATTAGTGATAGTATTCATCAAAAGCAATTATTTAAGTAATAAATATGTACCCAGTTTACTAAATGGTAAGTAAAGTGCTTTTGACCTAAACATTAGACAACAGTATATCTTTTGCTTAAAATGTATCTAACTTAGATCTCACAAGCTTAGATCAGTGCCGCCTAAGCGTTAATCGTGAAGGGATGCTCTTCGCTTGCTGCGTGTTCCCGCCGTAAACGTAAGTTTATTGCCTTGGTGGACACTGGTTTTTTTATAATTTCCGTGCATAGTAATAACTTGAAATCGAATGAGTTAGTGCAGTTTATTAAGTATTCGCGAGTTCGTTAATTGTACTATGTTTATTTTTGTAATGTTCATTAGATCCTTAAATGATTGGTTTTGGTAGTAGTGCTAATTTTTGTGATAAATTTTAATTTCGCTTGATTCGGTGCCCTATAATGTCCGCCGAAATGATAAAAATTCCACCGAAATGAAACTTTTATTATTTTGGTGTATTTCGGTGCATATTTGTTTCATTCCGTGGATTCTCTTATCATTTTGGTAGATAATAACTATCATATCAGAATTTCCAAAAGCAGTATTTATCCAATACAGCGTGTTAGGAAATCATAAGATATCGAGGTTTAATTAAGCGACATCTTGGTCTATATTTTCGTGTCCTTTTATCATTTCATTTCGGTGGGTAGTTATTTCAACACCACATTTCAAAAAGAAAATAACTACAAAAATACAAAATCAATATTTTAAAAACCTAATAATAAGCAATCACATCGAAATGATATAAAAAAACGACTGTGCTGAAATTCAACCTTTTGATACTCAGTGTTTTAGCCTGTATCATGTCTGATGTGATGTAAGGTTGAAGCTGGAATCACGCTTTACCGGAATCCTCAACTATTACTGTGGATCTTTTCTCTTTTGCCGGAGCGCAAAAACGCTGAATACATTGTTGCTATGGAGACGGACTTAGATAAGATGGTGCAAGCTAGTCAGGTGGAGTTATAACAAGTCCTGCCACCAATCAAACACAAAAACTCAATGTGCACCCCCACTTGGAATCGAAAGGGTTACCACTATCTATTACTATTATATATCCTGTGCCACTAGACCAAGACCATAGAGGCGGTTAAAGACAATCGACTATCAGGCAGATTTGGCACTAAAAACCCTTCTTAGGGCCAGGTTCACCACCGACAGACAATTTCTGGATAGCTTATTTAACAGATTAATTGACAGCTGTTGTAATATAAAACTACTCGAATTATCAATCAGATAAGCGGTCCAGAACAAATCAGTCACTAATCAATCGCGCCATACGAGCGTTTTTTACGCGCTTTCGGAAAACCTCACTGTAAAATGGCTTATTGAAAAGTTTAATTATATTTTCAATGTTGTTGCAAATAATAAGAGGTTGTATTCCAAAATCATTGTTAATTAGGGTTGCTACGGGCCCTTTATTGATGATCAAAGGTTTTTTTTCTTTGTCATATAATGTTTTTGAAGTGAAAACTTCTTTAGCGGCGTTGAGCACTTTTTCTGTAATGGGTATAAAATCTTAACTCGCGTCAGGACACGTGACCTGATCGAAAAAGCGTAGGACGGATGGAGAGTAGACAGCTATCCCCTCTCTACGGCGCGGCGAAAATGTATGCCTGGGCCTACTGTTTCGTTTAGGCTTTTAATAAATTTAATAAATTTGTTTATTATTATTATTATTATTATTATTATTATTATTATTATTATTATTATTATTATTATTATTATTATTATTATTATTATTATTATTATTATTATTATTATTATTATTATTATTATTATTATTATTATTATTATTATTATTATTATTATTATTATTATTATTATTATTATTATTATTATTATTATTATTATTATTATTATTATTATTATTATTATTATTATTATTATTATTATTATTATTATTATTATTATTATTATTATTATTATTATTATTATTATTATTATTATTATTATTATTATTATTATTATTATTATTATTATTATTATTATTATTATTATTATTATTATTATTATTATTATTATTATTATTATTATTATTATTATTATTATTATTATTATTATTATTATTATTATTATTATTATTATTATTATTATTATTATTATTATTATTATTATTATTATTATTATTATTATTATTATTATTATTATTATTATTATTATTATTATTATTATTATTATTATTATTATTATTATTATTATTATTATTATTATTATTATTATTATTATTATTATTATTATTATTATTATTATTATTATTATTATTATTATTATTATTATTATTATTATTATTATTATTATTATTATTATTATTATTATTATTATTATTATTATTATTATTATTATTATTATTATTATTATTATTATTATTATTATTATTATTATTATTATTATTATTATTATTATTATTATTATTATTATTATTATTATTATTATTATTATTATTATTATTATTATTATTATTATTATTATTATTATTATTATTATTATTATTATTATTATTATTATTATTATTATTATTATTATTATTATTATTATTATTATTATTATTATTATTATTATTATTATTATTATTATTATTATTATTATTATTATTATTATTATTATTATTATTATTATTATTATTATTATTATTATTATTATTATTATTATTATTATTATTATTATTATTATTATTATTATTATTATTATTATTATTATTATTATTATTATTATTATTATTATTATTATTATTATTATTATTATTATTATTATTATTATTATTATTATTATTATTATTATTATTATTATTATTATTATTATTATTATTATTATTATTATTATTATTATTATTATTATTATTATTATTATTATTATTATTATTATTATTATTATTATTATTATTATTATTATTATTATTATTATTATTATTATTATTATTATTATTATTATTATTATTATTATTATTATTATTATTATTATTATTATTATTATTATTATTATTATTATTATTATTATTATTATTATTATTATTATTATTATTATTATTATTATTATTATTATTATTATTATTATTATTATTATTATTATTATTATTATTATTATTATTATTATTATTATTATTATTATTATTATTATTATTATTATTATTATTATTATTATTATTATTATTATTATTATTATTATTATTATTATTATTATTATTATTATTATTATTATTATTATTATTATTATTATTATTATTATTATTATTATTATTATTATTATTATTATTATTATTATTATTATTATTATTATTATTATTATTATTATTATTATTATTATTATTATTATTATTATTATTATTATTATTATTATTATTATTATTATTATTATTATTATTATTATTATTATTATTATTATTATTATTATTATTATTATTATTATTTATTAATAATAATATGCAAAATTATTCCCTAACCATTCCAAAATATCAAACATGCTCAACGTTAATAATCAAGTTTTCACTTCTGCCGGCAGTCCCGGAGTGCAACCCGTCTTTTTTTTTTCAAATGATTTTTTCTCTGTGATCTGTCATGGAATAGATATAATCATTTAAACGCTAATGAGACCATACTTTTATTTCAACTTAATCCTTATTTAATTAGGTAAAAGGAAATCCATAATCCTTATTTAAATAAGGAAATAAATAAAAATATAATTTTGTGAAGAGATTCTCATAGGAAAATAATATTTTTTATATATATATAAAGTTGATGAAACTTTACCTGTTCGTAATCTATAAATATAATATTAAAGTAATCAAGCTAAATCTTCTCCTTAAATAGTAATAATGAATAATTAATTGAAATCAAAACATGAGCGGCCGCGACTTTAAAAAATAGATATTTGAATAGAATAGAATAGAACAGAAACCATTTATTAACAACACACAAAAACAGTAATACAATGAGACAAGTAGGTACTTAATTAAGACAAAAAAACAAGATTTATATTAGGTCACTAAGCAACAAAACAAAATTTGTGCTGTTTGTGTAATAGGCCCTTTATTAGCAAAATTAACTTCTGGGTCATTCGTTGATGGTCAGAATAACCCAGAAGCACTGATATTCTAACGGGGCCCATTTGAGACAAATATTACCTATAGTTGTCTCAAATATGCTGTCCCGCTTTGGTCCGTCTCTAAATACCGTGCGATAGGACAATATTCAGCGAGATCTGTATCGCCGAATATTGCGAATAAAAGTTACAAAATTCGAGGTTTTTCTCTCGACGATTTCCTCATCGAAAATAATATTGGTAAAAGAAATGTCACCAAACGAATAATAAGTAAGTAGTTGAAATAAAACGTTAGAGTGAATAGGCATTTCCTGGGCAAGCATGTTACAGCTTAGACCACATCCTGTTTACTAAGCACGATGGTGGTCAAATGCCTACCCAGTTACTTGTAAAAAAAAGAAACATTTTGTGGATGTTTAGTGCACTATATAAATTTACCCGAAACCGAAAAGGTGTCGAAACGTCGGTAAACCAAAAAACCCAAAAATATAGTACCAAATTTAAGTTTAGGGTAAATATAGTGCACTAAAAATTCGCAAAAGTTTTTTTATTTTAATTATGAGTTCGCGAAGAAACTTAAGATGTACTTAAGCAAGTACTACTAGGTCTCTATGTTATTGAATCTCCACACTAGACGATTTTAGTGGAGATAAAAAATAGTATTTACTTGGAATTTTTGATTGCTTCTAGTTGCTTAGAAAAACAATTTATTGATAAATTGATAACATAGGAGCATAGAAGGAGTTAAATTTTATTTTATGTATGAAAATCAATCAAGGAGGATTTCGTCGAGAACGTTTGATAGAAAAAAACATTTCTCGCCTCCCCTTTTACCCGTTTTATGGATGTATTTGTCAAAGCTGTCGAATCCTATACATTTGTCGCCCCATAAAGTTGTAGTTATTGTTAATTAGACAATTCACCTAAAAAATCGTCGTCGTCTCAGCCACAAGACACCCACGCTGGGTATAGGCCTCCCCCAAGGATCTTCACGATGATCGGTCCTGCGCTGCCCGCATCCAGCGGCTTCCCGCGACTTTCACCAGATCGTCGGTCCACCTTGTCGGGGGCCCCCACGGAGCGTCGTCCGGTGCGCGGTCGCCATTCCAGAGCCTATCCGCCCCAACGGCAATCGGTAAAAAAAAGAAAACCGCTTAAACGAAACAGCAGGTGGAGGCATATATTTTCGCCGCGAGGTAGAAAGAGAGGGGAATATTACTTCATCTCCTACGCCGCGCCTACCTCCCTCCGTCTTACGAATTTTCGATCAGGTAACGTGTCCTGACGCGACTTTAATTTTTTTTATCCATACCAAAAATTTTAAACTCTGATGTGCACAACGCCGCTAAAGAAGTTTTCACTTCAAAAATCATCTTGGTACTTACTTCTTGGTAATAAATTGTTTTCGTGGACTCCTCCGTTCCATTTCAATATTAAATAAATAGAATGTGATAACTATCTAACTAATTGCATTAATACTAAACTCCTCTAAACTAGGGATCTTATCAAGATTTTACAAATGGCAAAAATCACCACACAACAAACCAAAGTGTATCTTGCTACTTACATATTATTAGGAAACTCAATTTATCTTCAATTGATTCCAATACGGAAAGAACTGTTGGATTTGTAAGACGAAATCTGGTTACAAAATCTTTATCATCGAGAGTGTTGAAATGTTCTTCTCTCTGGAGCGACGAACAGCAAACTCATTCCCATTAAAATTTTCCTCAAAAGCGAGTGTCAAGGCTCTTTTCATATTGTTTAATGCAAACACAAGAATATTTCTTTCTTTTTATTTTATAAACAATTATTCTCTCTACACAATCATGACAATGACATGACAGATGGACAGCTGCTCGTAAACGCGTTCAAAATACGCTTACCATCGAAAATCGGCAGTTCAGAAACTGAACCAAGTTCAACTTGATCGAGGTTCAGTTTATGCCGGTGAAACGCAAACTTATGTCGGAACTCAGTTTCAGCGCGTAATCTGAGAATTAACTGGATTGATCGCGTTCGGTGAAATCGGCCCTTAGTCGGGTCATAAGTTCTGTCACGACTTCTTTATGAAATAAATACCAAGTTTCAATTAAATATTTATTTTATTGTATATGAAAAGAAACCTCATCTCATAGTTATTACAAACTGATACAAATATTTCGGAATCACTGGCGCGATTTTCGATGCGAGGCTTTGACCTTCGAGTTCACACATTTCTAAAAGTACGCGCCACGTATATATCAGTGTGGTCGATGCTTGCAATAAGAGGCTCTCGGCCTCTCTAGGCCTCTGAATACGAATAAATTTGGAGTTAGGATTTGGAGCTAGAGGATGGCCAATCGTCATGCCAGATGAAGTCATTTTCATGGGCGTACAGATAGTTTTAGGTCCTTTTGACTTTGTGACCAAGCTCTGAAGCCTGCTGGAAGACCCATTACTGATTCACTCCTAGCCAAACTATCACTGGCGAAGGGTCATAGGCCTAGCTGGACTCGAGGAACACATCTGCTCGAGCAACACTTAATTGTTCTGACTGATGCAGTACTCTTCCATTGTAAAAATAAAATCATCGCAAAAAAGGATCAGACCTTAGTTATTTCCTGCGTACCGTTCTAACAAAACACGAGATCGGTTCAATATTATTTTTTTCAGGCACGTATCAAGGAGAAGTTATTTTTTTCTACGATTAGCCTATAATCCCAGGGCCCTTATTCTCTATGACCACTTTGCGATTCCTTACTTCAAAACCACGCCAATATCGTACATGGTTACGACATTTTCAAAATTCGTATTCTCTATGACACTTAAATGAAACCGTGTGATATGAACGTGACTTGCGCGTGGTTTGAACTGTCAAAAATTCCACGTTTTAGAAACGCGTGGAATCAACGTGGAATCTGCAAGGAATCGTTGTGACTGTAAAGAAATTTATTGTTTTTGTGCTAAAAACTATTTAAATAAATCTATAACGTACCTAAGGCCAAAGACCTTCTAAACACCATCTCTTTCTTTAAGTATTTCAGTAAAATTTAGTGTCAGCTATTTATATTATAATCTACTATTACTTAGATTTTGTAAATTTTGTATCGAATTAAACCACAATGTAACTATAAAACTATTTTATTATGAACTTTTATGTAAGTATTTTGCACGCAACTACCGAAGACCATTCTTGATCTACACTTATGAATGAACTTGTGAATCACATTTTTAAACAAATTGATTTCAATGAAGTAAGATGTTTTAGTTTTACATCGCTTTTAAATCTGGAACAAATGCAAAAGACATGTGTTAGGGGTTATGTAAGTAAATTAGATATTATAAGGCAAGTAACTTGTAACAAACGATTAGGTACTTACAATAACAAATCGCTTCAAATAAAATACCGCCAAGTAGGTACATCAAAATTCTTCAAACAAAATATACTCGTAGGTACAATATTAATGTTTTGAAGTGTATGTATATATTTCCATTGAAATACTAAGTATTATTATTTCTTTCTTGTAATAAACATATAATAAACAGACAAAATTGAATCAATTAATTTTCATTGTAAAAATCGATAACAAGAAATAAAAAAGTAAAAAGGAACGTTCAAAAACGTTCGAACGTTTTGGTTTTGCTGCGTGTTTGTTTAAATTATTGAGTAATATTTTTTCTTTGTTATTGCTAAAATTGCATTGTTATGATATAAACGATTAAATATTAATATAAACATAATAAATCACGGTTAATTGTTAGTGAAATTAAATTTTGCAAGTAATAAATTTAAAATCTTAAAAGTTTTAAGTTAGTTTTCGAACGCACTCGTGACTTCATAACGTACCAAAGACAATTTGTCTTGGAGGTGTCTTGGAGCGCGGTGGGACTTACAGAATAGAGTTGACCAGATTCCTTATTGACAAGATACGATATTGACGGGGTTTATGCGTGGTAAGGTTTAAGTGTGGAATCTAAGTGGTCATAGTGAATAAGGGCCCAGGTCTATTTTTATTACACTTTCTACGGTCGTTCTGTTAAGTCCTGTCTGTAATGCTAACTGTTATCATTTTTGGACCTGCCCCCTAATTGTGAAATTTCAAAATCGATCACGATTCTTTTCAAAGTTTATGATTTTGTAATTTTTGCATTTTTCAATGCTATTTTTATACTTATGGTAAATTTTAAATATTATATAAGGAGAATTCACTTGTGGCCGAGTTAATTTTTTCCAATATTTTTCTATTTAAATATATCTTTTCAAAGTTATTGTGATTGTGATAGTAATTTATGGAATTGCGTAACATATAGTCGCAATCCCTTTTGTAACGAATGATGTTCTAAATGACACTTTATTTGACACATCTCCATACATTTGAAAGATATTTTCGTCTGTCACTTTGCTTAGACAGTTCAATTTCGTTCATTCAATACCTTTCAAAACGCGTCCCGATCACAATCCCTATCAAATGTCAAATAGTGACGGCCTGAAGTATGTGAATATCTTTCAAATGTCGAATTGAAAGGGATTGTGATAGATTGTAAAATTAGACAATTAACCCCCTTATTTGTTCGTATACGCACCTCCACTACATTTATCGCCGCTAACGTCCGACCATTTTTCTCTTTCTCTCTCCGTTTCTTGAATCTTTACGCTTCATACACAATATTACGTAAGTACTGCAGTGTCTGTAAACTTTCTTCACCATTTTGCACCATTGGCTTCTTCGTCTTAACTTACAACTTTTAACAGTGATAATGAAGATATTATTAAATTAGTGGGTACCGAGTGGTTATGATGATATGATGATGAACCAAATATTCCACGACTCCATCCGTGGATACGGTTTATGTGTTTATTTGTGTGTGTGTGTGTAAAGTCAAAACATTGTTCTTAATGTTGGAGTGAAAATATACAACCAGTGATCCACCTGCTAGGTTATCAGTGATTAAACAAGTTACCTTTGACACCATCAATGTGCCAGTAGGTAATTTGATAGAGGCAGGCACATATCTCTCTTGTGCCATAATATTCACTGTTTAAATAATTTGTAGCAAGGTAATTAAATAAATTATGAGTTACATAACCTAATGTAATTATTTTACTCCAGCTATGCTATATGGCTCCGAATGCTGGGCTACTAACAAAAATCACCTAAATAAACTGCACACATCAAGGATGCGTATGCTCAGCGCAGCGGCGGGCGTCACACTATTAGACAAAATCCGAAATGAGTACATCAGAGGTAGCTTCAAAATCGCACCAATTGTGGAAAAGGTTAAAGAGAAACGCCTGCGGTGGTATGGACACGTTCAAAGACGCCAGACGGACCACATGGTGAAGCTTGCCCTAGACATACCAACGACGAAATGTTTGCGTGGAAGACCACCCAGCACATGGCTGACGACGATCGAAAATTATCTAAAGGGCGCTCATTTAGATAAGGACACAGCACAAAACCGTGCTAAATGGAAAATGAGGACAAGGAAGGCCGACCCCAAGTAAATGGGACCAGGTCTAGCAGGAAGAAGAAGAAGAATGTAATTATTTTACTTACTTGATGATCCTAAAAAAAAACCTAAATGTAAACCTAAAATATCTTTTTGCCAGTCAAAATTTAGTTACCATAGCAACTAATCCCAGATCGGCATTTAAGTCACTGAGGGCCGGTATTTCAATATCGACTTATCTTGAATTGATCCAGGATTGAAGATATGTTCCACTTATGTGTATTTCAATAAACGATTAAAGTTAAGTGACGCTTAAAGTCCATCCTAACTAGTCAATATTTAAGCTAAGGAATTCAGAGACTTAAGTGCCGATCCGGGATTCGTTGCTATGGTAACATATTTTGGACTGGCAAAAAGATATTTTAGTTTTACATTTAGGTATTTATTATCAGTAAATAAAATGCAGTTGAAGCATAAAAAATATTATAGTGTAGAAATAATGGCAAATTACAAGAATATTATGCGAAATTTTTAAGATAATGCGTAATCTAATGTAAAAATTTCGAAATTCTAAAGTGATAAATTTTTTGATGCTCTTTTTCATTGTGGAGCCTCCACAACGATTCTCATTGGTCGCTGAGCGTACAAGCGCAGCCAATGAGCGCTCACTATCACCAAATGACAACAAAATTCATAGACAATTGTCATATTTTGTTTGTTATGTTGCAATATTGCGACGAATCCTAGATTTGCTAAGGCGAGGAATATCCGGATTGAAATACGCTATTGTCTTTCACAAGTGATACTTAGCTCAAATGTTGGACTTAACTTAAGTCATAAGATAAGGTGACATTGAAATACCGGCCCTGAATTCACTAGATTTTGGCTAGTTTAGTTAGGTTACTTTAAGTGTCACTTAACTTTAATTCTATATTGAATTACACATATACACATAAGTCGAACATGTCTTCAAACCTGGACCAATTCAAGATAGTCGATATTGAAATACCGGCCCTTATTATCTCATAAAATAGGTACTGATCCTTGTTTCAATCTAGCTTATCACTGCAAATGAGGTTTGGTAGACTTAATTAATGTTTATTCACGGTGGCCATTTAAATTGTTAGTGATCGATCAGTTCGTACCAGTCACGCAGCTAATTACCGCCTTGAGACCTTAATCTTAACCGCAGGCCATGGTAATTAGTGGATCAATAACAAACACATTAACAAGCAATGATATTAAGGTAGCCCTTCGTGACATAACAAGACCTAGGGCAATCGTTGTTACCAAGATGAGGATAATCCATACTAATACTGGGTCGCTACTTGAGTTCAAAAGTTGTTAGTTCGATTTTCATTATATCGAACACGGAGATAATTAATTAGTACGATGTTTTATTGCAGCGATACCTTGTTTGTGCGATGTAAGGTTAGGTACCATGAAATCCATGTCGCTTTTTGCGAATTAGTTTTCCATGTCGCGGGAGCGCGAGGCAATACACATCGTCTCTACAGCGCTCTTTCAGCACTGTCACCCGACAGCGAGCTGAGCGACGCTCCCGAGCGGTCATTTTAAAAGGTTTGCTAGCCAGCCTCGCAATGTCAATACACGCCGTAACGTTAGTACGAAACACGTTGCTACGAATAACAAAACAGCGATATTTATGTTATTTAAAATTCACTTAACTATAACTTACATCTATTAAATCTTATTTATTCTACCATTATGAAAATATGATCAAATACGGAAAATTATCGCTCTAAAAACGAATTTTCGCAAAAACGTAACAGCGCAACAACAAGGCATCGCTGTTTTAAAACATCGTACTAGAGTTATCGTATCGACAAACCTTGTTCGATAGAATGAAAATAGAACTAACAAGTTGGAGAGGGATAGTATGTATACCTACATAAATATCAGCACATATACCTACGGTAATCTGTGTCTACAACATTTTTCAAGAAATAAGTATATTTTAAGTTCACCCTGTTTATAAACAGTTTGACACATCTGCAGTCTGGTTAAATCGTAATTTTAGACTTTTTGTTCGTAAGCCTCGAACTCGTTTGCTGCCAACCAAACGAGTTTCCAATATGGGAAAATCTTTCATCGGAGAACTATTCTGATACTGTTTGTTTCTTCGGATTCGTTTTATTTTCTGTCATAAGCGCTTTCTCTTGCTTTTCATACTCAGTATCCAATTGCAAGTAACATTTTTGCTAAAATAATATACTTAAACATACCTATCTTTTTTATGAATAAGAGAGACGCTTAGCTGATGTTAAGATGTGATAAGGCTGAAGGTGGAAGCGAGCCTCTCCTGGAATCCTCAACCACTGAGGAACTGGCTATCTTATCTCTAACTGTCAGAAAACAATAGTGCTGAGAACATTGTTTTTATGGCGTCAGACTTAGATTAGACGATGGTAGCTAGCCAGGTGGACTTACAAGAAGTCCTACCACCAACCAAATCAAATACAATATTATGTACCACCACTGGGAAATAAACCAGGGACCTCTGGGTATCATACCGGTGCTATTACCACAAGACCTCAGAGGCGGATGAACATCAATAAAATCATTCAGAAAATTGCTTTTTACTAAACATCATCCCCATCACTGAAAACATATAATTTAACCTTTTAAAAACTTTATTATCTAAAGTGGAAATATTAATGATATAGATTTTATACTAGAAAAAAATTATAGTCTTCAAGTTGCTCAGATGGGACTTTTTCTAGTATAAAAATCTCAATAAATAGCAATTTTTTTTATTACAACTTATAAATTAAATCAAAAGAAACTTCGTTGCAAATAGTAACATAATGTCCTGTAGTTGAGTTAAGTACTTTCTAACAAGAAACTTTTGTTATACTTATAACATCATGTGGTAGCATTCGAATTATATTCCCACTATTAAGTACTTTCTAACAAGAAACTTTTGTTTAACTTATCACATCATGTGGCAGCATTCGAATTATATTCCCACTATTAAGTACTTTCTAACAAGAAACTTTTGTTATACTTATAACATCATGTGGCAGCATTCGAATCATATTCCCACTAATAATTCAAGACACGCTTTCACCAGAATACTTCTTTCGTAACATGTTCGTTCGTACTTTTTATTTGCTTTGCAAAATCAGGAATTCGTATTTGTGTTAGTACTCCGTGTTCGGATTTGAAGCCTACAGGGACTGTGTAAAGTGATTAAGTTTAAAGTCAAAGTGAAACTGTTGGCAAGTTTAAAAAAAAATGTTGCTTTGCTATGACAGTACACAAAAAAGGTTAGGAGCCGTTACTTAGATTTCAAATCCCACCAAGTCCACTTTTGACAGAAGGCTGTTTTATGTTTTTATCAAAACGTCTTAGGTTACGAGTGCTTTAACAAATTCAATCAAGTCTTTGTAGTGTCTATGTAAAATAATATCAAAACAGTTCACTTTTTTCAAATTACTCCAAGTCCAGAGCTACGCAACCATTTAAAATGAAAGTTAGTCGTGTCTAACTGGACTTAGTGCAGTCATCCAGTGACCACGGTTGCTGAAAAGGTGCCGAAACGTCGGAATAATAAAAAGAAAACCCCTAAAAAACCTAAACATACGCAATTACAACTTAGTGAAATATCCGTAAAAGTTGTTTTCTTTCAATGAACGTGCGCGCCAAAGCATAAGATGTACCTACGTATGGACTTAGTGCGTTTTCACGCACTACGTCCAGCTTTCTGTAAGTGCAAAGTAAGCCAAGTCCAACGGACTTGGTTCGTTGTGAAGAAACAATAGCCTAAACTAAAATTGAAAATTGTTTTTTCTTCCTATCTACTAACATTAGTAACAGTCATAATGAGAGAAAATGATAGAAAATCCACCATACGTATCACTAGCACCACCCGCGGATGACAGAATTCCGTGTGTTACTCGCATAGAGAAAAAATCGATTCCTACACTACATAATTAAAATTTTGGACTATTGAAATCTACCGGCTCTATCACCAGTTGCCACCCTTGCGCGAAACATACAGTGCAGTCCAAATAATTTTATTGTTGCGAGGAGACCTGTGTCCGGTTGGTATTTTTTTTAATGAACGACAGTGAGAAATGTTGCCTTCATCATACCATCAGGTATGATGAAGGTTAAGAGTCTCACCGTTAAGTTTTATAAGGCTGAAGATGGGCGAGCCCCTCCCGGGATACTCAATCACTGAGGAACTTTAAGTACGAGTATCTATCTTATCTCTAACAGCCGGAACACAACAATGCTGAATTGTTATGGTGTTAGATTGAGATAAGATGGTGGTAGCTAGCCAGGCGAACTTACAACAAGTCCTACCACCAACGAAACTGAATACAATATGTACCCCCGCTAGGAATCAAACCCGGGACCCCTGGGTCTGATACCGGTGGTTGTACCAGTAGACCACAGAGGCGATTTATGAATTTTATGAATTTGCAGCGCTCATGGCGGCGCTTGACAGACTGATCGTATTCGATCACGTTTGTTAAGCAACGTTCGGTCCGGCCAGGTGTCAGATGGGTGATCGTAAAGTGGCATTACAACTGAGCGCTTCTGTGCTTCGGAGGTCACGTCCGGCGTTTTCATCGGATAAGAGGCCTGATAGGCGGCTTGATAAACTCTGACACCAGGGGTGGCCACTTATCCTCATACTAAGAGAGAGAGAGAGAGCGAACTAGTAATCCTTCTAACCTCTTTCTTGTAGACAGTTGCATAATATCTTTGATCGAAATAATACAAAAATAATTTTACAGAGATCTTAGTTTACAACGACCTTTGTTTTGATGTTAATAATATGTTGACAAGTTGTTTTAAAAAAATGCATACCATGTACTTAACGTTCAATCCTAAAATTATTACCATAAACTTTTTATTGTTCACGTATTTATGTAATTATTTGCGATTTCGTCGCAAATAATTACATAAATGTTACACGCAATCAAAGTATTTTTAGCATAAACAGGCTGGGATCAAACTCAGCAGGGATTGACTTAAGGGTCGAGTTGAATAGACAGGAAGGCCCTAAACTGTCACAAACATGACTGCTGGTTCGGATACTGCTTCAGTAAATGTTAAAGTGTAAACTCAGGTTCCGACAAGATATTGAAGCTCTATTTTTGAATCACTCGTATGACATCCCTATACTCTATTCAACTTCCTCTGAAACAAAAGGTAAACAAATAAACAAATAAAAAAATGTTTCTAAAACTGTTTATTAATATTGGTATGTAAAAAAATTGTCACGTCAAATAGGTCTATTTATTTTTCAAATAAAGAATTACGTTCAAAGTTTGGGACTAGCTAAAGTTTTCGGTGTTTTTAATGTCTCTTTCTTTTGAAATAGTTTTTGGATGCGTATAAAATTCGATCTATGATTTTGTAATTTTTGCATTTTTCAATGCTATTTTTATACTTATGGTAAATTTTTAAATAGAAAAATATTGGAAAAAATTAACTCGGCCACAAGTGATTTCTCAGACGGGAATCGAACCCGCGACCTTTGGAAATCCGGTCCAATGACCGCTGAAAGTCTCGGTAGCTCAGCGGTTAGAGCATTAGACCGGATTTCCAAAGGTCGCGGATTCGAATCCCGTCTGAGAATTCACTTGTGGCCGAGTTAATTTTTTCCAATATATTTCTATTTAAAAATTTACCATAAGTATAAAAATTCGATCTATTGAAAAACATTTAATTGTTTGTTTACCTTTTGTCTCGGAGGAAGTTGAATAAAGGTTAGTGTTGACGTTATTTCACCGCCCCACCACTCGTTGCGGTCGAGATAAAAAAATATGGAAATTCGTATGTCGAACGAAAATCAGTAGAAACTAAGCGCTCGACGCAAGACGAGTGAATCAAAAATAGAGCACTTCCTCCGACAGGACTGAGCTCCGAGAAGGGTAAGTATTTACATGCAGTTAACAATACTTATAATTAATTGTATTCAAACGCTCTGTCAGCCCAAAGTGCAGTACGCTCGCTACGCTCGCTTGGCTCGCGCTTTTTTTTTTCACAGTTCGTACCTAACCTAACCGAACAAGTATGTCGGAGCTCATTCCAGTCCGAGCTGTGTCTTATCGGGACTTGGACACTGTAAATATATTGTGAAATACAATTCCGGTTTTGAACAGTCAACAGCACACCTGAGATAGTAGCTGCAATATAAAAACCACCGTTATTACAAGTACAAGTTGAAACTATAAAATCTGACGTGATTACGTCTGTGACTGATTTTGGAGCTTCTTCACGAGCAATATCAAAGATCGTAAGATCAAAATATGTCAGCCAACATCACAAAAAAAACTTAATCCGTGATTGTTGTGGTTAAGCAACTTTCACAATGGTTGGTCAAGGGATGGGTGACCAAAAATTTACTATCACGAGCTCGTCCGTGTTTCATAAGGCACGTTAAGCCGTTGGTCCCGGCTGAATTTGAATTTGAACAATCCGCATTGGGTCCGCGTGGTGGGTCATGGCCCTTAAAGAAGGCCAGTGCCCCAGCAGTGGGGATATTAAACAAAATGACTGACGAGGTAATCCGCGATAAGAAGTTGCAGTACCTACTTCTGTCTGATATTATGAATATCTGCATCAACAAAATTTTACATTACTATACTTGAAGAAATAAATATGTACATCCAGACACAGAACAAGTACGAGTAAAAAGACAATAATTATAAAGAAGGATCAATTGTCGTGAACTACTGCTAATAAATAAATAAATACTTTTTGTAACTGTTCCATCCTTATCACATACGTTTTTTGAAGTCGGTTTAAATTTTTTATAATAAGATTTTTATTTCACAATTTTTAAAGATAGAATAGGTCCAGTGCCTACGCTAATAACCTTATGTCAACTCCTTATCACCTTTTACAAATTGTTGCTTTTCCCAGTGCAGGGACGTTACTTATTGAGTTACGTTACTTACTTACTTCATCACCAGCTCCACTTCATCACATGCATTGAGTCGAGTATAAATTGCTTATGAGTAATCGTATCGCTTCCGTGAAATGCTAAGTATTAATGCTAAATAGTTCCGATGACCATTTGTGGTCTTCATCATCAGTTCCACTTCACCAAATGGTGCTTTCCGGAAGCATATGCATAAGTTACTACAGAAAACAATGAAATCGCTATAGGAGTGCCTATAATATTTGAAAAGTTCGCTGTTCTCCAGGATCCCATCATCAGATCATGACATGATGACAATAGGACCACATAGGAAATATACGCTTTTATAGCCGTCTTCGAGTAATCTAGTAACATACATTAAAAAAAAAGATTCCGTCGAATTGAGAAACTCCTCCTTTTTTTGAAGTCGGTTAAAAAGTGTAATTATTTCTTTGACCTTCCTTCACGCCTTAACTGAGCAACCAATCTGAATCCAAAAGTTTTATTTTTTACTTTTTGAAGTCGGTTTGAGTTTTTTTTATAAAATGTTTTTTAAATTACACGACAGAGATAATGAGTTTACTATGTAATTTATTTGGCCGCTACACACGACAGAGTATGGATTTTCATACAACTTTTGCCGGCCGCTGCTCGCCAGTACAGCAATATCGATTTATCTCAAAGAAGGTTGTCAAAATAATGCTCATATTTCCAAGCATGTTTGAGAAAACTTTTTATCCCGTTAAAACGGCAACGGGAACCACGCGCGTGAAACCGCGGGCGGCCGTTCGTTGAATATTTTTTTTCATATATTTGTTAGGTTAGGTTGAAAGAAGTAGTAGAGCAATAAAGTTTTATAGGCACATCTTGAGCTTCATTGCGCACCCATCATTGAAATAAAACAACTTTTGCGGATTTAAGTGCACTAAATTACACCGTATATTTAGTAGTAGTTATGTATTGGGTGTTTTTTAGGGTAGGTTTCCCGATGTTTCGACACCTTTTCAGCTGTCGTGGTCACCCGATGACTGAGTATTGATGCTACCACAGACCTATATCGAGATAGACGTAAAGAGCGCTTCAAACTGTATGAGAACCAGGAGCTCTATTTTTGATTCACTCGTCTCGAGGTTTCTACTGATTTTCGTTCGACGTTCGGCGTAATTTCCGTACTTCCGTAACAGCGACCTTGCCCGTATGTACATAGCTTCGCTTTTCGTCTGTAATACCGCCTCCTAATGCGAGCGCGCGAGGGGCAAAGCGAAAAGCGACCTATGTCTATAAACGCAAGGTCGCTAATCGCCTGATCGCCTCCCCATTAGCCTAGCCACTCGCGCGACGAGTGATTCAAAAATAGAGGTCCAGCGTGTCGCATTTTTCGTATGTATCATGACGTCACGAGCGAGATTTAGTGATGCGGAAATGTTATTGACGAGCTCTTGCAAGAAAGCACTGCACAAATAATTACCCATTTTCGTTGTTGAGTGACGCGTGTTTTCATGGCAATGGTCCCACGCGGACTGACTTAGGTCGTAAAACTTTTGGCACACAAGGTTAGGTTCACTTTTACTGTCTATCTCGATGTAGGTCTGTGGATGCTACGGTCACACTATAGTGTTAATCACGAACATTTGCGACAATATTCACATTATAGAACACGGACAGACAGGTGGTTATTGCTTGGCCACACTTGTCGTGGAAAAAGCAAAAGTTCGCGATAAACACGATAGTTTGGCGGTAGCATGCGAGTAGTGAGCAGTGTTGTCAGTTCAAAATAAACACATTGTGTTACCATTTCATACTCCGTAGATAGTATTGATTAATCAGTTAATGGAATGGGATCATAGCTTACGGATAGATCGTGTCTGGTTCGATTTATGAAGCAACAGTATACTCGTACGTTGGAAGGGAAACGCTCAGTTTCCTTTCTTCAATTTATTTTTAATCAAATAGGGATAATTCCGTAAAAAATTAAGAATACAATTCTACTTGAGTTAATTTCTGATTAAATCATCATTTTCTAGCATGACACCGTTGTCCAGAGAACAATGGAACATCGGTTATGTCTTAAATCCGGCGCCTAAAGGTGAATTATAAGCAATGCTCTTCAATTTTTTCCCTAATTTCGAATGTATTGTATCGAATTTAAGGTCGAAATTGAACAAATTATTGTTTTTTATTTATGTTTTTTTTACTTATTTTATAATGTCAAATTTTAATAAATATAATTAAATAGTAGAAACTTGTGAGCCAAGTCGATTTTTTAAGAATTTTTCTTACAAAATTTACTACTCGTAAAATTATTAATTAATTATTTTCTTAAGGTCAAATTAAACTTTACGCGTTATTTTAAAAACGTCTGGTCTTTTCCTAAAGAAGTTTTCAACAAATTAATGTCATTAAAAAAAAAACATAAAAATACCGACGACAGTCTTATATTTAGGTAGGTATCAAGTTTTGTTTTTTTCAAATTTTATATTGTAATTTCCTACAGACACAGATACTTTACCGCCACTTGGCAAATCGCATCATCAGTCCAATTTAACTTTTGCCTCGAGCTAACTTACTTTTATTGTGATAATTTGGAAGGTACCGACTAAATCAAAATTCTTGAACAAGTAACTTTGACGGCTGAGGAATGTTACTGAAAAGTTTCATGTCCCTTGTTATAATTTTTTATCATGAAAAAGTACTTTTTATTTGAAAAATTGACTTGTGCCTTTTCAAATGAGATACAAGATTTGTTAATAATGACGTTTCTGTTTTGTTGTGAGTTTCAACATTGCAGCCTACGATTGCGACAGTTAAGTAACTTTCGTTGGGATCTGTCGTGATATGGGTGACCAGACCAATTATTATGATCAGGACAGGGGCCTACCGCTATCTCTTAGCTCAGTATTGTTTCAATCTTACCATACTATTTCGTAACGATCCTCATAAAACAAGTTTATTTTTTGATGGAAGTTTTGTGATATCTTCACTCAACCATCTCCTTCAAAGTGGAGTATGTCTAACTTGACTACTTCAATAAAAGCAAAACGCAAACAAAACGTTCTTATGATATAATGGTTTCTAAATGATGATGGTAGGCCCACTGGAGATTCTCCCATTTTTGATCTGGTGTTTTCCTGTTGGTACCCAGTTACATTTAATTTTGCAGTCGTTAATCTCCAAAAAAAACAAAAATGCTCAAGAAAACAATCGAAAAGTAAATATTCGTTTGGACTGGAAACAAAAGTCGATCAAAGTTGTTTAAAAGTCTATAAGTAAGTAGGTATAGTTAGCATCGTAACTTTCGCTCAAGTGGATAAAGCCCAAAACCTTTCATATGAACCTTTATTTTTTTATCGTATTAATATTATAAATGTGAAAATTTATGAGGAAGTTAGGATGTTTGTTACTCTTTCACGCAAAAACTACTGAACCGGTTTGCATGAAATTTGCCAGAAAGATAGAAAATAGCCTGGATTAAAACAAAGGCTACTTTTAACCTGATATTCCCACGGGAACGGGAACCACGCAGGTGAAACCGCGGGCGGCCGCAGGTCTAATTATAATGCTAACGTGTGTGCTTAGCCCATCATACATATAAAAAAAATACTGTCTTTGCTTGTGTACTTTCCATTCAGTTCTTTTCTATAATGGATGTTATGAGACCGGCTGGTTCTTTTCTTTCAAATAAATACAAGTAGACTGTTCTTATAACTTTCATTTATTCATTGTTCACAACTCCCTAAGAAGCGACAGTTAAGACAAATAATAATGTAAAGCATTTATTTACTCAGCATGAAGGTCCATATTTCATTGTTATAATAATGTTATTGAATAACACTTGTCTCGTCTCCCCCTAACGAAGGCTGTATCACTGAATCTGGGTATATAAAGATTCCCAGTATTTTGTCTTCCTACTTAGGGTCCGTTCACGAATCTTACCCGACGCGCCTCGGTTTGGCGGGAGCTAGCTCGGCAAGAATCTCAGTTAGTTTCCTACGCGAGCGATCTGCGGGAATACCATCATCTATCAGAAATGAGAAAAAGAAATGAAGAAACGAAATGAAATGAAATGAGAAATGATTTCTTTGCGTTTTGTTTTTATTGAAGGTGTCATATTTTAAAACACTTCACACTTTGGGGGCGATGATTAAGCGAAGACGCATCAAAACTTCCGTCAAAAAACAAGCTTATTTTAAGAGATTAGTATTACGAAATAGCATGGTAAGATTGAAACAATACTGCGCTACGAGATGGCGGTAGGCCCCTGATCATAATAATTGGTCTGGTCACCCATTTCTAGACAGATCCCAACGAAAGTTACCTAACTGTCGCAATCGTAGGCTGCAATAGTGAAACTCACAACAAAATAGAAAAACAAATCTTGTATCTCATTTGAAAAGGCACTTAGTCAGTTTTTTGCGTCAGTCTAGACGTTAAACTGTGACGTCACTCCAAATGGTTTAGGTTAGGCCTATAAAATTTCCGTACTCACTGGCGTCACTTCGGCTCTTCAGTTTTCGATCGACGGGCGGGCTGTTATGAGGTGTACTACCTATTTGTGACGAAATAAAATTAACTCTGATTCCGAAGAAGAAACACTAATTCTTACTGCGCCTACTGTTTGTTGCCATATACTCACCGAAAAACAATCAACAATGCATGCTCGAAAAACTTGTCACTCAAAGTTAGCCAGCCCGCGTAGCATGCGCACCGCGATTCGCTGTCGACGCTTATCTCGCGATGTCTGTCCCGCTCATATCAGTACGGTGTGAGCGGGACAGACAATACGCTCGCGCGAGAAAAGTTGTGTCGAGAGAGCTTTGTCGAGGTGCTAATGCTACGCATACAGATCTGGCTAAGTTCGTTCCGCGAGCTGTCACTGCTCAAGGTCACTTCGCGACATACAGAGATCGCAAGAAAAAAAAAATTACAAGATTTTACTGTAAATAAGTGTACTTAATACTTAAATTTTATTCATTTTCTATACACAAATCGCCAAATACTTATAATTTAAAACACTTAACTAATCACACTATAGTGTCGCTAGTTGTGGGCTGTGGGGAAAAATGCACACAATTTTTTGAATTGGTTATTATCATTGTTAAGAAAATGTAGATAAATAAGAAAATAATTAAGCTTCTTTATATTTGTTTAAAGCTTTGATTTTTTATTTTTTATGTTAATTCATAGTTATTTTCTATTGCGTAGATACATATGTCTTAGCGTCGCTTACGATATGAACTGATTAATATATTTCTTAATTTTTATTACGAAACAAAATAAATGCAATTTGTTGGATTCAAAGATTTGTTTAGCGAGTGAAGATTCATAATAACACAAATAAAATGCACGCATTGTCGCTCACTTTTGGCTAAGACGCGGCTTCTAAGTCAAAGTCAATATAATCAGTCTAGGCTGTTAAAAGCATTTATGAACGTCAAAGAGGCTACGCCATCGGTTTACGGCGGGAGACCTTGTAACGAGAAGAACCGGCAAGAAACTCGTCAAGGGCTGTTTTTTTGCCTCCCTGTTTTATTTCATACAGAGTCGTCAAATTGAAATGTGACCTTAACATATCAGTAAAGTCCAGTAATTTTCATCACAAAAAGAAAATACTAATTATAATATTACATTTTATGGTTATTTTAACCGTAAACTTATCTATCATACATTACAACAATTCTCGCATTACACGATTACTGTACTGCAAGTTGATAGGTACATACAGGTCAATATCAATTTATTTTAGATGAAAATATTTAAGCTTAAAGCACAACATTAAGATAAGCAGACTGAAGTAGACTTATTTCAGCTGGCGGCACCCGTTCACGAGCATGACGAATGAACCAGCCATCGCTTCGCTCAATCATATTTCGGGGAACGTAGCGACCCGCCTCACACGACACCACCGTAGAAATGTTTAAAGAGAGCACGACAGGCTAGGCGTTATTATTCTAAGTGTGAACAATAAACAGTCGATACCTACCTATTGAAGTGTCCTATATGTGACGAAACGCAGGTTTGCATAGTCGGGAGGGCTGATTATCTAACGAAAACTCGATTCAGTTTCAGTTTCGTCGCTGTTGTAGCTGTCATGCAGTATAAAAATGTGACAGTAATGACAGCGACGAAACTGGTTGCTAGGTGATTTTCTGTTAGAATCAGCTTGCCGGAAAATAACCAGTCACTCGCGCAGCGAAACAAAGATGCGCAGTAGCTACAAAAAATTGTCACTGCGGATCTTATGTTACGCCGCACGTGGGTCAAGATGACGGTCTTTTTTGCGCCGTACCGCGCCGAGACGCTTCGCGTTCTCATCTCACGTAGGACGCTGCGTCAAACTCAAATGCACCGCGATGACGAACGCGCGCTAGAAAGTTTTGTACTCAGTAATGTCTGGTTGACACGATGCCAGTTCACTCACGAGAAATGCTTCTCGTGCGATAACTCCCATCGTGTCAACCAGACATAAGCGTGTGGTAATAGCTACTCTATGTTGGCGGCCAGCCCTATCGCGTATTGCGTACCGCGCACGACGCAGCTGCAATAATTAAGTATTCTTAGGGTAACCTGTAGTAATCTTGGCAAGCCCCAGTCATTGGCACTCTGACATTTAAACGCAATTATTAAGGAATTTTCATGAAAATACCATTGTATTCAGAAGAAGTCACAGGACGCATTCGTCTTCTGATATACCTAATTAAATCTTACAACACTCAAAAAAAAAATATTAGATTTGATTTGGAAAATATTAAAATTCTGCCAACTAGGCAATAGTTGGCAGAATTTTTAGTTTGTTTAGAATGTTAAACTTGACCCAGATGTGGCAATTGATCCAAATGTGGCATTTACCCAAATATGGCCACTGATCCAACCAAATTTAACCATAGATCCAAATGTAGTCCTTACCCAAATGTGGCCACGAATTTAATTATGGCAACTGATCCAAATATGGCATTAAGCCTTTAAAGAAAACCACAAAAGGAACAACAAAAAGATAATGTGGTTAAGTGCCAATTATTGTACCTCATGGCTGTCAATGATTGTACTAAGAGTGCCTATGAATATACTTTTAGCCGATTTTAGAAAATTTGTCTTTTATTGGTAAGAAAAATTTATTTTTACGTACTGTATGTTTTGTGAATTTAAGAATAAACATCCAAGTCTAATTTTTAAATAGTAAATCTGGTCTAAGTATATTATAGAAATAATAATTAACAAATGTATTTCAGGTTTTACTTAAAGTGCCAATCATTATACAGTTTACCCTAAATCTTATAAAAAATGGAATATAATAACCCGGGCGACTAAAAATTATTAGGTTGGGGTAGCAGAAATAATAGGTTGGCAGCGGAAAAAATAGGTTTAATTTAGGTTAGATTCGATAGTCGCTAACCTATTAAATTTTGTCACCCAAAAACTTTTTTTTGTCGCTGCGTTAAATACATGCCATAAAAATAATCTAACAACTTTCTTGATGATTCTATTACCGTGGCTGTATCGGCGCCTGCGGCGCGTAGATAGTAACACAATAGGCATTGTGAACGGTGACCTTTGTCATAGGATACATCTTTTATTACAGCTGTATTGAGCTGCCGTAGATAATACTTTGATGTTTTTCCATTGAAATGTTTGAGGTAATTATTTTAATCTGTGTAAAATTGTATTTATTAATTTATAGTTACCTTATGTTTGTGACAATGTGTGAAATGATTGATTTTATGTCTTAGTTAAATTTATAGTTTGTTAAAAGTTAATGCCAGATCGTGAACTGTGGTGTCGTGTTACAACTAGCCCTACCACCAACCAAATCGAACACAGTATGTATGCTGAGAATCGAGCCCAGAACTGGTTGGTTCCACTAGACCACAGAGGCGGTTAAATTAAGTATTATAATGTCAAGATTAATATGTGATAATAAAAGTTAGTAAGTCATTAACTTTCATCTAAAAAAATACATAACTGATTATTTGGTTCACAATAGGTGCCAGGAGTAATTGAATGATTATAAAAATACTTATTTGTATTTTTTTCTTAATAAATAAAGAAACGACAAAAGTTCCACTAATCTCCTGAGATCTCGTGAGATTGATTTTATCCGATCTCTCGTGGTCACGGCACGGCTTCATCCATTAATTTATAATAAAAATCTCGGGAGTTTTTTTCTCTAATATTGCTACCGTTGCGTTTTTTGTCAACCTTAGTTTGGGCCTATGTGCAGTTTATTACTTTGTTTTAATTTATTCATGTTTTTTTCTGTTTTAATTTATTTAAAAGTGAAATTGTGTAAGACATATCTAAAAATACAAAAATAAAAAATCGAATTTGGCCAATAAAAAGATGATTATTTAATAAATCAATTTTACGCATTGCTTTGCTAGCAAAATTGTAAACATAAATATTCAGTATTCGGCCGCTTCGGTCTTCGGTAACTTACCCCAAACTTAAAAATAAATACGCAATTATTTTAAACAGCTAATATTTATTATTCTTATTTATTTAATAATGGTCTTTTTATAGTTGCATTTACGATAAAAAGTAAAGTTTTTGTCTATCTGGATTCCTATCCTCACAAACAGTCTTATATAAAATACTAGCTGGTGCCCGCGACTTCGTACGCGTGGACTTTTATGTAGTACTTACATTTTTTTATTTGACGTTAAAGATCGACCATTAAATCGTGGTACTTACAACAAAAATGATTATTAAATGCCGTATGCCAAAGGAAATTTATTATACTAATGTAGCATGTAAGGTGCTTAGAGTATTTCTTTATGAACTACATTGGTGGATTTTCCGTTTTAAGCCAATATGAATAAACCCGCAGCTCTACTGACCCGCGAAAAAGCAACATAGAGCTGGCCGTAGGAAAAACAATTGGACTTTAGTGCGACACCAGCTGCTTTCAGCGTTTGTCACTGCTACTTATTTACAGTCAAATCAAACCACGGGGTCACCCAGGGAACTATGTGCGTGTGCGCTTGAAATCGAACGGAAAATTGTTAGTGATGGGCGGTATACGCGGTATAAACTCAGTTTATACCGGCAGTACACCCAGTCGGGATCTCAGCTTCTTTGCAAAGCACTTACTTTAAGTCGGGTCCCGTTGCATAATTTTGGCTCAGTAAAATTTCACAAAAGTAATACCGGAACACCGACTTTAAGATTGATCTTGTGATTAGGGAGACAGATCGCTGGAAGTGAATTAAAAAATTCAATTGGGTAATTTGTGACGTCGTCCTGATCAACTACATTGTTAAAGCAAGTGTAAACCACTTCACCCGGAACAATTTTCGCAATTTTTTCTTTCATTTATTGCAGTTGCTTGGTCATTTTTAGGGTTCCGTAGCCTAATGGCAAAAAACGGAACCCTTATAGATTCGTCATGTCCGATGTATGTCACAGCCACTTTATTCCAAAACTATGAAGATTACACAGTTGAAACATGGGTAGATGTGTTATGTAAACCGCTTTACAGTTATTACACAAAAATAAAAAAATATTTATATTTAAGGGGGCACCCCATACATGGAACTGAAACTGGATTTTTTTTTCATCAAACCTATACGTGTGGGCTATCTATAGATAGGTCTTCAAAAGTTACAATGAGGTTTATATAACGATTTTTTTCAAAGTCAACCGTTTGAAAAATGTACACTTCCAAAGTGGCAATATGTGTACCAAAACCGCAAATATAACTTTGTCATTCATACAGACACTATGAAAAACAAAGTTATTTTTGCATACGAAAAATTATAGTGGCATTTTGGGTAGGTGTATTTAATATAATAATAATAATAGAAACTTTATTGCACACGATTCAAAAACAAACACATACAGAGAAAATGACAAACAAGAGGAACACACAATAGGCGGCCTTATTGCTACATAGCAATCTCTTCCAGGCAACCTTCGAGTCGCTCTTGGCCGATTTTTTGGTGTTAATGTGGCGCGTTCACATAACCAAGAATTCTCCTAACTTGAGATACACTGGAGGTCCCCGAATATTGAGTGTATAAGTTCCTCTTCTGAGTCAACGACTTTTGTCAGTATTTGGGAAAGACTTACCTGACCCTGATCTACAGGGAGGAGTCCTTCTCTAATTTTTGATAACATGCTGAAATTTCTTGGGCATGTAAATAACCGCCAAGCTGCGCTTTCATATCGGTTGTCAATACCAGCTTATGTATCTGAGGCCTTATGGTTGAGATGGCCTTAGAATATTTTATTGAGGTGTTAATCTCATCGGCTCTTGCCCTCCGACTTATAATAGGAAGGGTATGTCTAAAATCTCCCGAGAAAAGGGATGTGACGTTACCCATGGGTCTGTTTTATCAAAGTCTTCAGAGAGGAATGTTTTGTATTTTTTCCACAATACTAAAGTATCTAAAAGACCACAAAACACTTACATAATTGCGAACAAATGTCGTAAGCAGCGGGGGCTGTCACTGACATAGGCTTCCTCGAGAGTCTTGTCCCAGTGTTGATCATCGTTATGAAGATGAAGTGCCCTACAGGTTGCTTGAAACGCAGGAAGCTCTACAGCGTCAACTGTCTTTAAAAAACTAAGAGAATCGTTCCTCGAATAATATTGAGCAACAGGTGCAAAATTAGCATTCTTAATTTGTTTTTGGTTATTTTTTCGTGTAATGAAGAGAACATGCCCAAACAAATTTGCTAGGCTAGACGCCATTTCCAATCTCCTACATTGGGCTATAATACCCTTGATTCTAATTTCAACAGGAAATACCCATCACGTTGAACAACTTTTTCTAAGGGGTCCTTTCCATATCTCTAATATTAGCTGGTCTATTACTTTTCTGGCATTTCCATTGTCCTAAATTGGGTTCCATAACTCTCATAGTTTAGCTGATCTCTTAATCTCCTACATCAGGTTTTACAGATTTCAAAAAAATATATAGCCTATTTTATGGCCCGACCTATTAGCTGCATATTACAAAAAAAAAAATTCAAATCCGTTCAGCCCTCTAATTGTCTAATTTAAAATCTATCACAATCCCTTTCAGAGGTATTGAGATTGTGATATTATCGTCTGTTATATTGCTTAGACAGTTCAATTTCGTTTATTCCATACCTTTTAAAACGCGTCCCGATCACAATCCCTTTCAAATGTCAAATAGTGACGGCCTAAATAGCTTTCAAATTACGAATTGAAAGGGATTGCGATAGACTTTAAATTAGACAATTAGCCCCTGTACTTTCGGCGATTAGCGTGTACATACAAACAGACAAACAGACAGACAAAAAATTTAAAAATCGTCTTACCATATTCTCTTATTGTTTTTACGTCTGCATTAATTGGTTTTTAGTAAATATATTTCGTTTTATTATATGTATATAGATAAAAACCAACAACGCAGGAATCAGAAAGGAAACCAACTATGTTGCTGGAAGACTCAAAAAATAAATAAAAAGAAATTAGTAAAAAAAAAAAATTCATACGTTATTACCACCATGGTATATAAACTTGGTAGTGAAGGGTTAATAGGATAAATGCAATGAAAGACGGAGGTTGCGGGCTTTGAAAGACGTGTAGTACAATGTACCAAGCTGATAAACAATTAATGTTTTTCTGGAATGTTTATTATGAATTATTTTTATGTGTTTATAACCTAATTTATGTTTCCTATTCATTTAGTAAACATTGAACGGTTGAACAAATGAACAAGGAACATTTGGCTGTTAGTAATTTAAAAGTAATTATTTTAATAATATGTTTGAGTGAATTATTTTTCAAATTTGTATTTTGTAGCTAAGAGTATTCCTGTCGCAATGTTTTTAATTACTGCTTTATTTACTAAATGCATTATTGTATTGATTCAGGTGTTTGTAGGAATTTAATTATTTAAAATAAGCTTTTCGTTAACTACCAATTAGAGCCAAGTAGAACACCAGACTCTCTATACCAATTGATTTTGATTACTTTTTCAGTACTACATGACTGTTATTTATCTTTAGGAAAATCGATTGTCTTTGTAATTCAAAAACTTATAATCTATCGAAAGAGTCAATGCAACAATGAGTTTGTATTGCGATTCTAGTGTATCACAGATGCATTCCGCCTGCGATTTCGTCCACGTGGAATAGTTACATTGCCATAAAAGGTTTGTAAAACTTTTAAATAAATATTTAATTTAATCTATAACTGTTATGTCTATAAACGATTATCAGCACAAAACTGAAGTTTAGCCAAGAGGGATTTCGGGGATAACCTGTAAGCCACGTCAAAGGATCAACGGCTGAACAACTTTGACAAGTTCGGGACTAAATACACGAACAAATATCTAAATTATTACTTCGTTAATCGCAATCAGGCAGGTAAAGATAATATAATAATACTTTGATCGTTGTTTGAAAGTTTCCGAAATAAGGATTATAAATAGACTTCAGTTGGCCAAGCAATAGCACGATCAACTTTTGAGTAAGCATCGAAAAAGTAACGTAAAAAAATGGAAGTACACTCGGTAGCAAATAAATCGAGCCACTGCGTTATCTTCATACAAACATACTCTCTTTACGGTCTTATAAATAAAAAAGTATGTGTATTTCTGCAAAGATTTGGGTGTTGATGGCGAGGTCAAATGATCAATTAACCAATTAGCATATAAAACAAATGAAAACTTTTATTGATTTCTTAAAATTTCCGTAAAACAAATGATTAATTTTCATTCCATATAAAGTTGTAGGAAACGTGATTGAGTCAATTTGTGTTCCTTACTTTGCACAAAACTGAAAGTTTTCTTGAATTTTTGGGACTTTTATTCGCAAGTCGAGTATTCGGCTCATACTTCGACGTCCAAATGTTTACATAGCTGTTCATATGTTTTGAATAATGACACTGTAAAGTGAGCATGTTTGTATGAAAATAGCACAGTGGTTCGATTTATTTGCTACCAAGTGTATGACGTATTGGGCAGCGTTCCTATCGGTTCCTATAAGTACCTAAGCATTTTTTGACGTGACGATTCGAATAATTTCTCGATACTATCTCGAAAGCTTTTCGTGCTAGGCCTACAGATCTGTTAGTATAGAGAGCGAAACTGGTTTGATAAATAAATATCAGGCTACTTCACATAACAATTATTTTTAATTGAATGTTTCTGCAAACAATTATCATTATCATTCTTATAGGGTCTTTCTAGAAGATAGACTTAAATATTGTGTAATAAAAATAAATGCTCTACGCTTGTGATAATAAAAGTACCTATTATTTATCTGTTCTGTTCGTAAGGCTTGTAGCAAACTCAGTCCTATATAGTTATATAATACTGAAATCTAATGCCCTTTAGTACCTAAATTACAGTTTGTAGATTACTATTAAAAGTAATGGTGTCTACAACAACACCTTTATAAGAACGTAATAAGTGATTAACTTATAATTATTCATAATAGGATTTACTTACTTTGTCCACAGGTTCATATGCATATTAAGTATTATGATCTCGGAATGAGATCGGTGTAATGATTACACCTGATATTAGTTTTCTTTTCATTTATTATTACTTTTTACTTCCTTTTGTTGATTTATAATGTACCTACAGGTTTGAAGCTTCAATAAAGGAAAAATTAACTTATGATGCACTGTCGCTCAACTTTCCACAAAAGTACATAAAATCACAAATAAACACGTCCTTTTATGTTTGCTTTCAAAATATTTGCGATGTGAATTCCTTATTCCTAAGGTTGCAGACTATTGAAATGGGAAGACCGTGTGTGAATTCTGAATTGAATCAGGTTGAACAAAACTAAATAATTGTTCAAAGTGCACAAAAAATATTAAAGACTAGCTGTACACGCGACTTCGTCCAGGTAGGTATTCGGAACGGTCATAAAAACAATTCAATGTTTTAGGCCTTTCATCTAAATCCGTTCAGTCGTTTTCGCCTGATTAGGAAACAAACAGCCAAACTTTCAAATTTATAAATTAGTAAACTCGGGGAGATAATTAGACAGAAAAAAAAATGTAAACAAAGAACTATCAATGTCACAAGTTGAGTACAGGGTTTAGCAACTTTTTATTAAATAAACGTTTTTTAAACGATCAAAAGAACCATGAGTTTTCTAGTTCTGGTACTTTTCAAGTTCTGGTAATACTTAGTAGGACAAGTTAGTGAAAATCACAATAGATTTAGTTTAAAGGAATTGAAAAATCGGAATAAATAAAACAAGCGGCCGCTTGCGGTTTCATCCACGTGGTGCCCGTTCCCGTAGAAATATCGGAATAAATTTTAGCCACTGTGTTATTCTCATGTATTAGTTTTATACTGTAAAATTGTATCTAAATCCATCAGTAGCTTTTGCGTGAAAGAGTAACGAACATCAATTCAAACTTTCGCATTTATAATACTAGTGGCCGCCCGCGTGGTTTATAGTTTATAAGCCAAATTTCTGATGTATAAGCTATATATTGTAAAGTGTCATCTAAATGCGTTCAGTAGTTTTTCCGTGACAGAATAACAAACAAACATCCTCCCAATCTTTCGCATTTATATTATTAGTAGGATAGGATAGGATTTTATATAGTTAAATGGTAGAATTATACTGGAATATAATATCATTAATATTATTTCTAAAATAAAAAGGTTCGTGAGCCACGATAATTTGCCACAGTGTGAACAGTACTCAAAAAAATGTTATGTCGAATTATTGAAAATAAATATGTAAGTCATCTATTAAAGTTTTTTATAATCTAAAAGAGTTATGTAAAAATTGCTTTGTTTATTTTGTTTCCTCGAAAATTAATGAAGAGTATTAAACATTCATGTCTTATTTTTTAAAGCAAATCTTAATGAAGTTGGTTTTGGGGATATGTGTTTGTATATGGTATCATTTCAATAATTTAAGAAAAAGAAAATGACAGCTGTTTGTTTACATTTTTTCCGTTTAATTATATCCCCGAGTATAGATAGAGTGGATATTTGATATTTATGGTGGTGTTGACTTTACGATGCTTACCGATGTTTTCATACAAATCTTTGGTTCTGGTTCGAGTATGTTTCGTTTACTTTCGTATTTTTCGCTGATGCCGCATTTTTTCTCGATATTCAACATCAGTTGAGTATGTGAGAAAAATATAACCACGTGATAGCTGCTATTTTATATGAAAGCTTACGCTTACGCTATCTAGTAGGTACTAAAAATTGTCATAAAATATTATTTAAAAAATCATTTGCGTAAAAAAATAGTACATTCTCCAGCGGCCAGCAAAAGAAGTATTGATGGACGAACGTGTAACCGTAAGTCCATCAATGCCTAGTTGTGACCAAGGCTCGTATAGTATTTATATAGGTACTTTTCTCAAATAATGCGCGGAAATTAAAACTACTTTTCGAAATAAGACGAACAACGAACAACAATATTTTTTCCCGCGTAAAGGTTCTCTTATTGTTTTTTTTTAAATAAACAGCTTTCTATTTTCAAGCCAGTTAGAAATTTTAATAAAACCTTTGTTAAGTTACCTTCTTGATTGTCATATTTCGGAGTAAGAGATCGTTACATTTTTAAATTTCACGACAGATCAGTTTACTATGGAATTTATTTGGCCGCTAAACACGACAGATATGGATTTTCGGAGTAAGAGATCGTTACATTTTTAAATTTCACGACAGATCAGTTTACTATGGAATTTATTTGGCCGCTAAACACGACAGATATGGATTTTCATACAACTTTTGCCGGCCGCTGCTCGCACGTATGTGGCCAGTACAGCAATATCGATTAATCTCGAAGAAGGTTGTCAAAATAATGCTCATATTTCCAAGCATGTTTGAGAAAAATACATTACGAGTGACATAAGGACTCTCAATATCAAAGATTGACGCTATTAACTGTAGGTACAGTAACTTACTCCAATAACGTATGATTACATGAGTTCAGAATCAGTTCGCATCTATAATGTCGCACTTTATTCATAAGTTGTTGACTGAGGAAAAGCGTATAACGAAGATCAAACTTACCCAAAAAATAATTTCACTTCGAAATGTCAAGAATTCTTGGTGAGACGACATGAGATTCTTGTCTCCCTCTTTGTTATCGGGTATTTGGTAATTAAATTCCCCGATAAATGCTTTGCTTTCCTTATTCGTTCCATTGTAACATCGATAGCAATTATGTGCAGTAAGAAAATGTTTTTTATTGTTACGTGCTGATTTGTCATCTTAGGGCCGGCGCCCACTGCCGGCACGGCACGGCGTGTCATGGCAAAGGATTTTTATCACTAATCAAGTTATTTTGAATCTTATTTCAATGAGTTTAGAATTCATGTTACTTTATTTCGATACCAGGACGACGCGACGCGCCGCGGGATGCTGCGACATGATGCGGCATGACGGGTCATGCCGTTTCATTCCACGGGATGCCGCGGCGTGCCATTGCATCCCGCGAGACGTATGGGTCGCTTTGTGTCGAGGAATTATGATTGCTAACATAGTTGAAATAAGGTTGAAACTTGTGCAGCGGTCATTTCGGTTAATGGGACGCGGTCCGGTCTGTGCGCGGGGGCAAGGGTGGGAGAAGACGCACTATGGCATGCCACGGAACGCCGCGGGATGCCACAGCACAACCTGCCGTGCCATGCCGTGCCGTGCCGGCATTGGGCGCCGGCCCTTAGGCCGACCACAGATCTATACCGATTCTATTCTGTTGTTAGTAGAACTGTCAGGCACAGCCGGGGAACTTTCCGGTTGACCAGTAGAGTTTTTTTGGGAGCTTTATTTAAATACGTTATATATCTAAAGAAAACGTGTATATCACAGCTAAAATAACATTAATAGGTATTTTATTTGAATACTACATAATTTTTTTAACCTCAGTAGTTACTTTCCGAGAAAACGTTTCCCAAAAAAACTTTACTGGTCAACCGGGAAGTTCCCCGATTGTATGCAGCATGCGTAGCATGAGCACCTCGACAAAGCTTTCTCGACACATTTCTCGCGCGAGCGTATTGTCTGTCCCGCTTCACCGTACTAATATGAGCGAGACAGACATCGCGAGATAAGCGCCGACAGCGAGCCGTGGTGCGCATGCTACGCTGGCTGATGTTAAGTATTGTTAAGGCTGAAGATGGAAGCGAACCTCTCACAGAATCCTCATTACTGAGGAACTGGCTATCTTATCTCTAACTGCCGGAACACAACAATGCTGAAAACATTGTTATGGCGTCAGACTTAGATAAGATGGTGGTAGCTAGCCAGGCGAACTTAGAACAAATCCTACCACCAACCAAACCGAATACAATATGTAATCAAACTCGGGACCCCTGGGTCTGATACCGGTGGTTGAATCACTTGACCGCAGAGGCGGTAAACTTCACTATTATGAGTGCGATGTGCTTGTTGATTAGGCGTTTTTGCCGATTTGGGTCGGTAAGAGCGTTTTCACATTACCCGATCCAAGATCGGTATCTGTGCCGATGCCGACACCGGGGAAAGTAAAATGTATGATATATGTACCTGCCATTCACATTACCTGGGTGGCAATCGCGCTGAGATATGTCGAATACGACATTTCTCTTTCACACATTCTTCATTAAAATATAAGTCAAATCTCTACTTCTGTAAAAATCCTTTAGTTTCAATGATTTTTGACAATCCTACGATGTCGAAGAATGTTTTCAGTGAGTTCTTAATACAGATTTTAAACTTCAAAAATGTCAAATTCGACATGTCGAATCGCGAGAATTGATCCCCTGATCCGATATTGGACGATATGTTTGACATACTTTTTGTTTTCCTATTTTAACACTGGATTCCATTTAGGTCTACCACAACGTAGAACACATAATATTTTGCAGTTTTAGATTAACGAAAGCCATTTTTGGTTGCTTGACAATGAGATGACAGATTTTATCGGCCGAAAACATCGGCAATATGAGAGGACCCACAGATATCGGATATCAGCTGTCGGCTATCGGATAAATGAGATAACGCCCTGAGTGTGTATTTATTAACCCCTCTGTATTATATATGAGCATTATTGAGATGCTAGTTTTGACTGGCTGCGACTAAACAGGAAATCATTTTAAAAACTCACCTTCTTAAGGGCGCGCTCTAGGCCAAAAGCAAAAGTAATAACTGCAACGGCGAACTGCAAAGTAAATGCTGCCTTATTTCTATGAGAAATAAGGCAGCATTTACTATATAATTTTCCGGCCCCATTCAGCCGGTCCGGAATGAAGAAATGAAGGAAATTATTTTTTTAAAGGATATTTAAAGGTTATTTACAAAAAATATATAACATAAGCCCTGCCTTATCTATAGTGTAATTATACTAAAAAGTTCCAAGGTTTATTTTAATGTATTACTTGAATACTAGCAGTTTATCGTGTTAATTATAGTGATTTGGAGGCAACTTCGCATTTTTTTTCTAACGAGAAAACTTTATGCAATCCTGTTTTTGAGTAACATAGTCACTAGTGTTAGTCCTGTAGTTTGCTGCATCTTAATTTGAAATTCAGTTTTTCATTAATATTGATATTACAGACGATCATGTAAAGCAATCTGATTTTCGTTGGCCTATAGCGGGCCCACCATTACCACAGAATACTAAATAGCTAAATAGTACAAGCCATTACTATGGTATTTGTAGAAACCAACGCGGCGCCGGCCGGGACGTCGACTTTTTTCATTTTGGTTTCAGGCGTCTTATTTTATTGTGAACTTTATTCTCCGATGTTTCACGCGTTCGTTTTTCATCCAATAAGATTTGATGTTCACTTTTCCATAATAAATAAAGAGGACAGAGGATTTTGTTTCTTTGTTTGTATGCAACGAATAAACTCAAAAACTGTTAAACGTATTTGGTTGAAATTTGGTACACAGATAGTAGATAGCCTGTAATAAATATTATATAAGTAAATAAAGAATTTATCACATAAAAATAGCATTTTAAAATGCAAAATTAAATAGTTATAAGTAGCCCCTAAACTGATGAACGGTCATTATATGACCGAACTGAGTCGACACGAATCAACCTGTTACTTGATTCGTGTTCATAATATGACCACCTATCTATATATATAATATTATTTTGGAACGTGTGAGTAGGGCAGAATGGCTCTATAGGCTGTGCTCTTTCATTTGAATCAATAAAAACAGACTTGCTTCAAGAAAAAAATTAAGTTTGTCTAATTTTTGCGAAGACGCATTAAATTATTTTATACATTTTTCTATGAAAGTTAGAAATAACCCTTTTTCACTTTCACTTGCATATATACCGTGCAATTTTTTTATTGACCCAAGCTTAAGGGGAAGGTCATGTTAAGTGTTAAGAATAAAATGAATAAGGAATTTAATTTTTTAAAAATACTTTTATTTTTTAATAATTTTTGTTTTTATAACTTATCGTCAATCATTCGGATATAAAACCCAAACAAAGGCAAAAATCAAAAAATAAAAGCAAAAATAAATTAAATAAGTAAAAATACTATAACAGCTGATCGCACACGCGGTAGGTGCGCGCGCGGTCATTAGCTCACGGCGCGACCTGTGTTGACCTCGCACAACCACACGCTCTCCTATGCCCTCTGATTACCGATCCATTTCTACAACTGAGACGAGACAAGCAAAATGAAAGAATTTTTCAAACGAGTTAATGAATAAATAAACGTCTGTAGATAAAACCAACTTACGGTTACGGTCACATCACAGTACCAACCGTACTACCTACTGTTATTTTCTCGGAAAGTGATTACCAATTTTTTATTTTGTCAAAACAATGTAATCGTTGATTTTTCGGATACTTATTAAAACGTAACCCAAATAGTCAAACAAAACCACTGTTTGCAACTTCTAACTTAACGATCACACTGCCTAACTACGTTACTTACGCGGGAAAGTTGCGTTTTATCTTAAACCAACATCAGCAAAAAAAATAATAATTACAAACGACTTTCGAGATAAAATAGAAATACCAATTTAAAATCTAAACTGTGTAGGTTCAGTTTAAATACTTACATACTTAATGTCGAACGAGTCTCCTTCAACACTTTCATTAATAACACTAGAAAGGTGATAACTTTCCATCACACTTAACAGGCTTTGGAATGACGAACTAATGCAATAATAACTAAATAATGACTTTTTTCCCTGAATAACGTTATCATTTTAGAATTCTTAGGTTATCTTGAAATAAGAAGTTAAAACACGAAATAATGAAACAGCTCTCAAAATTGTGCGATGCTCGACTCGTACACCAAACCAAACCTTTCATGATAGAGGTGCACCGCAGCTCTAAGCACTTCATTGCTTTCCCGATAACAAATGACCATCTCCAGGTACTCCTGGTTGGTATACCGACGAGGCATGTTTATGTTTGCAAACGCGCGCGACAAGCAAGAGTAACATGCAAATGCAAACTGAATAAATAAAATCAGAGCGCGATATAATTATTTTTATTCTGTGCTTTAGGCCTAGTTCACACTAAGTACATCTTAAGTTTTGGCCCGCACTGTTCATTCAACTCATATCGAATTGAATAGATATCAAATCAAAAAGTATTTTTTTTTATCAGTAAAAAAATTATTGCTTACTACGAATAGAAATTAACTTTTAGGGGCAGAGTTTTAGTTCTTCTACTAGTATCGTATTCTTCTTTAACTATGACTCTCTAGGGCGGATAGCCATAGTGATAAGTAAAATAGGTACCTAAGAAAAGTAAAAAAACAACTATCAAAAATTGACTAAATGCAGATAGCATTGCGATATACTCACATGTTTTTTTAAACGAAAATTATTATTATTAGATATTTCATCCAGTGGCTGTGTCCACGTGGTTCTGTTTCAATGGGGCAAAGTATTCTTTGTCTCTAGTCCGACTTTGGATAATGGTCTGCAAATTGCAAATTGAGCAACAAAAACAAACCCGTACCATTACTTTTGCTTAAATCCTACTAATATTATAAATGCAAAAGTATGTCAGTTTGTTGGTTTTTTACTCTTTCACGCTAAGATTTCTTTTAGCGTGAAAGAGTAACAAAAGTTAAATTTGGCACAGAGATAGTAGAACATAGGATACTTTTTATCCCGATATTTGCACGGGAACGAAAACGACGCAGATGAAACCGCGGGCGGCCGCTTGTGTCTAATAATGTCTTTCAATAAATTATTTTATTTTCGAGATTGAACTTAAGTAAGTAAAGTTGAATTACAGAATTTACACAGTTCATCGAAAAGTATGTATGCACCCTTATTAGAACGGTCATTTTTGATCACTGTGGTACTTTGACACAAAGTCTTGCCGCCGCCCCGTGCCGCCTTTCGGCAGGCGCACCGGCAAAACGCAAAGAATCAGTACACCTACACTGCATTATGATTTATGATTAACGATTGAAAGTTTTAATTTCGCTATGACTTTTAGAAGAGAACATGAATGCATCTTAATTATAATTTTTTTGTGCGTACCATTATTGAAATAACACATTATTTAAGTAATTAATCGCGTTGTGTTTAAAAAAAAACAGTGTGTTTAAATGCTGTACCTATTTTTGTTGATGAATTCAAATTAAATTAAACTTATTTAAATTATTCCTTGGAAGGATGGTGCCAATTCTGGACCCACAAGCTAAGTTCCAAATCTTAGTCCGTTCAAATTTATTATTTATTAAGCATGTCAGTTTATTGGAATTTTGTACACACAAGCGCAAGTTTCAATCACGCTCATCAGGTATTTGTGTTAACCGTCAATTTAGACAACAATTCTGGCGGCAGGCATTTATGCGCAGGAGCGCTAGCACTGGGTATGCTAGATTATTCGTTTTGTATGTCTTTGGTTTTATTTAAATCTTACTTTTAAACTACTACTAAAGAATCCAGGTTTTTGTTATTTTATGAAATAACAATAAGCGTAGTATAGTAATGTTTAATACACTCAAAAAGAAGTATCTGACGACGTGTCACATAGCTATTGAAGGGTAGGCTCAGCGTTTATGCAAATCGTTGAATAGTCTTTTATTATTACTTTGATTAAAAACATGTATCCAAACTCTAAAACACCAATTTGCTATTTAAATGTATTATAAACTTGTGAGCATTTTAATCCGTAACAGTAATTTTATTTCAGTATCGCAGCTGCCTGCCTAGGTACTATTAGTTTATAGTAAAAAAGGGCGAAATGTATTTATTAAATGTTACAATAGTCTGTAGGTGTACCATTTGAGCGGAAGAATTGCTAAGAAACGGAGCGGCACGATACGATTTATGTACCTACTCGCTTGTATGCATCCCAGATTCCTGTGCGTAACTTCTAAGCACATCAACAGTAAATAATAAAAAATATAGGATTTTGAGTATAATGCCGAAATTGATGGACAGTTTACATACACTGTTTATTTACCTTAAACACCAGGTTAGCTGCTTGTAAGTACTTACATTCTGGTTTTTTTTAATAAAATTTACTTTATAAACAAACGTTTGAACTTTTACGGGGTTCGTCTCAGTTGTAGAAATGGATCGGTAGTCAGAAGGCACATGCGAGCGTGTGGTTGTGCGGTGTCGACACAGGTCGCGTCGCGGGCTAATGACCGCGCGATCACCTACCGCGCCGGCGATCAGCTGTTTTAGTATTTTTACTTATTTAATTTCTTTTTTGCTTTTATTTTTTCATTTTTGGTGTTGTTTAGGTATTATATCCGAATGATTGTCGATAAAATATAAAAATAAAAATTATTAAAAACTTACATTATGGGCCCAGACACATAATCCTGAGAAAAAGTAAAACAATCAAAACTGTTTTTTCGTTAAAAAAGGAGTGAAAATTGTCCGCGTGTGGTTGAGGTTAGAAACCGGCGGAAAGAAGAAAATACTTGCGAGTGATTAAAGCAAGGTCGGGACGAACAGGCAGGAAGATGGCAGACGACAATTCTCTGAAACTCCAGACGTACATAAAGCTCGAGGGAACATCCAATTGGAATATTTGGAAATTCCAAACCATCGTTTTGTTACGGAGTCAAGGCTTACTGGAAGTGACAGACGGAAGCAGTGTGAAACCAGAGGAGGCGGTTGAGAAGGCTGCATGGGAAAAGAAAGACGCGAAGGCTCATTCATGGCTTGTTACAAGAATGTCAGAAAGCGTGATGATGCATATCATAACATGTACTACGTCAGCCGAAATGTGGCGAAAACTGGCGAGCGTGTATGAGCAAAAATCCGAAACAAGTATACATATCGTGCAACAACGTTTCTTCCAATACAAGTACGAGGCGGGTACGGCTATGTCTACATTCTTGTCTAAAATAGAAGAATTAAGAAACCAGCTCAAACAGATGGGAGAAGACATTTCAGAAAAATTCGTAATAACGAAAGTGCTAATGTCTCTTCCAGATGCCTATAAACATTTTGTGTGGGCGTGGGAGTCCGCGCCCGACGAGAAACAAACGCTAGAAAATCTCGTAGCGAGATTACTGATTGAAGAAGAACGTATTAACGAAAAGGAGCCTCAAAACTCGTCAGCATCAGCGTTTGTAGCTAAGAAAAACATTAAGTGTTATAAGTGCAATAAGCTAGGACACTATCAAAGTGAGTGTAATCAAAACAAGGGTTCGGGAAATGACAATAGACCGGCTAAAAAGTGTTATTACTGTAAAAAAATGGGGCATACTAAAAGTGAGTGCTACTTTAAGAAGAATCGGGAAAAAGACAGTACGAGTAATGCATTAATGGTGATGAACTCAAATAGTAACGTTCAAGAATCCAAGTGGTTAGTGGACTCGGGCGCTAGCCAACATATGTGCTGTGATCGTAACCTATTTGCAACATATTTATCGTTGAGCAATAAAACAGTGATAGTCGGAAATGGCGAGGAGATTAGTGCGCTCGGGTGTGGACAGGTGGCGCTACAGGTCTACAATGGTCGCAGATGGGTGAACACAACCATAGACAATGTACTCTTCGTTCCGGCATTGAAAACAAACTTGATATCTGTCAAATGCGCTACAGAGAGAGGGTATGTTGTTAAAATGGACAATAACTTGTGTAAATTCTACAAAGAAAATATTGTGAGTGCCGTAGCGAGTCGCAACGGAGATATGTACTATATGAACGTGCGTTACAAATGTGAGATAGCGAACGCGACTGAAGTGAAATCTGGACTTAAAGAGTGGCACGAAAAACTTGCTCATCAAAACTTACAGTATGTGAGAATGGTGCTTAAAAACAACAACATTGAAGTGAAGGACTCGGACTTTAAGTGTGAGGGTTGCTTGGAGGGCAAAATACATCGTTTGCCTTTCAGGGCAAGTGAAAATAAAACGAGTAGGCCATGTGAGTTGATACATGCAGATACGTGCGGACCTATGGAGGTGCCATCCGTGGGAGGATCCAGATACTTCGTAATTCTAAAAGATGACTTCTCTAACTACAGGTCAGTGTACTTCGTTAAAGGCAAAGATGAAGTTAAGAAGTGTATTGAGAACTTTTTGTACAAGGCCGAAAATGTAACCAAAAACAAAGTATTGTATTTTAGAAGTGATAACGGATTAGAGTTCGTGAACAAAGAAGTTCAAAATTTGTTTGAGAGACGTGGAATAACCCATCAAACCACGGTGCCGTATACTCCTGAACAAAATGGCAAGGCGGAGAGAGAGAATCGAACTCTAATAGAATCAGCACGTACAATGTTGTGTGCAGCAGGTCTACCTAAGAAGCTGTGGGCAGAAGCTGTTAATACTGCGGCATACATTCTAAACAGAACGAGTAAAAGCAATGAAACCGGAAAGACCCCATATGAAACGTGGACAGGCAACCAATTTGATATAACGGGCCTTAAAATCTTTGGAAATCCCGTGTATGTCCATGTTTCAAAGGAGAAGAGGAGGAAATGGGACCCTAAAGGGGAGAAAGCAGTCATGGTCGGCTACGACGAAAATGTTAAGGGCTACAGGATATTCTGCTCAGAAAAGAACACTGTTGAGGTAAAAAGAGATGTCATATTCCTAGAAAAAGGTGAAAAACAGGAAGAGCAATTAGTTATGCTAGTCACTACAATGGAGGAGAAGAAAGACACTAGTCAAGAGCAAGCTAAAAACAGAGAGAAGGCTGAAGATCAAGGAAAAAGAATGGAGGAAGAAGAAGCACAGACTGAAGAGGAAGAGGTAGAGGAAACCCTTAATGTGTCTAGCGAAAGTGACAGTGTCTACATACCGTGTTCCAGTGATGACGAATTAAGCAACGATGATAATGGAGAGATACAGACACGTGAGAAGAATACTCGAACTAGGAAACAGACTTCATTTTACAAGTGTCATCATGTCTATGTTGAGGGAAATGAACCGAAGACATACCAAGATGCTATGCAACGGAACGATGCGACTAAATGGAAAGAAGCAATGCAGAGAGAATTGAATACCCTCAAGGAAAATAATACTTGGACCGTTTGTGAAGAACCTGTAACTGAAAAGACTGTAAGTAGTAGGTGGGTATTTAAAATCAAAAACTCTAATAATAATGTAGAATATAAAGTAAGACTAGTGGCGAGAGGTTTTGAGCAGTGTGATACAATGGAATTATGTGAATTATATGCACCAGTAGCTAAATTGTCAACTTTCAGGTTATTTGTTTGTATAGCAGCAAAATTAAACTTGCCGATCAGTCAAATGGATGTTACAGGTGCCTTCCTATATGGAGAAATTGATGAAAAAGTGTATTTAGAATTGCCAGAAGGTGCATATTGCGGTGATAAAAATATTGTTAAATTAAAGAAATCTCTGTATGGGTTAAAAAAATCACCAAAATACTGGAACGACAAATTTAATTCAGTAATTAAGAAACAAGGTTTTGGAAAATCAAAAGGTGATCCTTGTCTGTACACAAAACGTGAAGGCGACGCCCGAACATATGTTTTGTGAACTGTATGTAGACGATCTATTAATATTTGGAAATAATCAAAAGCAGATCTGTGACCTTAAGTCATTATTGAATAACGAATTCAAAATGAAAGATTTGGGCTTAATTTCAAATTTCCTAGGTATTCATGTAAAACAAGATTTAGGTACAGGGATCACTGAACTTAATCAAAAGGAATATTTGGAAAGTGTGTTACAAAAATTTGATATGCAAAATTGTAAAGAAATATGTACACCAATGGATCTGAACTTTAACACTAAAATATTAGAAGATAACAATGATTGTGTGATTGATAAAAACATTGAAAATAAATGTAGAAAAATTATAGGTTGCTTGTCTTTTGCTGTATTAGGAACAAGGCCTGATTTGTGTGTTGCTGTGTCAATTTTGAGCAGATATCAAAATAATGCAAATAATGTTTTATTAACTGCCTTAAAGAGAGTGTTAAGATATGTAAAACATACAATAAATTACAAACTTGTCTACCAATGTAATAGCAACTTATTAGTGGGATATTGTGATGCAAATTGGGGAGGAGACTTGAAGGATAGAAGGTCGACAACTGGTTACTGTTTTAAGTTTGCAGATTGCTTAATTTCATGGTCTTCTAAAAAACAGGCCAGCGTCAGTCTATCTTCTACCGAGTCAGAGTATATAGCCATAAGTATGGCTGCTAGCGAAGCGTGTTGGTTGATTAATTTGCTTAAAGATTTTAATATTGTAAAAGTGTGTCCTGTCACAATATTTTGTGACAATCAGAGTGCCATAATGGTAGCGAACACTGAAAGTGTCAAAAGATTAAAACATATTGATATCAGATATCATTTCATAAAAGAGTTGATTAAATGTGGAAAATTAATGTTAAAATATATTAAAACTGAAGACCAAACCGCAGATATGTTCACAAAAGCATTAAATAAAAATTTACTGTCAAGATTTATTAAAAATTGTGGTGTGTATGAATAAGTTATATAAATATGTGACTGTAAGGGTGTATTGCATTGAGAGGGGGTGTTGGTGACAATGTAATACTTTCCGATTTTGATATGTTGGCAACACTGTTTTTTTTCTCCCTATGCTGTTATAGCCTATATTGTGCGGTGTAATAGAACTTCTAATTAAATAAATAAAAGTCTGCTTTAAGATTAAACGATTGTTTTACTTACATTTAAACACTAAACACTTAACATGACCTTCCCCTTATGCTTGGGTCAATAAAAAAATTGCACGGTATATATGCAATATAGTACAATATTTTTTAATGAAAGTTGTATAGATAATTCATCCACAAATCCAAAGATGTATAATATGTGTGGTATTTATAAACAGAAAAGCTGTTCGGGTTAGAACTATTAACTTGATGAAATGATAAAACTGATATAATAAAACTTGTGTATATTTAGAATAAAAGGCTATAAAAATATTATGAGTTAGATGGTAAATGATATGAGTACGCGTGACTTGATAGAATGTTAATTGCGAACTGTTTTATAATATAATAATTAAAATAAAGTGATTTGCTTCAATGCGTATGAATGTGGGTCAATAATGAAAATGCTGATGATGCGATGTACGCGCTTGCACGTACATATTCCCGGGCGGGAGAATGGGAGTTAGTAGGTGAAAGATAAAAAATGATACAAGGTGATATCAATGTTTCCTTATGCTAATTACAACTATATGTTAATTTGATGAATTAACAAGATGATAGGGCATTATGTTTAAAGTAAAAACTATTGTTCGTTCATAGGTGTACTTGTAAACACCGATCGATGTACGATAGGAGACGATCCTATATCTTTCACTACCACTCGCGCACTAGCACTTTGTACGGTTGCGGTCGTACATTTATTTTTAAGAGACATTCGCGCACGATTTTTAGTAAACTCACTTATCTCACTATAATGATCACTGCACAATGCACCGGTCGCTCTGACCGGAGCAGCTGCGGGTGCCGCGTCCGCTGCCAGCGCAATCTGCGCGGCAGCAGGCACGGGTGCGGGGGCGGCCGATGCCACCGGCACCGCCGCCGCCGACGATGATGCTGCTCGCCTCTTGATACATCTCCATATCAAAACGGCCACGATCACGATTATTATTATGTAGAGTGCATAAATTGCCACATAGTGATGGACATCGTGATATGTGACTCCTTCTATGAGCGGTTGCTCTTTTTTCATAATATCGATGTCGTTCTGAATATTTTGGAGCTGAGATAGGTCGAAGGCGTCTCTCTTGTTCGTATCTTTAGATAAAGTTGGTAACGTTAGATTAACGACAATATGATTCAACTGAGAAATTTTTGGTATGTCGACTTGTGGTTTAATTTCTAATTTATTTTGATATTGCCTTTCTGAATAAATAAAGAAATCAGCTAATTTTATTACGCATGCTTGATTTATAGTAAAAAATCCAGCGTCAGTCAATTGAATCGGCGTAACTTGATCTTCGCATACAAGTTTCAGGTGGCAGCGCTCGCAACAAAAATAAAGATAATTGTTCGGTATTTTTAATTCAGTCCATTTATAGCAAGTGTTTTTAATTAATATACATTCTCTAGTGTTTGGCTTGATTTGACAAAAACTATGATCGTTTTTGATAGTGTGAATAGGTGACTTTAGATGGCATAAAGTCATAGAAGGGTTCTTGTTGATACATGACTTTAAATCTTCGTGTTCCATTTTCATAAAAGAGTCTTGCTTGAGATTAACGGCCACATAACTTGATACAGGTTGAATTATAACTTCAGTGTTGTTTTTTGATAAGCGGGGAATAGGGATCAGTCGCAAAATTTCATATGTCTCTTTGGCGATGAGAGGGACCTTAATGTCAAAAATAATAAAGTTTGCCGTAACTCTTGTTTGTACGCGTAACAAATTATAAATTTCAGCTAAATTCTCGGTTCTCTTGATAGGTATTGATAAATCGTTTGGAAGTTGTTCGGTTATCACGCTCAATTCATGTCTTAATTGAAAGGGGGTCAGTAAGTGAAAATGAAACTTTCCGTTACATATATTGGTAACGGCGTCCAGTAACGTAGTTAGTATATTTTTTAAACTGAAGATGACATTGTTTGCTAACATAGAAATCATGATAAAATCGTTCACTAGTGAAATGTTGTGAATTTGCGATTCAAATAATTCGACACCTTTTTCTACGGTATTTATTTTCTGGTTAATTAATTTATGCTGCTTGTCAATCATGCTTTCGGTGCGTTTTAATAAATTAAATTCTGCCTCGACCACTGAAGTTTGGTTTTTCCAGAGAGCAGCCAGATGATTTTGATTTTTTCTGATTAAGTGAATATCTTGCTCATATTTTTCGGAGAATTTTTCATCTAAAACGCCGAAAAGACTGTTAGCTATAGACCCGACTCCGTTAATTAGACCACGTCTGGTACGTTTAGGTGAGTTTGCATGATGGTTCACCAGTAAGTCATTGTAATATTGGAGTTCGGTTACTTCATGTTGCAGTTGTAACAAAATATTTTCACAGTGCGATAGTCCTTTTATTTTTGTGCATGTATTTTCCAAGTATTTTAAATACATATCGACTGCTTTGCGGCCCTCTTGATAAGGCTCCGTGTCATAGTAGACAATTAGGCGCCACTCGTCGCGTATCAAATTTATGTTGGTAATATGATCAAAATAAATGCTATTATTGTTTGGTAAAGCGGTAGTCTGGTATGCACATTGTATTGGTGGCACTGATAATAAGAAGAATAAAAGGGTTAAGGCCAATGTTGATAGGGCGCATGTTTTCTTTTTATTTGAGTTAGGGGTTGATTGTAATTGTGGCTTTGGATTATTCTCCTCGGGCATCTGTTTACCTTCATGGACAGGTAAAACCGATAGTTTTATTACAGGTCGCCTGATGAAACCATTCTTTGTTTTTAAAGATACGACCCTTACGTGGCCGTCGTTGCCCGGGTGCAGCTCTATTACTCGGCCTAAGCTCCATTTGCCCGGGGGTAAGTTGTCGTCCTTGATGACTACAACGTCGTCGACCTTTAGGTTTTCTCTAGGTTGTTTCCATTTGCTCCTTGATTGTAACTGAGTCAAATACTCGTCCCGCCAGCGTCGCCAGATATCATTAACGATCCTTTGGGTAAGGCACCATCTTGTTCTAAGGTCGTTTTCCGTGTCATATAAGGTGAGAACGGGTCCGCTAGCTAGGAAATGCGATGGAGTCAAAAAGTCAAGGTCGTCAGGATCTTCAGTCAGTGGACAGAGTGGGCGGGAGTCCATGCAGCCTTCAAGTTGAGTTAGAAGGGTAGTAAACTCTTCGAAGGTGAGGTGCTGTTCACCAATCACTCTCTTCAAGTGGTGCTTTAGGCTTTTAACAGCGGCTTCCCATAATCCACCTGCTGATGGCCAGGATGGCGCGTTAAAATGCCACTCCACCCCCATGCTTGCTATTTCTGTCCAAAAGGTCTTGTCGTTAAGATGCTGAAGATGTTCAAGTTCTTGATTTAATATTTTGCGGGCTCCGATAAAGTTAGTGCCTTGATCACTATACATGTGGCCGGGAACTCCTCTTCGGGCAGCCATCCTTCGCAACGCAGCGAGGAAAGCAGACGTTGTCAGGTTGGAAACGAGCTCCAAATGCACGGCTTTAGTAGCCATGCACACGAATACCGCCACGTAACCTTTCATGGTCCTGATTCCACGGCCCTTGTTGGCTTTTACGCTTACGTGACCGGTGTAGTCCACTCCACAGTGATAAAACGGACGTGATGGATTAGATCGTGCGGCTGGTAAGTCCCCCGTGAGTTGCTGCTGATGACCAGGACTGTGTTTTTTACATATGATGCACAAACGCAGTCGTTTTTTAACAGCACAATCTTATAAATGCACAAGTCAAGCGTGCACCTCCGTGGCGTGTGACGTTATGCGCTTGGTCAATGATGAGGTCGGCCAGTCTTGTATTATTGGGTAAGATGATTGGGTGTTTCCTTTCAGGATCCAGGTTCGCATGTTGGAGCCTGCCACCGACACGTAAGATACCATTCTCATCTAGTATCGGATTAAGATTAAATATTTTGCTTTGATTGCTTAAACGTTTCCCTTCTTGTAATCGGTTAATGTCCTCATAGAAATATTTTTCTTGTATATATTTTACTATTTTAGTTTTAGCGTAATTCAATTCTTGCAATGATAAATAACTTGTTTTAGGTGTCTTGTTACCTAAGCTTATTATTCTTGCTAATGCCCTGGTTGCAGTAATATATGAACTTGTGTTATTTAATAGTCTGTCAATAATTTCAATAGAACTTGATAATTGTGTTATGTTGACTTGTTTTATCTTTTTAATATCTTCATTAGTCATGTAATTTTTATTTATTTCTGTTTCAGGTCTGTACTCCGGGAGCCATTGAGGACCCTTCCACCAAAGCTCGTTCTCTTTCAGTTGTGGGGCCACAAGTCCTCGACTAGCGCAGTCAGCAGGGTTCTCTTTTGATTTAACATATCTCCAACATGCTGATGGTACCAATTCCGTGACTTGTTTCACGCGGTTCGCGACAAACGCTTTCCAACGATTCGAGTCCCCGTTTAGCCAGCCTAGCACCGCCATCGAGTCCACCCAGGCAAAGTTGGTGACGTCATGATCTGCTAGACAATTCTTGATTTTTATTAGTAATTTCGCTAATAATACTGCGCCACACAATTCCAACCGTGGCACTGACGTGTTTTTACTGAGTGGCACAACTTTTGTTTTGGCAGCAACTAAGGTCACTTTTGGGCGATTCTCTCTCTCTACCTTGATGTAGACAACAGCAGCATAAGCTTTTGTACTTGCATCACAAAATCCATGCAACTCTATTGAATCTTTCCGCTGAGTTTGTAGCCATCTTGGTACTTGACATTCACTAATAACCTCTAGATGTTCCTGTATTCGTTGCCACTCATCGAATATGCCTTTTGGTACAGCTTCATCCCATGAAATATTTGCCTTCCATACGTCTTGAAACAATATTTTCAACTTGATTGTAAATGGCGCCAGCCATCCCAGCGGATCGTACAATTTTGATAGTTCTGATAAAAGTATTCTTTTGGTAAGCTTTTCCGGGGGCGAGGTACATGATTTAGTTGGATGAAAGGTAAAGTAATCATTTTTCGGAGACCAACTTAACCCCAAAGCCTTTGTAGTTTCAGCTTGCTTAAAATAAAAACTACCCTGCTTTCCTTGGTCTGCATCAACATTTTCTAATAATTCCGGTGAGTTAGACTTCCATTTCCTTAGATTAAAGCCTCCTGATCTTAAAAGATTAATAAGGTCATATTGTAAGTTTTTAGCGGCGGTAATGGAGTCGGATCCATGAATGAGGTCATCCATATAAAATGAATTTTCCAGGACAAAGGGAGCTAAACTGTCTTGGTAGTTATTCTTCTCGTCACTAGCCAACTGTTTCAGGGTCATCATGGCGAGAAACGGCGCTGCCTTTGTTCCGTAAGTCACCGTAGCCAACTTATATTCTTTTAATTTTAAATTTTGATTATCTCTCCAAACAATTAATTGTAAATCTTGATCCTGTATATTAAGCCAAATCTGTCTAAACATCTTTTCTAAATCAGCCGTAAATGCATATCGATGTTGTCTCCACTTGATTAGTAAATTCTGCAAATCTTGCTGCAAATTTGGACCCCGGTACATGACGTCATTTAAACTAAGACCCGTCGATGTTTTTTCTGAGGCATTAAAAACAACGCGTAACTTGGTAGTAGTTGAATCAGCGCGTGCGACGCTGTGGTGAGGTAAATAACAATTATTTAATTTGAAATCTGACTCGGCCGGCGTCATATGACCGAGCGATAAATATTCTTTTATAAATAATTTATAGTCATTTGCTAATTGTTTATTTCTTGATAGTTTTTGTTCTAATTTATAAAACTGTGCTATGGCCTTGGATTTAGAATGACCTAGTTTTTCTTGATAGTTAGGTTTTAAAGGCAGTCTGACCTCATATCGCCCATCCTCTCGTCTTTTCGTTGTCGACCTATAAAATTGAATGCATTGTTCATCCTCCATCGATGCTGTAGTTTCATCGGTGTTGGGGACGTCCTCGATATCCCAAAACTTATGCATGTTTTCCATGTTGTGAAGAACCACGTTACATTGAAGCGTCTGAGCGTGCCCACTTAATATCCACCCGAGTTGAGTTTGTTGGGCGATGGGTAAGGATGAGTTCGCTCTATGTACACCATCAAGTAATATTATGGAATATATGTCGGCTCCGAGTAACAGGTCAACTGGACGGCTCTTATAAAATTTAGGATCGGCTAACTGAATTTGATTCAAATAGGTCCAATCAGGATTATTGAATGACTGACTAGGCAGATTCTTGACAAGCTGCCTCATGATAACGGCGTCAGTTTGAAAAGTAAAGTTATTTACTGTTGACCTACATTTTATATTGATCATCTCTTTCCCGTTGGTTTCTTTATCACCGATTCCCGATATCACTCCATTACATTTTTTCCTAGGTAGTCGTAAGAACTGAGCGGCATTTTCAGTTATTAAGGATGTCTGTGATCCGTGATCCAGGAGGGCGCGCATTACATGGTATGTGCCGTCTACTGCTTGGATCTTGATCATAGCAGTAGGCAGTAGCACTTCAACGGGATCGCCTTGTAGTGACACGTTTATGCTACTTCGGACTTGTTTTCCGTCGTCTACAATTGTGCTCCCGCCCACCGCAGCCGCGGCGCTTGTTGTCGGGCGGGCGGATTGTACGAATGCGCCGTGTAACAGGCTATTGTGATCTTGATTACAATCGCGACAGACCTTTCCTGACAGACATTCTTTTCCTTGATGGTTAAAAAGGCAATTAGGACACAGACTTAACCTAGTTACTGTCTTAAGTCTGTTATAAGGTGACATTTCTAGAAACTTCTGACAAAAATAAATGCCATGTTCAATATTATTGCACAACGGACAGCGATGTTTTGCTGAAACGACTTTCTTGTTGTTAGTCGACGGTTTCTCAATAATTTTGCTATTTGACGTAAATGCATTTCTGTAATAATTACTTTTCTGAATATTATTATTTTTTGTTGATAATTGGTTTTTGCTAGCAGAATTATCTGGTTTTCGACGGGACGCTTCTAATGTAGTAAATTTTAATTCTAAAAAGTCTAATAATTCCTTTAAAATCGGCAATTCCCGTGGATTTTTTACAGACTCCATATAGTCGGTATAAGATTCTGTATCTAATTTTTGCGTCAAAAGATATACAAGTATAGGATCCCATGAGCCAATATCAACCCCTAAATTCTTGATTGCATTGAGACATTCCCTTGTTGTGTCATGCAAACGTTTTAAAAGGACAACTGATTGATTTTGCATAGATGGTATGTTCATTAAAATATGCATATGCGATGTAAAAATTAGCCTTGCATTATTATAACGTTGATTCAAAATGTCCCAGCAGACGTCATAATTATCAGCGCTGATGTGAAGATGCTGTATTAATTTCTCGGCTTCACCTTTTACCTTAGATTTTAAATATTGCATCTTTTGAGCCTTGGACATTGACGGGTTGCAATGGATGGTCTCGCTAAAAAGATCTTTAAAAGAAATCCAATAGTTGTAATTACCACTGAAAGTCGGGATCTCCATTTTGGGTGTAGACTTCTCCATATGAGCTACGGACCACATCTTCTTGTTTATGGCCTTTTTAATAGCTTCATACTTCTCCTCATACACTGAAAATGTTTGCTCATACTCTTGATTAGAGCCTTCCAGCTCGCAGTCCAGGTCCCAGTGTAAAGTGTCGATGGCCCCCCAGCGCGACTGAACCGAACGCAGCAGATCCTCAAATTCCCATTTTTCTGATACTGAGTCTAAATTAATACCTTGAACCGTCCTCATGAAGGCCTTGAAATTGGTTTGCTGCTTCTTTAACATATCTTCAGTCTTACCTGCGGTCATCTTCGTCGTTGCAGGCTGGCTAGAACTGCTTCCTGATACAAACGTCGGAGGTTTCAGAACAGGCGTCTTAGGTCTCTCAGATACAGCGGCTTGATAATTCTGTACGTGAGCCCTAACGTTACCATACCTTTCTCTCACTCTCTCCCAATCTTGATTGATGAAATCTCTGGTAGATCCATCTAACTCGCTTGCTAATAACCGCTTGTAATTGGTTTCGTAATCCAACCAATAGCTATCGAGAATGTCAAGTCGGCGCTTTATATACTCTGGAGTTTTCCTCTCCGCGCCGTCCTTCTTGAAGTTGGTATAGACATTCTCAATCGCTACTGCTAACTGTTGTTGGGTGGCTAAAATATCGCTCACAGACGACATGGTTATTTATAAAGAAATGGACAGATCTTACTTGATACGTGAGAACGCTGACGCAACGCCAACAATGCTGACGCAGTGCCACGAGCTATCCTGCCGAATCCTTGCTGCTCGGCCTCTGCACGCCTTGATAGTGAAGAGATGTTGATATCTTGATAGGTCACTATGTCACTTGATTAACACAGTGAGTTCAGATACTTAATAAATGTACTAAGTATGACACGTTGGTAAGTCTCGGAAAGCGGAAACACTGACACTCGCGGCTAATGATCCCACCTTTCCGAAAGGCTCGAAGGACCAATGTTCGGGTTAGAACTATTAACTTGATGAAATGATAAAACTGATATAATAAAACTTGTGTATATTTAGAATAAAAGGCTATAAAAATATTATGAGTTAGATGGTAAATGATATGAGTACGCGTGACTTGATAGAATGTTAATTGCGAACTGTTTTATAATATAATAATTAAAATAAAGTGATTTGCTTCAATGCGTATGAATGTGGGTCAATAATGAAAATGCTGATGATGCGATGTACGCGCTTGCTCGTACAAAAGCCATAAAAACCAAATAAAGTGGAACCACTTGACAAAACCACTTGACAACGGCTCAAGTGCCGTATCAAGTAACCGGTCAAGTGCCGTATCAGGTAAAGGGGTAGATAGCCTGGTTATGAACAAAGGATACTTTTTATCCCAAAATTCCCACGGGAACGGTAACCACGCGGGTGAAACCGCGATCGTCCGCTGGTATAACAATAAAAAACATGAAATTGTGTGAACGATGCAGACACGAAAAAACGAATAAGGGCGCCCTCTGACGGTAAGCTGCGGATGGCGCTTAGCGCGAGTCATTCAAACAGCTTTATTTATTTTAAACTATTGCAAAAATAAAACAAAAAATCGTGTGATGATGCAGCACGTCCAAAACGAACTACGTGGTTTATTAAATGTCATAGGATACAGCAACGAAGTATAATCTAAATATTTATGCACACTCACTTGTGATTCGAGATCCCATGTACTTTGTTAATTTTGGCTTCATGATTTGTGCATTTCCGAAACACACACAATGGCATTTTAAAAATTATAAAGTTGACGTTTACAATTTCCGCTCAGAAGCAGACTGACTTGCTTGGGGCCCTTTAAAGGGTCCTACCGACTTTCATAATTTGAGCTCGTATGACATTATCCGCTTCACACTACACACATATAATAAATCATTGATCTAAGTATATTGTTTTTGAAACTTTCAAACGTACACATATATTTATAGTCTACCGAACAAAGACTATGCTCACGATAGCTCACTAATCAAATGCACAAAAAGTCATCTTTTTCCTTAAAGGTTAAGAATCATAATGCGTTGTCCACAAAGCAAAAGTGGAAGAGCAAAATAGAAAATGTCAAGGAAGATCAAGCAGACTTGATTAAAACAGTTTTCAGGCTTCCCTTACATTTCCAGGTAGATTAATACTAGTCGATGTCCTGAAAGACTTTGTTAGAGTTCCATTGTTAATAGAGAATACGATGCATTTAAATAGGGGAAAAAAACCACGACCTTTGTTTAGAGTATTGGACCGGATTTCCAAAAGGTCGTGGGTTCGAGTCCCATCTGAGAATTCACTTGTGGCCGAGTAGATTTTTTCTAATTAGTTTGATAAGCCACTCGGTGATAAAACAAACCCTAAATCAAAATTTAAAAAAAATCTTTGCCATACGCTGATTACTGCTTGTAAACACGAAAAAAAATACATAAAATCAATCACTTAAACATACAGATTTCTATGAAACGTTAACTCAATAAAATATCGATAGATATAGATAATAGTATATGAAACAAGAATAAAATGCCATCCTCTCTCTGTTAAGAAATTTTAAATGAACCACTCGTATACCTTTTTCTTATTAACTATAGGGCTATTTCCCTCGAAAAAACCTTGATTTTAAAAAGCCAGTTGGCTTTGTGCTCCCGTCTTTGCATAACGTTAGGCCGTATACAGAAAAAAGCAGGCAGCCTGCGCTCATCTACCAGCACTTATCGGCGCTGGTCCACTCAGGTAATAACTACGTAAAGCAAACAAGTTAAAACAGGGTTTATTGAAAAACAATACTTAGTTTCAGTTCGGTACACGAAAAACCCGGCATTACCCATCATAACTTAACACTCCAAATTAAATGGATAGACACAAAAAACATCGGCCCCCAGTTCCCGGCAGCCCTATTCCTAGCAACGATAGCGGCTATGGTCACGGCAGGGCAGGGGGTGCTAAGAATCCCCGGGCCTAAGAAGCCCACGGAAGGGTATCAACAACGACGACCTCTGCACCTGGCAACGTACAACAAGCACACCAAGGACTGACGCGAAGCCAACCGAGTTGGAAGAGGTTATCAGCTGGTTACACTAGGACATTATAGGGTTGTCTAAAGTCCGAAGAGAAGGTGAGGACTCGATAATTCTTGACTCCGGTAACCGATAGCCTATGGACGGTCGCCCTCCCGGTAGTACAGAAGTACTACCGGGAGGGCGACCGTCCATAGGCGGTGTCAGTTTCATCATCCACAAGTCCCTTGTAAACATAGTGATCACCATCGGAAGTGTGTCGGCCAGGGTAGCGTACCTGATAACTCAGAATATATAAACGGTATTGGCTGAATGTCATAAAGGTCTACGATCCGACCTTGACGCATCAAGATGACGAAGTGGAGGCTATGTATGGAGACATCTGTAGAGTCATGTATAGCTACAAAACCCACTACACCGTTGTGATGGGGGACTTCAATGCGAAGTTGGGGAAACATTGCGGTGATGAGTTGAGAGTGGGGCGATTTGGAGTTGGAGGGAGGAGCTCTTTATGATGAACTCTTTCTTCAAAAAGCCGGAAAGCCGAATGCACCAGTCCAGATGGTACAGTAAAAAATTTGATAGATTTTATCATGTCGACGAGGAAGCAGATATTCAATGATGTCACTGTAATCAACATCGTCAAGACGGGGAACGATCACCGTGGCACATTGAATACCAACGTAAAGCACGAAAGATCGCGACTGATAAAATCTACGCTCCGACCATTACTGGCCCATATCCAAAACCCCGAGAGTTTTCAACTCGAGCTCCAAAACTACTTCGAAGCCTTTGAGAAGCATAGATGGCGGTGGACACTGTCCGTACGGTAGGGTCTAGGTTCTTTAAGACGCACCGTACCAAGTTAAAGAAACTCTCCGACCATACTCATGGATCAGAGACGTGAAGTGACGTGACGACCCAACATAACTAGGTGCCAGCGCTGACCATGCGTGTCGAAGCTTGTCGGAGACGTTCGGCGCCTATCGTTACTGGAGGCCTACCGCGATATCTTAGCGCAGTATTTTTTCAACCTTAACATGCTATTTCGTACTACGAATCTCAGGTAAGCTTGTTTTTTAACGCAGGTTTTGTGACGTCTTCGCTCAATCATCGCCTCCAAAGAGCGAAAGTGTCAAAATGTAACAACTTCAATAAAAACAAAACGCAAACAAAAAGTTTTATAACATGGTTTCTAATAGACGCTGGTTTTGGGCATTGTATAGAAACTCGGCCTGCGCAGGTTACCCGTAGAGACCGGTACTGATAAGCGCAGGTATATCGGTGTAGGCTGCCTGCTTTCTTCCTGTATACGACCTTAAAGTAGAATGAAAATTAATTTTGTGAAAGCTTTTGTGATAGTTTTTATCAACGACTTTACACCTTTTGGACAAGCCTTTGAGAATTACTGTTTGCAAACATTATGCCATTTCTGTTAGCTGGAAAATGTTGAACCAAACGCAAGTATGAAACATCAAATTATTTTGAGGGGTAAAAGCTGTATGTAGTGCTGTTGTTTTGTTAATGACATACAGATACTGTTTTTGTTCATTTACTAGCTTCCGCCCGCGGTTTTACCAGCGTGGTTCCCGTTCTCGTGGGAACATCAGGTTATAAAGTAGCTTATGTTACTATCCGTCCCTTCAACTAACTTTTTGCTAAAAATTAAGTTGATTGGTTGCTTAGTTATGGCGATAAGGAAGGACAAACAAATACACTTTCGCATTTATTAAGGATTAGGATATATATGTTGGTTTTATAATTTTCGCAAAAACCCTATCTTTTATCAGTAGGATTGAAAAGTGACAACACCATTGTCGAATTATCCGTGTTTTCACAAAATCCCTAGGAGTTTCGCCAAAAATCTAATTATCCTGCGACATATACATGTCATTGCTCATGACTGTATATACTACAAACTGTATAATTGAAAATGTACCTGTTTACTAAAATGGGAATGATGTTTACAGTTAATACTTTTACACATTTTGTACATAAATGTTGCGTAATATTATTAAACTAACGAATCCTCGCGGTTTCACCCGCGTGGTGCCCGTTCCCGTGGGAATATCGGGATAAAATATAGCATATGTCACTCGGGAGAAATGTAGCTTTCTAATGGTCCAAGAATTTTCTAAATCGGTCCAGTAGTTCCTGAGATTAGCGCGTTCAAACAAAAAAATTCTTCAGCTTTATAATATTAGTATAGATTTATTAATCACAATATTGAGATTGTTTAACTTAACAAAATAACCTCCTTACGCCGTACAAAGTATTTTGAGTGCAAAAGCGTTTTTAAACAAAATTGAATCCTGCTTCACTGCCATAGGACAAACATTTTGTTAATTTTTGAAGCTGATTGCCTGTGTCGCATGTGACATGTCTTCAAGGCCTATCTATCTTTGAGGCATATAAATTGAATTCTACCACCCTAACCGAGGCTTAGCTAGCAATGTGAAATGCATTATCTTCTTATAGAAAATATGTCAATAAGCTGACACAATTTGATGTACTGTAGACATAGCATCAATGTAGGCAGTTGCCTTGCAAAACTTGCCCTCATTATAAGGGATATAAGTGCGTTCAAAGTTGACGTAAAAACTTGTTTACTGTGTTTGTGGTTACTTAACATGTAAGGCACGAACATTTATCGATGTAAAAATAAGGAAGACGCACCTAGTTACGTTATTATGATAAATGTATTACGGCAGAGTTTCCCAAATTATGGGTCGCGACCCACTGATGGATCGCGAGCGAATATTGAGTGGACCCTTTAGAACGACACACCAAGCGACATGACAGAGCGAGAGAAATTTCCGTTTCTTCTACGTTCCAATAACAAACACGACTGCATCTTAATCGATCGTTAAACATCTGAAAAGGAGTTTCTTTCGAATGCAAGGATATTCCTACCATTGATGTGACAACGCTAGCCTACAGCGTATTAAAAATTCAAAAGTATTGGAAAATTTCGACGGTGATTAGACGCGTTGTTAGAGCAGTGGTTGGCGCACTGGACCGGATTTACAAAGGTCGTGGGTTCGAGTCCCATCTGAGAATTCACTTGTAGCCGAGTTGATTATTTCCAATATTTTTCTTTATAAAATTAGCATAAAAAACACGACTGCATCAGAACCCGTCTCTAGGCCCTAGGCCTAGGCCTTAGACTAGGGTAGGTACCTGAGAATTACCAATTTTATGTCAACTTTTCCCTAAGACAGCCTAGAGGTGGGTCCCGAGTCCCGAGTTCAGAAACTTGTAATATATGGGTCGTAGCCCAGACAGTGTCTGGGAACCACTGTATTAGGGTATAGTTACCCAATTAACATACTTTTCTCAGGTGTTACAACTTATGCTTATCATCGTCATCGTCATCGTCAATAAAGAAAAAAACTTTTGGAAGTGAAAACTTCTTTAGCGGCGTTGTGTACATCGGAATTAAAAAAAAAAATTTTGGGATGGGTCAAAAATGATAAAGTCGCACACGTGACTTTAACATTTTTTACCCATCCATGATCAAAAATTCGTAAGACCCTTTACCGTTGACCTATTTCAAATTACAAAAAAGTCTCACACTTGAAAGATCTATGTATATTAATAACAACCATTGTATAAAGATCTCTCATTATTACCAACTTTCATATTAATTCTGGGTCAGTTATAATGGATTTTCCTGCCAAATCAAGTTGGTCTTCGTTTTCATCAACTTTTTATGAAATTGTGGTCAAGATATAGTGGATTTCGTATTTTCGTTTTAGCAGTTTTCACTTCTGCCGGGTGCAACCCGTTGTTTTTTTTTTCATTCATATCACGCAGACGACACCGTAGACGACCAATCTAGTGAATTATTATTTATTAAAGGTTACTTATTAAACATAAATTAGGCATAATAGAATTAAATATAAGCTATATTAGTAGTTTAGTTTTTGAATCAAATTGTTATTAACTGGTGTCCGCCCGAGTGGTTACCGTCCCCGTGGGATTATCACGATGTAATGTATCCTTTATTTTTATCCAGGCATTAGACTACATGCGTGCTTTTTACGAAAATCCTTTCAGCCGTTTTTTGTGTGATTGAGTAACTAAATAAGTAATATATTAGTAGGTATAGTAAAGTTATCAATCCAAGAGATGATTTCGTAATAAGCTGTCACTTTCAATGCAAATTTGTATTCAACTGTGTACGGGTTTTTGCACAGACCTATATCGAGATAGACGGTAAAAGGGTACCTATCTTGCGTGCCAAAAGTTTGATCCACGGTCAGTTTTAAGACGTAAGTCAGTCCGCTTGGGACCATTGCCATGAACACATGCATCACTCAGAAACGAAAATGGTTAATTGTGAAAGAAAGAAAGAAAGAAAGAAAAAACATTTATTACCCACATACACACAGAAGATACACACACACACACACAACAATACAAGGAGCTACAATATTAACACAGAAGAAAAACAAATTAATGCGTGCAGGGCCAATAAATACCCCGTCTCAGCATAATGCTACTGAGCCACTAATAGATGTGCAAAGTGACCCAGTAGCGCTGTTATTCTGTCGGGGTTATAACAAAGGACACAGACAGTCAAAAACAAGTAAAATAATAATAGATAAATAACAAAATTTCATAAATATAAATATAAAGCAATAAAATGTATAAATATAAAAAGTCATACAGGTAGATAAATAAAAATATAATATTATAGCATTATGTGCACTGTTGTTTGCCGATGACTCGAACGCAACAATTGTGCAGTGCTTTCTTGCAACAGTTCATCAATAACATTTACACATCACTAAATCTCGCTCTTATGTATATGTATACGAAGAATTCGACACGCTAGGTTCTCATACAGTTTGAAGCGCTCTTTACGTCTATCTCGATATAGGTCTATGGGTATTTCCGTATACCCAGTACAGACCAGCTAGTTATCATATAAATCAGAGTGATTGGCAAACGGAGATATAAAGCCTTATGTAAATAGCTTTGGCAACGGATCTGATTGATGTGGTTTGATTTCAAGGAGAATTTGGAGAGTTTGGTGAATTGCTGGCTTGCCAACGTTTCACAATAGTCGAACACTTTGACGTAATGTAGCAATGGACAGGGAAATATTATTAATATTATAAACACATAAAGCTATAGACTATCCAACATAGTTAAATAAATAATTGCATACAAACACACCAATTATCTAGCCCACGTTAAGTTTCATGACAGAACTATTGTTATGGATACCAGTTAATGGATAAACATACTTACATACTTAGTTTGGTAAATACATACGTAATATACATATTCAACACCAAGACAAATAGACATGTTCAAGCCTTAGAATAATAACGCCTAGAAGCCGCGTCCAAGCCAAAACGTGAGTGACAATTTATGTCACTATGCATGGCATTTTATTTGTCTTGTGTGCGTAATATGTGCGTCTCTACGCACACACGTACATGGCTACAGGGTAGCTATAGTCAGGAGTTTACTCACAAAAATGGACTTGATGAAGTGCAAAGCAGCATGGGGTTTCTGTTCCCCAGGTGGTAATAATAGTGTCCATATTCTCTCCTTCAATCCAATTTATCACTATAGCAACAATCACCAAAATTGGGTCAGTGGTTCGGGCGCCGATATGTAACATACTGACAAGGTTATAGTTTCGTATATCTAATAATTATTTGGTTTTGTAGATTTTGTTCTGTTCAATAACACTTTCATAGTTTTTAGAAACGTCTGAATGTTAATCTATGATGTCGACCCTTGGAAAGGTGTTGTAAAATTGTAAATCATAAAAGAGTTTAAATAACACTAAGTGTAGTAAAAACGTTTTAGCTCAATTTAATCTGTATACTATACAAAAAGCTTGGCATCCTAAATAGGGTTAAGCGGTATTTCACGCCTGAACTTAAAAGCGCATATCCGGCCGTGGGATGGTTCAGCAAAGTACCAGCTAGCCGCACTCGATTCAGTGGAACGCAGAGCCAGAAAAATCATTGGGGATGATAAACTGGTGATCATACCAAGCTACACAGTCTCCCGCATCGTCGAAGAGTTGCCTCATTGTCGATGTTCTACAGATTGTACTTCAGAGAGTGTGCTATTGAGCTGCATGAGCTCATCCCGCCAGCTCCATTTTACTACCGGGAGTCCAGGCGTAATGCGGGCTATCACCCCTACCTAGTAGATATTCCCCGTCTGCGTACAAAGCGCTTTTCTTCATCTATTATTATGCGCACAGCCAGAGAGTGGAATTCCCTGCCCGCGTCTGTACATTTAAACTCGAGTGAATAGGCTTCTTCTAGGAAAGCTCGCTCCATCTTCGGCCTCTTCATCCAGAATTAGGCCAAGAGTAAAGCTATTTTAAATTAATTTAAAAAAACTGTCTAGTGATCCGGCTGGAGACCATAAAATGCTTAACCGGCTGTTAAAAAAATTTACAACTATCAAGTGTTAAGGATATAAAAAATTTACACAAAAGCAGTCTATACATTTCTCTTAGTACGATTAGAAAAAAGTTCAAGGCGATACCTTAGATAGGTTTAACTTAGGGCCAGTATTTCAATATCACCTTATCTATACATAAGTCCAACATTTGAGCTAAGTATCACTGAAAGACGAGAGAAGAAGAGAATAGCGTATTTCAATCCGGAAATATGATAATTGTCTATGATTTTTTATGTCATTTGGTGACATTGAGCGCTCATTGGCTGCGCGTGTGCGTGCGGCCACCAGTGAGAATTGTTGTGAAGGCTTCACAAGGAGCAAAATAATACAATATAATACGGACCATTTAATACAATCAAAACAGGAATCTTTGACAATAAAATACAATTCACAATTAATTTAATCATCACTGGCAACATAATTATGACAACTATAAAAAGAGTCTATTATCCGAAAAGTTTGACCATTGGGAGAAATCATTCCTGTTGGACAAATTAGTTTGACCAAGTGGACGATCAGGAAAAAAACAGTCAAAATTTTTCTTATTTTAAAATTTTACACCATTGGTGATTATCTTACCATAAAATCTTTTTGTTTCAGTAACTATAATTCAAATTCAACTTTTAACAGTGATAATGAGGATATTATTGAATTGGTAGGTGCATGTGGCTGATATGATGATGAACCAAATATTCTACTACTGTGTGGATATAATTTATGTGTAGCTTTGGCTTTTGTACATAATGTTGCAGTGCGAACTTTGAAAATATACAACCAGTGATTTGCCTGCTAGATTATGAGTGATTAAACAGCAGCAGACACCATCAATGTGCCAGTAGGTTCATTTTATAGAGGCAGGTACTATGTCTCTCCACATAAATTGTAGTGCCATATATTCACTTTTTAAATAAGTTGTAGTAAGGAAATGAAATAAATTATGAATTTATGTAACCTAATGTGACTAATTTATTTAAGTACGTTACGTATCCTGAAAAATAAATAACTAAATGTAAGTAATTAACTAAAATATATTTTTGCGTTACCGTAGCAACGAATCCCGGATCGGCACTTAAGTTAAATATGAGCTAGTTACTAGGATGGACTTTAAGTGTCACTTAACTTTAATCGTTTATTGAAATACACTTATTTCAAATATATCTTCAATCCTGGATTAATTCAAGATAAGTCAATATTGAAATACCGGGCCTAAGTGCTTCATTTGTTTTAAACGTTCTTGGATTTACTATTCCTTGATTTCACCCAAATAAAACCTACAAAATAAAAAAAGAAACGCAAGACACTGTTCCATTTTTAATTAACCAAGGCAAAACATTTGAATAATCTTCCAAAACTGCTGCACAGAAACAAAACTACTCCTACATACTACAGTTTAAGGTTCAATTTCCCAAAAAACATTTTTTACTACCTTCGTGGTAACTATGTGTCAGTGGCAAAACAAGTGATTGATGGTTCGATGGAATGACAAAATGACAAATTGTTCCTACAATCCTCCCTTCTAATCAAGATAGTGTTAAATAAAAATAGCCCTATAAGTGATTTCCTTAAAAGTGATGGAGAAAACTCTAAATCATGTTAATCCGGTGGTGGGCCGAATACATTGTATTATGAAGAAAGTATTCAGGATAAAAATAAGAAAAAGACTCAAAAGAAAGAAGCGCTCAAGAAAGAGGCAGCGCTTGACAGACTGATCGTATTCGATCACGTTTGTTAATCAAAGTTCAGCCCGGTCAGGTGTCGGATGGGTGACCGTAAAGTCGCATTATAACTGAGCGCTTCCGTGCTTCAGAGGGCACGTTAAACCGTCGGTCCCAGCTGTTGTCATTTGATTACCGTCGTTAAGTCAAGTCAGAGGCTTTATGGGCGGCTTAATAAACTCAGACACCAGAGCTGGCCACTAATCCTCACTCGATAAGAAGAAGAAGAAGAATAAGAAAAATATAAGAAATTAAACTAATAAAGCAATACCGTGACTGACTGACAGACAATGCATAGCCCAAACGGCTAAGTACAGGACTCTTTAACGATGTAGCCGAGCACTAAGAATATTTTTTTTATATTCCGGGAACGCGAACCACGCTGGTGATAAATATGAGAATCATAGATTTATGATAAGGTTCAACATTATTTAGACATAAATTAATGATGATTAATATAAAACAAGAAAATATACTAGAAAAAAGCAACTAGTCTCATGTCGCCCTGTCGGGACATGAGGCTAGTTGCTTTTTTCTAGTATATTTTCTTGTTTAATATTTATCACATAACAATAGCATTGTAAAATGCTAAATTAAAAAGTTATAAATTAATGATATTTTTAATCAGGTATTGGTCCAGTAAAACATTTAAAAAAAACCGTAAGCATTATGTCTTAAATTTTACATTTATACTGCAGCGGCCAGCAAAAGAGGCGTTGATGGACGAACGTGTAAATGTGGGCAGAGGCGAAGCCGAGGCACACATACGTAAGTACATCAATGCCTAGTTGTGGCCAAGGCTTATATAGTACTTTTCTCAAATAATGCGCGGAAATTAAATCTACTTTTCGAAATCAGACGAACAACGAACAATAATATTTTTTACTGCGTTAAATTGTTCATTTGTTGTTTTTTTTCTAAAAGACCTTTCTATTTGCATGCCAGTTCGAAATTTAAATAAAACCTTTGATAGGTTACCTTGGTTGCCATATTTCGGAGTAAATGATCGTTCCATTTCTAAATAACACGACAGATATGACTTTACTATGCAATTTATTTGGCCGGTAAACACGACAGATATGGATTTTCATACTATTTTTGCCGGCCGCTGCTCGCATGTATGTGGCCAGTACCGTAATATCGATTTATTTCGAAGAAGGTTGTCAAAATAATGCTCATATTTCCAAGCACGTTTGAGAAATAGTACATTATTGCAAAGGCCGTGAAATAGGCAATTGCAGGTCGAGTATGAGTTTGAAGGCCGAGCCGTAGGCGAGGACTTCACTAATACGAGACAGGCAATTGCCATTTCCGGCGAGGCATATATAGTGCTTTTCTCAAAAGAATGCAGGGAAATAAAACATACTTTTTATATTATACATTTAATAATTAGGTACTAAGAGAAAATCTAATTCATTGCAGGAGCGTCTTTTTTAATTTGGAACATTACAGCGCTCCAGCAATGTTGTCCGTTTCATACAACATTGCTGCAGCGCTGTAATGTTCCAAATTCAAAAAGACGCTCCTGCAATGAATTTCTTTTAGTAATTATTAAATGTATAATATAAAAAGTATGTTTTACTAACCTGCAATTGCCTTTTTCACGGCCTTTGCAATAATGTACTATTTGCAGTCAATTTTACTGACCTGTATATGCAGTACTAAGTGATCTTGTAATGCAATGTAATCTTGGAATGTGGAATAATATTATTGTCTTTTCAAGTTGAAAATTGTTTACGGTTAGAATTATCATAAAATATACTTTATTTTAGTATTTTATTTGTGATGGAAAGTGAATTTACTGCTGTGTTAAGGCGATAGGTAGGGCCATACTGCAAAACAGACCTCTCTTTGAAGGCCTTCTTCTCCTAAACGGATGATCCAAATATTATAAAAAATATATATCATAAATATAATATATTGAACAATAAAATGCAAGTAAATTTTTTTTATAATTAAAGTTAGTTTTAACAAAAAAAAATCTTAACTTTTCTATAATTTTACCCATAAAATTTCTTACTGCTTCTAAATGCCTAAAGCGATTTTAATGATTCTTTCACCAAATGATAGAACATTTAATGATTTATAAACTGCAAGTTTGTTTTTTTCAAAATAATGATTGACGTTTTATTAAATCAATCATACCCTGTAATTTCCACGCGCGGGCCGCGTGGAGACGGGTGGTCAGTCTCTCCCTAGCGTTCGCACGGGGAGGCTGTGTCGCATTTCGGCCCGCTCCGTTCCTTTCTTTTGACTTTGTTTTTCGTCAAAAAAATCATAGCGCAGATGGTACACTCGGTACAGTACGTATAGTTCGCAGTTCGGCTGTTGAAAGTTTGCGCTTGGACGTTGATATTAGTGATAGATAAGTGTTATAAATATTTTGTACACCTACCTACATACAAGTTGGTACTTTGAAAATATTTAGTGATAGTTTTGTTTGCGAGTAAACGCTTTATTAGTGAATTGTAAATTAGTAATTGTAAATAGGTATTAGCTATTATAAACGTTTTGAGAACATTTGAATAGGTACCTAAGTGTAACACAAGATGCCACGCCGGAAAATGCTTGATGTCAATGTATGGTCCACGGAACGGAACATCAAGCAAGATGTTTCTTTCGAATGCGAGGATATTTCTCTCATTGATGAAGCGACGGTGGCCAACACCGTAGAACGGTGAATATACTAGAAAAATTCGACGTGTCCTCATAGGTCTCTGTAGCATAATTAGTTAGTGCATTGGGCCGGACTCCCAAGGATGCGGGTTCGAATCCCGCCAGGGCGACATGAGACTAGTTGCTTTTTTCTGGTATATTTTCTTGTTTAGTATTTATCACATAAAAATAGCATTGTAAAATACAAAATTAAAAAGTTATAATATTTTTTTAGTAAAAAATGATCAATATTAGAATAACCATGTTATGAGGAAGGCATAAATGTGGTCCATTGTTATGCCGTTGACTGTACAAAAAATTTGCAAACCTAATGTAACGCATTTTGATTGATTGTTTTTTTTTTATAACCCGAAACCTGTAATAAATATGTTTTATTCATTTTTTTTATTGTCTCGAGGAACAACAAAAGAAAGGTGTCTTCATTTCGATTCTGAAAAAAAAAGTGACTTTCTATACTTCCTTATTCTTAACAAAGCAAGTTCACAAGAATAAAATAATAATTAAGGAAATTAAACGAACGTTTAAATTTACTTAAAAGTATGAAATCATTAATTTTCAACTACACGAACTTGTTACTATTAATCTAAAATAAAATCTACCTACATACCTACACATTTACCAGAGGCTCTGATACCAACATCCAGACTCTGGAGTCTGGACTATCACTGAGAAATTCTAAGCAGAAAAACTCAGGATACATTTTTTGATCTGACCCGGGATTTGAACCCAGAACTTCCGCGTTGCCGTCGAAGTGCGACCCGATATATACCAACTGCACCACGGAGGCAGTTTCTAAGAAATAAGTGCACAGACATACATTTATATACTAGTACATCCACTTATAAAACTGTTTAGAAGCCCACTAATACTAACAGGAATATTGTGCAATTCCAACTATTAAATATTGCATACAAACGGATCGAATTCATAAAGACAACCTACTTTTTTGAAGTCGGTTGCCACTTACAAAACAATCATCGTAATTTTTATCGATTTGCGTTAATTCAGTCAAGTATGTCGGTCGAGGCAAAGTTCGTGTAGGCAGATGAGATCGCGCCGTATCTGTATTCAGAGCGCTCTTTGGTATCGGATAGTTACGCGGGCGCGCAGCGGAAGGCGCTTGGCCCCGTCCGATTGCTCAAGGTCGTTCGGCCAAATAATCGCCTTAAGGTCACTTCTCAATTTTCCAATTTGACGACTCTGTATAAAATTAAACAGGGAGAAAAAGAACAGCCCTTGACGAGTCCGGTTCATTTTATTCAGGGGATTGTATTTTCGCATACCAAACGGTTAGGCTGGGCTCACTTGATGCCTCTCTCCCCCCATTCGGCCTAAAAAGGCTCAATGAAGCGCCGGGAGGAGGTACTACCAGCTGTTACAAGGTCCTGCTGTAGACCCACCACACAGCCCGAATTCAGTGGTATTTTTTAAGACAAATAAAGTGATATTTAATTTAATTAGATAAAACAATGAGCGGTGAATACATCTGTAAATAAATACAGACTTCAAAAATCAAAAAGAAAAAATAAACCTTTTGTTGAAGTTGGTACCAGCCAAGGAATTCTACATTGAACTTCTATTACTTTTATTTTTCTTACATTATTTTTTATAAAATGTTTTTTATTTCACAATTTTATAGTAAGGACAAGTCCCACACTTCGTTTTGATCAAACTAGCAGTATAGGCATACTAGTTTGAGTAAAACCGTTTTGGTTAAACCTCTTGACCGATAAGCAGCACCATCTAGTGAACTTTATTGACATCTAGTTTGAGTCAAACCGCTTGACCGATAAGCAGCGCCATCTAGTAAACTTTATTGCCATGTTGCGGTTTTTACAACAGTATTTTTGAGATTTCCTGGAAAATAGTAAACTGATTTAATTTTTTTAGAAAATGGGACTGGTTCCGGTTTAATTGTCCAGAGATTGTGCTCTCAGGGAAGACGGTGCGTGTAGCCGGGACATAAGAAGGTAAATGGCCTTCCGAAGCATGATGAGGCTCTGAATAGTCCATATTTGGTCTCCAACCCCGTGACCGACCATTTAGTTATGTGGGCATATAGGTACACAATAATCTTCTATTTACCAATACATAACATGATCATCGGTTGAAAAGAAGTCCTTTGTTTGGTTTCAACTCTGTGTCAGCCTGAGAAATTATATATTTTTTTTATATCTATTATTAGTAACGTAAACCACAATTAAATTTAATAAGTTAGATCACTTGTAACAACCTGAATTTAACCTTCCGCAACATGTATTGAGTTTTTACATTGTCTTTTTTTTTTTGAAGTTCGTAATTGCATGTCGTGGTTTTCTAATAATTAGAAACTGTACTTAGACTAAGATTCTATATTTAATTTATTACATATTGTTAGTACCTACATGTTTTTGTTGACTGCCCAATAAACAAATAAACAAATCAATAAATAAACAAACTCTACTGTTGGAGTAGCTGTGTAGTGTTAGTAGCTTAGAATAGCACTACCCTCTTTCATCCCGTGGGTGTCGTAAAAGGCGACTAAGGGACTCAGCCTTCGGGAGACGGGCAGCAGCGTCTCCTACAATCTTAGCCATACTGCGATCGCCAACCCGCCTGCCAAGCGTGGCGATTATGGCAAACCCCCCCGTTTGGAGGAGGCCTATACCCAGCAGTGGGTGTTATGTGGCTGAGACGACGACTGTTGGAGAACTAAATTACAAGCATAGTTCAAGCAAGGCTATTTGGATATACAGGGTGTTTAACTGAAGATTATAGTGAATTGATAGGTGCTCAGACATATAACTAGTCAGTAACAAATGTAGTAAACAAACACCTTTAGCACACACTGGATCCCTGTTACACGTAAATTCGCAAGACAAATGTGGAAACCCTAAGATCTGTCACAATATCCTCAATTGCCACCTTTATTTGGCAACCCTCACTCTATAATTCCTTTGTGAGAGATTTTGTTGTGTGGTACAAGTGCAAACGTCTTTTATAAATTAAATCTTTTAGCTTCAAGTTAACCAAAATAGTACAATTATTGTTGGCCTATTAAGCTTTGTTTGATGATAATGATAAACTAAAAAAATAGGTACAATGTCACGTGAATTTTTTTAAATGTCCTTGCGTTGCGGCTTGCACACCGAAATTCATTAGGAAGTTGAACTAGTATTGTGTCACCAATTTCGAATATATCAAAACTATGAAGGCTTTAGGTCTCCGCGTTGTTCATAAAAAAATACTTAAGTAGATTTACACCCATATTCTAAGTCGTTCCTCCAAAACTTACTCGTCCTCGACTTAACGAAACCTCATTGAAAACTTCTTCGAAATACTCCTTGAAATCGGTATTCTAAGTCATAACTCCGTAAGGACCTGGAGGAGCCAAAGAGTACGTAGCCACTCCGTATTAGGCCTAGCGCACACTACCATTTTTACCCACGACGAGGTTGAGTGAAGTGTAAAAAGTTTTGGAGGAACGACTTAGAATATGGGGGTTAGTTTACTTAAACTGCATTGAATATAATCCTACACATTTAGTTTGTTCTTTCTTTTGTTTTTGCCACTTATAACTCGAAAAAGCATTGTGATTTGTAATAATAAATTAAGCGAACAATATGAAAAGTATAAGTTTTTGATGATTTGTTCACACCAATTAAAAAAACTAACGGAAAAACATACTTATCAAGTTTTTTTTAGTAAATTCATACATATTAAACACCCAGACCAAGACAAATAGACATGTTCATGCACACAAATATTTGTCTTGTCTGGGGATCGAACCCGGGACCTCTGGCGCAGAAGGCAGGTTTAGTACCCATGCGCCAAACAGGTCGCAGGTTTTTTTGAACGACGTCGATACTCTTAGCCTTCATCCATACCTGTATAGTCTAAAATCTATTGGAAAACTTCACAAGTTGACTTCAGCAACAAGTTAAGGTTCCAAATCGTTTGGGATTCGATATTACCACAAAAGCAGCCTTTAAATTCCTTTCGCAAATCGCTGCTATCTTATTACTTAAGCCAACCACGACACAGGCAGAAAAAATAAGCAGACATTGAAATTGTTAAGGAAAATTTAGTTAGGAACTTTTTCATTGATATAAATTGAAATAACTTTTATAGCGTTTCCTGCTATATAAAATAATTTTCTGCGATATTGCGAACCCACGAAAACGTTATTGAGGTGTTCATTCTTTTATTTTATTTTATGTGAATTTCAACGGGTGGAACTTGGGAAGTTTAAGTTAGAGGGAAATTGTTTTTCTATCTAGCATGTTTCTGCTATATTTTGTTTTTCAGCTAGATATGGAACATGCTTTAAACTAAGCACACGTTACACTGTAAGTTAAGCGAAAAAAAAAACAAAAAGGAAACATATTACTTATTTACTTAGCAAATTTATCGTAAAGTATTTTTTCGAATATCGAGGGTATTCCTCTCATTGTTGGTACGGAAGCAGTAAATAAAATACTAGCCTTCTTACACTTCGCTAGCTTATATGAAAAAGCAGTGGCCCATACATCAAAAGGCCTACACTTTGAGTACCCTCTGAGGGCCAAAAGAAATTCAAGGGTATGATGATTATTAGAAACAATTTACATTTTGTACATGAGAGCACACGTCTTGTACAAAATAGAGGAATATTTCAGCTTTACGGTTTTTTTATTCGGGTCATAAAGCGCGGCCTTTACATACGCACTGGAATTTAGCACCACCAAAAATGTTCTTGGATTTTTTGACGTATGTGACCATTTTTACCGACTTCAACAAAAAAGGAGGGAGGTACTCAACTCAACCCGTTTTTTTTTTGTTCGATGTATTTGTACCGATTACTCCGGTGTTGGTGATCCGATTTTAATAATTGTTTTTTTGTTCGATTGGGTACACTGTCAATTTGATCCCATATAAGTCTCATTGAGATCCGATGATAATCTTCGGAGATATGGGGCCTAATGTCATGGAAGTCATGAAACAATTATATCATCCAGGTAATTGTTAGATTCTTGTTCGAGCTGAAGTTTCACGCAATAACTACTGAGCGGATTTTGATGAAACTTTTTTGTTAAATAGCTATTGGTCCTCGCCAACATACCTATACCTATAAAAGCAGCTTTGTGAAAAGGTAACGAGGAGTTGACATAAGGTTATTAGCGTAGGTACGAGACCTGTTCTACCTTGAAAAATTGTGAAATAAAAAACTTTTTATAAAAAAATTCAAACCGACTTCAAAAAACTAAAAAGCAAAAAATAAACCTTTTGGAGTCGGTGCCAGCCAAGGCAAGAAAAATAAAATAGTTGGACCGCAAAGTAGAATGCCTTGGCTGGCACCGACTCCAAAAGGTTTATTTTTTGCTTTTTAGTTTTTTGAAGTCGGTTTTAATTTTTTTATAAAAAGTTTGTTTTTAGTTCCTATTTTAGCTAAAAATTTCTTAAGACTTACTTTTTTTTTTCAAATGTGATATTGGATTTTTGTTGTTATTTTCATCTGTATCATTGCAAAGCAGCCAAGTTTCCACCTTGGTAGCCTAGTTCATGAAGTTCTTGTATCTATTTAGATTGCGAAAGCTATATGACACAGTTTGTTATTTTCAACAGCCGCTTTGCTTCATTGAATGTTAGAGGAGGAATGGAAAAAAATATTGGGATATATGTCACACGACGGAGTTTTAATAGACTTGAACGTCGACTGGGAAAAAAATGCTAAGTATATAGCCACCGCTATTATTAAATAAAAGTAAAAAATACTTGAAAACGTGTGAGGTGATTGAATTCCTCAAACTCTTCTTTTTTCAAGTTCCCAACCGTTTATAATTAATAAAAAGAGGTTTATTACTTCCGTCAGGGGGCCTACCGCCATCTCTTAGCGCAGTATTGTTTCAATCTTACCATTCTACTTCGTACTACACATTTAGTAGACACCTTAAGAGTTACTTGCTAGCACTACAGCTACAATAACTTTAGGATTAGCGTGAAAACGTCGTTTTTCCATACCTTGAGGTACAAACATCTCACTTGCAGTAGTTTTAGAGGTGTTTTGACTTGGCTTACGATTTTGTCAATGAATTTAGTTTATTTTTTTGTATGTACATATCGTAATATTTTGTTTCCTTTTGTATGTAAGTAACAGCAATTTTTCGCCAAAACGCTATCAAATAAAATAATTCACAGATGACATTGACATTGACTTGACGTTTAAGCTTTTTTTTTCCAATCGTCCCACAATGGGACAGGCTAAGGTCTTAGACCATGCTGCCATGTCTTCAGTAATATATTTTTCTTTAAATAAAATGATGAATGGTGTGCCAATGATACTTATGAAGGTGATAATGAGAATGATAACTATGAAATTTATGGGAATGAGTTATTTGTCCCTAGTAAAGCGATAGCGTAAGCTAAACTAGAGCTCACGGCGACTATTGGAAGGATACATCAAAGCACTGCTTGATGACGTAATTATATATTCCCCACAATCGTACACATTATTGAACGTTTACTGTATAATAAACACTATCACTATTACACTTTAAACACCAGAGTATACGGATCATAAGGAATTTTACACAAAGTCATGTTCACTGGTTGACGTTCCCGCCAAAAGTCCTGACGTTTAAGCTTTTTTATTTTTTAGTCTTTAGTCTTAGTAGTTTTCTTTTTTTTTGGAGGGCAAAGGATTTTTTTCATTAAGCCAATTTTGTGTTTGCGTGTTTCTTTTTTTTTTCTTGTTAACGTATTTGATTTTTTTTAAAGATTACCTTCTGTGTTCTACTTGTTTATATTTTAAGCTTTAGTTTTAGTTTTATATTTTATCCTTGTCCTGTTCTGCTTTAACTTCTTTTATTACGTTTATTTTCTCTTCTCTTGTTCTTGTCCCTGTACCATGACGTCACAGACTAGTCTCAACAGAATACCAGTGCAGTATTGGCATCACATAGCACGTAATTTTTCTTTTCTTTTTTTTATAATTATGTACTATTATTTTGTTTTATTTTATCATAATTTGTGTTCTTTACTGCTTTTGTATGTGTGCTATGTGTTGCTAATAATAAATATTATTCTATTCTATTCTACTACGAATCTCTTAAAGTAAGATTGTGTTTTAACCGAAATTTTTTGACGACTTCGCTCAATCATCGCCTCCAAAGTGTGAAGTGTGTCAAAATGTGATCACATCCAACGTGTGAAGTGTGTCAAAATGTGACAATTTCAATAAAGAAAAAACCGCAAATAAAAAGTTCTTATGACATGATGGTTTCTAGTTTCTAATAGATGATAGGCACGCAGTTCATATTTCGTACAATATGTCCGCCACGCTGAATACCTTTACGACAGGTTACTGCGTATAAGTTTACGTTATTCTAGGTTACGTCGCTCGTAACAAAATTCAATGTCACCAGAAAATACGGGCTTGGTTTTTTTTAACATCATCTATACCAAAAAAGGAAAGAGAGAAATAAAACTTGAAACAAACCCTCTACCAACCCGTCTGGCCAGCGTGGTAGCAGTAGGCTAATAGCCTCCTATGAACGCCACAATAGGCGTGAGCTAGGAGAGGCCTATGCCCAGCAGTGGACGTCCACAGGCTGATGATGGATGATGGATACCAAAAAAAGCTCTATAAACTAACTCTAATCAAAAGTATCTCGTTTTTCTCCGCAAAATAAATGCAAGCCGCGCCGCTTGCAATTATAATATTTAATGCCAAAGTGTCGAAAAACCTTGCACCTTTTTCAGTACTTACCAGTTTAGGTACATGCGTTTATATGAAAGTGACTATGTAGTCCTAGCATGAGAGGTTTTTATCGACACTCATAGCTCTTCTTCTTCTTCTTATCGAGTTAGGGGTTAGTTTAAACAATCTTTGCACTGTCTACAAACGGCCAAAATGACGCACTCACACAGATTCGCACCGCTACACGCGCGCTCGCAACTGTTTTACCAGTGAAAACCTGTGAGATCGAGGGGCCAGCCGTGTAGCGATAGTGAGCGGCGCGCGCGTGTGTGTGTGTGTGTGTGACTGTGCTAGGGGACATGTATGTCTGCTGCCTTTTGATGTGTAAACAACTTATGAGTAGACTTTGATATCTCCAGTATTTAGAGCACATTCGACTCTAATGTATTGGCAAGTAAATGATCCATGGCATACTCCGTATCATCTATTGCCTATAGATGATACGGAGCAAAGTACTTAACTATTTCGGCGGTATTCAGCATTCCATTGGAATTCCAATACAAAAGGAATGTTGGACTCAATTCATCCGAGTATCTGGATCTTTGTGATTATTTTTGTAATGTTTGTTTTCTTTTCGTAATAACACGTGTTTTGAGGCTCCATTTTTAAGTCAATCTACCGTACAATGTCTATAAAATACAAAAATATATTTACTTGACATTGGCAAAATTCGCGAAATGTATCGCGAGCACGCCATTAATTACGAAAGAAGTACCTAAACTTTGTAAGTTTGCAGGAACAACAGATCTCGACATAGGTCTGTGGTAGGAACATCTGAACCGATTTGGTAATTTCTTTCTACGGCTTGTGTAGCCGGTGTAAGAACTCACAAAAGTTAAGTTAAGTTTTTTGGACAAATATTCACCATAAATGGATACAAAAGGCGATGAGACAAGAGTTCTATCGATAAAATAAGTCTGTGTCAATAAAGTTTTTTGAACTTTCAAGATTTGTCTTTTATTTCAGACTAGCGGCCGCTTGCGGCTTCACCCGCGTGGTTCCCGTTCCCGTAGGAATATCGGGATTTGAAGTATCCTATGTTTATAACCAGGCTATCTACTATCTGTGTACCACATTTCATTGAAATCCGTTCAGTAGTTTTTGAGTTTATTCGTTGGAAACAAATAAACAAACAATCAAATCTTTCCTCTTTATAATATTAGTTTTCGATAATTGTTACTCACACTTAATTAATCTTTAACATTATCGATTGGTACCTACTATAAAAGTACACGATGTTATTTTTCTCATTTAAGCAGGTTCGATGCCCGTTGCAGGTAAGCGATTTATCAATAAATCTTTGAATGCAGTTTTGCTTAATTTTGAAAACAAAGGAACGTTTCCTTTGAGTAAAATGGTGGGGTACATTAAAATGATTGCTGACGATGACTGTTACTACACATATGGCAATATTTTCCACAGTATAATGGTGATACTTACTGTTAATAAAAAATAAAACAATTATTGACTTACACCCATCAAAGTGATTCCAAAAGACTCAAACTAAATTAAAAACATAAAAGGTGACAAAAAATCGGGAAACGTTTTTATTCATTGCATTTTGGACGCCGAAAAGCGTTTTCATCAAAAACAAACCTTTACAGTCTTTTTTGCAAGCGTTGATTTATAGTCTGAGGGACTACTTCGAGATGGTTTCGAAAACGATACGTTTCTATATATAAATAAACAATTGCATACAATCACACCAATTATCTAGCACTCGTTAAGTTTCATGAAGAACTTGTGTAATGGATACTAGATAACGGTTAAACATACTTATTTACTTTTTTTTGTAAATACATACATAATATACATATTAAACACCCAGACTAAAACAATTAGACATGTTCATGCACACAAATATTTGTGATAAATATTAAACAAGAAAATATTAAACAAATATTTGTCTTGTCCGAGGATCGAACCCGGGACCTCTGGCGCAGAAGGCGGGCTTAGTACCCCTGCGCCAAACAGGTCTTCTTTATATAATATATACTAGGACGGGTCATAAGTTCTGTCAAGACTTCTTGATGAAGTAAAAACCAATTTTCAATTAAATATTTATTTTATTGTGTACGAAAAGAAAGTTTATCTCGTAATTATTACTAAATGATAAAAATATTTCGAAATCGCTGGCACGATTTTCGATGCAAGCCTTTGATCTTCGCGCTCACGCATCTTTAAAAGTACGCGCTACGTACATGTCTACTTTGACGGCTGCTTAAATGAAAATTGCATTAAAGAGGCTCCAAATTTGGGTGTGTTTTAGCGCAGGTTCTTTCCTCTAAATAGTGCCAAATTTCATAATCCAGCGGATTGAAATCTGGGCTAGAGGATGGCCAATGGTTTTGCCCGATGAAGTCGATTATCATTATAATTTTAGGTCCTTTTGGCTATGTGACCAGGCTCTGAAGCCTGCTGGAAAACCTATCGCTGATTTTTTATGTGGTCTGATAAAGTGGTCTACGACGTCTGTCAGGACTGATTTTGGTATAGATTGCTGTAGTTTAACATACACTTTTCAAGAAAAAACACCTTTTTAGGGCAAAATACGACATTACAAACTATCACTGACGAAGGGTAATTGGCCTCGCTGGACTCGAAGAACACATTTGCTAGATTATTGCTAGACTTTCATAACATTTAATTGTTTTGACATTTGCAGTACTCTTCCATTGTAAAAAATAATCATCGAAAAACAGCATCGGACCTTGCTTATTTCTAACGTGCCGTTCTCGAAAACACGAGATCGGCCCAATATAATTTTTTTCAGGCACGTATAATTTTTTTTACGATTAGCCTATAATCCCACGTCTTCTTTTATCACACTTTCTGCGGTCGTTTTGTTAAGTCCCGTCTGTAATGCTTGCTGTATTCTTTTTTGACCGGTTTTTTTCGAATACGCACCTTCACTACTTTTATCGCCGCTGACGTCCGAACCGTACCAGGAACAATTCTTCTCTCTCTCTCCGTTTTTTGAATCTTTCCCCAAACGTTTTGCCAAAAACAAGCCCAAAATGATATTTAAAATTTTATCGAGAGTGAAAATTTGACTTGTCTCGTAACCACAACGAAGTAAACAGATAAACACGACCCCATCTCCTTTTAGAGGATACTCCATTGTAAAAAATTAAGAAAATACTTTAATTTATTTGTATTTATATTCCTCGAATGTCTATAAATCGATTATCAAAAATGTTTTTAAATATCCCTTAAAAATAAAAAATCGACAGGTGTGACAGTACTTATGACCCGACCGCGTATAAATTTAATTCACTGGCTGAATCCTTATCTACGTAGTATTGGGTAATCCAGAAGCCGCAATCTACTCAAAAACAATTATCATCTTTTGACAAATTACTAGAATAATACAAAAAAAAACATGTTATTTGTTCATCGTTTGATCGTGACATTCAAGCTTTTATTCGGATGATCTTAGGACCAATAATAAGACCGCTAACTTATTAACTCGAGTTTCACCGGGCTTTCAAATACCCGTTAAGGCATTTGCTTCATTTAGAGTTATTATTGGTTGTTGCAATATTTAATCTACACCCATCAATCCACGTTGAGCCATCATGGTGGATTATGGCCCATTCACCTTATCCATCGTCAAGGAAGGGTTTGGTCACAGCAGTGAGGACAAGTGGGTTAAAATGGCTGATACCGATTCGTCAAGTTTTCGAATTATCCAAAGCTCGACTTTTCGTTATACACCCCGCACTAATCGCATTTGTAGCTTTGACGTGCGGACGGCGAGCGGGCCCGAACGACCCCCATTTTCTTTTTTTCTTTTGCCTCTACTATGGGCATGGGGCGAGAAGATAAACAGTTTTGGTTGACATTGTTAATAATGCTTTTAAATTTCTATTTTTTAAAGGAATAGTACGAAAATAAATTAAGATAAACTCTCGCCTGTATTAAGAGAAAGGGATCCAAAATTTAAGAGAATTACAATAGTCATGTTTTATGTTAGTATCACTTCCATGCATTTTGGTCTTTCAAATAATCATCTACCTTGTAATAACCTTTGCTTAAGGCGGTACCCCCACCGAAAGTGGCGCCGCGTTGAATTTTATTTAATATCGTAATTCTAATTCGCAATTTTAATAAAACTAAACGTGGAATTTTTAGAGCCCATTGTCTTGTATTTTTAGAAGGTATCGCTTCATCTCGTCATAGTCATTCGTAGAAGTAGATAGCAAATGTGTCAAAAACGGCCACTTTTAGCAGTTTTGCTATCTACTTCTAGCAGTGACTACGAGGGAATGTAATGATACCATCTAAAAATACTATGGGCTCTAAAAATTCCACGTTTAGTTTTATTAAAATTGTGAATTAGAATTACGATATTAAATAAAATTCAACGCGGCGCCACTTTCGGTGGGGGTACCGCCTTAAGAGCGTTTTTTTAACATATATTTTAAATTTATGCAAAGGCAGCTCAATCACTTGTTGTGGAACTTTATTAAAAAAGGCCATGCCTTTCCCCAAAAACGAGCGACTGCATTTTTCAAGCCGAAATCTTGGAACGGCAAGCTTATTCTTGTTTCTAGTATTAAAATTATGAACATCGCTATGCTTAATATATAAATCGTGATGTTTCCTTACATATACTATATTTTCATAAATGTATTGTCCCGCCAAAGTAAGTATATTAATCTCTTTAAACAATTCTTTAAGAGAATCTCTCTGTCGAAGGTTGTAAATGGCGCGCACAGCTCTTTTTTTAAGTATAAAATCATTTTCTATATTGGCTGCTGAGCCCCACAACAACAGGCCATAGGACATTACACTATGAAAATAACTAAAGTAAACTAGTCTTGCCGTTTCAATATCAGTTAGGAGCCTTATTTTCCTTATTGCGAAAGCCGCAGAACTAAGTCTACTCGACAAGGTTTCAATATGTGGATCCCATTGTAGTTTTGAATCTAATGTAATACCAAGAAATTTAGTACTCTCAACTAAACATCCCCATTCAAATTGATATGCATGTCGACCTGCCCTACATTAGGTAATGTGAATTTAACAAATTTCGTTTTGGTAGGGTTAAGAGACAAATTATTACTGTTGAACCAGTGTGCGACTTAGAGAGCACTATTTACTTCGTCAGAACAATTGTATCCTCTATCAATTTAAAAAATTAAAGATGTATCATCTGCAAATAGTACTGTCTTACATAAATTACTCGCGTAGTTAGGGAGATCGTTAATATATATTAAGAACAGCAGAGGGCCTAATATTGAACCTTGGGGCACGCCCATAATAATGGGGGCTCCAGTAGAAGCAGTATTATTTACAATTACTTTTGATCTCTATTGTGCAAGTTTGACTGCAAAAGGCTAACTGATTTTTTAGAGACACCATAATGTTCTAGCTTCTTTAAAAATGTAACGTGATCAACGCAATCGAAAGCTTTAGACAGGTCACAAAATATACCAATTACGTCTCGCTTGCCCTCCCAAGCCTCAAAAATATGTTTGAGGAGTGCTATTCCAGCATCTGTAGTATTTTTACCTTTAGAAAAGCCGAACTGATTATTATGAAGGATTTGATTTACTGTTAAATAGTCTAATAATTGAGAGTATATAATTTTTTCAAAAATTTTACTAAGTGCCGGTAAGACTGATATCGGCCTAAATTTGTGGGGTCACCTTTGTCACCCGATTTAAAAAGAGGAATAAGCTTACTATATTTCACTAAATCGGGAAAAGTACCTTCGTCTATGCATTGATTAAAAATGTAAGCTAAATATGGAGCTATTATTTCAATTATAGATTTAATAACGCTGGTTGATATGCCCCATAAATCTTCAGTCTTTTTAATATTTATAGACTTGAAAGCTTTTAAAATGTCTTCACTATTAATATGCTTAAAATTGAAAACTTTATAACACTTATCAACACTTGAGTCCAAGAGGGCAGCAGCAACGTTTGGACAGGAATTTAAATTACTGGTAGGTACCCGAGAGAAGAAAGCTTCAAAAACACGGGCAATCTCAACGTCAGATTCAATTAATTTATTATCTACTTTAAGGGAGAAGGAGTTTAAATTATGTTTAGTTTTCCAAGTTGTTTGGTTAATAATATTCCAAGTAGCCTTTATTTTATTATCCGCTAATTTTATTTTATTTGAAAAGAACATCGCCTTAGCAGCTACACATACATTTCTAAACATTTGAGAGTACTTCCTGACATATTCAATAAAATTTGGGTCACAGGAAGTATGCTTTGACACATAAAGGTCATATAGTTTCCTTCTACTTGTATAAATTCCTGGTGTGGCCCAATCACTAAACTTTACTTTATCCGAATTACCATTGATCGCTTTTTGCTTAACCGTTTTACTAAATTCGCCTTCAAACACATGAAATAAACCATTATAAAGGTAATTAGAATCCATAATAGGAACTGGTAAAGACTCAATTTTATTAATCACATTGTTTCTAAATACATCTATGCCCTTTTTAGTTATTGGCCTACATACAATTTTCCGCTTAGGACAGACATGATGGTCCTCTATAGAGGCTAGTTGTCCACTATGGTCAGATTTAATTACATTTATTATAGATTTTTCAGTGACTACACAGTTTGAAAAAACGTTGTCTAAGCAGGTGGCAGATGTGGGTGTTATTCGTGTAGGCTCATTAAAGGTATGTGATAAATTATACGATTTAAATAAATTAAAATTTAATTAAAATACAACAGTAAAATCCCCACATATGACAACCTTTTTATTACTTTTACTAGTTATTCGTAAAACTTCCTCCATAGTGGACTCAAACTCTAGGTGATTAAAACACATATTACAATTATTTGGTCTAGTTCCACACAAGACAATTCAATTATTCGTTCAATTGAGAGGGATATTATATCTTTGCGCTTTGTATTGAAAATTATTATGTAAAATTATAAGAGACCCTCCTCTAATAACACATTGCCTACTAAATGAACTTACAGTACTATAATTATCGATATTTAAAATTAGTTCGTAACATTTTAACCAATGCTCAGTGATACACAACACATCAACATTTTCACAGTTTATAAATAAACTAACTTCTAGATCTTTATCAGAAAAGCCTTGTATATTTTGGTGTACAACTCTTAAACAGTTAGGCTTTCCTGTTGTCAACACTGGGCTAGAGGGCGCCTCTGTTGTCTCTAAAGATAATTTAAATTAACCAAGTCAGTATTGGGATTCAATAGAATCAAATTACTTGGAAAAGATTCCAAGGTTGCATTAGAAATGTCTGAATTTAACTGCCCAATAAGAGCAGAGGTTCTACTAGCCAGATTATTGGCTAATTGTTTAAAATAAAAAGATAGCGAAAGCGCTATTTGTCTCATAAAATAAATAGGCAGATAATATTTATCCTTGGTCAAGTTTAAATCCTTAAACAATGTATTTATGTCAATCAAATGTAGTTGTTTACTAGTATGATAAGTTAAATTGCATCTTACTTTATTTTCCAATTGAGAGAAACCTGTCAATGTGTCAATTAATTCTTTTAAACTATAATGACATTTTTCTCTCAACCTGTTTAAAATAATTTATTTGTAGATAATCATTTGTTTTTATTTTGATAATCGAAATTGTTTTTTTTATCAATTCATGCATCATAATAATTAGATTTCATGGATTATTGACATAATTATACAAATATTTGCTATTATTGCCTATTGATTATATTATTTTAATACTGTAAAAGAATGAAATGGGTTTAATATTTTATTTTTGTTTAAAATTTTGCATGTCGGACATCGGGCAAAATACGAGTATGTGTACCTTTTCAAATATCTTGTCATCATAAAATAACCATGTTTCACGCAATATATATCTTTATCTTTACAGACACCTAACTAATATAATGTTTTTTTTCTTTCTAAAACACGTAAAAACGTATGTGTGGATTCAGATGTTTATACATTTTGCATAGACCATATCCCGGAATAGGTATAGAATAAATTTTTAGGGTTTGTAGCCTAAAGGCAAAAAACGAAACCCTTATAGATTCGGCCAAACTGATGTATGTCACACCCTTTTTATTCCAAAACTATGAGGATTACACAGTTGAAACTTTGTAGGTATATGTATTCTGTAAACCGCTTTACGGTTTTTACACAAAAATAAAAAATATATGAATTAAGGGGGGGGGGGGTCCCCATACATGGAACTGACACTGAAAAATTATAAGTCAACCGTTTGAAAGATGTACACTTCCAAAGTGGTAAAATGTGTGTCCCCCAACCCCCTCTAACTTTTGAAATAAGAGAGTGAAAAATTAAAAAAATATATATGCTGTAGATCTTAATAAAGACTTTCAACGAAAATTGGTTTGAACGAAATATGGTTGTCAGTTTTAGAAATATAGCATTTTTCCCGAAAGAGATTTGAAAATTTTTTTTTTTTATCAAACCTATACTTAAGGCGTATCTATAGATAGGTCTTTAAAAATTACATTGAAGTTTCTATTACAGTTTTTTCTTAAAATCAACCGTTTGAAAGATATACACTTCCAAAGTGGTAAGATGTCACAGCCACTTTATTCCAAAGCTATAAGGATCACACAGTTGAAACTTGGTCGGTAGATGTATTCTGTAAACCGCTTTACGGTTTTTATACTAAAATAAAAATAAAAAAATTAAAGGGGGCTCCCCATACATGGAACTGTTACAAAAAAAATTTTTTTTTCGTCAAACCTATACGTGTGGAATATCATTAGATAGATCTTTCTACATTTAGGCTTCTAAAACAGTTTTTTCTCAAAGTCAACCGTTTGAAAGTTATACACTTCCAAAGTGGAAAAATGTGTGTGTGAAAAATCAAAAAAATATATTTGATGTAGATCTTTATAAAAACTTTTAACGATAATTGGTTTGAACGAAATTTATTTAGTAGTTTCAGAGCTATAGCACATTTTCCAAAACAAAGCAAATATATTTTTATTTTATTTTTATTTTATTTTTATAATTTGGGACATTAAACAGTTATATGCTAAGTAATATTAACTTAAATTAAAATACATCATTTTTATACCAGCATATAACCCACACCAATGTCCACGAAATAAGTAGTCATAGTGTCATAAGTTTCATAGTGTTTGTATAAATGACAAAGTAATATAACTTTGTCATTTATACAAACACTATGAAAAACAAACTTATTTTTGCAGACGAAAAATTATAATGGCATTTTGGCAATAATAATAATAGAAACTTTATTGCACACGATACAAAAACAAACACATACAGAGAAAATGTCAAAAAAGAGGAACACACAATAGGCGGCCTTATAGCTACGTAGCAGTCTCTTCCAGGCAACCTTGGGTGAGAGACGAAACCCTTCATGTGCGAGTTCGACTCGCACTTGACCGATTTTATTCTAGTATTCGTAATGAAACGAAACGGATAAAACCTCTGGCCGCTACTAGTCTAAACTTCTAATATTATAAAAAAGGATAGATTTGCTTTATTGTATGTTTGTTACAAATAAACTCAAAAACTACTGAACGGATTTGCATGAAATTTGGCACACAGGTAATAGGTAGCCTGGATTATATTTTATTTACATTTTATTTATCAATCATCAATTTTAATAGAGTAACATTTTAAAAGCAAAGAAATAACATATTTTACATCGGTGTCCAGAGAACAATAGAAAATCTATTGTGTCTCATAATTCCAGGCCTAAAATAAACAATGTATCTCTAAAATATACTGTATCATTAATAGCTTAAGTACATACCTAATCTAAAAGGATAGGAGTGATCTAGGTACACTGATAATAATGATAGTGTGTCACACACTATGACACCTATGCTCAGGCAGTCTTCCAATTAAAACAGGAAATGCATCATCCCTATATTTCCAACAGAACGGTTGAACCCGCGGGCGGCCACCAGTTGATCATACACCCAAATGAGCAAAATATGAAATACGACAACCGCCTAATTTAGGTACATACATTAAGTAATAGTCAGGGACTTTGTCACACCAGCTGACACACAAAATGATCCATGTCACTTTGTCGGGATGATGGATGTTACTATGACAGAGTACTTTAGTTGTCTCTCCACGAATTACTTTTGAAATTGCTATATATACTTTTAATCGTGTGTCAAGTAATATTATATTATAAATAAATAAATATTTTTTACACTCACACCAAATTAAGTTAGCCCCAAAGTAAGCACTCTAACGGTTTGTGTTATGGGATACTAGGGTAACTGATATAAATACATATAATTATATATATATATAAGTATTTATTTGTAGAAATATCTATCAACGTCTATGACTCGAGCACAAATGCTCGGATTCACCATACAAACATTTGCCTCTACTGGGATTCGAACCCGGGACCTCCGAGTAGGCGACACCTTGAAACCGGTATAGGTACTTAACAAATTACCACGGAGGTCTTCAATTTTAACATGCTTACTTTCTTTTTCCGTGTTGATAAGGGAAAAGATGACATCATCACATGATCACCACTGTCTGTTACTTTAAAATAAAAAACAGAAAAAAAATTAAAACGCATTGTTTTTGCATAAAAGGTTCAAAAACCAAAACATGTAAAAATGGTTTAATACCTTTTTTAGCCCAAGAGCACAATTCCTCAGGTCGCTACTTTTTGTCGTTTCAATTGGTATAGTCCAGGCCCTCTCAGGCTACCTATATCACACCTATATCATAGGAGTGGGCGATACAAATCGTATAATGATGATGAATCGTCAAATCCGATATCGATGCGCTCTGAAACTATATATTTTGGCAAAACACTATATTGTATTCGATATTGTACCGTATCGTAATAGAATAATGCACAATCAATGCCAAGCGAGAGTCTATACGGTCTGAAACCATATATTTTGGCAAAAGACTATATTGTATTCAAAAGAGAGACGTATCCCAATGGAATAGAGCGCAATCAATGCCAAGCGAGAGTCAACACAGTCTGAAACCATATACTTTGGCAAAAGACTATATTGTATTCAATAGAGTGACGTATCCCAATGGAAAAGAGCGCAATCATTGCCAAGCGAGAGTCGACACGGTCTGAAACCATATATTTGGCAAAAGACTATATTGTATTCAATAGAGTGACGTATCCCAATGGAATAGAGCGCAATCAATGACAAGCGAGAGTCGATACGGTCTGAAACCATATATTTTGGCAAAAGTCTATATTGTATTCAATTGAGTGACGTATCCCAATGGAATAGAGCGCAATCAATGCCAAGCGAGAGTCGACACGGTCTGAAACCATATATTTTGGCAAAACAAAATATTGTATTCGATATTGTACCGTATCAAGATGGAATAGAGTGCAGTCAATGCCATGCGAGAGTAGAGGCGATATCGTAGGATGAGATTGAAACAGCGAATTATTATGTAGTTTGCAATTAAATAACTCAAAACTCATGATAAATTTTTAAATAGAAAAATATTGGAAAAAATTTACTCGGCCACAAGTGAATTCTCAGACGGGAATAGAGCATTGGACCGGATTTCCAAAGGTCGCGGGTTCGACTCCCGTCTGAGATTTTTATTTTTATTTGAAGCATAGCTATATAAAATATCGTCGACTAGTCAGTGCAGTCACTAGTTATTTTTGATCGTCAATACATAAACTAGACATTAATAGGTGAAGAAAAATCTTTATACTCCCATGTAAACAAATATTTTGAAATGTGAACTGTTTTAATTTACAATAGTATTATTCGCAATGTAGAAATATGAATGTTAAATTACGACCACTTTGCGTCCGCGAGTTCAAATAAAAATGTTTTTTTTTTATTCGAAGCTTTATCTTATTAAGTGATAATCCACGGGTTGTTTCAAAATATAGGTAACATTAATGTGCTAAAAAAAGAAATGATTCGTTATTCTCAGAAGAAACCCGACATTCTAAGCAATTTATATCACATCAAAACTTTACTCGTATGAAGTTTGGTAACGAATCGGTGACTCGTTTGTCATCATCAATCTGCCCAACAGCCAATACAATGGACGATCGATACACTTAGCACTTAAGCTCTCACTTAAGTAAAAAAAACCTCCCTTGTTTATTTTTCCTTTAGAGCGTTTCACGAGATTGAAAGATTAGTTCTAATCTAGGGGGTGATTCTGTGGAAATACTCGAACCTGCTCGTTTTCGTTATGAATAGGTACATTTATAAAACTTTCTTTAGACAGTACGGTCACTTTTGTATTTTTATGGCTCTTCGTTAGTAAAATTTAATAAAATAATGAAATTCGACTAACTGTGAGAAATGAGTGAATTCAAAGTGTCTATAGAAAAAAAAGACATCATGATGAGAAAATACGGTGAATTCCTGATGACTCTCTGCCATACGTAATTGCGTTTTTTAATTCATCAAATTTAGTTATTTATCCGCCTTTGTGGTCTTGTGGTAACAACCACTGGTATCAGACCCATAGGTCCGGGTTCAATTCCCAACAGGGGTACATGTTGTATTCGGTTGACTTGTTGTAAGTCCGCCTGGCTAGCACCACCTACTGCCACCATCTTATCTATTTCTGACGCCATAACATCAATGTTTTCAGCATTGCTGTGTTCTGGCGGTTAGAGATAAGATAGCCAGTTCCTCGGTGATTGAGGATTCCGAGAGAGCTCGCTTCCATCTTCAGCCTTATTTATACTTATCAGGTATCACATCATCAGCCTGTGGACGTCAACTGCTGGACATAGACCTCTCCTAGCTCACGCCTATTGTGGCGTTCATAGGAGGTTATTAGCCTACTGCTACCACGCTGGCCAGACGGGTTGGTAGAGGGTTTGTTTCAAGTTTTCCTTCTCTCGCTCAGGTGTTCAATGCGTCGAGCCTCTTAGTCGACTCTTACGACATCCCAGGCATGTAAGGGAGTGGTGACACTTGTATTCTTAGGCCGTCACCACACGGCACACTTATCAGGTATGATGAAGGCTAAAACAAAAACTGATATACAAGCAGCGCTCTTTTATTATTATAATACCCCACATGGTATCAGCCCCACTTTGAATTTGAAAATAGTTGGGCATTACTAGTTCTTGATATATCCAGCTGTGACAGACAGACATAGTGGCACTATAAGGGTTCCTTTTTTACCATTTTGGTAACGAACCCTAAAAATCGCAGGTCTGTGGTAGCTGAGATGAGAGGCTTATTCCAACAAGTAACATTATATCTTACTAATATTATAAATATGAAAGTATGTCAGTTTGTTTGCCAAACAATCAGAGACTTGCCTTTTAGTAGATTTAAGATTACACTGCATAGATGGCTTATGGAACAGCTCATCTACTCAGTCCAGGAATTCTTGAATTATAAAGATATTAGTTAATTGTGTATTACCTACAAATGTTGATTTAAATGTTTTCTATTTACCGTTCAATATTTTTTTTTACATTTTTGATATTATATTATTTTCTGACTGACAGTTTAGTATTAGGATATAATCTGTGTTCTGACATAATCAATACTCGTAGGTACTAACATTGACATTTATATTACTTTGCTTACCAATAAATATGAATGTGTATGTACAATGTATAATTATGAAAATCTGTATAAAAGTAAGTCATCAGCAAAATATTAATAATTTATAATACGTACAATTTGGGTAACTTTGAATTCCAGTTTAACTTTGAACAAAGTTGTGAAAATATTTCTTACTTTTATTTCATGAGACCCTTTTGCTGTTTCTTTATCGCAACTGCGTTAAACGGATCGCCAAAATGTTAAGTAGCAATCGAAAAGTAGAAAAATAAACTGTCAAAGTCATAATTTTTTAATTTGACGCCTTTTCCATAGTGAAGTTTTTGCAAGTGTTTGTTGCTCTGATTTGGAATCAAAATTAAATATACAAAACACATTGTAAGGAGGTATGTTTTGGTTTTTATCTTTAAAATGTAGTTTTATTGTTATTATTTTCAAGTCGTTGTCCTTTATTTGATGTTAAATATTGTGTAAAACTGGTAAAGTTCTGACGACGATCAAAATCGAAGTAACTTGGGTAACTTTAATTACTTTAAAGCTATGAAAACTGAGAAGTGTGCAGGCAAGGGAGTCGTTGAAGTCCCGAAAATAAAAGAGGGTACATATTGTGTCTTTAGAGAAGAGGGTAGTTTGTTTCCAGGAAGGATACAAAAAGTTAGACCCTTACAAGTCCCTATGCTGTTTAGGAGGGTGGTCTTCGCCTTCCAAAATATGTCGAATCGATGAGTCAAACATTGTAAGTATTTTAAAATAGCAGCACGTATCCAGAAAAGGTAGCAAATTTTTTATTGACGACGACATTGTGTTCATGGAAAGAGGTTAATGACTTTGTCTTAAAAAAGTTTTGTTTAAGAAAATGTAACTATTAATTACGATTTTGATCTTATTCGATAGCCAGATGAATATATAATTTGTTATGTTAATCACAATTTTCCTAGTTTCTCTTGATTTAATAATAATTCATAAAAAATAAAGTTTTTTTTCCCACCAAATTGGTCTACTTTGATTCATATGGCAAGAATAATCTATCTGTCATATTTATACATCAGTGTAGGTGTCACGTTGATAGTTAAGCATTTTTTTTGAAAAATGAATAAAATAATATTCAAAGTTACCCAAAACTCATGATTACATTGAATTTGAGTTTAGGGGGAAATTATGGGTAGTTCTGTTGATTTTTCATTAAATTTATTAAGTTAAAATATAAACCAACTCAAAAGAACACTATTTAATCAATAAAATGAACGTTTATGAAAATAAATCAGATTGTAATATCACAAAAACTGTAAAAAAATTTCAAAGTTACCCAAAATGACTGTAGCTAATTAGATTTTACTTTTGCCTTGGTAATCAATTTATATTTGCATACTATTTGTATATGGCTGAGTAGGTGAAACTATCAATTTATTTGTAATCATCTTTATTTGTACCCTATTCTTAGCAAATATCAAATAAATGATCTTTATCTTTGTTTATTTGTTACTCTTACACGCAAAAAATAATGAAATTTGGTATGTTGAGACTAACCATAGGTTACTTTTTATCCGGATATTCCCACGGTAACGAGAACCACGCGGGTGAAACCGCGGGCGGCCGCTAGTATTATAAATGCGAAAGTATGTCTCAGACGGGAATCGACCGGACTGCATTGGACCGGATTTCCAAAGGTCGCGGGTTCGATTCCCGTCTGAGAATTCACTTGTGGCCGAGTTATTTTTTCCAATATTTTTCTATTTAAAATTTACCATAAGTACTAGTAACTTCAGTTTTATGTTTTTAGTGCTAAGTTTGCACTGTATTTAGTATGATACTGTTGTGTTATCTAACTTGCTGGTGTTTTGTGTATTTAAATCTGGAGCCTTGTATTTTATTATAATAAATAAAATGAGGATATAAAATTAATGAAACAATGAAAACATGTTTATTATACTTTATTCTGACTAGAATTACAATACCAAATACCAGCTTTGGTATCAGTCCCTTCGAGGGCACTAGTTGATATGATAACATTGAGACAATAGAAAATGTTATTTACATCATGAAACAATACTGCAATATCTTAGATATTTATTTTTTACGACTACTTTTCACATTTAATACGGAATAATTACTACCTAAATTAGCATACAGCATTTACCCCCATATTCTAAGTAGTTCCTCCAAAACTTTTTACACTCCACTCAACCTCGTCGTGGGTAAAAATGGTAGTGTGCGCTAGGCCTAACACGGAGTGGCTACGTACTCTTTGGCTCCTCCAGGTCCTTACGGAGTTATGATTTAGAATACCGATTTCGAGGAGTATTTGAAGAGGTTTTCAATGAGGTTTCGTTAAGTCAAGGACGAGTAAGTTTTGGAGGAACGACTTAGAATATGGGTGTTAGTATTTAGTATGGTTACCTAATGAAATTATATTCATAACAATATTTTGCATCAAATCTTCCAAAGTATTTTCCTTATAATATTGACTTGTCCTCATTTAGGTGAAACATATTTTTTTTCAAAATTTCTAAAACATAACATAGGTTTTGTTCCTTAATTTCTGTATTTAAATCTTTTTGAAAAATTAAAATTTAATAAAAAAAATAATTTACTTTTTGATTTGATGGTTGATATGTTGAGAAGTATATTTTGTTTTACCTACAGTTCACAATATCAGTTTTATGTCTAAGACTAAACCTAAAATATTTATTCACACATTGTTAAACTAATTTCACAGGCTTATTTTTAACACGATATTTTATTTATTATTCGACTGTAATATGACATTTTATGTACACTACATTTAAATCTTAACATTTATTTCATTCATCAGTAATTATACCTTTTAAATATATTTGTTTTCACATTCCTTACATACTATACTTAGAAATTAGCTATAGTTTATGAAACATTTCATATTTCAAATCGACTGCATTGGCTTATTTTTTATATTATATTTTATACCTAAAATATTATATTATAAGCGGTCTCACTACGAAGTTTTTGTTTTTCACCCAAATTAAACTTGTAAAATACATAATAAATGTTTGTTAACAAGCCACATCTAGCGTGGCGCTGAGCGTAGTTTGTTTTATACATCAATGCTTTGTTATCATTGAGGCATTCGCTGTGACAATGTTATAAAACTACCGTCCATAAGTTCGTATCTCTAAAATATGTAATTTTGTTTATTAATCGGGTTATTCTCATATAAGTGAATTGAGGTGTAATTCTTAATGAGAATAAATGTCTTATAACTTTTTTATACTCGTCAAAGTTTGATAAAAAATGAATTATTTGTCTTTCAATATTAAAGGATTAATAGTAAAGGAAATATAAAATCCAAATATTATGTTAGAGTAATGACAATGGTATTTTATTTTGTATTTTGTAAATATTTCGTACATTTGTTGGTACTTGGAAATCTCGCAATATTTTTACTTTGTGGAATTTTAAATATTTTAAATGAGCAACAAAAAATTAAAACATGTACTATAAATGCTAACTTCAGTACTATTATAAATTTACACCATTGGTCTACTTAAGCTTATTATTATATTAAATTCATTTGGAATGTGTATGATATGTCCTACTACATCAATACTGTCTTGTTACTATACTAATACTTTACACACTTTATAAATATAATTAATAAAGTTCATTAGCGCTTTTCCCCATTAATAAATGTAAAAAGTATGTTAAAATTCTACTCGATACACGGCCAATAATTGAATAAATTATAGACATATATCACAACACAATGAATGACAAAAATTTATCCTGATTCTGAAATAAATTGTTTAAAGAGTACTTGCGTTACGGATGTCAGAAGCAATGGATATGTTTAAAATGTAAACAGATACAGATATACAGGGTGTTAAAAAACCCATAACGAAAACGAAAAACCATGTATTCTCCCCATCTCGTTACTATCATTTTCTTGTATGTAGCCAAACCTGGGAAAATGATAGTTAAGGAGTTATTGAGGAGTAAATTCATTATTTCTAAAGATTCTCGTTTAAAGTAACAAAACCGCAATTAATATCAAAATATCGAACTACTGAGGAATGATACGGGGCCCCGGTCACTATTTAGACACATACAAATGTTGTTGCACGCGTTCCATTGCCTGTAAAAAATAACACCCATTTTCTTACTAAAAATTAAACTATAGTTTCCGAGCAATTATTTTTACATCATCTTATTTAGTTTCAAGTGAACTACGTATATATCCCGGCTTCGGTATGGGTCTTTTAACATCCTGTATATCAACATTTTCGAGTATTAAGTATAGGGTACGTATTACAATGCCGCAGTGGAATACACCCAATTTTACAAGACCTACATCGCCATTTAGAATTTTCGGTATTTGGAAAATAGGTGTTTTATGCGTCGGTATTTCGGTCGAATGAGTTAGGAATTTTCGGCATAATAACAAGTATCCTTAGTCTGAGTTAGTAGATTTCATACATGTGGCAATCGTTTTTATTTAAAAACAATGAAAGATCATTGCTGGACGAAAGCTGTATAGTTTTTTGTAAAACAGCCAACATATTTGATTCACTGATTTACTGTATTTTAGTATCAAAATGCGAAGTTTATTTTGTAAGTTATGCATTCAAGCGTCAAATAACGCTACCCTAGTATATTTATCTACTAAAACGTATTTCAGATACGCTGAATTTAAAGCGGCGATATAATCATTGATTCTCATAATGAATTAGGAATATCTATGCTTTCAAATTATGATAACGTGTTCCGAGTAGAATTTGGACATACCGTAATATTTTCATAATATCCGATAAAACAGCGTGCTCTAATTGTTTGAGTGAAAGGGAAAATACACAATACATTGTATTATAATTTCAACGAGGTGTTTAATAACAACTAAATAAAAAAATAAAGTTAGGTAATGTTTATTTATTAAGTAACACTAATCGAATTCTTCCATAAACTCAAGAGTTAGGGTACAAAACGTTTTTCAAACTGGCCCAATATTGTTATATTTTTTGGTCACAATTTTTACATAAACAAATCGATTGACGATTAGTTTTATTGTATTTTGTTTATATCATTTATAGAAAATAAGAAGACTATAGTAAAATGACTATTATAAATAAATAATAAATGATTTCATACAAACATACTAATTAAATACCCGAACCAAGCCAAAAAGTATTCGCTTTTCATGCACTCACTATATTTGTCTTGTCCGGGAAACAAACCTGGGACTTCCGTGCAAAAGGAAAGAATCCGTGCCATACAGGGCCCGTATTCACTATGACCACTTAGCGATTCCTTGCCCAAACCACGCCAATGTCGTATTTGGTTTTAACATTTTCAAAATTCGTTTCCTCCATGATAATTACAAATTTTGAAGTTATTTTACTTGTTTAATAACTACAAAATTTGTGACTGTTATGTATTTGTACAATAACTCTATAATTTGTGAGAATCATAGAGGAAACAAATTTTGAAAATGTCAGAGCCAAATACGACATTGGCGTGGTTTGAGCAAGGAATCGCCAAGTGGTCATAGTGAATAAGGGCCCAGCAAGGCTATCGCGTAAAAAATCTGGGTATGGATATGGGCTTCATTTGACAGTTGAAGCTCATAAAATTACCATATATGGTCATTTAACTGTCAAATGAAGCCCATGTCCATATCCATATTTTTTACGCGATAGCCCCTCTGGTCGTAATAAAATATTAATACTGGGATTAAGATTTCAATAATAATAAGAATTCATTTTTTACCAATACTAATATTGGGTAAAGATTGGTTTCGGGCTATACTATACCTTAATTAAATTCCATCGGTCAATCTTGTACAGATTCTGGTTATAGAGGCCCCTCAAATGGGTTTGTAGATAGATGTGTGCGAATTTCATCTCGAACGTTCAAAGAGATTATTAGTGTTATATATGGAGACTCCTTGTTGTGGTAGCAAGGGTTAAAGTGAATTTAACTGGATTTGCTATTTAGTTGGTATTTGTTGATTTAGAGCCAGTTTCACCACTAACAGATAAGTTATGGATATCGTATCTGGCAGATCGTTTGACAGTATTGTCAGACTAATAATATAATAAAACTGAGGCAAACTTTCACCCGCGTGGTTCCTATTCCCGTGGGAATATCGTTATATCGGGTGGGAATATCGGGAAAATGTAGCCTATGTGTTACCACTACTTGAAGTCCGTTCACACCAAATCCGTTCAGTAGTTTTTGCGTGAAAGAGGAACAAACAAACTGACATATTTTCACATATATAATATTAGTAGGATTATCTTCCAAGTTAACTATCCAGAATTTTTCAGTCGGTGGTGAAACTGGCCCTTAGTGCAAAGGAGATTGGTGTTAAATAATCTTGAAAGGATATTTTCGAGTGTTCTGGACCTTATTTCACAAAATTCTGCGATATAAAAAATCGTCTAAACAAGTGACTTTGCTTGTAAAAATTAAACTTAAACTGCTAGTAAAATAATGTTTGACAGATTACATACCTATTACACCTCGCTGAAATAAAGATATATTTTCATTTGGAAGATTAACACTGACAATAAGTTCTACATTATACTCTTTACGATAAGGTATACAATTTTATAAAATTTGAAGTTATCAACACGGGTATCTTTCACTCATTTCACAAAACAGTAATAAAAATATCGACGCAAGTAACTTTGTAAATACATAGAATACATTAATAAATATTTTTATAAGTTATCATTATAATATCTTTAAGAAACTAAAGCCCATTTGCGCCAAGCTAGGTTAACATTTAACCCAGTTGTTAACCTAGCTTGGTGGCCTTAATGGGAAGAATTACAATGCTTGTATAGTGAGAGTTGAAGCAGACACAAAACAAATTTATAAATGTGGAAAAAGAGACGAAAATGTTTATTCACCGAAAAAATAAATATGGCACGTTTTTACTTTTGTAAACGTCCGTACGCCCCAACACTCACCATGACATATGCAAATAACAGCATAGACTTAATACAAAATACAGACAGCAAAAATAAAATTACGCGTAAGGTGAAGGGTTAACAAAAAATACAGTCCTCGATACTGTTACAAAAGTAATTTTTTTTCAAACAACAATTGTCAATAATACGTTGATGATACTGATGATAATAGTTTAGTAGCGTACAACAATATCACATTGAAAAGTAACATTACTAAGGAAAAACGTTTTTAGAATCATATTAGAATACTAAAATCACAACCTATTAATAGCTAAAGCAAAATATGTTTATGCATAAATTCAATTCTAATAATTGTTCACGCGTTCATAGACAAACATTTATATAGGATCGAGTAACATCATTATAAAACAGAATTCCAATGAATATTTGAAAATACACCTTTGGTACAAATATAGCTACGACATGTTTGCTAACATCTACAATGAAACTTATTGCAAATATCAATTAGACGTCAATATTTACAGTTTATAAGACTAAATTATTTACAAAAGTATCACAGGAATTTTTAATGTGATAAAGTGGTGTGTATTGACTAGAACATTTAATTTTTATCGAGGAGAATATTTTGTTATTGTTTACTTTATTTATAATTCATAAAATTCGTTCAGTATTATTTCCTAGTTGATTATTTTATTCTACTATATCTATACAAATAGTTATTCGGAAGAAACGTAAATTCAAAATACCTACTATCGAAGTATACGGTATCTAAGTCTTATTGTTTAAAACAGATCTTGTATTTGGAATATAATATTTGGTTTCTTAAATCAGAAATATGTTACAATACGAATGGACCTTGATTTGAAACAGTGGTCGTTATAACATTTACTTATCCTACTTTACCACCGCAAAGCTCATCGGAAAATTGTTGAAGCAGCTGATAAAACGAGCACGTCTCTAAGACTAATAATTGCTACTAGAGTATTGCTTTCACTCAACAGTCTTATTCAAACAACGTCACTTTTGTCAAAAAGTCCGTTACTGGTACCGCCGTCTTCTTGTCAGATGTGGTATTCCCTCAAAGGTCGGACGGATTCTGCCGAAGACCTCGGAGTCGGGTCAACACCAGACAGACCTAAAGAACCGCTTCGACGGACAACCAAAGTTTTTGTTCCGTAGTCAGTGACGAAATTGTCGTTTCTAGTTGGTGTGTTGGCTCTCACTGTCTGGTAACCACAGCAAGGAGGATACCTGGAGGTGAGGATTTTCTTGAAAGCTTCCCTGAACTCGGTGTTGAATATGGAGTAGATGATGGGGTTGAACGCCGAGTTGGAGTAACCTAGCCAGGTTAGGATTTTGAAGGCCAAATCTGCAACAAACAACGACTTTGAACACCAGACTCAAATATACCGATGACTCATATGCAATGTAGTATATCATACCAATAGACCACATAAGGCCATTAATGTGTTAGAATATGGCTATCGCCGAGGACGATCAACTGGGGATCTTCTAGTTTATGTGACACACTGCTGGGGTGAGGCCATCGAGATGCACGGCGAAGCACTTGCCGTGTCACTCGACATTTCGAAGGCTTTTGACAGGGTCTGGCACGCAAGTCTGCTGCGCAAGCTTCCTGCGTATGATATCCCCGCTGACTTGTCTAAAGGATCTACACGACATACGCTCCAGATTACCATTTGGACTGATGGTAAAATAGACGAGGAGTTACGTTGTGCATGTACGAGTTCATCGTGACACCATATCCCCTCGTCCGCCCTCACTACTACCACCCTTTCTTGGGTGATATTCCTAAATGTCGCACAAAGCGCTACTCATCATCTTTTATATTGCGTACAGCAAAGGAGTGGAACTCCCTCCTTGAGTCTGTGTTTCTGAGTACTTATAACCCGTCCATCTTCAAAGCAGGGGTGAATAGGCACCTTCTGGGCTAGCTCGCTCCGCCGTGGATCCTGTCTTGGCCTCCGAGCTTGATTAGTATCAAGAGCGAACCCATTCGATTTATATAAAAGAAAAGAAGTAACTGAAGAATTTATAAGTAATTTCATTCAAATTATATTTGTTGTTATTGTATTCATAAGAACTAGAAAATTGTATTACTGAATAGCTACGCTTTTACTGAATAGTTTATTTGTTAATAAGTGTTTTGTCGCTGGCTAAATATTACCCATAAAATATGTTTAACCAAATATGTCAAATAAAGGAGCTCATCGCATATTAAAAGATAAATTCCCTTGTTAATAAACTAGTCGGCAATCAAAAGGGGAGGATCAAAAGCATCTTTAAAAGCACGCACACATAATAAGTTATGAAACCGCAAAATACACTTCAAACGGCCGTGTGTGCTCTCAACCCCAATCAAATATTTATCACTCGAAAACTTTTCCGTTTTGAAAAGGCTCCTTCACCAATCGTTCCCTTTGAGTGCTTTGATCAAAATTGCTATAGAAACTCCTGTCAACTGTACTTGGCTTTACGTCTAGATAAGTTTCAGAGTTCGCTCAGAGTGTCAACAACAATCAATGTGGGTTAATCACAAATTTTAATTTGAGTTAGCTACCTCTGCGTGTCTTTCAATTATAGTTCTTGAAAGGACTGCTCAGGTAGTGTTCGAATTTCTCAGAGATTACGAAGTGAGGTGAATTGGAACGGGATAGCAAAAGTTAGTTATTACGTATTAGACTTGTATAACTCCCCTTTTCACTGATTATAGCTAACCATTACGCTTAGTTTGAAGCTAAAGCTTTGACTGCCTCATGATCATATAGCACGGCAAAATGTAAGTTTAAGGTAAAGTATCTTAGTTGCCTTGTAGTATCACATTCGATAAAGCGATCTCTCGACGAATCCAACTTGGATGGCCAGCATTCGAGAAACTTCGTGAAAAATCTTGGGGTGAAAAGGTTCTGTAATGTCGACCGCGCACCGGACGACCGTCTGTTTGTACCGCCGCGAATCTGGTGAAGATCGCGGGAAGCCACTGGCTGCGGGCAGCGCAAGATCGATCGTCGTGGAGATCCTTAAGAGAGGCCTTTACCAAGCAGTAAGTCATGTGGCTAAGATGATGATGATGATCATGAATAACTAAACCACTCACCTGGTATACACGTTTTGCAGAAGGCAGCGACGATGTTCACCGAAAAGAAGGGAACCCAACACAACAGGAATACCCCCATTATAATGCCCACAGTAACAGCCGCCTTGTGGTCGGACACGTGGTAAGGTGACGAGTGCACGTGCGTATGGACCCGTGTCCGGACGGACTTCGTCCGGTTGTCCGGCATTTGGACTGTCCGGGTCACCGCTCGGATTGATTTGACATGCTTCTGAGCGTAGCAGTAGAGCCTGGAGACAAATAGAGGGGTTATTTTAACGAAGTACTTTAACTAATAGAGTACTAGATTAGAGCACTATATTTCATCATCATCCCGAAACGTCGGGAAAATAAAAAAACCCTAAATATACGGACAATTAGATCTTAGTTCGTGAAATATAGTGCGTTTAATATCCCGAAAAGTTGCTTTATTACTAGATTAGTGTTTAAATAGAGTAACTTGTAGTATTGAGAAAGAGAAGAAAATATTTGGTATATTAAAAAATATAAAATGGTATAGTTCGTCTCCTGCATGGAGAAACGGGACAACTCTTAAACCTATTTTCATCGACGATTAGCTTTTTCAACTGTTATAATTTTTGCATTGGTAGTCAACATTTTGGTCACAACAACGGGACCTACACAACATTTATCGGTTATAAGAGTTACCAGTTTCCTTTTTTTTTAATAAATTACTTATGAAATGTTGTGTAACTTAAAATAGAAAACAGTAATTATTCGTCATTAGCAATCCACTACCTAAAATGCAGATACTTCTATTAACATTTACCCAATCCCAAATTCAAAATAATTAAATAACAAACTCATAATTAATATTTATTTGCTATTCCAAATTAATTTACAGTCAATTAACTTCAAACTCTTACATCAATCAGTAGCGTTAAAGCCTAAGTGGAGTTTACACAAAATTTTCATAACTTTACGGATATTTCAACAATCGTAAGCCATAAGAAGTGACTGAGATCCGAAATATTAATTGAATAAGTCCGAGTTTATTTCGAACTCGAAACCCTCTTAATCACGAGACGGGAATAACTTTTGATTTCATCTTTATGCATTACTGTTTTCTCAAAAAACTTATGAACAACCTTGTTGTGTATGTCATTTAGTTTGAAACGCAAGTTGTTTAAAATAATAAATAAAAATATTGACTGTGGTTTCGATTATGGTTAAAGCAAAGTACTTGGAGATGTCGCATGTAATGTATCTGAGCCCGACCGCGTACTCAATACATTATAATGTCCTACACCACTAAGACCCAGCTTTAAATAGCAAATTAGATCAGACTTTCTTTACTCATGTTATTTTATATTTACTCTTAGACATATTCATTTGAAAGCAAAGGTTGTATATTTATTTTTGACAACAAATTTTTTATCCTATTTTGTAGGCATATTTTTTCTGCATATCTTTAACATTCAATATGATTTATTGTGTTTAAGTTAACTTTTGTGGTAAACTTTAAGTTTATAGTCTAATCTCCGACACACTGATGACATGACCTTGATAGCAACAAGTCAAGACCTTATGACCGAACTGCTGTATCGATTTGAATCAATAAGCTTTGATTACGGATTGAAGATCAATAAACAAAAGAACAAAGTGATGATTGTAGACCGTAACAGCTACAATACTCCATCAGAGATTACAAATTCGTCTCATCTTACTTAGGGTCACAGATCACAAACACGGAGGCTCGACGGACGAGGATGAGAACAAACGACGTATGGTTATGTAAAGAAGTTTCATGTATAAGTTATCCAAGATCTGGAAAGACCGAAACATAAGTAGGACAACGAAAATTAGACTAGTAAGATCCTTGGTTTTTCCAGTGTTTGTTTGTGGCGCAGAAACATGGACCGTAAAAGAGAGAGAGAGAGCGAAAACAAGTAGATGTTTTAGAAATGTGGTGCTGGAAGAGAATGTTACAAATATCGTGGACACAGCGACGTTCCAACATATCTATTCTCCAAGAGCTCAAGATAAAAGAGAGACTGTCGACAGTTGTTCTCTCTTGCATCTTAAAATTTTATGGTCACATCACACGAAAAAACTCGATGCCATGGACAGACTTATTGTACAGGGAAGGGTCAACGGTACTACGCCAGGAGGGCGCTAGCCATGCGTTGGATAAAGACCTCCAATGCTTCACTGAACCAGTTCGCACGCAACGCCTCAACACAAGAGAGATGGCGCAAGACGCTCAGGCGGACCACAAACCGAACACCATGACCACGACAGCTATGTCAATAGCTACCGAACAAGAAGAAGTCACTTGCATGAATAAACTATCGTAGTAGAGACTGATCAGAGACAAAAGTTATTTAATGTCACTAAAATCTAATAATGGAACTATCTCGTATTAACAAGCTTTTTATTGAATTTATCGAAATGTAAAATTATTAATAATTAAGTGATCCTTTTTTATTCTGAACCTTTTTCGAAGTATAAATGAAAACAAAGCACTGATTATTAATGTCGCGTATCAACAACCATAAAGGATCTAATGAAGCCGAATATTAATTAATTAGCTTCCCAAAATCTATTCATTCGTAAACATCACAGGAAGTAATTTTGTCAGTGTAGACGTGACTCGTATACATACATTTTGTATGAGACAATTTGCTCAGATGAGATGTAGACATGCGACTTGTTTTTGGCGAGCTGCTTAAATTTGGATGAAATCTGAAAAGTTCCATTATGGTAATGTAACCTGTTGCTTTTAGTAACAACTAGCTTTTGCCCGCGACTTTGTCCGGAAAATCTGAACATTCCTAGAGAAGATTTACCGGGATAATAATAATCCTAGCCTTCACCTGCGACATTTTCCGGAAAAACGGAAAATTCTTAGGGAAGAATTTCTGGTCTTTTAAAATGTTATGTTTTAATCCAGGCTTTAAACTGTTCATCCGTTTTTGCGTGCTAATCTTAGTATCAAACATCCCAGCTTTCACATTTATTATTTGGCCGACTGCGCTGTCACCCACATGTTCCCATTCCCATGGGAATATCAGGATAAAATGTAACCTATATTATAATTCAGCCCATTAACAATCTAATGCCCTATTAATTCGTACAGACTTTGGGATTGGGTAACAAACGAAACTTTATCATTTTTCATATTAGTAGGAAGTTGGACTGAGAAACTGAGAAATCAAGATTTTATTTCCTAAACAAACTGCTTTGTCGTATCTTTGGTCAGCACAGTAACTTCAACGAAGCCTTTTAGCTAGAGTCATTCGATTTCAATGCATTAGAAATGACGTTTACATGACAATACAATAGTGAATAGATCCGCTATGATGAAAAGGAAACAGCAACTGCATTTCCGATGACCTAGCAAAATATTTATTGTATTGTGTTGTCTGTGAAGTCGTGTTAATGGAGAATCACCGCATCTTTCGATTCTAATATCACCTTATGATGAAATTTAAAACGGGGCAACCGTTGTAGCTACATGAAAACGTTTTTAGGAAACCATCCTTAACTTGAGAAATTTTGAACTATATTGAAAAAAAAAACCAAAAAATCGGTTTTCATTTTTTTTTATGCCAAGTGATCCTGTTTCCTTTGAGGATCAACACACTCTATCCCCCATATTCTAAGTCGTTCCTCCAAAACTTTTTACACTCCACTCAACCTCATTCCAGAAATTTGGTATTCATAGTTAGTCATTAAAAAATCTCCTCCACTCAAATTTTTTCTCACTTGAGTGTAATTATTAGTACTCTTTGCTAGAATCGAGAAAGACAGACAGAGCCTTTGAGAAACCTCAAGAACATTTACGCCATTTTTCTGTTTGTCAACTTTTAAGTGACCATAGCCAACAAATATAAATTTTATGGTGAAATCTATACTTATCTCCTCCATTCAAAATTTTTGCATAAATTACAAACCCTCGACTTAATTATTCGTCCGGGGCTACTATTAAAATAACTAGTTTTGCAGTTTTATAGTAACGTGAATATCTGAATATATTTTATTGTAATACTTTTTTTATATTCGTTTAACTTTAAAATAGTGATGGCGGCCTCCGACTGATAATTAAGTTGGGGGTTTTTGATTATTTTATCCTTTTTCATTTACGTTTTAACCGTAGTGGGTTTTAAAAAAAAATTTATCTTTTTTCAAGCTTTTACTGAGCGAATGAAGAACGAAGAACGAAGTGAGTGAAATTGATGTGGTATTTAGAAATGGTGTTTATTAGTACAGACTAGTAGTTTTGGTTTTGCACAATCAAATGTTTACTGCAGCGCCCCCTGATAAGTTGTCACCATAACACCTATCTAAAAACATAGCACTAATTAAACCCAAACCCATCACTGAAAACCGCATCAAAATCTGACAAGTAGTTTTGGAGATAAATGACAACATTGGTTTGCACAAACAAACAAACAAACATCCTCTCACCCCAAACGCATAAAACCATCGTACCGTCTCGTCGTGGGTAAAAATGGTAGTCTGCGCTAGGCCTAACACGGAGTGGCCACGTACTCTTTGGCTCCTCCAGGTCCTTACGTCGAGACAGAGTTACGATTTAGAATACCGATTTCGAGGAGTATTTCAAAGAGGTTTTCAAGGAGGTTTCGTTAAGTCGTGGGCGAGTAAGTTTTGGAAGAACGACATAGAATATGGGTGTAAGACACCTACTGCGGTAAGAGTGTTAGATAAAATAGAAATCTCGTTAAAATATTTGCACTCATTCGCTAAAAAAATAGTTTATCCAACAAAGGTACTCGTAGGTAAAGCGGATGCGACTGCTAGTAGCGCGAGTGCGGGCCGCGTGATTTTGCGATTTCTGATGTTTCTAGTACTCAAACCTCCTTTTAAAGTGTTTCGATCCTCCTGTAAAAAAACAGGATCGATTGTCATCAAAAAAAATTTTTTGAGAACTGCACATTTCTGCAGACTGTATATTTTTTTTCATAATCTGTGAAACCAGTTCTAAATTTCGCAAAAAATAAAGGACAGTTTCCTAAGAACGTGTTCATGTAGCTACAACGGTTTAATATCAGCTGCTCTAACTGCCCCGTTTTAAATTTCCACCCTGTATATGACATACATTAAAAATAAAAAAAACTGTGTTTTATTTTTTACCGTACGCGGTACCTATATTTCCGGACAAGGTCTGGCTCTAATAGTTAATAGATTAATAAATGATTTATGGACCTAATACCCACTTGCTCCAAACTAGGTTTACAATTTGACGACCTGTTTGGCGCAGGGGTACTAACGCCGCATTCTGCGCTAGAGGTCTCGGGTTCGATCCCCGGACAAGACGAATATTTGTGTGCATGAACATGTCTATTTGTCTTGGTCTGGGTGTTTAATATGTATATCATGTATGTATTTACAAAAAAAAGTATATAAGTATGTTTATCCGTTATCTAGTATCCATAACACAAGTTCTTCATGATACTTAATGTGGGCTAAATAATTGGTGTGATTGTATGGAAATATTTATTGATTTATTAATTAACTCAGACTTAGATGCACACAAAAGTGTTAACTCTGAAACAAATGTGTTGATCTAGCTTGGCGCATGTGGGCCTAAACGTCAGTAACCTATAGCTGCGTTAAGCACATTTTATGCCTCATAACTACACATATATAAAAACATATATTTGAAAGTCAATCACACATTTTATTACGATCTTTCCCAAGAAGGCAATAAATATTACGTGTCATAATACTGTCAGGGAAATTCTCCTAGAAATGTCATAGTGAATGACATCTCCGCCACTCCCATATTATGATGGAAGGCAATTTGCTCGAGTGCAGGATGTATTAAATATTAACACTTTAGAGCTTGAAGACAAACTAGTAGCATAAGACTTTAAACTTTCGCGTTTCATTATAATTATATATTAAAACAACGGGACTAAAACGCGACATTTATTATGTAGTACAACTATGTACTTACACCTTGACGTTTCGGCTATGTTGCAATAGCCGAGGTCACAAGCAGACTGACTATTGCAACATAGCCGAAACGACAAGCTGTAAGTACATAGTTATACTACATAATAAATGTCGCGTTTTAGTCCCGTTGTTTTAATATATAAACTAGTAGCACTTGAGCTTCTATAAATTAGGAGATTTAAGCACTTGATGGTGATAATGAGCCTCATAAATTAGAAGAGAAGCAAATATAATGTGAAGTCAAAACACTTGTTAAAAGAAAATTTGATATAAACTGGCCCACAAAAAAAACCAAGAAATAGGTTTGAAGTAGTAAGTCGCCAAATATATGCGCAAAACACATTTTTTAGCACTTAATGCGTAACATGCTACTTTTAACGTTTTTACTGTTATGTAGGCCGTATCTTCTCCATTTACTTATATTATAGTACTATTATAGTACTCTGTAAGTCTTTTAACCACTGAGTTTAGCTAAATTTATTATAAAACTTGGTCTAAAACAGGTTTGAAACTGATGCTGTAGCAACTTCTGTTTTAAACAAAGTGTATCTTGATCACGTTTTGTAGTAACACCACTAAGTCTAGTACTTGCTTATTACTTATATCAGAGCAGAAGGTAATAGCAAATGCACGAAAAATCAAAACTTTAATAGCATCATAATATTTACGAAAAGGTTTTTTTTTGTTATGAGAGAACCTTATCAAATGTTTTTAAAACAGAGTTCTGCAATACAAAAAGCTTTTTCTCTTATAAAAGTTCGCTTGTTGGATAAAATGTGGTCCACTGTTTGTTTTCACGTATTAAATGCATGCATTGTAATACCTTTTCACTTTTAGTGGTAAAAGTTAAACGGTATTACATTTATATTTTAAGATGCTTAGCGGCTCTTCATACAGTCTTAACGTCCAAGCTTATTAGCAGGCAAACTAAGATTCGTGTATATAAGAATGTCATTATACCAATCTTAATGTACGGATGAGAAGCTTAGACGCTAACCCTAAAAGAAGAAAATATACTGTTAGTGGCAGAAAAAAAGATCTTCCGGAAGATTCTTGGACCTACAAAGAGGAACGACGGTACCTGGCGTCTGAGGAAAAACAAAGACATAAAAGACCCAGTTTCCGCTCCTAACATCTTGGGCGGAATCAAAGCAGCGTGGTTACGCTGGCTGGGACACGTAATTTGAATGGGGGCAATCGAGCTGTGAAAAGAGCGTACATGGGAGTTTACACGGGCGCTGCCCGATTGGCAGACCTAGGTACCGCTGGAAGGATCAGCACGCGTAGCATGACGACGTCGAGAAAAGCTATATCTACTCCCAAATGTCATTTGAGTCGGGTTGAGAGTGAGATTCGCGAGGCATGAGCACGACGTACTCGAGAAACAATCGCGGTCTCAAGGTAACGTCAGGAGCCGACAATAATCTTTTGCTGCGAGCACGACGACCATTTATTATCTTCACTTGACATATAATATGTCAGTTGAGTCCCAGATATTGTCTACTACCCACTGAGTAGTCGAGAAAGAAAACAAGTTGATTAATTGTTTGCTTTGTTCATGAAATACGAATTCCATCACTAGAATTATTAAGATAGGATCTTTCTCAACCTCTTCCACTCCTTTTCATGGAAAAGACCATAAATAAACTTACTGTAAAACTTGTTTAGCAATACGAATTTCACGCAAAAAACGTGAACAAAACTTAACACATTGGGCAAAATTCTATGCCATCCTTATAATAATAATTCTAAGACCCAGTGGGCCAGACGGTAAGTAAAGACGGTAAGTTTATTAGGTAGGTAACTAGCGGCACCGCAGCCCACGGTATCACCCGCGTGGTTCCCGTTCCCGTGGGAATATCGGGATACAAGGTATCCTACGTTTTTTTAATCTACTACGTGTTAAATTTTATTCAAATCCGTTCAGTAGTTTTTGCGTGATAGAGTAACAAATCAACAAACAAACTGACATACTTTCGCATTTATAATATTCGTAAGATTAACTCTGGACTTCTAGAAACTTTGGACAAAATCTTATTTTTTCAGATATGTTTATGCTTAGATAGGTATCCCATAAAATTTATGAAAAAACAGGAATTTGATCAAATCTCTAAGAAATTTGATGAAGTTACTACTAAAATCACAACTTCATTCCCCTAATAGAAATCAGTGATTTGATCAAAAATCTAAACCGTTACAGTGAAATTAAATAGATAAGTTGTAACTTGCATTAAATCTTTTTCCCACCCCTGCCCGGCTGCTGAGACAATTTATTTAACCTAAAACAATATTTTTCATTTAATTATTTAAGAACGATTGGTACTTATATTTGTTTCCAGTGATTTTAGACAATATAATAAAGTAGATACTTAAATAATAGCATTTTATGAATAGGTATTGTTGTAGATTATAATGATAAAAAAATATATATTATAATAATGAACTTTTTACATCGCTTAACTACAATTCTAAAGAGTATCTACAAATACTACTTTAACTTTGTTTCAGACACCAAATTAATATTACATAAAATAAATTTTGATTTCGCAGTTTTTGTTTCATCATTTAGCTGAAATGGTTTAGAGATTTTATGAAATCACTGATTTCGGGTTGGTAAATGACCCCATGGAGTTGTGATTTTATTATCTTCCACCATTACACCAAATCCTTTATAGATTTAATCTAATCCCTGTTTCAAACACCAAATTAATATTACATAAAATAAATTTTGATTTCGCAGTTTTTGTTTCATCATTTAGCTGAAATGGTTTAGAGATTTTATGAAATCACTGATTTCGGGTTGGTAAATGACCCCATGGAGTTGTGATTTTATTATCTTCCACCATTACACCAAATCCTTTATAGATTTAATCTAATCCCTGTTTTTATCATTTCCCTGTGACATAGATGCAGAAAACTAATCAACTTGTTCATCACAATTATCTTAATATGGTTTGATAATAAGTGATCTACATATAATAGTACCTAATGAGATAGATTAGAAAATAGAAATAGAAATAGAAAAATATTTATTTTGACATCACACAAAGGTACACATTAACACAAACATATTACATAGAAGTATGAGAAAAAAAAAAGCACAAATTAAACAAAAAATAACGAATTCAAACAAAATAACAATAAAAAAGAAACGCGTACAGTCGTGTGATGACAAAACTGTGCTCAGCTCAGTATTAGCAGCAAGCATCAGATAGCTTGCTGCACTGGTATTCTGCCGAGCACAGAAGTGACATCAGAGACGATCAGAACAAAGAAAATAATGAATAAAAAATAAAAACGAAAAACTTTAAAACACGCAAAATTTAATCTGTGAAGGGCCCCAATACTTATTAGGTACTTTCCTGTGCAAGAAGGGGAGTAAATGTAGGTTCCTACACTCAATTAAATTTAAATCCTAAGCCACTATGAAACTGAAAATATGAAAGGTGGTGGTTTTTTATTATACTACTGACCCTACTGTAAAGTAGTTTTGAACTAAATAACATGACAACTTTTTATAATTTTATTGTTTAATTAGGTATTAAGTTTGCATTTTCAGAGTTTTCATACAAGTATGACAAGATGACGGTTTCTTCTTCTTAGACTGCTTGTTGTAATATTACGTGTGCTTTATAAATCTTTGCAGACAGATCTGTGCAGTCTCTTCCATAAGAAAAAGAATAGATGAAATAGCTTTCTAGCAGAATAAAATGCTAAAATATAATGAGAAAACACTTGAGTGAGATACGAATCTATAGTTCATGTATTGGAATGAACAAGATACACAATTCTCTTTATTGTCCGCCAACTACACATCCAAATCTGCCCAATATCATTCCTTTTCTTGTTTATATATATATTTTTTCGTATTTAAAAGATATATAGGCACCTGGCCCATATCAGACTCGTCGATTCCTTCCATCTTTAGTCGGGAGTGGCGTAGGTTAGCGGGCGAGGAGAAATAATAAAAGCCGCAGTACAATCAAATCAACGTTCTATTTCACAATTACGATTTAAACTAAAGAAGTTATTCACTTAACAAAATCTATATTCAATTAGAAAGTTCACACACGATAGGAAGGGAAAATCAAGACGTTCCACAGAACGCGTGGCACATGCGCCAGATGCAAACGGATTATGATCTTCACTTTTAATTTGCAACGTGCAAACCAACGTCATGCCGCCAGCGATCTGAGTTACGTCAAGCGAGCTGTCACTGACTTGTCATTGTCAATGTCAGTGTCAGTCGCTTATCAACGTCATTCGCTTTACTAGGAATTATAATCTGTGACATCGAAACGGAAGCGCCGTCACGGCCATACTGACATTCGCACGTCCCTGTGCGCATTAAGGGTGACGCCTTTGTTCTTGAAGCATATCTGAAATTAAATGAAAATTCATCTGAGAAATACAGAGCTCGTCCATCACTGACTAAACAGTCAGCACGATTATGCTGTTCAAGGAAATTCTCGTTTAACGTACTTTCTAAGATTTATAATTAGAAATATTTCGACGCAGATACAGATTACACATATGTGATGGCCCGGACGTAGACTCCTACGAGCTAGTCCCTTCATCTTCGTTACTTTGTCTAGACGTGGCCCGGACGTGGACTCCTACGAGCCAGCCCCTTCACGTCATACATTCACTACTTGTCGCTCAAGGACGTCGACCGCGAAGCCAGTCCTTTTCGTCAACCAACATACACAGCAGGATAAATCGCACACATACGCACACACACAAGCAGCCAAGTCTTACTTACACGTTTAAGCTTCCTCAGCCTCGGAGGCAGTCATCGTTATTGAGCTGGCAGTCATGGTGCGGGAACTTGCTACCGAAAGCGTGTCACTTTCATCATCTGATGAAATTACGTTCTCATCTTCCCGACCATGAGCCGCCGTCTCGGCCTCATCATCATTTAATATAGTGGCTATATCAACCAATCCCTCAAAGCCTCTGGGTACTGCACGTAAGTTCTCATGGGAGTATTTTAGAATGCGGTTAGAACCATCGATGTGCTTGAGCTCATACCTATCGTTATCTAGTACACTAATGATAATAAAAGGTCCTCTAAATTTTCTTTGGAGTTTCGTTTGACTACGCTCGCTACATTTAACAAAAACGTAGTCTCCTTGAGAGAAAGGTTTGACATGTGCCTTGCCTTTGTTAAATCTAGCTACTTCATTCTGTGCCGCTTTTTCGATATTCGAAGAAGCCTCTTCCCTGATAGTTTCCAAGTCTAATCTTGGGTCATCGTTGTTTGGAGATATTGCCGCTAGACCTAATGATTGCGCACGTATGCCGAACATTAATTCAGTGGGAGTGAATCCCGTTACTCTACAGCGAGTGGTGTTAAGGGCTAATTGGACTTCAGGGAGTTCATCGCGCCATGTCTTATGAGGATCATTTTCTATAATAGTTAGAAGGCACTTTAAAGTTCGCATGACTCTCTCTACTTGTCCGTTGGCTCTGCTGGCACCGGTTGCAATAAGGTGGAGTTCTATACCATGACTGCTACAAAATTCTCTAAAGTCTGAGCTGATGTAACATCTTCCCTGGTCCGATACTATTCGCTTAGGAGCGCCAAAAAGACAAACTGCTTTTCTTAGTGCTTTAACTGCGCAAGCGGCATCAAGTGAAGGAGTATGTTCTAAGAGGACATATTTAGTAAAAGAATCTATAATAACCGATGCGTATTCTTTTCTATCGCTTTTACCGCTTAACTTGCCGGTTATGTCTATGTGGATGGTATGCCAGGGGGTTGCTACTTTAGGTATTGGGTGTAGTCGCACTTGTTGGGCCCCGGAAGGACCCTTGGATGTTTTGCATACGATGCAGGCATCAACGAATAAACGTACCTGTTTGGACATTTGAGGGAACCAGTATTGTTCGTATAGCTTGTCGAGTGTCTTTTCAGCACCTAGATGTTTAATCTCAGTATGGACATGATTAATTAATGTCCAAACGAGTGAATTAGGTACGATGGGTAACCAGCGACTGATTTTATTGCGTTCTACCTTTCGGTAAAGAACGTCATTTCTAACGTCGTAGGTGTGACTGATAGAATCAGGGAGTTCGTTATTAAGGTACTTCGTAACAAGGTCTTGAATGTAAGCGTCCCGCTTTTGCTCAACAGCTAACCACCCTTGGTGTAGCTCCACGAACTGAACGGGTTTGCTTGACGTTTGAGCTAAAGGCTCGACAACATTGGAACTGCTGGTGGGTACAGGGTCTGGAAGAGGATTGCGCGATAGGTAGTCAGCATGTTCCATGCTGCTGCCTTGTTTGTGAACAATATCAAAGTTATAGGCTTGCAGAAAAGCCCACCACCGATGAACCCTAGGTGTTAAATCAGTTTTCGACTTGGAGGCTTTCAATGAATTGCAATCCGTGAAGACTGTAAAGTGCTGACCGTATAAATAATGCCTGAAGTTTTCCACTGCGCGAACGACTGCAAGAGTCTCGAGTTCATATGAATGATACCTCGACTCTGTGTCCGTCGTTCGGCGACTATAGTAAGAGATAACATGGGGAACGCCGTTCTTTCTTTGAATAAGAATGGCACCATAACCATCAGCACTCGCATCCGTATGCAGTTCTATAGGGAGTTCACGATCAAATATGGTTAGAACAGGCTCTGTTGTAAGAATTTTTATTATTCGCTTATGAATGTTGTCATGTGTTTCTGACCATTTAATGGGGCCTTTTAATTTTGTAAGCGGATATAGTGGTCCTACTAGGCGGGTGTAGTTAGGGATAAACCTCCTAAAGTAGGACGCTAATCCTAGAAATTGGCGTACATGGGAAGCCGTTTTTGGTGGGGGGGCATCAGCAAGAGCTTGAACTTTTCGGGGATTAGGAGTAATTTCTCCAGCTCTAATTACATACCCGAGATAGTCGACTTCATTTTTCATAAATTTGCACTTTCGTATATTAAAAGAGAAGCCGGCTGCAGAAAGTGCCTTAAGTGTTAACTCGAGACGATGTAAACCCTCTGTAATATCTTTTGCGAAACAGAGAACATCGTCCATGTATGCTAGAGCCATTTCATCCTTAAGGGAACCAAGAGCTTTATTGATACAACGTTGATAAACGGACGCGGCATTTCTCAAACCAAAGGGCATGGTCAAGTATTCGTATTGGCCCTCTGGTGTGACAAAGGCCGTTCGCGCGATGCTATCACCTTCAGGGTCAATAGGGATTTGATGATACCCAGATGCCATGTCTAATGAGGAAAATGTATGGGCTCCATTCAGTCTGTCAATCTGTTCGTCAATAATTGGCAAAGGATAATGTTCGGGTTTTGTATTAGCATTAAGCTCCCTATAGTCAACACACATCCTGTCTGTGTTGTCCTTTTTTTTTACTAATAGGATGGGGCTAGCAAAAGGTGAGTTGCTTTCTCTAATAACACCTGCTTCAATTAGAGACTTTATCTTTTCACGAACAATATCTTTTTCAACAGGGGATAGCCTATAGGGCCTCCTTTGTACAATTTTGTTAGGGTCTATAGGGTCTATACGCAACATCCCTGTCTTTACTCTACGGGTAGGGATGCCGTCAATGAAAAATTCACTAAACTTGTGTAGTATGGCAATAAGGGCTTTCTTGTCGTCACCTTCTAAGTCAGTATCTATACAAGAAAAATCATGACTACATGTATCTTCTGACAGTACTTGGGCACTTTTAGGCTTTGAAAATCGAATTAGGTCACTATTTATCTCCACTCTGACACCCTGATCCAAAAGGTCCCTGCCAATGATCACGGGTTCGGAAACTAAGCTATCAGGAACAATGTGAAACAAGAGATGCACAGAAATATGTTGTATGGTCACTTGGCTTAAAACCTGTTTGACACTATAAGTCTCCGACTTTCCTATTCCTTTAAGGAGAACTATGTCATTATGCAGAGTACCCAGAAACTTATTTGAAAATTGGTCAGTAACAAGCGAGCAGGCGGACCCACTGTCGAAAAGAAAGGAAACTATCTCACCAGATGATGTTTTCAATTCGCTTCGGACAGGCCTTTGATCACACAGGAACACTTCTTTCACAGTCGCCGTCGAGGATGAGCTGCTGCCATTTTTTCGATCAGCACACGATGAAGCTAGATGTCCCGGTTGTCCGCAGACGTAGCATGTTATTGACTGTATCTTGTCGCCGGCATTCGCTCGCGGTTTGTCACTCGATCTTGGCGTGGCAGGAATTTCCTGTCTTCTTCTGCGACAGTCTACGGCCTTGTGACCCAAAATGCCACAATGATGACATGCGCCTGTAAATCTAGGTTCGAAATGTCGGAGTCTCTTTACTTCCAAGTCACAGCCCTCAGTTGCGTCGAAGCGTCTTTTCAAAGAAACGCCGCTTAAGATCCGAAACAATTGCGATCTAGTCGATATCACGTGCGAGTTTAATTCACGTCGTAAAAAGTTATCTTTAAGGCATAAAATAGAAGTAACAAAACCCGTTATCATATCTTCAGACATTTCTACTCGTGGAATTCGCTCAATTATGCCCCAAAGACGCATCGCCGCTTCACATGCTGTCTCTTTTGCATTAATTTGAAAACGTAAGACATTATCAAAGTAATCCTGAGGTAGCATTGGCCTCGAGAATTTTGCCAGTAGCATTTCTTTAATTTGTGGCCATTCTAGTTGAGTAATGTCTAATTTAGTAAGGCTGGAAGCGGCTCTTCCCTTTAAAGCATGTGTTAAAACTAATAATAGTTCAGCTCCTTGAAGCCTTTTACTATTCACTATTATTTCAGTTACTTTGCACCAACCTTCAATGTCTGCATCCGTGCTGTCAGGATCGAATTGGATTAACTGTGTTGCCGAAGTTTGTTGGGAAGTCGTCAGCAATTTCGTTAAAAGAGTCTCCATATTTTGTAATAAATTAGATGTGGGTACTCGAGCACTATTCTCCTCATGTGAATGCCCTGCGGATCCCACTTCTGATATAGGCACCTGGCCCATATCAGACTCGTCGATTCCTTCCATCTTTAGTCGGGAGTGGCGTAGGTTAGCGGGCGAGGAGAAATAATAAAAGCCGCAGTACAATCAAATCAACGTTCTATTTCACAATTACGATTTAAACTAAAGAAGTTATTCACTTAACAAAATCTATATTCAATTAGAAAGTTCACACACGATAGGAAGGGAAAATCAAGACGTTCCACAGAACGCGTGGCACATGCGCCAGATGCAAACGGATTATGATCTTCACTTTTAATTTGCAACGTGCAAACCAACGTCATGCCGCCAGCGATCTGAGTTACGTCAAGCGAGCTGTCACTGACTTGTCATTGTCAATGTCAGTGTCAGTCGCTTATCAACGTCATTCGCTTTACTAGGAATTATAATCTGTGACATCGAAACGGAAGCGCCGTCAGATAGTTTTATAGTTACGTTGTAAATTCACATAAAACAAAACAATCAACAAATAATATGTCATGTCAATATCGACTTTTTTTTTCTTTATCGCCTTGGTTAAATCACAGATTAAAATATAGCCAAACATGACAGGAACAAGTCATCCGATGCGTAGAATGTATGATTTTTTTTTATCGGCAAATTACCGGTTCGGTGTTACTATATTTAAATAATAATCAGTATTTAAAAATGGCAATTATTTCACTCTCGCGGTGGAAAAGGCATTCTCTACCCTATAAAATGAGTCCCGCTGTCAAACTGTGCTCGCTAAATCGACACGGGACTTGGACAAGACAGCGGTTGTCGAGCTACTCCCAAGTCGAGTCCCGTGCGCTCATGCTACGCGTGCAGGTCAACAAAGATCTCGCCGAATTATGTGTCCACTATTGGTCACGGTAGGCACTAAGGCGAAAAAAACGGCGTGCTCTATTGTCGGAGGCCAAGGCCCACTTCGGGAACCTGATCCACAGCAGTAAGTAAGTAAGTACATTTATATTTTAAAGATAATCTTTATCTTCTAGGTCACTGTTAATAGGAGCGGTTATAAACTTAATACGGAATAAAAAGGTTTTTTATCACAATTGAATTAATAAATTAAATGAAGCATCGTGTTACTGACGGTAAAGTAATTTAACGAGCATAATAAGCTATAAATAGAAGATATTCAGAGAATCACAAACAAATAATTTTGTAAATGTAAGAATTTAGGCAGCCATTAACCATAGTTATGAAAAACAAAACGATACTGGTGAATGAAGCACAGGCTGTCTATTCAAAAGCCCTAAATATGATGACACTCTTACAGAAAAACAAAAAGAACGTACAGCAAATAAATGAAACTATCATTACAAAGCGCAGCTTCATAAAGAGATGTGACCCCATTGTGCTCCCTTGTAGAACCCCTCCACAATGAAAGCCGGTCACATGTGAAACGGACGTTTATTAATAGAGGGGAAAAAGAACTTATGTCAATGAAAGTGAGATTATTTTGCAGTATTTATAAGGTTATACGGGAGTTATAGGATTTATGATTCTTGAATAACCTTTTTTCCTATGATAAGCTTTGTTAGGCTCACATTACAATGGTTTTGTCAAGACATTTAAGTAAAAGTATATAGTCTTCGTTATCTCGTTGATTTTATTTACGTGAAGAATCATTATTTTAAAATTATTTAAGTCACAGTGTAGCAAACGCTTTTAGGAATATTATTTTATTTCATACTTTATGATGAACCGCACAATTAATAGCATTGGGTCAGAGAAAATATTCATTTTAATATGTATTTTAGTATACGTACATCTTAAGTTTTGGCGCGCACTATTCATTGTAATAAAATAACTTTTCCAGATATTAGACGCGCTATATATCACGAACTAAGATCTATTTAACCCTACTTTTAGGGGATTTTTTATTTTTCCGACGTTATATTTTAGTACTTATGCATATTTCAGTCTATTTTAATGTACTGTATAACGTCATGGGGTGGTTCTCCAAAATCCAATATGATCACTATCGAGCGCGCACAAAGGGCTGTTCTCAAGGTCTGTTATTACTTACCATTCTTTTATCCTACAACAGAGCTATATAAAAGAGCTAAAGTCTTAACTGTGCGAAAGCTCTTCATTCACCAAATAATTAGCAAACAACATACTCTTTTACCATATGATCCGGCACTACACAAGGATAAACGTCGTGATTACAGAGTTTGCTTATCCGTACCCCATGCGACTAGTCACTTTAAAAGATTTTTTTGTTTCCTTGGACCATACTTATATAATAGAATCAATAAAATCTTATATTTATACTCACTATCTTTAACACACTGTAAAAGAAAGTTATCCGATTGGTTACAGAACCTCACATATGATGAAACGGAGAATTTATTAAATGTACTGCAGTAACACCCACTCACATACAAACACACACACACACACACACAAACACACACACCTTGACATACCCACTACACATCATCCCATATACACCAATATTTAGTTTAAAATCGAATATAATTTTGTATGTATCATAATTCATAAGTAGCATGAAAGTCTTTGTCTTAAGTATTTGTTTTTCTCTTAATATTGTATTGTATTAAATACTGTAATCTCTGTTTTTGGCGATGTAACGTCCTATTCCGTGAGGCGAGGGCCTGGTAATCTGTAAGACAGGTTATCCTAGTACAGATACCAGTCTCTCACATTTAATTTGTAAGCACCTGGCTAAATTTATTTTAGCATCTAAGAAACTCTTAAATGTAATAAGTATTAGTGTGAGAGAAAATAAATACATTTTTATTATTATTATTATTATTATAGAGTGTTTCATTTGGATTGGTTAGGATATGCTAATGCAGCTTAACGTGCATACTAAACCACTTCAAAGTTTCTAATAATTAATTTTCAGTGCAACCAGTATTTTGTAATTAAATAGGTACTTTATAACCTTCTCCTTATCTATCCTTAAGGAAGGCCAGTGCCCCAGAAGTGGAAACATTAGAATGGTAGATGATCTGATCAGAATCTTACCTGCAATATATACTAATCATGACGATACAGGGCAGGATAAATGATATACAGCTGGAAACGACTGCGTAGGTTGGAGTCAAGACGAGTGCGCATGTGGGGTATCTAGGAGGCCGCTGCGTCGCCAACGCTTCTTCGTCAGGTCTGTGGAGACCTAACGATATGGGTAGGAAGCTGACGAGGGCGGCTAGCAGCCAGATCATGGCGATGGTGATGATGGCGACCCGTCTGGTCACCCAACGTCCGTATCTGCAAAAGATATTAATGTTAATGATTCGAAATTTTAGTGCATTTGTGCAACTGATCACGACAATACAATAGTTCTAGTATTATTCTAAAATAAGAAATATGCAAACTTAAAATCATAAGAAATACAACATTAGATCATCCCCATTTTTTCAAATGTATTACTAGGTACATTCAAAGCTTTATGCTAACTTAAAAGCTTTCACATGTCTCGTGTAAATCTTAAACGGTACAATATTACACGACTGACGAAATGGTAAACATATGAATGTTGTTATTTCCTAGTTTAAATATATATCCCTGTGTGTAGATCGGACTCAGTCAGTTAACTGTTCCTTTTTTCATTCGTCAGTATTCAATCGAGATAGTCCTTAAAACTGTTTCTCTTCTCCTCAAAACTTATCAACCTAAAATATTATGGTAATGTCTTGCTTATGACATTAAAACAAACTTATTTTGAATATAAATCAGTCACTTTGTTGGTCAAATATAAATTCTATATTGAATGAAAGCCCTTAAATCAATATTTGCTTGGGACACAACTTTCCAACATTTAAAATCGCTTCTATTAATAAAGATTTAATTTTAGAGCGAAAAGCTTACTTAATCATCTGTATTTCATACGCATGAATTTGATATGACTAGAAATTCAGCTTAAATATTGGCTGTCATTTAATTTTAGACGACTTTAAATAAACTTGAATCAATAACGATTCCAAGGCCTCGGACATTGTTTAAACCAAACATACAGATAGTATAATACAGTACAGTTTTATATTACCTATCTGTGGCAGAACACAACATCATACAAACACATGCCCCAACCGGGACTCGAACCCAGGACCTCACACAAATGCCAGCAGGACAAACAGTGTCATTTGTCAGCAGGACACCGGTGTCCAGAGAACAATGGAATATCAATGGTGTCTCATAATCCGGGGCCCTAGTAAAAACATTCAGTTTACATACTCAGACAAATGTTTCCATATTTTAAAGTATTTTGGGATTTGGTATCAGATCTATTGTATTGGATTGTTGACATATTCCAAATAAGAGCCGAATCATATAAATATTATTGTGCACAGATTATATAGAATAAATGTAATGTAATTAATTGTAACATTATATTGTGATTTTAAAAATGATATTATCATAACAAAATAACAAAATAAACATGAAGTTCTCTTTAGAAGATTCAGGCATTACAATTTTTACTAGTATACACTTAAATTACTCGATCATTAATAAAATCAAAATGTGAATGAAGATGATTTATCAAATTCAGGCTGTTACAAACACTTATCAACGTCAAAGAAGCTACGTCAGCCACGTTATATTAATAATAATAACATTTCTTACCATCACACCAATACCCTAGCCACAACGTGAGCACTGTATTGGCTGTGTTATGGGATATCAATACTCTCTAGTATTGTAACTGATAGGAATACCAACCATAAGTATTTTTCTCAGAACGATATATTTAAACAACCATGATTCAGGTGCAAATGATCGCATACATCATACAAAACCGTGCCCCAACCGGGACTCGAACCCAGGACCGCACACAAGGAAACATCTTACCATTTTAAAAATACAATTACACACAAACCACTACCACTGAAGTCGCCGAAAATGTATCGTATTGCATTAAATTGAAATTAATGAGAGCAGACCTCATTGGTAATTATCACAACTTTGATACAGATTTTATATTGTTTTTATTTACCTCCTATCCTTCTAAGTTATTGCTTAATTTACTGTAGGTAGGCAGGACTTTGTGTCTTGCTCTTATTATTGTATTGCATTAAATTGAAATTAATGAGAGCAGACCTCATTGGTAATTCTCACAACTTTGATACAGATTTTATATTGTTTTTATTTACCTCCTATCCTTCTAAGTTATTGCTTAATTTACTGTAGGTAGGCAGGACTTTTTGTCTTGCTCTTATTGTGTACCAATTATTCATGTTAGATTCTGTCGGTACATAACCCAATAGTCAATCAGTAATGAACTTTATTTACTTCTAAGTTCTATCAGCAAAATTTATTGAATGCTTACATACTTATTGGATTTTAAGCAGGGTTCCATGACAAATCATTAATTATCCATTTTTGGAAACTTAAAGATCAATAATTATTTAATACTTGCTTTTCCAGATTTTGTGAAAAGTTTTTCCACCAACATTTTAGGACTTTTGTATTAAAATACTTTGTAATATTTTTATAAAAATGTGTCAGACAGAATCTAGAATAACCAGCATTCATTTTCAAATCCTGATTTTGAATGAGGTTGTGCAAATAAATAAGCATTGTAAAACTGGGATGTGATGAAAGAATAGTTTTCAACTTTCCTTTCCTTTTGTTTTTACATTCATAATATTTTTTCACTGCCGATTGGTATCAAGCCTAATTTGACGGAGTTTACTTATGTGATTTATCCTAGTCGCCATTGCAGTCTTAAATAATACAGCAGGATATTCAGTGATTCCGCATCAGTCGGTGGCATGGCCTTTCGTCGCATTGCCACCATTAACCACCATATTCCGTTCCTCCAAAACTTTTTACACTCCACTCAACCTCGTCGTGGGTAAAAATGGTAGTGTGCGCTAGGCCTAACACGGAGTGGCTACGTACTCTTTGGCTCCTCCAGATCCTTACGGAGTTATGACTTAGAATACCGATTTCGAGGAGTACTTCGAAGAGGTTTTCAATGAGCTTTCGTTAAGTCGAGGACGAGTAAGTTTTGGAGGAACGACTTAGAATATGGGTGTAAGTGTATCTACTTGACAACTGCCACCCAGCACGGGTGTCATTTATTAAGACATAAAATAGGTATTTTGTTTTTCCTTCAAACAAAATATAATATGTTAAATAAAATGTGAACAAATTAAAAAAAAGTGTTAAATCATTAAATGTATACTTAGACAAAATTATTTTTTAATAATATAATTTGTTTAGAAATCACTCAATTGCATAATATGATATGATATACCAGTGTACTTGTATTTTTTTTTTCAATATTCTTTGATATGTATCTACAATTAATTTTGTCATTAATGTTTATTTTTTCTCTTTATCTTAAGGGAGAGTACTGTGCGGGTGCACAGATGACCTCAATATTTTGATGTATGACTACTGACTAACAATTTGGCTGCAATTTGCAATTTGGCACACAGGTTGAATATGGCCTGGATTAAAACATGGGCTACTTTTTATATTACAACCGATATTACAACGCGGGTGAAACCGCGGGCGCCCGCTAGTATTATCTAAACAACAGTTTTTAATAAAATCACTAGCAGTGACGCCTGCATTTGACGATTTCAAATAACATTTGTGACAATAATCAATGCAAACTACTATCACAGTTATTCGTATTCAAACCAAATACGAAATTTAGCAAACACAGCAATGTATTTACGTCAATTTAAATTGCAGCAGCAGAAATATATTCTGGTTTAGGACCTCACTAATAGAGTATGCATTCCAATTATTTTGCCTTTCATACTTTGCGTTCTCATTGTTAGGAGCTTAAAGGCTTGTTTTAACTAAAACATAGGATTTGAATAACGAGAAATGGGAAAGATAATAACTGAACGTGATAATAGAGCGAGTGTAAGTATAAGAATCGTATTAAGTATTACTACTCCCTAATTCAACGGCATTATCATAAAGGAGGTCACGAACATCTGGCCATTTAATGTACCGAGGTACACTTTAAGGAAAAAAAAGACTCTTTAATAGCTGATTGATATACCAGCCTTAATTTGTGTGATGGTTGTTTAGAAAAGACAAAAAAAACGTGCGTTTATTTCAAATGTGATTGTAATATTTGCAGTTGGAATATGACAATCAATTACTCATTAGATATATGTAGTTGGTATAAAACATTGTATGGGTTGGGTATGCTTAAAATATACAAAAACGTAGCAGTTCATTGAGTATTTTTGTATTAAAATACTGATCAAATAAACCAGTAATAAAGAATATAATAATTCCTCCTTCAACAGTTAGGATACGCGGTTTGTTCAAAATTAATGAACAACTGTGTATTTTCTCTATACCAGTAAGATAGAAAGCACCAATGAATGTAGGCCTACCGAAATGCAGCTATTACCTACCAAAATATAGGTGAGTTGACGATTGTAATTACCAAGATTTCAGTATCCCTTGTTCGAGTTGATTTGATTGAAAGAAAGCGTAAGTGAATATCTTCTTTGATAAAGCGTTCTTTGGAGATTCTTTAATTTTTGTCAATTTGGTTTGCAAACTCGTACCAAGCGACACTAATACAACAAGATATCGTACCTTAATGGGTCTTTGATGTGTATATATCTGTCTAGTGATATAGCACACAAGTTCAATATTGATGCTGTGGAGCACATGACGTCACAGGCCACCCATGTGTCACAGAACTGTTCGCCAAATACCCAATACCTGAAACAAGATTAAAAATAAGAACAAGAATAATTTAAGATGCTCCAGATATTGATAGGTTAGCGGGACTAAAACTTGAAAAGGGAATTAAACTTTTTTAAATCTATCTTTTAAGACAGGGCTTACTATAATTGGCACTGCTGGGGTGCAGGCCTCTCTTAGGGTTGGATAAAACAGTTCACATGAGTCTAATACGGATCGGCAAATGCACCCAAGTTCAGCGGGTTAACTTGCTTTTCAAACCTTAGAGAAGCTCGAAATGGTCATGCACTTCTCTTCTCTCTCTCTCTCGCTTCTCTCTTCATGACCATAGCGAATGTTGCATTAGCTAAAATTAAATATGGTTATCAAGTTAAAGGTTCCTCTTGACTTTGTTTAATTTTGCTTACCACCAGAATTTAAACATAAACTTAACCTAATTTGGTGCCATAAAGAGCCATTCCAGCAAATATCATGACGACGGCAGCCACAACATCAGTAATAACCAATAAAACCAGGAAAACGTTGTTTGTCCGCCTAAGCTGTTGCAGACTATCTGAATTTGGTGACATAGCCAGTATAACTAGTCATTAGATATGCAAACTCACCCAAGCAAGTCGTTCACCCCAGCAAACGTCATGACAGCAGCAGCCACCAGCATGTCAGCAATGGCGAGAGACGCGAGGAACAAGTTCCCTATCCGCCTGAGTCCCCGGTCTGTGTAAATCGCTATGCAGACTAGAATGTTGCCTGCGACGCTCAGGAATATCAGCAGTGACAGGAATATGCCTGTGGGAGAAACATTAGGAATTAAAAACGTCATTATTATCAGTGACCGTTTAACTTCTACCGCTAGGTTCGCTAGTCTCCGGCCACAGCGCTTGTCAATCGCACGTGGACGGCGCGCTTTTTTCTGTTCTTATATCATACAAAGCAGTCTGACGCGCGTGTGTATCGCTACAAACGCGCGTTTCAAGAACGCGGTGCGCAAAGGCCCTTACTTTATAATTTATGTGCTAAAAGTTACTCAAACCCATAAACCAAAATATGGCCTTGTTATATAAAGTGTCGAAGTGTTAACGCAGAAACTGATTTCCAGAAAATACACGAAAATGTTCAAACACTTAAAAAGGAATTACAATTTTATGAAAAGGAGACGTGACAACGAATATTTGTTGGTTTTATTATTTCTGTCTCTATTATTTGTGTGAAGAGGATTTATGTATCTTCAATATTTACAACAGCGTAGTTTTATTTATCACTTTACAAAAGGTCTTATTAAAGAGAAAGTCCTCGACATCCGATTTTCACAAGCCCGATGTCCATGCCATAGAGGAAAATTCTATTTAGACGTTTATTTCTTTTCACGTGAGCGTAGTAAAGTCGGATTTTCTCTCGAAGAAGACACAATTTTGACATTTTACGACAGTTAGTTTCGATAAATGATGTCAAACACAGGGTCTTGTGATGTTTGTATCATCATAATTCAGAACGCGTGTGCGAAAATGTTGTATCTATTCCTTTTTCATTTGGGGAATTTATTTTCTTTGTTGGTGTAGTAATCTCTTTCTCCTTTTTATTCAGTTCGACCTCTATTATGTTTATTACATCTATTATGTTGGCTCATGACCGCGCTTGACAGACTGATTGTTATGCAACGTTCGGTCCGGTCAGGTGTCGGATCGGTGACCGTAAAGTAGCATTATAATACAACTGAGCACATCCGTGCTTCGGAGGGCACGTTAAATAAAATTATAGCAATAAAGGATAAAAGCTGATACAAGTGAGCGCTATGTTGGAACGTTTTTGAGTGTTCTTAAAATAAAAGCCTCTAAAGGATCAATTAATCTATTACATCAGAGGTGACAAACTTATTCATAACATTATAGTTAGTGAAGATACTTGTTAAGGTCAAGTGGGGGTAAGGGGAACATACTTTATTTTTCATATGTTTTGTTGAGCTCTAATAACTGTATTTAATTTATTTTACTACCCGACGTTTCGGCACCTTTACAGCTGCCGTGGTCACGGGATGACTCACGTGACCTCTCCCGTGACCACGGCAGCTGTAAAGGTGCCGAAACGTCGGGAAAATCAAAAAACCCCTAAAAAACCTAAAAATTACGGACAATTACAACTTAGTTCGTGGAAATATAGCGCGTTTGATATCCGTAAAAGTTGTTTTATTTCAATGAACAGTGCGCGCCAAAACATAAGATGTTATTTTACTAATGTTGACAGATCCAAAATAACTTTATTAATTCAGCTTTCCAGGATCTATTGAATTTTCATACTAGTTCTAATGCATATAGCTGAAAAAGTATAATCTCTGAGGTTAGTTCTTTTGTTTCCCTTTCCCGGTTTTAGCGTAAGGGAAACACTGAAATAAAATTTTAGAAGTATTAATGTTCGGGCAGATTATTCTTGTAAGATGTGTTTTAACAAATATCATCAGTCGAATGTGAACTTTAATTTGTTGAAATACGTGTAATAATCAATCCTTGATAATATTTATAACGAAAGAACTTAATTTATATCAGTCAATGGCAACAAAAGACGTTGAAGGCAGAAAAGGACCTGTACCCTTAGTACTTTGGCAAACTAAAATCGTTTTGGAAAACTATCGCTTTGTCTCATTCATATCCATAGACTGCTTTACCGACATGAGTAGGATTCGACAGATATCTCGTACTCGTACTCGGCAACTAAACTAATTACACGCGGCTATAAAAACCGGCTCAAACTGAAATTTATTATTGTCCCTATAATGCTTGTAGACTAGTTAAAGAGTAGAAGAGAGAGATGTCCTTACTGAAGGACACACCCTAACATCAGAATTTCCCTGTGACCAACACATTTGCTTATAGCATCAGCTGATTGCAAATAACCGATAACAAAAAAAAATTGTTACTGGACGAAACTCATAATCGGAAAAGCAAAAATAAGACAAAACATTTAGTTGAGAGATTCCATCGATAGTATAACGCTCTCGTCAAAATTGAAGCAAAGCTTATATTTCTCGTATATTTCCGAATTCTGGGAGCAGTGCTTATTGAAACGGAAAACTTTTTTATCGTATCATCGACGGACCAAAATGTACGAGTGTTTGATAAAACGGCTAAAAATAAAATACGGAGGTCATGAGGGTATTTCATAACCTTTACTTTAGTTAATGGAATTAAAACTTATAGGTTAGCAGGCAAGTATTCGTATTCGTACGAATGCGTGTACATTTAGGTTTTTGTTTTTATTTATAACTAGGGTAACATTCGGATCTTGGCGACCGCGGCACGCGACCGTGACCACCCACGGTCGCGCCGCCTTGTCGCGCGACCCACTACTTTGTATGAATTTATATGAAGCACTAAACATCGGCAGGCTGTTTGTCTAACAGAAACTAGGTTCAGTTCCAGTTTCCTGCTATCATTACTTACATATTCAGCCTGCCGGTCGCGCGACCCAGTCGCTTGAATTGTTTAGTGCTTCAAGTGCTTCAATAAATATATACCAGGCAGTGGCGGCACGGCAAGGCGGCGAGACCGCGGTTGCGGTCGCGTGCCGCGGGTCGCCATGATCCGAATGTTACCTTTAGCGTTTATCATTATTAACTATTTTATTATGATAAGACTGAAAGTGCTTCTGGAATCAACTACTTAACCACAGATGAATTGATACTCACTGACTATCTTAATTTTAACTGCCGAAACTTAACTACAATGATGTTTTTGTTTTAGTAACAGTAGAAGCTGGTCGTAGCTAGCCAAACGGACTTAGAACAAGTCCTACCACGAGACCAAAAAAATCCCATCGAGTCACAGCTACTCGTTATTAGAACAATTAATTACCTACTAGTCATACCCCAAAGGTATGGAATATTTTTACGTGAAAGTACCAAGGTCGCATAACTAACATAGATATTTTTAGAAGTTACTAAAAGTCCTTGTTCATTGTGTAACAGGTTGAGAAGATTTTTTTCATAACGCCTAATATCCTACCTTCGGGGCAGTGGCGGATTTACATATTTGTCGCCAGAAGGCTACTCGAATTTTGCCGCCCCTACCGATCTCTACGATTTGATACCCTACTACCCTAAACGAAACTATTTTTAATTGCACTTAGAGCTGTAAAGCTATTATAGTTCGTCGTCTCAGCCACATGACACCCACTGCTGAGTATAGGCCTCCCCCAAGGATCTACACAACGATCGGTCCTGCGCAGTCCGCATCCAGCGGCTTCCCATTTTCCCATTATAGTTAACTTAAAATGTTTTAGAAATCCTTTTTACGCAGTTTTATTAACCAAAATAATAAATAACATCATCGTATGGAAAATCACTTAATTTATATAGAGGTGTTGAGGTACTTATATGAACATGCCACCATATCGGTGCGACCGACAGAACCAGAGATCAAATTCCATCCCGTCCCGTCACCGACCCATCCCACTTCATCAAGCCATATTTATAATTTCTTTTCTAGTGTCGACTTAACGAATCGTCTCGGTCACACGTTCGATGATTTCAACCTCCCAAACAAGCCGGATTCCAAAAAAGCTTTAGCACGTACAAGAAAACCGAGAAGTGTAGGTAATCTGCCACTTTGCTTGGTGTTTGTGGACTATGAGAAAGCCTTTGATTCGAAAGAGACTTGGGTGGTGCCCTGGTACTGCAGTCTGTCTAGAGGTGCAAAGTGAACTCTAGGTATAATCAGGTATTCAGGTACCTATTTGAACCCAACGTGTCGGTTCGATTACAGAACCAGAGTACAAATCTCATCCAACTGCAGCAAGGTGTGAGACAGGGAAACGTAACGTAACGCGAACGCAGTTGCGTTGGAGAATATTTTTGACCTTTTGAACTGGAAAGGACTTAGTATCAACATCAATGGCCAGTACCTTACCTAACACACCTCCGTTTTACCGATTATATAGTCTTTATGGCTGACACCATCGAGAACCTGAACAGAATGCTCGAAGATCTCCGAAGTGCTAAAAATTTGGTCTTTGTTATGATGAACATAGATAAGACGAAAATCATGTTGAATTCCCATATTGTACCCTCTCCAGATAATGTTGGGAACGGTCCAGTTAGGTAAGTCCAATTTCGAGAGATCCAAGTTAAATGGACAGTATTCGGTAACCTTCGTAAAATTTTCGCGGTCTTTGTGTCTCAAGACGAAAGTCTTTGCCCAGTGTGTGTTGTCAGTAGTGATGAATTACGGCCGTGAAACGTGGTCCCTGGCTATGGGTCTCATAAGAAGAATCAAATATGAGGGGATCCGCAGAAGTACTAAAGTAGGTAACCTACATCGCTCGAAGGATAGCTCAGGTGCAATGGCAGTGGACGGCACACAAATCTAGAAGAACTGATGGCCGGTGGGGCGGTAAGATTCTGGAATGGCGACCGCGCAACAGACGACGCTGCGTGGGCAGGCCCTACCACAAGGTGGACCGATGATCTGGTTAAGGTTCGATCTGTGTGGAGATCCTTGGGATGGATCTTTTGAACCTATGCCCAACAGTGGGTGTCATGTGGATGAGATGATGATGAATTGAAACTGAAAGCTTATTCATTAGTTCTGATTATATGCACAAAAGAGCTAAGGCATTTTATTTATCTTGGCTTGAGATAGATCTGAAATACGAGTAATTTTAGCTTGGCTTGGCCCGCTCCCTGCTCCTCACTCCACTGCCTGCGCCAAGCAAATACAGTTCCGCGCAAAGTAATAGACCAATAAAGACCGCTATACTGTAAATACTATAGTATAGTATAAGAGCGAGATAGAATTCGATTCCGCTAAGTCACCGCGTTTTGTAGTGGCACTGTGAAAAAGGCTTTATACCGAATTATAAACATACCAACTAGAAGTATGGACAGGAGTGTGACAGCGTCTGGGTCGTCTGGATCATCGTATTCCACTATTGTATCGTTCACATCTAGCGCCACCTGTCGACAAAAACAGAACTTAAAAATGAAAATACAATGGCAGAAAAGCGTGACATCAACCTAAGAACCCATAATTTCAGTGCCTTTTTGGTAGAAAGACAGACAGGTAAAAAGGCAGATAAGACCGATTTTATTGCAAAGTCAACATAATGTCAGACAGACTTGCACTACAAAAACGGGCGACATAAGGCCGCTCTTAAGGTCGAAGTTAAGTCTGACGTGCTGCTGGCTGTAAAATCCAAACAAGACTAACCCCCTATATTCTAAGTCGTTCCTCCAAAACTTTTTACACTCAACTCAACCTCGTCGTGGGTAAAAATGGTAGTGTGCGCTAGGCCTAACACGGAGTGGCTTCGTACTCTTTGACTCCTCCAGGTCCTTACGGAGTTATGACTTAGAATACCGATTTCGAGGAGTATTTCGAAGAGGTTTTCAATGAGGTTTCGTTAAGTCGAGGACGAGTAAGTTTTGGAGGAACGACTTAGAATATGGGTGTAAGTATTAAAGTACAAAGACAGTAGGTCAATACTACAATATACCCTGATGCCCTTATTGCATCGGGGCTGGCGGAAAGGTGCGACTTGAGAAGTAAAGTGTATGAACGAACATCACTCTCATAGCCACACCTCGAAGACGCTTTATTTGACATTGGTTGGGTCTAATGTTTTTCGGTAACAATAGTGACAGGTTGTCAGCCAATCACCTACATTAGTGTTCGAACAAAAGTCATTGTATGTCTATTGAGAGACTATTAGTTACTGGAAAGTTAGAAGATGGCATATTCTACGTTTTTCATTCACTCCCATTACTTCTATAGGTACTGCCAAGATTTCGTAAATAATGAAATAGATATTTAGAATTCGTAAAATCAAGTTGATCTTTGTGCAAGAAGATTAATCCATAAGTGATCCATTTCTTAATAATGTACCTACCTACTTTGCCTACGTTAAAGCTGAATGAATGAAAACGTTGAATGCCAACTAGTCGCAGTTGTTTATTAAAAACAAAAAATATGTTAAATATACTTTTAAGAAACGGAAGCCGTTAAACGAAATGCAAATTACATAAAAGGTGCACATAACCCCAGCACAAGTCTGCAGATTGCCAGTTATTCGAACCCCGCGGCCTTCATCCACACGCCCCCATTAAATGATTAAGTATAAATAACCAATAAACCCATTACAGAGTATTCCATACGTGAAATTCATTGAGCACGCTTATAGAAAATCAATAACTCTTCACACAACTTGGGACCCGGTTTCGGTCAAACTTGCTATTTTACGGGCCATTTGATAGTTCGATACTCGATAGTGCTTTTCGATGTTATGGTTCGAGTTAAGGATAATGATGCGTTGTACGTACGAACTGATTATGTAGGTACCAAACACAAGAACCTCTTTCTTGGGGTACTTTGGAGGTACAGAAAACAACACGTTAGCCTCAACTTTTTCTTGTTTTGTGGCATTTCTTAAGTATCAAATCGAGTCAATGTAAAATTAATCTGCATTAGCAAATACTCTGAGCTGATTATCTTGGAAGAAAACTTTAAAGACATGAATTTTTTTATGTGATTTATACGAGGCGATGATTGAGCGTAGACGTCACAAAACTTCCGTCAAAAACAAGCTTGCTTTAAGAGATTAGTAGTACGAAATATTATGGTAAGATTAAAACAATACTGCGCTAAGAGATGGCGGTAGGCCCCCGTGCTGTCGTTGCAAGCTGCTTTATTTACGTTGATTGTTAGTTCATGAATGTTACCGCTAGTCAATAGTATCTACCAAAAGGATGACTACTAGTTATACTTATTTTCACTTTTAATACAATATTGAGAACTGCTGATCCATGCAAACAGCTGATTTAATGAGTACGTATAAAAATGCAATTTTAAAACAAATACTAACTAACTATGCTCCAACTGGCCGTAAATCGTGAGAATTTTTTATTTTTTATTATTAGATAGGTAGACCGCTATCTTGCCTGATGGAAAGCGAAGATACGATCTAGGATGTAACGCGCTTGCCTAGAAGATACCTATTCACTCGTGCCTTGAAGACCCCTAAATTGTAAGTGTCAGGAAACACAGACTGAGGCAAGGAGTTCCACTCTTTAGCGGTGCGGATGATGAATGTCGAGTCAAAACGCCTATTGCGACTCTTGGGTATAACACTGCCATTGAGAATAACCAACGAAAGACCAGCGCTGGCCAATTATCCAAGCATTATTTATGATTTTGAAATTTTTGCATTTTTCAATGGTATTTTTATACTTATGATAAATTTTTAAAAAGAAAAATATTGAAAAAATTTACTCAGCCACAAGTAATTTCTCGGATGGGACTCGAACCCACGACCTTTGGAAATCCGGTCCAATGCTCTGACCACTGAGCTACCGAGACTGCCGAGTTAATTTTTTCAAAATTTTTTTATTTAAAAAATTATCCAAGCATTATGCTGATTCGGTACCGTTTTTGGACAAACCTGTGCTTTTTTTGTGTTACTTTGATGTATGCACAAAAAAAGCACAGGTTTGTCCCAAAGCGATGATGATTATATTGTCGTGCTTGTCTGTAATTTTCTTTCTTTCTTTAAAAAAAAAACTAACCTTAACTGCTTCGGCTTGGATGAAATTATGCATTCAGATAGACCAAATAAAATTACAAACTTTTCCATCAATACATTATTTTAAGGTACCGGTTGGGGCGCTTGCTTAACAAATATCTCGCAGATCTCGCCGAGTTAGGTGTCCCTGATTGGTCAGAGTCAGAGTTGACACAAAGAAGGAAATAATGGTGTTATTTATTATCGGAGGCAAAGACCCACTTGGGGGTAAGTAAAAAAGTATCATTAATTATTAGATAACTCCATAGGAAAAACCAGTGTCCTACAAGTGGGGACATTAAAAATGGTCGATGATGGAAAATAACTCACATTCGTAGGCAAAATAGAGACAAACTCCATTTTAGCCGCGTTGCAGGAGTTGCATGGCTCAGGTCTTGGTGTCCACCTTCAGGAGCAAGCTATCGAGGCTGTGCAGACGCCACGCGATGTGGAGACACGCCATTTTGTGATGACGTCACATATCTGAAACAAAAGAAGGATGAGTTGAGAAAGATTCACTTTAGAGAGCTATTGAGAGGAATTTTCCGAAGCAAGGAGGAGTTCGAGATTGTAAATTTCTGGTCACCCATCCAGTGACCGACCATTACGAAAGTTGCTTTACCTAAACAATGTATCTGTCAACCATTTTAAGGCCTATACCACTGAACCAATTTTGATAGTTTTTGCATATATTTATAGATTATTATTATTAGACCTTAAAAGAGGACATTTATAAGATACTTTTATAGCAAAAAGTTGAAGTTATGCCTAAGGTGTATCAACCGAATTACATGAATTTGTGTGCGGAACGCTGTTCAAGTGGAAGCACTCATGGCCCCGCTTGACAGACTGATCGTATTCGATCACGTTCGTTAAGCAACTTTCGGCCCTGTCAGGTGTCGGATGGGTGACCGTAAAGTGGCATTATTACTGAGCGCTTCCGTGTTTCGAAGAGACGTCAAACCGTCTGTCTCGGCTGTTGTCAGTCGTTAAGCCAAGTCAGAGGCCCTAAATTCGCCCTGATAAACTTGGCCGTTAACCCTCATACGATTAGAAGAAGAAAAAGATCGGTTAGTCAAAATACTACGAAGTTAGATAACGTTTGAGGAAAGCCTGTTTATCAATCAAATAGTACATTTTTACTACCTCTACTTTCTTAAACTTGAAAATTATGCGAGAAGGTAAATTTTTAATAAATTATAAATTATGTGAATCTGTTACTTCCGTCACATAAAAGCTACTAAGCGATAAACGCCGTTGAGAAGCGTTAACGTCTCATAAAAATCTTTTAAAGTTCAGTGTAGATGCTTGTGAAACTTTTTGGAATAAATATTCCACGGAACGGTATCCCTTAGGTAAACTTCTAGCTTAAATATTACAGTCAGTTTTGTATCAAATTATATAATACATTTTAATTAAAAAAAGGGAGACTCACATATTTTTCCCAGACGGGACTTGCGAGCCGAGACAGTTTTTTTCTGCTTTAAAATTTTTCATACAATAAAATGCAAAAAGTCTAATATTTACAATAAAACATTACGTAGCAATCATTGTTTTTAAATAAATTACCAACTACAGATTTGGCTTCGATACTTTTCTTATCCTAATCCTAACTATTAATAATATTATAATTGCGTAAGTGTGTTTGTTTGTCCTTCCATCACGCTCTAACTGGGCAACCAATCGACTTGATTATAACTTTTTAATACTGCATTTTTCAATGCTATTTTATATGATAAATATAAAACATGAAAATATTTTATGATTTTTGAATTTTTGCATTTTTCAATGCTATTTTTATACTATGATAAATTTAAAATAGAAAAATATTGGAAAAAATTAACTCGGCCACAAGTGAATTCTCAGATGGGAATCGAACCCATGACCTTTGGAAATCCGGTCCAATGCTCTAACCGCTGAGCTACCGAGACTTGCGAACCACCGTCGAAATTCTCCAATACTTTTATATTTTTATTACGCTGTAGGCCAGCGTTGTCACATCAATGTTAATTTTTTCCAATATTTTTCTATTTTAAATTTATCATAGTATAAAAATAGCATTGAAAAATGCAAAAATTCAAAAAACATAAATTATTGGCTGTTGCATCTTAATCGATCGTTAAACACCTGAAAAGATGTTTCTTTCGAATGCAAGGATATTCCTAGCATTGATGTGACATGACTGAATTATTGAATTATAAACATCATCATCATCAGCAGAGTATTAATTAGGTGAGAAAGTAAAATTCTTGAGTCTTTATCATACGTGATTTCCATAACTTAAAATATTAAAGATAATAAAGAATCAAAGCCAGTATTTCCTTCTGGTAACCCTCGAAACGCTGTAATGCTGCCACATCAAAGAACCTTCGTATATTCTCATTGGTTCGGAAATTTCATTCCGATTATGGCAACATACGTAACGGAGATCAAATGGTATGTGGTTGTGTTTTGTTGTTGTATTTAAACAATGTAATGTAAGGGAATGTTACGGTTCGTTTCTTTAAGAGGCTTATTAAAAAAGCAATGTTTTGCTTTTCATATTGACATTTGAATTATTGATAATTAACAGAAAAAAACAACTCTTTAGAAACCTTTTCTTTTTAAGAAATAAGGCAAGTTTAGAGGGAAGCTCTTTATGTAAAAATTACAGATGCACACTTGAGTCCACCATCCACCATCAATCTAAAAGATATAGGTATGTACGCAAAGAGGTTCATTTTGTTATTTAGGCTATCCTTTCTAGCCTTAGATTCCTTTAACTTTATTAAGATTTAATAAACTATTTTTTTAAGTTGCGCCAGGCCTGTCTCACTTCCATACAAGCGGCGCAAAATCCCCGAGATATTTACCTACGATTCTGGAAAACAACCTAATTTCAACCTTTTGCATTGCGTATAGCGTTCATAGTACAATAACTGTCTGCCGTCTCGCTTAGTCGAGCGAGTGCCAGCCTATTGAGACTAGTCCGGTGACCGGACGCTTTTATCATACCGAAACTTGGGAGTGAAATTTCTGTACCGTAAGGTACTAATATATATTCTGTGTTTGCGCAAAATTTGTACATTCAAATCGGTATTCGTATCCTCATTTAGTCCTTTTATTGAACAAAACAATAATATCTATCCATAGATTTGGTAGTTCAGATGTCTTTAACACAATTGTAAGCTATAATTATTTTATTAATCTTTCCCGCCAAGATCAGAGAGAAGAACGCGTCAAATACCTACTTCACGAACCTTACACCCTCGTCTGCATTAGAATCGAATACCCCAAATTTCTGTGGAAAATTCTCCCCGCAAATTTCCCTACGAGCTCGTCTTTTTTGTGCGAAGTATAAGCAATTTGGTTCAAGAGTACAAATAACACGAACGCACGCATATTCGGGGACTAGCTAAAATTTACTTGTGGGAATATAAATATTTGTTAGGGAATTACGTGTTCCCGTACAGAGTGAACGGGATATTCGTCTGTTTTATTTTGAAGTGGTGAATTTTAATTTAGTAGGTAATTAATTTTAGCGACGCAATTGTCATATGAAGGAAATTTGCGGCTACACACAAGTGCTTGCGAGCCAAATATTAAATTTTGTCTCTTAATGTTGTATACTCGTAATTTAAGTCCCCTCACGTATTTTATAGTAATTAACTATGACTCGTGTACTTTTAGAAATGTAAACGATAAGATTTTTGTAATAATAATATATACACACATATTTTGGTTATGCGTCCTATTTACATTTAATATTTTTTTATTAGTCATAATTAGATTTTAGTTTAGTTAATTACTGTGTATACTATTCTATTTAATGCATGCCGTGGCAGCCTCTCAGTAGGGCAACACTATGTCTACATTAAGGTGAACTGTGTGTGTTTTAAGCCAAGTTTTTTGTGTATGCCTTGTTGGTTGTCCATAAATAAATGAAAAAAAAATAAGAAAGCAAGACTTCGTTCTTACATATATTTAGATCATTGAACTGGAAAGGATTTTTTTTTATTATGATGATATCTAATATCTCGTTGAAATTAAATATTTGTTAAGGCGTTATACGACTAAAGCGAGATAGTAATGAGAAAAGACGCTCGTGGGAGCGAGACCGATTTTGCAGATTAGGCGAAAAAAACTCGAAATCACTTCGTAGTAAATAACTATAGCGATTAAAGATAAATTAAACTACACGGTGTTAAATATTATTAGTTCTACTAATTAAACCAATTTCCAATAGTAGGTGTATTTTCCATTTGAGAACAATCTTGAATTTCCGTCTTTTAAAGGAGTCTCTTTGAAAAGAAAAAGTGTGGAGGCAAAATCATAAAAACGTATTTCTGGATGACAATTCGAGATAAAGGTATGAAGAAATGGATATCTTATTATCACAATTGTAACAGACTTATTTAACCATCCTATATACATCAGCACATCTTAAGTTTCTTCGCGCACTCATAATTGAAATAAAACAACTTTTATTTAATGCGATTTATTTACCCGAATATATATTTGTCAAATTTGTGAATTTTTACTATGACAACAATTATTGAGTTTAATATTTTGATTTGTAGAATCATTAGTTTTACTTTCTTTTGTCAATAATAATAATTTAAATTGCAAACAAATCAAAATATTAAACTCTTAAACAAATAATTGTTGTCATAGTAAACATTATTAACTTTTAATTAGTAATTATCTAACCGTATCCGAAAGCAATAATAAATCAACTTTGTGAAGGTAGACTTATAAGAAGCTAGTCAACCCGTGACCACGGCAACTGAAAAGGTGCCGTAACGTTGGGAAACCAACCGCAAATAAACCAAAAATTATAGTACCAGATAGTTTTATATCAAAAAAACATACCTACTTCTTCCGTATAGCGTCTTAAAATGATTTTGTCTGAATCTGGTCTTCTGACAAACTAAGTGATGCTGTGTTTTTATTTTAGTTTCTTGCTCTACAGTAAATCTACATCTAAATTAAACAAAGTAATTTGCATTAAACATATAGTTGCTTACAAATAATTTAAAGGAGATGCGTCAGCAGTATTTAATTTATTTAAGTAACTTATTTGACCTACGCTATTTTATAGAATAAACTTACATTCATGAATAAATCCAGTTACGTTGATATCAAGCAGCCCCTTCGTGGTGTATGTTCCAGTAAATGCAAATATCTACCTATTTAATATGAGAAACATGAGTGTTTCCAGAGGAATATTAATTTGTGGAAATTAATACAAATGGATACCTATTAAGTCAGTCAAATTCATAAACCAAGTTTTAATTTGGAGTATTTTTTTTTAACCAAGTTACGATATTATCGACTTCAATGTTTGATAGATTAGACGCCATTTTTTTATATGATAATCCTACTTAATATTATAAATGCGGAAGTATGCCAGTTTAGTTGTTTGTTCGTCTTTCACGCAAAAACTACTGAACGGGTATCGATGAAATTTGGTACACAGATAGTAGATAGCCCCGATTAAAACAAAGGATACTTTTAATCCCGATATTCCAACAGGAATGGGAACTACGGGGGCAGCCGCTCGTTAAATATATTGCCTAGTCTAATAAGGTACGTAGCCTTGTCACCTAATAATTGTATGAGTGTTTTTCACGCATTCCGCAAAAAATATTGAATGGAATTTTACCATATTAATAAGCGGCGGTTGTACCCACGTTGTTCCCGTTCCCGTGGGAATATAAAAAAATCCTTTTTTACTGCTCGCCTACAGGATCATGTATGCAAAATTTCAGCTTAATCGGTCCAGCCGTTTGGGCTGAGCGTTGTCTGGCAGTCAGGCACGCTACTGTTTTAATAATACAGTACAATTAATATGTAAGCTAGAATTGTTCAAGAAAAATGTGTACGTTCAAGCAATACCACCATCATATCTAAGTCTGACACTATAACAACAATGTTTTCAGCATTGTTGTGTTCCAACAGTTAGAGATAAGATAGCCAGTTCCTCAGTAATTGAGGATTCCGGGAGAGGCTCGCTTCCATCTTCAGCCTTATCAATACTTAACATCAGGTATGATGAAGGCTAAGAGTCTCCCCGTCAATCATAAAAAATAGGGGGTAGAAGCGCTAATGGCCTCGCGTAACAAAGTGGTCGTAATCGATCTCGTTTGTTAAGCAACGTTCGGTCCAGTCAGGTGTCGGATTGGTGACCGTAAAGTGGCTTTACAACAGCGTCTGTGCTTCGGATGATACGTTAAACCTTCGGTACCGGCTGTTGTCATCTGATAACAGTTGTTAAGCCAAATCAGAGCCATAAAGGCAGCCTTATAAACTACGAGTATAACACCAGAGGTGGCCACTAATTCTGATACGATAAAAGAGAAGGGGAAGTGGATGATTGTATTTATTTAACTTAAAGTAAGTAAGTATTTGAATACTACTTTATTTGATTGAATAGTTTAGGAGTGTACCGTTTTTTGAACCGTTTTAAGATCATAAATATTAAATTCATTCACATACCAACACCATAAAAAGGCACCAGTATATAAGGTGTGCCAAAATCAGCAGGAATGTGAAAAGATTTCCTATCTCGCCCCAAATTCTCGAAAGCCTCTCGCTTCCGTATAAGATGAGCTTTAAGGGTCATAGTCCTGCATACATTAGCGGTCCCATTGTTTAGAAAGAGTGAGATCCCTGAGGGCTCGTAGAAATCGTAAATTGAACCGAAACATGCAAGTTTTACGTGCTATGTTTGGGGTGAATCGTAAAAGTAGTGGTAAATAATTCAAATGTGACAGTAACAAAGGGATACTTACCTAAACTGCCTGGCTAACATCAGCTGTTTTCACTATATTGAAGTAAGATTAATGAAATGAAAGAAGGAAAGAAAAAGAAAATATTGAGGACAAACCTTAGACGAATTAACCACTAATTCGTCCAAGGGACAAACACAAGAGCGATACAAACAATTAATAATGCACTGTTTGTCCCAAAACGGCCCAGACTCAGCATAATGCTTGGCTTTGGCCAGCGGTCTTCCGGCGTCGGTACCGTTTTGGTGGGGCTGAGAGCTGTATTAGCCAGTTCCTTAGAGTTCATAAAAAACAGAAGTAAAAAAATGACTATTTAGCAATAAATAACAAATTAAAATAAAGTAAATGGCTGCATATGCCACATCCAAAATCATGAGTAGCAATCCGTGGTCCTTGCAATGAGACACAATAGATATTTCATTGTTTTCAGGACACCAGTGTCACAGCAGTGTCCGATTGGGATTTAATGAAGACACGAATGTAAAACGAATTTTATATCAATGTTAATATCTACGTAATAAAACCTCGCGATCGAATAGCAAATGTACTCGTAGGTAGTTTTGAAAGTATAAAATATAGCATTTCACTTTTTGTTTAAATAAACAAAAAAAGTTGCATAAAAAGACATAGTAATTAAATTTACTTGCATGTCTGAGCCGACACATTACTCTGCCAAGAGTTACGTGTCGGCTCATACATGCGAGTAAATTTTCAGGTATCCCTAAACGAATTAAATATGACAATGAGAAAAACAAACCTTTGAAGAGTTTTTAACCGGTTGATCGTCAGAAGGTCTTCCGCTCCCAAAGCGCTTTTCGAATTTACTGTATGAGTAAAATAAAGCTATTAATAAGAACAAAGAAAGGATAGTGATTGGGTTTTTTATATGATAACAAGTTGGACGTTGAGTTCCAATTTGATCGAGATACGTAAATAACCAAGTGGCACGTCACTATCTTGGTATAGGCAGAGCACAGAACATACAAAAAGCTTTTATATGTTTTGAGGACTGCTCCACAAAAGGATCTTTACTTATAAAAAAAACCTTTTGCTTTATTCCGCACCGTAAGAAGGTTCTATGGTATAAATATGTCGATTGTGACTCTGCAAAAATTACTTCGTAAAACATTCATTCCCGTTACTTCGAATCCGCGGTAAATTCCGATAACGGCACAGTCAACAGCACACAAAGCTTCACACTTGCACTTCGAAAGCCGCCTCTATTACAATCGAAATAAGGGCGCTCTCAAGGTCAATGTGTGAAGTCTGATGGTGCCGAGTGTACATCGACGAGAAGAAAGCTCCTTCGAGCATTATTATTTTCACATCTCGAAGTACCCTGTACCTTTAACGTAATTTTGTTCAGGTGATTGTACTTTTTACGATTTTATGAAATATCTTCCTTTTTGCGATGCGAAATTTTTATCTTTTTTGTTGTTTTCCTTTTTATAGGGTCGTATTGAAAATGTGATGACCAGTCATGGTAGAGTGGTATGTACAATCGGGGAACTTCCCGGTTGACCAGTAGAGTTTCTTTGGGAAACGTTTTCTCGAAAAGTAATAGGGTTAAATAAATAATTTATTATTCAAATGAAAAACCTGTCAATGTTCTATTATATTACATCACTCGTATTATAAAGCTGAAGAGTTTGTTTGTTTGAACGCGCTAATCTCAGGAACTACTAATTGGAATTGAATAATTCTTTTTGTGTTGGATAGTCCATTTATTGATAAATACTTGCCGATGACATAAGAAATAGATTCAGACATTTTCAACAAAATCTCGCAAACACCTCTTTCTCTCAATTAACATCCTTTGTAATGTTCGATACAGATTATGACGAAGTTAACTCTATTCTTATGGGCTTAAAGTCAGACAGTGCGGCTGGATGGGATAAAATATCGACAAACTATCTTAAGCTAGCTAAAGAGGAAGTTATACCAATCATTACACATCTAGCTAACTCGCGGCAAGGCTATATAATATCACGATTCAATCTCACCCAGCGTAATATAAAAGTCTTATAACAAATAGTTTAATATTATTGTTATTGTTTTTATGATTCAATGAACTAAAATAATATAATTAAACCAAAATAGAGTATTATAATTAATTTAAAGCTATTCAAAATAAAAATCAAATATAACAAAAAAGTTAACAGTGCGATTCGGAACCCATTAAGACATATTTTTAGGTATGAAATTAAAAAAGTACTTTGCCGCGCTAGGCCGCAAAAAGCGATTTTCTACGCCTAAACTGATTGACAAAACCTCCTTTTCAGAGCGTGTGAGGTGAAAAAGCTTTTTCCTGGCTTACTATTAATAACAAACTACTCGTTTAGACATTTTTTTAACTTACAGAAGCACTAAAAACTTTACTTTGCTGGATTTCTAAACAAAACTTACTAACTCTGAATTTTAGATCCTAATAAATTTTAAATTATTTAGTGCGTAAAAAAATCTAACAGAAATGGACATCTGGTATTTAACTGAACAAATAGTTCTCCACTTTAGAACTGTAATGAGCGGAAAATGAGCTCGTCAGTGTAAAATAATCTTGCCTTCCGTGAAGAAGATGTTTCAAAGAAAACTACATAACGAACCATTAAACTCGTTTAGGATGTGCACTCATTTTTAGAAACACTTTGTAAATGTATTGTGGCAAGTCGAAATGAGTTCGTAGAGAGGCTTGAGTATTGCTTGAGATCCGTTCCACGTCGTCAATGTGTATTACAAACTAGCAGCCGTCCGCGGTTTCACCCGCGTATCATCCCGTTGCCGTAGGAATATATGTGTCGCAGCCAACTGGTTAAATCAGCCGTTCTATTGGAGGGCTAGCCCGTTAATTAAACGCCGGCATTCAATGAAATGGCTAATGGACAACTAGCCAAGTCGTTGAATGAAAGATTTAACGACTTGGCTGGACGTCATATTTAGCCGTCTCATTGAATGAGATGTCATTATAAACTCGAACTATTCGTGAAAACTTGTAGCCGGCGAAGTAATATCAGGCATAATTTTATAACACATTTTTATTATATGAATATTGATATTAATAAAACACTGTTAGTTATTTATGATAAATTTTAAATAGAAAGATATTGGAAAAAATTTACTCGGCCACAAGTGAATTCTCAGATGGGAATCGAACCCACGACCTTTGGAAATCCGGTCCAATGCTCTAAATGCTGAATTACTCTTAGTTAAGTTGAAACGAAAACAAAGCACATTAAATTGTCAGCTGAGGCGAGCTTTCTGACGCCATATTTGTTTTGAGACTACCAGCGCCCCAGTGGCAAAAAAAAAACTAAATTTAAATCAGTTGGCTGAATTAACGTTATTCATCTTCAAAGGGCTAACTTTCTATAAGACAATTGTTGAACGTTAAGTGATGCTCGTTTAATCAACGATCGGCCTAGGCATTCATCTGAATGTCGGTGTTTAATTAACCGGCTAGGCTCCTAATCAAATGGCTGATTAATCGGTTCATTCGTTTGGGCTGTGCGTTGTCCGTCCGTCAGTATCTGTATCGTTTTATTAGTACTTATAGATTTTAATAGCACGTGTCTAAAAATATCAACTCGGCTCACAAGTTTTTCCCAGGTGACTCGACCGCGGGTCGGGGAAGGTTGCGGGTTCGAGTCCCGCTTAAGAATAACTTGTGAGCTAAGTAGATTTTTTCTGTTCTATTAAAATTTATCATATAAGATAGTATTGAAAATGCAAAACTAAAGAAATCATAATATTACTGCACTGCAACCAAAGAAAATGTGCATTTATTTGAAACCCACTAGTCTTCGCAGTTTACATTTAAGGTTTAAGACATTTATTCTCATTAAGAATTACACATTAATTCACTTACATGAGAACAACACAATTAACAAACAAATAATACATATTATTCTAGAGATACGTACTTATGGACGGTAGTTTTAAAAACATTGTCACAACAATTACACGAGCACCGCGAGCCTCAGGCATCGGACGCAATGATAACAAAACATTTATGTAAACAAAAAAACGCTCAGCGCCACGCTAGATGTGGCTTATTTAAAATAATTTGTTATGTTTTAAGACTAATTCATTTTTCTTTTTGTATTGTTTTAGATTAGATGTTTGGTATTGAAAGTAATCAAAGCTTTATTTTAAAGCTTTTATCATTTTGTTTTCATTTGAATACGATTTTTTTTTATTCTTTTAAATTGCCGACAAAATTCCGTGTTCAACGTGCGTAATGTGCGCCTCGTGCCAACGTGCGTAATGGCAAAGAATATAATAATAAAGGTATACTTTTGGCAATGGACCACAGCCACAAAGTATCTTATAAATCAGCCATAAGGTTAACTAAACAGCCGCCTGTTACGTAAACTAACAAAGCAGCTCAGTTTTTATAACAGCGGATAATTGCTGAAAGTTGCTTACTGAAAGTGAAATTACACAATACGGCTTTAGATTTATTATCCATTAATTTATTATATTTATTACTCAAGATAAAATGTTTTTATGACTTTAGCAAAGTCAATGGCCTTCTAGCTGTGAAGAAATGGTATACGAAAGTGGTACGAAAACCGCGCTTATTCCGTACGGAATAAAGATGTGTCGACGTCAATATCTATAAAAAAGTATTTACTTATCTATACTGATATTATAAAGAGATTTTTTTTTATTGTTTGTTAGTGTGTTTGTTTGCAATGAATAGGCTCCTAAACTAAACGCATTTGGAAGAAATTTGGTACACCGATAGAAGATAGCCTGGTATTCCCAAGGTATCTAATAAAATTATTATTCTTTTATATCAAGACGATATTGATGATTTATTTTGGTTGATTCGGTACATGTATAAATAAAATACTATAGCACAAAATACGTGTGTAGGATGACTAACTTCTTAAACAATTCTACTCGATTAAATAATAAATTAATCGCTTATTACAATTGCTTCGCCAGTCTTTAAGATTTTCATGCAATAAAATATAATGTCCCGGCAACACGCTCCATCTTACCTGAAAGCAGGCATGGAAACCGGTTTGTGCAGGCAAGTCGGAGCGTGTAGCCGGGACGTAGGAATATTATTGAGCGTTTTTTTAAGCTATTGCATAGCTTTTATCGCGGGCTTTGAGCGAGGCGTCCGAATCAAGAAATTCCGTAACGAAAAAACCTAACACCCCCACTCTATGTAATTTCTTTTTAAAATCTGATACCGCATGCGGTACCAGATTTTAAAAAGAAATTATATTTTCACACAAATTTTCACACAGTTTTTTTCATCATTGACAATTTTGTTATTCACAATCGTAACTAAGCAAACAAAATCTCTGATAAAAAATGCTATGCAATAGCTTTACTGCGGCAGTCCCCGAGTGCCACACGTATTTTTTATTGATTTTTTTCATAAATATACTTAGTCTAAAACCTTGCCAACCTGTTAGCATCAGGTTGTTGTTTGAATATTGCTATAGTTGTGATTTCTTGTAGTTTGTGCTTCTGCTAGTCAGATTTTTTTAAATTGCACATCTTTGAAGCTTTCATAGCCCAAAGCAGCTACATCGACAATCTGATTTCAAAATAAACAAAATTTCCGCCTACACTCATATCATTAACTTAAAGACACGACGATAAATGCACTATCATCCCAAATTGCCGAGAAAGAAAAATTTCCTTGAGTGTAAAATAAGTGAGTTACTAACGAAAACGGGTTAGGTGAAAGGGGAACGCGTTGGAAATCGACACTGCACACTAAAAACGATAAGAGGAGGGTTGACATCGCGAGATTAAAGGCCAAGTACATACATATAGAAGATAAAGCAGTAACACACGTAATTCTTTAAAGAATCGGTCGAACAAAAGGCACGCATATTTTTGACCCTATATCATGTCAGTTCTCACTTGTGGTGCCGAAAGGTTTTCACCAAAGACATACTGCATTTGAGTGTGGCCCTGGTTGGCGTTACCGGAAACGACACGAATAGCTCAGGCAACAGAGCAAGTTTACTGATGTCACCAAACATGTAGCCAGACTCAAGGAAGTGGAAATGTGCGGGTCATGTGGCAGGCAAGACCGTCTCGTGGACCAAACGGCTCTTCGAATGGCGACTATGGGGTCAAATGTGTCCTCCGGGAAGACCCCAGATGCGAAGACGACATCAAAAGAACAGCTGGGAAAAGTGGCTCCATGTTCGACAAGACCGTGACGAGTGGCGTATATAAAAGGAGGCTTACATCCGAAGGGTCGAAACTGTCTGAAGAGAGAGATGATACTAATTGACGCGTGTTCTTATGCTTAATTGACCTATGGTGATGGAACATTGGCGATTACTTTGGTGTAATTTTTCGACCATTCAAGAGTAAGACTACCGACCATGTCGTTGTGTTAACTCTAAAATTTTAATGGGACTGTGAATAATTTTTATAAAATAGTTTGAGTTCACATACTGCTTTAGATGAAATCTATTTACTGTGTTAAAGGTTTCAAACACATTTGGAGGTTTGAATCTTTCATCTGTATTCGGGCCGATTTCAATGCTGGTTTTTTCATTTAATTTTTTAGGTCGTATCTGCGATTTGCCAAAGTAGATTTATCGTTTTCCATGTCGATTGATTTGGTTAGGTCTCATATATCACTAGGGTAGACACGAGGGCCACTATGGTAGAACACGGTCATAAAATAATTCGTAACTTTATTGATTAATTTATGATACACGATATGTGGCTAAGTAAGCCTAGTCTATGAAGTAGTGGGCTAAATAAGTTTCAATACACCATTGTGCGCACTATGGTGTATTGTTTGTGCATACAATACAAGGGTGTTTGTCGCAATATTACAAAAAACCATCCATCATCATCATCATCCACAACACTCACGGTTGGGGACACTCACAGTGTGGGACTAATACAGAATTAAAGTCGCTCAGCGAGCTATGGAGACGGTTGTGCTCGGAGTTTTTCTGAAAGATAAAATCTGAAATTAAGCTATCCGATAGATAACCAAAGTCCCGACAAATCTCAAAAGAGAAGCAGGCTGTAATGGCAATGAGCTGGTCACATCGCACGCTAAACTGATACCCGTTGGGGCCAACGAGTTCTGGAATGGAGAGCGTTTAGGCAAGCGCAGTTTAATGCTCTGTTTAACCAGCTGGAGTGACGACTTTCGAAAGGTAGACAGAAACTGGATGCAAAGAGCTAAAGATCAAGCTCAATGTCGTAAGCTAGGAGAGGACTATGTCCAGCAGTGGACGGTGGAGCAGTCTACGGGCTGATGACGATGATGATGATATTGGCCATTAGTTCTTATCACTTTCCTTATTAATACTTTGCTTAAATTAATAACTAATATTTTTCCAAATTATAATTTCTTCATCTTCCCATTTTTGTTCATCTGTGAAAAATTACAATTCGATCCAGACGATAAACATGGAAAATTCTACAAAGACAGAGACATTTTAACCAGAAACGATCGCATAAATTAGAAGGTAAAGTTTTTCATAATCTTCTTTTATATATTCAGAGAAGTTCATAAATCGATGGGAAGTAAAATTTATCAAAGGCTTTTTATTAAGTCGCAAAGTGCTTTGTAAAAACTTTTATATTTCTGACAAAAAACGTTACACGGGTCAAATGCTAAATTTCGAAGTTACTCTCAGATCTTTCGACTTGAAGCTGAATGAATTATTATTATTGGAAACCTATGACCATGAATCGTTTAAATGATCAGGAAAAATATTTGGTAATGATATCGGAATGCTATTTTTTGGACGATCATTTAGTTTTTTATTTGTTATTTCTTTTACTTGGTCTTTATATTATTGCAGCTATTAAGTCGACAGCAAACTATAGGAGTTTTAGCCATTGTGTTACAGACAGGAACCTACAAATAAAGATAACCGCCTCTGCGGTCTAGTGGTACAACCACCGGTACCAGACCCAGGGGTCCAGCTGTAAATCGAACCCGGGATCCCTGGGTCTGCTACCGGTGGTTGTACCACTAGACCACTGAGGCGGTTTCACTAATCTCTGTGCCATTTAGCAGGAGGCGGTCCAATAGGCCTAAGGTGTCCAGCACAGGATTGAACCTTAGGCGAGTCCCACACAACCGCGGTCCACATATCGTAGTGAACGGTATACGTTAAATGCATTCCCCTCACAATAAAAAAATGTATACCAATGTAATTATTCACTCAAACGATTTTTGAAGGTGGCGCGTTCAAGTCTCGCCTGAGAATAACTTTCAAGTCAAGTCGATATTTTCTAGTATTTTTCTATAAAAAAAATTGTGACCACCTCTGGAGTCAGAGTTTATCAAGCCCCCTATAGAGCATATGACTTGGCTTAACGACTGTTCAGATGACAACAGCCGGGTCCGACGGTTTATCGTGCCATTCGAAACACGAAAGCACTCAGTTGTACCATACAAACATATAGGCCACGCACTCCATCCCACGCCCCTCCCGTGCCCCCACCCAGCGTGTAAGCTCGGAGACTCGGAAGGGGTTCTATCCCCTTGTATTCCCACCTTCCCATCCTAATGATGAGAAAGCGGGGAGGGGGGGAACACCCGCATCCCTCGCTTCCATCGAGTCTTAAGGCTCGATGGGGGGGCGGGGGAAGGCGGGCGGTTACTACCAACTAAAACTCCTAGTACTTGCCCTCCAGGCCGCCAATCACCCCCAAGACCAGGCGGCACTTTTCGGTCACCTATACGACACCGCCGATATTATTTTTCGAGGATATTTTATCCCAAAAATTCTCTCACACCGATTCGTGTGTTAACCGTAACCAAAATAACCGATAACAAGCACGCCGTTTTCGGTAGCTCGTTAGTATGTAATGTATCCCAGTGGATATTCGGCAAACTTTGGTCAGAGTTGATTTGTGTAAGAGCTTTGTGATTCTTCATGTACAGTTACGAGCAATATTAAGTAAGCACTAAACAAAGTTATAACCTTAAAACATACGGAAACAAAGCTCTATGTGTCTACAATTGCTTAGTGTGTCTATATTATTGCACGTGACTGTACGAGAGATTTGTGTAAACTCAGAAATTTTGTACTAATCGAGTAGGGTTCAAATCTCACCTAGGAATAACTTGTAAGTCTAGTCGAGTCTTTCTAGTATTTGTCTATCATTTATAATAAAAGCATTAAAAATGCAAAGTTTAAAAATAATATTTAATCCTAAAAACTCTCTCACACGATATCACACGATTTAACGTGGTCTAGTGGTACAACCACCGGTATCAGACCCAGGGGTCACGGGTTCGATTCCCAGCGGGGGTACATATTGTATTCGGTTTGGTTGGTGGTAGGTCTTGTTGTAAGTCCGCCTGGCTAGCTACCACCATCTAATCTAAGTCTGACGCCATAACAACAATGTTTTCAGCATTGGTGTGTTCCGGCAGTTTGAGATAAGATAGCCAGTTCCTCAGTGGCTGAGGATTCCGGGAGAGGCTCGCTTCCATCTTCAGCCTTATCAATACTTAACATCAGAGCCCCAATTCTGCTAATGCTTAGTCACAAGCGTTTTACACAGTTCTTGTTACAACAGTGTAAATAAACACTACTATTGAAACACGATTGAAAGACGATTATGACCAAAAATTAGGAGAATGACCCCCACGTATGATAGAGAAGTGTCACGTTCGTTCAAAAAAAATCGTATGAACGTGGAACCTAACCTACAAGAACCGTTAACCAGCACGTTTTCGGTTGCTCGTTAGTATGTAATATAATATATCCCAGTGGAAATTCGACAAACTACAGTCAGAGTTTATTTGTGCAATAGCATTTTGATTCTTCACAGCTTCACGTCCACGAGATTAGTGAAAATTAGAAAGGTTTGTACTGATATAGGTATTATTCAGTTGTGAAAATTACAATAAAACTCGACTAGACTATAATTACACTGGACTGTGAGAAGAGAGAGAGAAATATGTGTACTTGCGTACATTAAAAGTATATTGGCTCCTCTAGATATATATTTAAATTTAACTTGATTTAACTTATTTAGGGTTTAATATTGTGATGTTATAAGACTTTATAGTTTAAAGGGCGGTTACCACTTTGGCGGACAGTAAAATAGACACAATAGATTTTTATTGTTATAACGGCTCTAGCCGTTTACTGTCTTCCAAATTTTTAAGGTTCCGTACCTCAAAAGAAAAAAAAGTAACCCTTATAGGATCACTTTGTTAACTGTCTCTCCGTCCGTCGTCCTCCGTTTATATCGGGAACGCGTGGAGGTATCGACTTGAAATTAAAACCATATATTCACGTCAAGAATCTCATAAAGGTGTGAAAAAATCAAACTTCTAAATTAACGTTAAAAAAGGTAGGGTCATTAATGCCGCAAAAACGTGTATTTCGACACTCTTAAGGGAATCAAAATTCATAGGGTATTTCCCGTTATCCTAGAACAATGAAATATGACGAGTAATATTGTCTTTTACTACAAATAAGGGAAAAAATCTAAAAACTAAATTTGCAATTAAATTTAAAAAATATAGTCTTTAGTTTCGGAAACTTAATTTCGGGGAAAAATTCGGAAAAACCGCGAGAGTCGATTCCTGAAATATTTTTAATATCATGTAAACCACGGTACAATCAGGGAACTTCCCGGTTGACCAGTTTTTTTGGGAAACGTTTTTTTGAAGAATACTAAGGTTAAAGAAATAATTTATCATTCAAATGAAATATCTGTTAATGTTCTATTATTTGTGATTTAAACTTTTTTTATATCTTTTACCTGCTTTTTTAAATAAAACTCCGTAAAAAATCTCTACTGGTCAACCGGGAAGTTCCCCGACTGTACCTACAAAAGGATTTGAAGTTTTTTGTATGGAGGCTGGCCTCGTCCAAATCCGTAGTTAAAGACGCCATTTTGTTTTTTTTTTCAAAATGACGTCGCACTTAAATACCTATATGAATGAACACAGAGAAACAAACAATTTTGTGGAAAACTGGAGGGGAAAGCACCCTAAATATTTAAGTAAACAAATTTTACCCAAAATAAATATTCGTGACCGTGACACAGTGCATCGAACCGGCTTGTTTGAGAAAAAAATCATGGTGTACTTTTATGGTACTATTCGATAGTGTTAAGTATAAAGATCAATTTAGCTTAAGTAGTTTAATGTCCTAAATTAAGACAAAGCCAGGAAAGATAAAATATTACATAGTTCATTACAGTAATTTACCAACTTCTCACTCGCACTAACTAAAATAAAAATGGAGTTCACTTTAACTTACTTAGTTGCTCGAAATATAAAACATATGCAGCAAAACACTGATTTTAATTAGTTTATCGACTTTTTTACTAATATTCACCATAATTCCATAGTAAAAGCGACGAGACGTGAGTTCAATCGATGAATAAGTTTTTTAATTTTATTTTGGTTTTTAAGAATTGTTTTTAATTTTAGATACTATTCTACTCATACTAAATTGATCTTTATAATTAACACTATCAATTGGTACCATAAAAGTATACGATCTTATTTTTCGATTCAATTTCCGGTTCGATTTCCGGTGCATGTTAATTATTTTTCTAAAATCTTTGCCAATTGTCTATGTTCCAAATTCAAACTTACGTATTTTTATTGATACGATTTTGCCGCCTTATTTTAACTACTTTTTTCGCTCACATCTTGTAACATTGAATTTTCAATTTAATTAAACGTTTTTTCATGTTTTAAAAATAATACTTTTCATTTCGAGTTTTTCAAAATAACTTGCAAATCCCTCGACGATACAAATATTTAGGATCCAATGACTGTCTATTTTTCCACCCTGTATGGCCTAATAGACAGATAATTAGAGTTAGACAGATAGTTAGAGTGAAAAATGAATATTGCCGACTCAAAGACCTGACACTTTAAGGCATTATGTTGGATAATATTTTTGTTCATCTTTACGTTCCCAATCCATTTATATAGGTATAATCGTGGGGCGCAATTGTGAAAAAAATACAAAATGGGGGCCAAAAGGTTCAAACCCCATTTGTGCGGAACCCTCCATGGGCGAGTCCGACTCGTACCTGTCCGGTTTTTATGTAATGAACCCATTTAAATGTTTTGAGAAAAATAATCATTCAGTTAAAGAGTAGATCTTTTTACTTGCTTGAATAAAATACGAGTTTGATGATGCTTATAAATGTAGTATTACCTTACCCATTTTCTTTCAGGAAAAAATAATGTTGTTATTCAAGAGGGATACAAGCAATATTGATTAAATTAAATCGCTTGAGAGTTTTCATAAAAAAGATGAACCTTTCACTTGATATTTAATTTAAAATATCTTGATCCAGCTTTTTCTTTATTCTCAAAGGTATTTCTGTTCGTATTTCACTATAAAAGGATTCCATCAAAGAAAATGTATTGATTAACATTGTTTCATTATAATTTTAGAATAAAATACGTACTAATGAATACAAGAAGTAACAATTAGTAGATTTTAAGTATTAAGCATAAAACTAATGTTATAATAATAATAAATAAATAAATTGAAAATAATGTTTATGTTGATTGAAATATTCTGACTTATCCAATAAGCTTTAGACTTTACTGAGCCAATTTACATAATAATATTTAAACAACTAGCAAAGTTTTATCCAGTATGAATAAAAATCTATCATATCATAATCCTAACTTATATTATGAATGCGAATGTGTGTTTGTTTGTCCTTCCTTCACGCCCTAAGTAAACAACGAATCGACTTGAGTTTTGGCATAGAGTTAGTTGAAAGGATGGAGAGTAAATAGGCTACTTTTTATCCTAATATTCCCACGGGAAAGGGAACCACGCGGGTGAAACCGCGGGCGGTTGCTAGTAATTCATTATTAAAACCTACAGAGTAAATTCAATACAGTAGAATCAAAGTGAATCAGGCAAGTTTTTCGATTATGGCAGGTGCGCTTCTTTAATAATATTAATCACGCACAAACTGAACGTATTTAAATTTGTACATGTAATTTTGTACGGGAACCACGTGGGTAAAACAGTGAGCGGCAACTAGTTGTTTTTTGGAACGAAGATCCTTATCGCGCGTTGCGAAAGAGGGCTAGACGGAAAAAAATTAAGACTAAAAGTTGAAACGACTGAACTCGACGGAACTGGACGGAAATGGACGGAACTGGACGGAACTGGACGGAACTGGACGGAACTGGACGGAACTGGACGGAACTGGACGGAACTGGACGGAACTGGACGGAACTGGACGGAACTGGACGGAACTGGACGGAACTGGACGGAACTGGACGGAACTGGACGGAACTGGAGACGGAACTGGACAGAACTGGACGGAACGGGACGGAACAGGACGGAACTGGACGGAACTGGACGGAACTGGACGGAACTGGACGGAACTGGACGGAGCTGGACGGAACTGGACGGAACTGGACGGAACTGGACGGAACTGGACGGAACTGGACCGAACTGGACGGAACTGGACGGAACTGGACGGAACTGGACGGAACTGGACGGAACTGGACGGAACTGGACGGAACTGGACGGAACTGGACGGAACTGGACGGAACTGGACGGAACTGGACGGAACTGGACGGAACTGGATGGAACTGGACGGAACTGGACGGAACTGGACGGAACTGGACGGAACTGGACGGATCTGGACGGAACTGGACGGAACTGGACGGAACTGGACGGAACTGGACGGAACTGGACGGAACTGGACGGAACTGGACGGAACTGGACGGAACTGGACGGAACTGGACGGAACTGGACGGAACTGGACGGAACTGGACGGAACTGGACGGAACTGGACGGAACTGGACGGAACTGGACGGAACTGGACGGAACTGGACGGATCTGGACGGATCTGGACGGAACTGGACGGAACTGGACGGAACTGGACGGAACTGGACGGAACTGGACGGAACTGGACGGAACTGGACGGAACTGGACGGAACTGGACGGAACTGGACGGAACTGGACGGAACTGGACGGAACTGGACGGAACTGGACGGAACTGGACGGAACTGGACGGAACTCGACGGAACTCGACGGAACTCGACGGAACTCGACGGAACTCGACAGAACTGTACGGAACTCGACGGAACTCGGCGGAACTGGACGAAAATGGACGGAACTGGAAGGTCGTGATTGATTGATTTATTTATTTATTGGTTGATTGATTGGTTGATTGATTGGTTGATTGATTGATTGATTGATTGGTTGATTGATTGATTGATTGATTGATTGGTTGATTGATTGATTGATTGAGTGATTGATTGAACGACACTTTTTGCTATAGTTGTAAGCCGTGCGGCGTGCGCGTGTTTCTCTGTCTGTCTCTCTCTCTCATAGAAAGCGAGAACTTCGTTCCATCCGGGTGTCCCTTGACACCTCTCAAGTTTTTTTTTTCTATTTTCTTTAAACGTATTTTTCTTACACACATTTCTTATGCGAACTGCTAAATAATGGAATGCGCTGTCTGCTCATGTGTTCCCCGATTCCTACAACCTTGGCCTCTTCAAGCCGAGAGTGAATAGGCAATTCTGGGCAAGCATGTAACACCTTAGACCACATCCTGTTTATTAAGCACGATAGTGGTCAAACGCCTGCCCAGTTATTTTATAAAAAAAAGGTATCGGGCTTTTTTCTTCATTGTAATAAGATCCTCGATCATCTTTTATCTCAACGTTGTTATAATCTAAACGGACCTTTATTCTCGTCGAGAGCAGGTGATTCTGCACATTATGAAAATAATGGATGAATGGATTACAATTCAGATTCAATACAACAAAGAAATATGAAAACAGCAAAATCATACTTCTTAGGAATATATTTATTGTTTGTATTTTTCTCAGAGATGTATATCGTCGCCGTAGAGCGAAAAGTCACCAAATCGACAATTGGTCAAAATTTAGTTTGAAATGTCATCAAAATCTCCTAATTTTATGCAGATTTCAACCTTACAACCATATCGATACGTATCATAGTTTTCATTTTAGAAAGTTGATATAATCACTAATTTTTCAATTGGACTACAACTTTTTAGTCGAAAATTAATTAATTTACTTACTTACTTTTTCATTATTCGGAACAATTGCAAATTTGAACTTAAGTCGGCTTAGTTACTTTTGCCCTGCACGAAATAAATTATAACTGGAGTAAGTACATGAAAGCGAAAACTAGCCAAGTCAACTTAATGACTACTCGGTCGACATTTTTATGAACATGCACTATCTTGTTGCAAGAGCGAAAAATCATCAAACTTATTTAATAAGTTTCGAATATTTGCTATAATCTTTTGGTGATTGTTATCATCAAGATCGCTGCACGTCTATGATACTTAAGGGAATTTAATACATAAAAATATAAATCATTAACAAAGATTGTGAGAGACTGGTGTCTGAACTGAGCGTTAAGCCTGTATCTCAGGACACCAGTACTCTCCCCCCTGAAGGGGGAATAAGTTGAACAATATATTTAGAGTTTACCTTTAGCCAAAAAAATACGCAATACATTTCATAAACTAGAAGAGGTGTTTAAAACACAAGAATTTAATTACTTTAAATAAACAAAACTTAGAGGACTAAAGCTCAGGTGCATAACAAAAACAATGAAATTAACAACAGCAAAGAAACGTCTGGAAAAGCATTTGCGTAGACAATATAAGCAACTGTAACCTATTTAGTGCGTCTATAAGAATATATAATAAAGAGATTGAGAGTTGTATCGTAACAACGGTTAGCAAAGAGTATAATAGGTAATATCTAAGCATGAAGAAAACAAATCATGAAATGGTGCGTATGAGATCTTCTGATTCCTGATATGTTTGTTTTTGTAAAAATTGGGTAACAAGTTTTTACATATGTTTAATGTGCCCGAAACACAATTTACTTGAGTTAATTAAAACAGATTTTCTTATTTACGGACAGAATAATAAGACGTTTAAACTAAAATAAAATGAAATTGTGTATATTGCTTAAGCCGTCTAGCGTCCTAATTTAGAATTAGGTAATATTGATTTCATGATGAAAATTATAAAATAACTTAAAATTATATTTTTATTAAAGAGCACTGCACCTGAGATACAGATTTCCTAGGTGCAGATGTTTACAATTATTGTCTTGTTTTATTAAGGTTTAATACAACTACCTAAACTCTAACTTATGTGTAAAGTTGCAAGTTATAAAAATTGATAAACATGTTGTATTTTTCCTTGGTGATTAAAAAACTAAAATTAATGTTTTATTTAGTGACTTTTTTTTTTAATTAATCTTTGCAGTTTGTTACACTTTAAAAAAACTGCCTCTGTGGTCTGGTGGTAGCGTCTCTGTGGTCTGAAGATGGAAGCGAGCCTCTCCCGGAACCCTCAACTACTGAGGGACTGGCTGTCTTATCTCTAACTGCCGGAACTGGCGGCCTGGCGGACTTACAACAAGTCCTACCACCAACCAAACCAAATGCAATATGTACCCCCGCTGGGAATCGAACCCGGGACCCCTGGGTCTGATACCGGTGGTTGTTACCACTAGACCACAAAGGCGGTTAAAAATAGGAATAAACTGGATAAATATAGGATTAGAAGCAACTTTCGCAATAGTGGTTACGAGATGGGTGACCAAAAAAATATTATTTCGAGCTCCGTGTTCCATCTGTATTTGCAGGTTAAAAAAAGCACCAATCCACAAAGGGCACGCGTGGGGGTTAATATCCCATTCTCAGAACACATCTCAGCGAAAGCATTATGCCCAAGCAGTAGTATCATCAGCAGGAAACCGGTGTCCAATGGAATATCTGTTGTGTCTATAGGTGCGAAGCCGGTTATTAACCAAGCGGATAAAAATGCATTTTTCGTTATTAACGGTTATTTAACCGCATTTTGTGTTTATTACTGTTAAATAATCAGCCGAAAAACCATTTTTTCGGCTTAGGTGAAATTGTTGGGCATTCCTTACCCGCTACCCAAACAACGACGTTGCCACTTCGTTCAAACGAAGCGGCAACGTCTCGTTTGCTAAATTATGTAGGTACATAAGTAGGTCTGTTTAATAAGGTAACCTAACCTAACTAAATTAAACTAATAGTTTAACGTATACGTAAGTTATTTTCGTAACTAAAATATAGTTTGTATATTTTATTTCATTAAATACTTACAGGCCTAATAAATACTTTTAGCCTTCAGGAGACGGGCAGCAGCGTCTTCTACAAATTTTGGCTATACTGCGATCGCCAAATCGGCTCATAACACCCACTGCTGGGTCATATTTAAGCTGAATTATGTATATTTTGTCGCTCTAAATATGATATATAAAATCTAAAATGGAATCTTTATCCTTCGGATATCTATTTTTCACTTCACCTAAGAGTTGACTACACAATAAAAAGACAGATAACCCTTACCCTTTTTCTTTATCGCAGTCGGATAATTAACCGTTAATAACCGCATTTTATCGGTAGCTAACCAAAAATTTGGTTAAGTAACGGTAGCTAACGGGTTTTTACAACTATAACTGTGTCTCATAATTTGGAGGCTGATAGGTTAAATACAACACAATCGCCGGTGACTTATAAAAAAAACGTTAATTTAAAACCAAAAAAAAAAATTACAAAGATAAAAGCGTTTACTGTAATCAAGCGATGATAACGGTACAAGAATTACATAAAACCGTAACGATCCTCCTAAAAGGAGTAATTTGTACCTTGAAATAGCATTTAAGGCTGCTAATCGTACACCTTAATCCACCATCAGCGTTAAAAGGTCCGATTAAAAGTAGATTAGAAGATTTTTTTCTGTTTCACTTTACGTTGGAAAGTCTGCATTCTAAAAAGTAAAAGTCAATTCAAACAATCGCTCTTGCGAGTGTAAAATTCGTTTCATCTGAGAAAAATTTAAATGTATTTTTATGTCATTCATAAAACCAGGATTTGAAAACATCATTGCAAATAGGTAGGTACTAATATTGGAACATTTCTAATTGGGATTTTTTTTTTTTGCATTTAGGTGTACGATGCTATTTTATGTGATACATTTTAAACCCGTGGCGCCGTGGTTCGTGCGCTCAGTATGCGATTGTTGAGGTTAAGAACCTTTCGAAATGGTCGGTCACGGGATGGATGACCAAAATTTACTATTAATAATTTAAACTACTATCTCGAGCTCCCCCGTGCTTCGGAAGGCACGTTAAGCCGTTGGTCCCGGTTGCATTTGCAGTAGTTAAAACCCACCAATCCGCATTGGGCCCGCGTGGTGGGTCATGGCCGATTCTCCTTATCCATCTATATGGAAGGCCAGTGCCCCAGCAGTGTGGACATAAAAAATATTGGAACGCACTCCCATAGGTTCGAATCCCATCTTAGTGATATAAAGAAGTTATTTTTGTACAGTATTTTCCTGTTAAAAATTCATTATTTGCTATTGACTTCTTAAACTATGTAGTTTTTCTCTTGAAAATGTCGTTCCAGAACAAATTGTTCCTCTTGCAACAAATTAAAATAGGCAATCTTTTTACTGAGTAACCGGATACTTCACTCAAGACTATCAATAAGTATTTCGTTAACGTTAGACTATCATTTTTACAATCGAGAAATAATAGTTATTTCTCGATTGTAAAAATGTTAGTCTACTATACTATAAAACATAGTTTTCTATCAAATTGTTGATAATTATTTCAATATTCTTTGTAATTATGAGAACCACATCAAACAATAAAATACTTTAAATATAGGAATAAAAGCAAGAAATTAAAAAGGTATTATTAAACGCGCCATTAAAAAACTCTTACTGAGTAACATACTTCAATAAATCAGGTTTTTATAAAGTTATGGTGGATCGTCTTACTTATAGCCTAAAGCTAAAATTATTTAATGATAAATATTAAACAATAAAAATGTTACAGGTAGTAATAACTTTTCTACGAGTAGTATTGCCATGAACATGTTGACAACTATTCAGCAAAGTGTCTATTCAACCTCGTTAACATTTTTTTATCATGAATACAGGGGGGTTACTCTCGACGGAATCAAGTTTACATCAGGAGGTCTACTCTCTAAGCACGAAACCCGTAGTTTCGGCCTAAGTTACGGACGTTTCCTACTCCGTATCACCTACAGACAACTTATTAGTTCGGAGACCCGAACTAAGAATGAATGAGAATACGTTTTGATATTGTCCCTACTCCCAATGTGTTTGTGCCGTTTGTCCAAAACTAAGTACATTCGAAATCTTTTCTTTCTTTAAAAAAAAAAAAGAAATTATGGCTGATTCGTTACGTAAACGTTTCCGAAGTATACATATCAGTAGGCTTATTACGAGTTTGGCAAACTTGACTTTACAGTAAACGTTAACGTAAAATGTAGCTCTGTCTCTTTCACACTTAGCGACTGTTTTACCGACATGAGCAGTGTATCCGATAGTCTACGCTCACGAGTCCTGTAAATGTCATGTTAAGCAAACTCGTAATAGGGGTACAGTTCTCCAAATTATGATCATACATATCATGTTTTAATGATTTTAGCTAGGCAAAGGGCAGCACTACAAAAAAGTTAATAAACTTGGGCGTATGTCGGCTTAAACAACTTAAAGACAAAGGCACCAAGCACAAATATGATGTTGATGAGCTTGATAATGTTTATGAAACCGTGGATGAATGAGAATACGCTGAACGGGTGCTCCAACGCCAAGAAGATGACTGGATCGAAGATGACGGTAAATAATAATAACAAACTGTTATGTTACCTTTATTCTGAACCAAAAACTGTATCCGGTGACTGGTAGTGGAGACAATATTGGTTCTAAAACATTTAACAATATTATTTTGTCAGCTTCAATAAGTTTGGCACCCAATATACTTTCACTAAGTAATTCATTTCCTTATAGATGGTACTGGCTATGTAAAAGACGGGCGAGAGATATTTGACGATGATGTGATTGAAGATGTGGCTGTCAATAACCAAGATACCGGTCGTGGCAATTTTTAAATTTTTTTTTATGAGCGCCGGTGATACTCTAAGCCTTCATCATACCTGATGTTAAGTATTGATAAGGCTGAAGATGGAAGTGAGCCTCTCCCGGAATCCTCAATCACGGAGGAACTGGCTAACTTATCTCTAACTGCCGGAACTAAACAATGCTGAAAACATTGTTGTTATGGCGTCAAACTTAGACATGATGATGGTAGCTAGCCAGCCAGACGGATTTAGAACAAGTCCTACCACCAACCGAACTGAATATAATATGTACTCCCGCTGGGAATCGAACCCGGGACTCCTGGGTCTGATACCGGTGGTTGTACCACTAGACCACAGAGGCGGATAATATTAAAATCTTTAAGTAAAATTTTACGTAAAGATTACATTTCATTTGCCAAAAAAATCATTTTCACCATGATTATTCTCAAAAAATGTGTTCCAAGTTACAATTAAAAATAAATCCAATCACTGAACCAATCACTTCCCATAATTTATTTCTGCAATTCAAATACAAGCTATTCAGCGAAATAAGTAGGTAAAAGTAAAAGATAAAAATATAAATAAGTATGTTTTGCCGCTGTATGAATGAGATCCATTGGTAGGAGCACGGTATAAAGATACATACAGTATTTAACTTCCTACAAGAGGTCCGTTCGCGAGTAATACCCGACGCAGCTCGTCTCAGCTAGAGCTCGGCAAGCGTCTCAGTCTCGAATTCGTCGCGGTGACGAACGTACGCAGTAAGCGGTGATATGTTGGCGGCCAGCCCTACCGCGTATAGCGTACCGCGCGGCTGCAACAAATTAAATTTTATCAAGTTTTTCTTGATGACGACGAGAAGATGACGTACTGTATGTATCTTTATTCTGTGGTAGGAGTCCCCTCCGGCCCACTCTAGTGGAAACACTTTCCATTCCAGTGGATTTTCTCGCCCAGCACACGGCTCGCTTTGAACTTATTTTCCACTCTAGGAATCTGATTTCTTTCTCTCCTATGGGTTCACTTTATATTCAAACGCACTTTGCGATATTAGAATTGATTTTTAAATTATTTGTTGGTGAAAAAACTCGTACGTTTGTTGTGGTCAGAATTCAGATTTTAATAACTCCTGGCTATCCATTTGGAAATGGAGAAGATCAATTATCACTAGGGCGCAATTATTCGACTACAAATGCAGCAGGGAGCCCTAACGTGCCTTTGAAGCACGGAGGAGCTTGACAAAGTATTTGAACACCCATCCTTTGAACAACTATTGCGCAAGTTGTTTAACCTCTACATTTGCAAACACTACCAATTCTGCAGTATAAGAAATGTCATAGCATTAATAAAATGTAGATAAACTTTGTACAAAAAAAAATCAGCGATGCGTACAAATATGCGTCGATGGGTGAAACACGAATAAAAAAAAGAAGTACCTACCTAATATTTTATCCTAAGCATAGAGCACAAAAACGTACGATATGCAAATACATACAACGTACTTTTCCACAATATGAATGTATAGGGTAGCACTATACATTACATTATAGTAAGTCTTTGTAGCCTGGCGATGGATGGAAATTTTCACGTAGCGTTGTGTTAAATATAGTCTTTTATACATTGACTGTTAAGAAGATATCACATCATCAGCCTGTGGATGTTCACTGCTGGACATAGGCCTCACCTAGCTCCCGCCTATTGTGGCGTTCATAGGAGGTTATTAGCCTACTGCTACCACGCTGGCCAGACGGGTTGGTAGAGGGTTTGTTTCAAGTTTTCCTTCTCTCGCATAGGTGTTCAATGCGTCGAGCCTCTTAGTCGACTCGTACGACATCCCAGGCATGTAAGGGAGTGGTGACACTTGTATTCTTAGGCTGTCACCACACGGCACGTTAAGAAGATATAGAATGAACATAAACTCAAAATATGCGACTGTTTGATATTTCTTACAAAATTGTGAAACTGAAAAAAAAAATGTTTTTTATGAAAATGAAATTCACACCGGGCCTGCCGCCATCTATTAGCGCAGTATTGTTTAAATCCTACCATTATATCGTACTACAAATATTTTAAAGTAAGCTTATTTCTTAACGAAGGTTTTGTGACGTCTTCGCTTAATCATCGCCTCCGAAGTGTGAAGTTTGTCAAAATGTGACAACTTCAGTAAAAACAAAACGTTGTTATACATGATGATTTTTAATAGATGTTGGTAGGTCGCCGGGTATTTCACATAAAGTTATTATACTCTATAGGCGGGCTTACATTGATATTAATCAGCTAAACAAATTAGGGTGAGATACCAAAGGTTTCAGCCGCCATAATTTGATAATATTTTCACACTCGGCTGTCCTTTCCTACTAATGTCCTTATTTAATATCTTTCAAAATTAACATTTTCATTGAATTGTCTTTAGGACTTCATTGTAATCCAATAAACTAATGAATCAAAATGACTTTTGTTCTGAAACAACTGAGAATTCGCTTAATCAGAAATTTTGATTAAGGTATTTTAAGGTGAATTTTTAATTTTGTTTGAGATATCAAACAAAATTAAAAATTCACCTTAAATAAATAAGTCACCTTAAAACACTGAAAATTATTTTCAGTGTTTTGCATTTTTTAAGTATTCAATGTTTTCCGTCAAATCTTAGCGTCCAACTTATATCAGTGTCTCAAGACAAAAGTCTACGACCAGGGCCCTTATTCTCTATGACCACTTTGCGATTCCTTGCTTCAAAACCACGCCAATATGGTACGTACATGGTTAAGACATTTTCAAAATTCGTATTCTCTATGACACTTAAATGAAACCGTGTGATATGAACGTGACTTGCGCGTGGTTTGAACTGTCAAAAATTCCACGTTTTAGAAACGCGTGGAATCAACGTGGAATCTGCAAGGAATCGTTGTAACTGTGAAGAAATTTATTGTTGTTGTGCTAAAAACTATTTAAATAAATCTATAACGTACCTAAGGCCAAAGACCTTCTAAACACCATCTCTTTCTTTAAGTATTTCAGTGAAATTTAGTGTCAGCTATTTATATTATAATCTACTATTACTAAGATTTTGTAAATTTTGTATCGAATTAAACCACATGTAACTATAAAACTATTTTATTATGAACTTTTATGTAAATATTTTGCACGCAACTACCGAAGACCATTCTTGATCTACACTTATTGTTAACGCCAAATTATGGCAATAATAATTCATTTTCCAAAATTATAATAACACACTTACATATTAAATTTAATAGATAGCGTGACACGGAGCGGCGAAATGCTTCCTGTCCTTGTCTTTTCTATGACCCTATCTATTGCCCTCTCGTTCCATTTCCGCATCCTTAATGGCAAATGCAGCGAGACGGAAGAAAGAACCGGCGCGCGCCAGTGTCCTGATTGCTGCTGTGCGCGTGCGATCGAAAATTAATTACTCTCAGTTTATTGTTCCAAATATCGGTGAAAACTCAAAATAATAGTGCCTACGAAATCACAGTGTCCGACAGTGTCATCTAGCTGATTGGGAGCTCCCAAATCGCTTCGATCCAGGACTTTGGTAAGCTGCATGTTTTTGCCTTCCATTTTTCTTTTCCTATTGTTCCTAGCAATTTGCCGCCTCGGTGTCACAAACTAATAATCAAAAACTCGTTTACACTCAATAAAACAAACCGCGCTAACATAATTTGGTCCTATCGTACCGGGATTGAGTTAGATTTTTGAGATTTGGTAATTTTACCAACGCGGTGCTAGGCGTTATATTTGTAAAAAGATGGCTTCCGAAAAGAAAATGCAACAATTACAAAATAAATTATCGGCATATTACGGTAGGTTACAAACCATTTACGATCAAATAGCTATATTAGGGGACGATCCCATTAAAATTGATAATTTTTTAGGAGATGCATTTACGTTAGATACGTTAAGAAATGATTTCATAAAAACAATTGAGATGCGGAATGAGGTTCAGATTTCAATTACTGACGGCCCCACCCCTTCGTATAATTCAGTTATAGCATTTGAGCAGTTGTTCGCGAAAATTAAGTACAAAGTGCACCAGTTAACCGCACCAAATACTCAAAAAATGAGTGGTAACGTTGGCGGTGAGGTAGTTAAGTGTGAACTTGAAAAACCTATTCGTAAATATTTACCTAACATTGAACTATGTTCGTTTAACGGTGATATTGCGTCCTGGCCCATTTTCTACGAGTCTTTTCGTACCACCATACATGAAAATACGGATCTCACTGATGGGAATAAAATTCAATTCTTGATGGGGAAATTACAGGGGAAAGCTCTAGCAGGTTGTCAGGGTATTCTACCTACCGCCGAAAACTATACCGTTATATGGAATAATTTTGTAAAAAAATATAATGACAAGCGAGTACTTGCCGCGACCTACTTAGAAAGATTGTTAAATCTACCTACTGTGTCAAATAATGCACCTACTCAATTAGAGGAATTTATTGATAAATTCTCGGCTCTTTATTTAGCTTTAAAACAATTAGATTTCGAGAATTTAGAAGACTTCGTTTTCGTTTATATTGCCAGTAAGAAAATAAATACCGAAACGTATGAAGCATTCGAGTATAAATTCCAAAAATCCGAAATATTTCCGAAATGTAACGATTTTATTGATTTCGTGAAAGATCATGTTCGAGTTAAGTTGCGTACGCGAGGTGTAGGTAGTTATTCTGCAGGTTCGCCGGCGAAGGGCAGTATTCAAGGTCGTAAAAATAGCTCGTCGCCATCAACTGCGCTGTCGGGAGGTTACTCAAATTCACGTAGTGCTAATAATAGTAACGTGAAAACATTTGTTAACATACAGGAGCGCAATAAATGTTTATGTTGTGGGGAAAATGATCATTCGCATGTATCCCAATGTGCTAAATTCCTGTCAATGATCCCTAATGATCGTTATAAATTTATTAAAGGCAATAAAATGTGTGTTAATTGCTTACATAGTACTCACACGATTCTTAATTGCAAGTCTACAAATGAACGGTGTAATGAGTGCGCTAAGAGACATAATAGCTTGCTTCATTTCCCAAAACCTACTGAGTCCGGCCCTGCCGGCCCTGCCGCGGTAGGAGTAGCTCTTTGCGCGGCCGTAAACGACGGCATCAGCCGTGGCGACGAGGGCACGAGGACGGTGTCTTGTCCATCGGCGACCGTATTACTAGGGACGGCGCAGTGTCACGTGCTCGATGCGACCGGGAACATATGGGCAATTAGAGCATTAATCGATAGCGCGTCTCAAAGGGACTTAATTACAACGGAGTGTTGCAAACGTTTAAATTTAAAAATATCTGAGTCGCATAATAAATATGTGTCAGGTGTAGGGGACGTCAATAGTCCTATTGTAGGGACGACCTGCCTGACCATCCGTTCGCGAATAAATGATTCGGTCAGATATACGATTCAGCCTGTGGTCGTGAATAATATTACCAGTGAACTACCGATCGCTAAAGTGAACACGGCTCGGTTAAATTATTTAAATAATATTATGTTAGCGGATTGTAATTATCATACTCCGGGTAGTATCGACTTGATTATAGGTAGCGATTTGTTCGCGCGCATTCTGCGTCCGGATACAATATCACGTGACGCCGGTGAGCCCGTCGCTGTCGAGACCTCATTAGGTTATATAATTATAGGTCAAGCTCCCGTCATTGAACCCGTGTGTAACACTATCCATACTCTTTTCACTTTGGAGGAACCGGTCGAAAATCGCCTGAATCGATTTTTTGAGTTGGAGGAGGTACCGAATGTACTTTGCCTATCTAAAGATGATGAAAATTGTGAGAGATATTATAACGAAACTACGCGTCGTACTTCGAATGGACAATACGTAGTGTCGTTACCATTCAAGTATGAACCGACACTCTTAGGCGATTCAATGCGGTCAGCTGAGCGTAGGTATTTAACATTGGAGCGTAAATTATTGGCTTATCAATCGTTAAAGGAACAATATGATTCCGTATTTTTAGAATATTTACAAAGGGGTTATATGCGTCCGGTTGGTACTATTAGCGAGGTAGGCTATAGTAACGATCAGTACGTAATTCCTCATCATGCAGTAGTCCGTCATGACAAAAGTACCACCAAGTTGCGCGTGGTGTTAGATGCCAGTAACACTACCAGTTCCGGAAAATCCTTAAATGATTTATTGTACACTGGTCCTAATTTACAAAATAATATTTTTGATATTATATTAAAGTTCCGTTTATTACCTATCGCGGTAAGCGCTGATATAAGACAAATGTACTTAAGAATTCATGTCGATAATGATGATTTAAAATATCAACGAATATTATATCGATTCAACTCTAATGAACCATTAATCGTATACGAAATAACTCGAGTGCCGTTCGGTCTGCGTTGTAGTCCGTACCTAGCTATGCGTACCGTGCGTCGGTTAGTTGAGGACGAGCGCGACAAGTACCTCGTCGCCGCCGCGGTAGCCGAGACTGAGCTTTACATGGACGACCTGGCCACAAGTTGTCAATCGGATAAAAGGGCGATCGACCTCGCGAGCCAACTTATAAAATTATTCGAAACGGCCGGCTTTGAGTTAGTCAAATTCGCTAGTAACTCGCGGAAAGTAATGGCTAATATTCCATCGACACATCGTGTTAGTGAAGCGGTCGAGTTTAGCCCCGACAATCAATTAAAGGTGTTAGGACTTTTATGGCTACCCGCGGAAGATGTTTTTACTTTTGTTATTAACGTACAACCTCAAGAATGTACAAAGCGCCAAATACTGTCCACGATTGCTCGGCTGTGGGACGTTATGGGCTATGTGGCTCCAGTGACGCTTTTAGCTAAATTAATAATTAAATCTTTATGGGAAAATAATGTCGATTGGGACGAATCCCCGCCCTCGAATATAATTTCTTTGTGGCAAACTATAGAATCGGAACTTCACCTTTTACAATCTATCAAATTACCCCGACACGTAAGCGTAAATAATAATGACTGTGTTATATCAATAATAGGCTTTGCGGACGCCTCAGAACGAGCGTAAGGAGGTGCGGTATATTTACATGTTTATTTTCCTAACGATAATCGTTCGGTAATGAATTTATTGTGTGCTAAGTCCAGAGTGGCCCCCTCTAAAACGGTAGTTACGCTCGCGAGAATGGAATTATGTGCTAATGTTATACTAGCTAAGTTAATGCGTATAGTTCTAAATGACTATTCGTCGCGGTGTAAGATAACAAACACGCTCGCGTTTACAGATAGTAAGGTAGCACTCGCGTGGATAGTTTCTAATCCTAATCGATGGCAAACTTTCGTCGCAAATAGGGTTGCAATGATTCAGAATGACTTACACCCTAGACATTTTCGGCATATTAGTGGAAAGGAAAATCCCGCGGATTGTCTATCTAGGGGCCTCACTCCTTCTCAGTTAATCGAACATCCACTTTGGCTTCACGGACCGCCATATTCTCAACTACCCGTTACCGAATGGCCGATGTTAGAAGTTGATACAACTGACTTTAACGATTTAAACTTACCTGAGGAGAAGGTTAATGTCCTTAGTGCTACAATTAAGGCTCCTAGTACCTCACCAATTTTTTACGAATTAGCTACTCGTGTCTCTTCATGGCATAAATTACTCCGAATAGTAATATATGTACTGCGGTTCATTAAGAAGTTACCGAAACCATTTAGTGTTTCGCATTTAGATATTGCGGAAGAAATGGTCATTAAAGACTTACAATTAGTGCACTTCCCGAGTGAGATCAAAATTGCTCAAAGTGGTGGTAAGTTACCGCCATCCTTAATAAAATTAAATGCATTTTTACGCAACGGTATACTTCGTGTGGGTGGAAGGTTGCGTAACTCCGATTTAGATTACGATAGTAAACATCCTATATTGCTTCCTAGCAAGGATCACGTAGTCAACTTAATTATTGACTATTATCATCGTCGATACCTTCATACTGGTCCTCAATTATTGATGTCATTAATAAGACAAAAATATTGGATTTTGTCCGCGCGTAATATTGTTCGTAAGCGAGTACAAAATTGCGTCACGTGCTTCAAAGCTAACCCTAAGCCCGCGACACCGCCGCTGATGGCAGATTTACCGGCCTACAGAGTACAACAAGCTAAAGCATTTTGCCACACTGGCTTAGATTTTGCTGGACCTATTGCGGTGCTGCCCTATCGGCGTAGGGGGGTACATAGTATTAAGGCATATTTATGCTTATTCATATGTCTAGCTACTAAAGCTATTCACTTGGAACTCGCTTCGGATTTGTCTACCGACGCCTTTTTAAATGCCTTCAAAAGATTCATATCGCGTCGCGGCCCCATCTCAACTCTTTATTCGGATAATGGCACTAATTTTATAGGAGCCAATTCTTACTTAAATAATATGTATCGTCTGTTAGATTCCGAGCAATATAAGGATAGATTCGCAAACGAATTAAGAGATAATCACATTGAGTGGAAATTTAACCCAGCTTCGGCCCCCCACTTCGGTGGTATTTGGGAGGGTAACATTAGGAGTGTCAAAAGTCATCTGTCCAAAATAGTAGGGACTCAATTATTAACTTTCGAAGAGATGACAACGGTTATCGCTCAGATTGAGGCTATACTCAATTCAAGGCCACTATCTGTACTTAGTAGTGACCCTTCAGAGCCTCAGGCGCTCACGCCCGCTCATTTTCTGGTCATGACGCCCTTAAAATCCCTGCCATCCGAAGATGTGAGCACGGAAAAGATAACGCTATTACAGCGAAAACGCATTGTTGATCACCTCGTGCAATGCTTCTGGAAGCGGTGGAAGGTGGAATACCTTAACACCTTGCAAACTAGAGCGAAGTGGCTCACACCGAGCTCTCCCGTTCGCGAGGGCACTATTGTCTTACTGCAATCAGAGAATAGTGCTCCTCTAAATTGGCCGTTAGGCATAATTGAACGTACTTTTCCTGGGAGGGACGGAATATCCCGTGTCGTCGACGTTAAAACTAAGTCCGGTGTATATCGCAGACCGGTCGTGAAGGTCATTCCGCTTCCCAATCAGTAATTTTAACTTAATTTCATACAGTCCACTTCTTAATAATAAATAAATAAAATAATTAACTTTAAATACTTAATTAAATTAATAAGCAAATCTAAGTCTAAATATTTAACCGCTATAATTCGTAGTTATAAGTAAGTTTGAAGGATTACATCCTGTCAAGCCGGGGGGGATGTTAACGCCAAATTATGGCAATAATAATTCATTTTCCAAAATTATAATAACACACTTACATATTAAATTTAATAGATAGCGTGACACGGAGCGGCGAAATGCTTCCTGTCCTTGTCTTTTCTATGACCCTATCTATTGCCCTCTCGTTCCATTTCCGCATCCTTAATGGCAAATGCAGCGAGACGGAAGAAAGAACCGGCGCGCGCCAGTGTCCTGATTGCTGCTGTGCGCGTGCGATCGAAAATTAATTACTCTCAGTTTATTGTTCCAAATATCGGTGAAAACTCAAAATAATAGTGCCTACGAAATCACAGTGTCCGACAGTGTCATCTAGCTGATTGGGAGCTCCCAAATCGCTTCGATCCAGGACTTTGGTAAGCTGCATGTTTTTGCCTTCCATTTTTCTTTTCCTATTGTTCCTAGCAATTAGCCGCCTCGGTGTCACAAACTAATAATCAAAAACTCGTTTACACTCAATAAAACAAACCGCGCTAACACTTATGAATGAACTTGTGAATCACATTTTTAAACAAATTGATTTCAATGAAGTAAGATGTTTTAGTTTTACATCGCTTTTAAATCTGGAACAAATGCAAAAGACATATGTTAGGGGTTATGTAAGTAAATTAGATATTATAAGGCAAGTAACTTGTAACATTTTTGGGAGTAACAAAGGATTAGGTACTTACAATAACAAATCGCTTCAAATAAAATACCGCCAAGTACATCAAAATTCTTCAAACAAAATATACTCGTAGGTACAATATTAATGTTTTGAAGTGTATGTATATATTTCCATTGAAATACTAAGTATTATTATTTCTTTCTTGTAATAAACATATAATAAACAGACAAAATTAAATCAATTAATTTTCATTGTAAAAATCGATAACAAGAAATAAAAAAGTAAAAAGGAACGTTCAAAACGTTCGAACGTTTTGGTTTTGCTGCGTGTTTGTTTAAATTATTGTGTAATATTTTTTCTTTGTTATTGCTAAAATTGCATTGTTATGATATAAACGATTAAATATTAATATAAACATAATAAATCACGGTTAATTGTTAGTGAAATTAAATTTTGCAAGTAATAAATTTAAAATCTTAAAAGTTTTAAGTTTAGTTTTCGAACGCACTCGTGACTTCATAACGTACCAAAGACAATTTGTCTTGGAGGTGTCTTGGAGCGCGGTGGGACTTACAGAATAGAGTTGACCAGATTCCTTACCGTGACAAGATACGATATTGACGGGGTTTATGCGTGGTAAGGTTTAAGTGTGGAATCTAAGTGGTCATAGTGAATAAGGGCCCAGTGTGTGTTGCCAGTGATGACTTACGGCAGCGAAACGTGGTCTGATAAGGAGGCTCAAGGTAACTCAGCATGCAATAGAGAGAGCTATGCTCGGCGTTTCCCTGCGTGATCGAATCAGAAATGAGGAGGTCCGCAGGAGAACTAAAGTTACTGACGTCGCTCGAAGGATTTCTCAGCTAAAGTGGCAGTGGGCGGGACACATAGCGAGAAGAACCGATGGCCGTTGGGGCGGAAAGGTTCTGGAATGGCGACCGCGTACCGGAAGACGCTCCGTGGATAGTGTCAAGACTATTTCCCGGCCCGGCTAAGGAACGGGGAACAGAGTGAGCAGGTTACAAATAAAGATAAAATAAAACTGAGTTTAAGAACAAGCGTATAATAAAAAAATAGAAAAACATTTGCAGGAAGATGTATGTAATTAAATATAAACCTAACCTTTGTTCAAAACAATTATATAGCTGGGGGTGGTTACCTTAATCTTTTGCTCTCTTAAAATGAAAATTACTTATAGATTATTACTTCAAATCGTTAAAAACTATTTATACTAAATCGTAGTTTATGGAAATACAATGATCGCTGCCTGAAGTCGCGTCGGTTGTAGGGAACGGTGGAAAATAGAGATAGCCGCCCGAAGTCGCGTCTCCTCGCTACATAAGGTATAAAACAGGAACGCCCTTACTTGTTTAAAGTCAGGTCCTAAAGATCAGGACCGGTACTTAGAACTTCGCAGACTGTTTTCATTCAGACTCAGCTTAGGAAATGAGGCAACTTGTTTTATAGATATCGATCTATTATAAATGAAAATATGTATGGATCTCGATAAACGAGTTTGTGGGTTAGTTGGTTGGTTGGTTGGTTGGTCCCTCCTCTTCCCTCCTGAAAAGTACGGGAAAAAGGAAGGCGTTAGTTAAAGTAACTACTTAAGTAAAAACATCTTGAATATACATAGGTACTACGTATTTCATAATAATATACGTAACTACCTAAGAGATTAATTAAAAGAAAGAAAATAATACGTACCCTTTAATTTATCAATATTCTTTTTAATTGAAATCAAAGTTCCTCCAAGATATCTCCAAGTCCAAGTAACTTAACGTGTATGAAGATGAAACTAAAAGATATCAAACCTATGTAAATTTTGTGAAAACTTCAATAATGATAGTATTTATACTTTTCAAATACTTACCAATAAAATGTGTTAGATATTTAAAAAGGAATGACAAAATTTTCAATTCTTAATTGCAAAAGCAAAATCTGGCTTCGTCCCGTAAAAAAGTGAAAAATCTTTTCAAAGCGCGGCACGTAAACGCGGGAAAACGACGAAGAAACCCCATCGTCAGAAAAAAAGAAATGAGTAAAAAGGATGAACGATAATAAGAGTGTGTGTGAAAAGGATAGGTAGAATACTTGAATATTTTTAAATGAGGTCGAACATGATTTAAAACTTATTTCAAATATTACATAGATACCAAGGAGTTTTATACAATGAGGTTGATAGTTTGAAAAAAGAGTATGGATGAAATGAGGCCGCATGTACGAAATAAATATAAATTAAGGAAAATATTTGAAATATAATAATAAATGATTGTGATTAAATAAATAAGATGCAATATAAATAAATAAAAATGAAACGTTGTTTTGAAAAAAACACAACGTTACAATAGGCCCCCCACAAGGTGGACCGACGATCTGGTGAAGGTCGCGGGAAGCCGCTGGATGCGGGCAGCACAGGACCGATCGTAGTGGAGATCCTTGGGGGAGGCCTATACCCAGCAGTGGGTGTCATGTGGCTGAGACGACGACGACGACGCATTTTTTACTAAAAGCAGTAGTAGTAGTTTTCTTCTCTAGTAAAAAATATCGAAAACTCGTTACTACGTTCATTAGAAAATAATCTGATCTGGGTTATTTTACCTAACAAATAAATGACAAATGCCATTTTTTCCTCTTAACATTTATAATATTTGTTTCTCAAAAATCTTAATAACGAAAGTAGTGCTGTGAAAATGAATACTTAAAAACAAAACCGTGGACATAAACTCCACTGTAACGACCGGATAAGTGACAAAGGACAAATTGTTGCTTAGGCGCTTTTATTCGTAACTGACGACTTTTATGTTTTTGTGAATCAGTAAAACACTAAGGAAATGGGATAATTTACAGCAATAAAAACTATGTATCCTAAAAGTCTCTACATAAAACTAATTAAATTCAGGAGTCAAATTTCTTTTTTACTTACTTACTTTAACACCACGTTCACATGCGGCAAAATTCGCATGCAAATTTAATTTGAATGATTCAAAAATACGACTCTAGTTCTGTACCTAGTTTTGAGTGAAAAGCAAAAATTTACAGACGTTTACAACCTTTTCATAATTATAAGTACCTTATGTTTTTACGCATTTCAAAATAACTAATCGTATAATTCATTCGGGCTAAATATACTCGCCATTGCTAGATTTATTTTCTTTTCCGTCTTGTAAGTTTTCTTGGTCACGTAACTAGTGCAAGATGAAATATTAAAATCTGTAATCTGTGTTTAGAGTAGCTCGGTGACGCACTGGTAAGGCTTTGTGATCGTGGCGGTTAAGCAACTTTCACTATGGTCGGTCACGAGATGGGTGACCAAATTTTTTTTCGAGTACCTCCTTCCTTCGAAAAGCCGTAGGGTGAGACTGCATTAGCTGTCGTTAACACCTGCCAATCCACGTGGGTCAAAGCTCATTCTCATTATCAATCCATACGGAAGGCTTACACCCCTAAAGTGTGGGCAAAAAATGGCTGACGATTAATCCACCTTTACTCAAGATTAAATAAAGAGACTAAAAATTGGCTTTCCGCCATCGGTAATGAGTAGCAATCAGTGAAATGGACCAATTGTAAAAGGATCTAGTTTAATACGAAATCGTAGATATTTCCGTCGAGGACTGGATGAGAAGAATGAAGGTCCACTTGTTGCTTCCTTTGAACATTTTAGCTTTGGAGTTTTATTTATAGGTATTTAAAACTAAAACGCTGCTTAAATGGACGTTCAAACATTTTAAAGTAAGTTTGAACTTGGTAGTAGGTGTAAAAAAGTCAAGTCCATAATTAAATAAAACTGTGATGAAATAAAACTATCGAAATTTTTTAATCTACTTATATTTGAAAATAATTTTCCTTACATCGATCTGTGAATCAATAATTAAAAATAAGTAAAAATATAAAACTTTAAACACCCAACTAACATTTAAATACCGAGAATCCCGTGGGGTTAATAAAAATGATGTGAGATTTCTCGCGGAAGAAACTAGGCTCTTTCCAGGAAAAAGATACAAAATAATTCGGTAACACTTAGCAATGGAGTCGATGTACTCGCCAAAGTTCAGGTTGGAAGACAGGTTTAGGCCAAGAAGTTGCAGATTTTCAGTTATAAATATTCTTTATGTGTTTGGACCTTTAAATACATTTGTTGAAGTTAAAGAGATTATTTTATTTACTTTTCCAAAAATTTAAAGCACTTTAACTTACGGATGTACATAGCTGAATTTATTGTCCACTCTACTCAAAAGATGGCGCTATGTCAGATATTAAGCTGACCCTTTAATTAAGTTCCATGCGTTTAAGTCTCGAACGCACGCTGTAAAAGTTTTGTACGCAGTGCGTGGTAATTGATAATAATTTGAGTTGGCGGGCAGCCCTATCGCGTATAGAATATCGCGCGTTTGCAATAATTATAACTAACTTCTATCAAGAAAGAGTCTAAGACAAAATACTATATGTGTCTTTATGCTGAGTCTACGACATGAAAAGCCGGAAAATCACACACTAAGTCCTGAGCCGCAGCTATTTGACATTGTATCATGGATTTTTGAATGTTACGTTTTAAAATATGCATGGCTCATGCATATTTTAAAACGTAACATTCGCGATAATCCGCGATATTAAACTGCCAATTTATCGCATTTGGTTTTCGTGGGTTCGAAATATCACAGTATAAATACATACAGTATTTTATTTTCCTAAAAAGGTCCGTTCGCAAGTAATACCCGGGTGACGCGTCTCATTTCGGTGAGAGCTCGGCAAGCTTCTCAATCTCTAATGTGCCGCGGTGACGAACGCACGCTGTGAAAGTTTTGTACGCAGTAATCTCTATTGGTGGGCAGCCCTATTGTCGCGTATTGCGTACCGCGTGACTGCAATAGTTAACTTTTATCAAGGAAAAGGCTAAGACAACGTACTGTATGTACTTAAATTTACTGTGGTATCACGGCCTTATCCATCCTATGGCTGTTTATTTCATTTGCAATTATTATTTCGATGCGAAACTCGACTGTCATGTCAGAGAACGAAGTTGATTTCCAAGAATTTAAAGCAATGAAATTTAAAATGTAAAATATATTTCGTTATTCATAATTCGTTTCATTTTCAGTTTAAAGGAAGAAACATAAATCATTGAATTAATTAGATTTGCATGGAATATTGCAGTCACCTACGGCTCAGCGAAATACCAACTAGCTGCACTGGACACGATTCTACGCATAGCTGAGAGGCTAATTGGCCGCAAAGAATTGATGAAGAGCAAGCTACTAAACATCTTATATACTTGCGCAAAACAAAAGAGTGGAACTCCCTCCCTGCGTCTGTGTTTCCGAGCACTTATAACCCGTCCATCTTCAAAGCAAGAGTAATAGGCACCTTCTGGGTTAGCTCGGTCCATCGTGCATCATGTCTTTGCCCCTGGGCTTGTCTGGGATCAAGAGCAAACCTATTCATGTTAAAAAAAAAGATTGGTGCTTTGTAGAATTGTGATTGTTGCGGTTAAGCATCGAATGAAGCCATTTGCGATGATCGGATGAAGAAGGAAGTAGTGGTCCCTAAGATGGCTGCCACACGTCGCCACCATTTCGCACAAACCACAGAAATACCTTTGTTCGATTTTGAATTTCTGTTGTTAAGGTGGTCCGGTCACGTGACCTTGGTCAGTTGACCTGTAATGTCATTAACGTTTTGGACTGTTCAGTGGGTAAGCGATGATGCGATCTAGGTTGAAACGCCTTTGGTTAGACTAGAAGATAGGAATCTTTCATTACCAAATGCGTAATATGCTTCTCCTTATCTCTTTCTAGTTTCTAGTGTTTATGCGGTTTTAACCTTAACAGTTTTACCCTTAGTTAACCTACCCTTTAGCCTGTTTATTTCTATCTTTCTTATTCGTGAAACGAAATAAAAATAACAAGTGACAGTCGTAAAATAAAAGCATTAAAATCTATTAAAATAAAATCTATGTTTGTGTGTTTATCCTCTATGCGTTCCGAAACCATTGATCAGATAGTGATGAAACTTTAATAGGGTGTTCTAACTTCCAACCCAACGTCTTCCATCCAGATCTCCTATCCGGGCCGACGAACGAGTTAGCCCACCTTTTAGCCTGAAGGGCCGCTTTGACCACTCGAACAAGGTCCTCATTCCTGACTCAAGAGAAAAACGCTCAGGAAGCGATGGCCAACGCGCAACTTGGGTCAAACACCACTTTTCAAAATGGGGACTTATGGACTCGCTAGTGTCTGAATGCGGAGCCCCACACCAAACACTGCGCCATGTTTAAGAGGACTGCCCACTATACTGTCTCCCTGGCGGCCTGACAGAACCCCCCACCTGACGCCCGCAGCCGAAGAATGACTGTTGAACTTAAAAATATGGTTTAGGACGTAAGGGTAGGTATTTTTCTATTTAAAATTTATGATAAATATAACTTTTAATTATGCATTTAACAATGCTATTTTTATGTGATAAATATTTAACAAGAAAATATACTAGAAAAAAGCAGCTTGTCTCATGTCGCCCTGACGGGATGACATTAGACATTAGTTGTTTTTTTCTAGTATATTTTCTTGTTTAATAATTTATGATAAAATTTAAATAGAAAAATATTGGAAATAATCAACCACAAGTGAATTCGCAGATGGGACTTTAACCCACGATCTTGCGAAATCCGGGGTCGAATGCTCCAACCACTGAGGCAGATTTTTTAAAAAATTTACGTGGCATTGCAACGCACAACTAAGTACATTATAAAATGTATCGCAAAATCGCTTCAAATTAGACAATTGCTAACTCCTCCTCTCCGTCCTTGTTTTATTTAAAACTTTAAACTAATTAAAAGTTAAATTACGGTGCGATATAATTAATATCCTCGGCTTGCCGTGTGATCTCTTGGGTGCAATATCTAGTGACATGGCACGCCATTTTGGATTAACGAGAGGGAAAATACTCCGGATAATCCCAACATTGTTTTGTTTTTTGTTTCGGAATTAAGCAGAGTTTTAGATCATTTGAAACACAGTATATTCCCTGTCGTGCGTAGGGGTACGGAGCATGCGTTCTGCGCAGAGGGAGCCCGGTTTAGATCCCTGGACAAGACAAATATTTGTGTGCATGAACATGTCTATTTAATTTAAGCAACGATTAAGCAACTTTCGCAATGGTCGGTCACAGAAATTTACTATCTCGAGCTCCTCTGTCCTTCGGAAGGCACGTTAAGCCGTTGGTCCCGGTTGCATTTGCAGTCGTTAAAACCCTCCAATCCGCATTGGGTCCGCGTGGTGGGCCATGACCCATTCTCCTTATCCATTAATGAGGAAGGCCAGTGCCCCAGCAATGGTGATATTAAAAATGGCTGATTTTATTTATTTTTGGACAAGCAACAAGATCATATTATACATCTTAAATGCTAGGAGTTACAGCCAGTGGTTTCAAGAATTAGTGATGTCTTAATAAAAGGTTGCCTCGATAAGCAAACTTGTTAAAATAACTGTGGGAGGCATGAGGCGTCATTTACAAAAAAATATAAAGCTATGTCTAAATCAGCTAGGCAAACTATAAATTAAAATACTAAAACAGCGGAAATGGGTCTACTTCAAACTGCTTGTCTTAATGTTGTGCTTAAAGCTTAAATATTTATAACTAAAATAAATATGTACCTCACAATCACAACTTGCAGTACAGTAATTTTGTAATTCGAGAAATGTTGTAACTTGTAATGTATGTTAAATAAGTCTGCCATTTGAAAATTTTTACGGTTACAATAACCACAAAATGTAATATTATAATTAGTATTTTATTCTCGTGATAGAAATTGATGATATGATATTATGATATGTTAAGGTCACTTTTCAGTTTGACGACTCTGTATGATATAAAACAGGGAGAAAAAACTGCCCTTGGCGTGTTTCTTGCCGGTTCTTCTCGTTACTTACAAGGTCTCCCGCCGTAGGGTTTGTGAACCGATGGCGTAGCTTCTTTGACGTTCATAAGTGCTTGTAACAGCCTATACTGAATAAATGACTTTGACTTTAGCTTGATAAGGACAATTTATTTTTAAATTTAGGTAAACTTAGTCTGGCCAGACGGGTTGGTAGAGGGTTTGTTTCAAGTTTTCCTTTTCTCGCATAGGTTTTCAATGCGTCGAGCGTCTTACCAGCGTGGTAGCAGTAGGCTAATTACCTCCTATGAACGCCACAATAGGCGTGAACTAGGAGAGGCCTATGTCCAGCAGTGGACGTCCAAAGGCTGATGATGAAACTTAGTTCAAAAATATCAATATCCTTATTTTAACTAACAGAATTATAATCAGCTTGATGATGAAGATAAGATGAAGGATATCCATCACTCTATCCCTTGCGGAGGGAGTTGGCAGAGCATCGAGGGTGCAGTTTCAGAAAGAAATGTATAAACTTCACTCTCAAAGCTACACCTGTGCCTCTACGATGACGCGTCGCCTCATTTGGCATATACAGGGTGTTAGAAGACCTATACCGAAGCCATAATATATGCGTAGTGTATATCAAACTGGATAAGTATATGTAAAAATAATTGCTGAGAAACGAAGGGTAACTGGGTCTACAAGGTACGAGTTAACATATCACTAAGGTCAATTTCCATCACAAAAAGAAAATACTAATTATAATATTACATTTTATGGTTATTAAATTTTATGGTAATTAATATGGTTACGAGCGCGCGAACCACTGTGCCACGAGCTCCTCAGGGTATACATTATGTTATGTATGTATATACATATTATGTAGGTGGCTGCGACCACCAAGTATAGAGTGTGTGACATCTGTCAAATAAACCAGTGCGTTACTAGCATCGGCTCGTTTCACTTGTGCTCCACGTCCTTATATCTATCACTGGCGACGAGTACCAAACTACCCACGATACAAAAAGGAAAAGAAAATGTCTCAATCGACGTTTGGTGTTTTATGTACTTTTGACCACAATTCACAAACATGGGAGACATACAAAGGACGCATTATGCAATATTTTATTGCAAATGACATCAACCAAGGCACAGATGCGACGGGCACGAAGAGGAAGGCCATCCTTCTTAGCGCACTCACGGAGGCTACCTACAAGTTGGCACTGGATCTGGCTTTGCCGAAAGACATCGGAGAGGTGCCTTATCAAGATGTTATTAAACTGCTCGACAATCACTTTACGCCGAAGTCAGTCGGATTTGGTGAACGACATAATTTCTACGCCGCGATGCAATACACTGAGGAGTCTCACTCGCAGTGGGCAGCAAGGCTGCGAGGTTTGACTTCACGATGTGGTTTCCTTAATGTGGAGGAAGCGCTCCGGGACAGGTTTATCATGGGCATGCGGTCGGGTTATGAAAAGGAGAAACTGTACGCTCAAGATCTCACGAACCTGACATTTGCAAACGTCGTAGAAATAGCGCAGAGTGTTAGTTACGCGCGCGCAGCTGCTGTGGCCGCATCGGGCAACAAGGATATCGCCACCATTCAAGAAAATCAGGTGTATAAAATATCTAAAGCCACGCAAAGTGAAAAAAAAAGAACAGTGTAGTGTTTGCGGGTATAACAATCACAAAACCGCGGAGTGTAAATTCGCTAAATATAAGTGTAAAAAGTGCAATTCGCGCGGTCATTTACGTAAAATGTGTCCCAAAGTGAATTATGTTGTGGATTGCGGTGCCCGGGGTGGGGATGGTGAGAGCGATGATGGTAAGCTGTATCATATCCGTTCGTTGCGTGGAGAGCCGATGCTAGTAACGCACTGGTTTATTTGACAGATGTCACACACTCTATACTTGGTGGTCGCAGCCACCTACATAATATGTATATACATACATAACACTCCTCCCTCTTAGATAACTACTTAAAATAACAATTAACATTTAACCTAGACTGGGTTATATGAGAACATGCCTAGTCACTTAAAATTATTATTTTGAAAAAAATTATAAAAAAATCTATTTTTTTTTATAATAATAAAAATTCCTTGACCTCTATAAAATTCTCTTCACCCTATATCAATATTTTTTAATAAATAAATCAGTTACTCGAAAGAGGTTAATGTCCTATAATGGTAGGCATATTGTTTGCGTAGGTACAATGCGACTACCGGTCCGCTATGCTGTAACTACTCACCCGATAGACTTTTATGTAGTGAAGGAAGGTGGCCCACCATTATTAGGTAGGGATTTTATAGCTAAGTTTAAATTACAGTTATTACCGGTTAATTATTGCGAACCCACAGATTCCTTGATTATGCAATTACAAGAGAAATACTCTCAATTGTTTTCCGACAGCTTAGGTAAATTTAATAAATATTTAATTAATTTACAAGTAAAAGAAAATGCAAAAACCGTTTTCTTCAAAGCTCGCTCAGTGGCGTTTGCATTAAAGGACAAGGTGGGTAAAGAAATTGACAGATTGGTCAGTTTAGGTATTTTAAAACCGGTTCAATACTCAAGCTATGCATCCCCCATAGTACCTGTATTGAAACGAGACGGGTCGGTGAGACTATGTGCCGACTACTCTGTTTCAATAAATAAGCAGTTACTAATGGAACAATACCCACTACCAACTATTAATGAATTATTTTCCAAAATCCACAGCGGTAAATTATTTTCAAAATTAGATTTGTCTAGCGCGTACAATCAATTAGTTTTAACTGAGGATTCACAAAACTTAACTTGTATAAATACACACAGAGGGCTTTATAATTTTACTAGATTGGTTTTTGGTTTGTCTAGCGCGCCTTCCATATTTCAAAGAGCGATTGAGAGCGTTCTAGCCGGCATTGACGGTGTAGTCTGTCTGCTTGACGATGTGTTAATCTATGGGGGGGAAGACCACCATGAGCATCTTGAGATATTAAACATTGTACTAAGTAGACTACAAGATGCCGGGCTGACCTTACACAAAGACAAATGTAGCTTTTTTAAGGACGAAATTACCTATTTAGGTTATATTGTGTCAAAGGATGGACTAAAGAAAGCACCGGAGAAGGTGAAAGCAATGACGGAAGCTTCAGTGCCTACAAATGTCCATCAGTTACAATCATTTTTAGGTTTAATTAACTACTACAGAAATTTTGTACCAAATGCATCGTCTATTTGTAGCCCGTTATATGAGTTGTTAAAAAAAGGTCGTAAATGGAACTGGTCAACCGAACACCAGTCAGCATTTAACAACATAAAGGAAATAATGACATCAGAACAGGTACTAGCTCACTTTAATCCTAAAGCTAAATTAATATTGACAGTGGATGCGTCACCAAGTGGATTGGGGGCAGTATTATCTCAAGTCGAAGCCGACGGCATCGAAAAACCCATCTCGTTCGCATCTCGTACATTAAATGCAGCTGAAAAACGATATGCACAAATCCAAAAAGAAGCCACTGCCATTATTTATGGGGTTCGTAGATTCCACCAATACCTGTACGGTCGGTCAATACCATTTATTTTACGAACGGACCATAAACCATTGCTATCTATATTCGGACCGTACAAGGGCATACCCGAGATGTCGGCAAATAGGCTACAACGATATGCAATATTTCTAAGTAGTTACAACTTTACAATAGAATATATACGTAGCGGCGATAATTGTGCAGATTACCTGTCTCGCGCGAGCTTACCCGGCCCGGAGGGGGGCGGCGGCGGTGACGGGCCGCACTCCGCGCACTCTCGCCCACTACGACGGTGCACATGCACCGAACAACATTGTCACGAGACAGAGATAGGCTGCGATCGCGCCACGTACGTTTGTTTCGTCATGGATGGTGACAATATGCCAGTCACTATAAATAGGTTACGTGAAGAAACAAATAAAGATATTATACTTAGCCAAATAATTAAATTTATTAACAATGGTTGGCCACCAAAATGTAATGACCTAAGGATGAAACCGTATTATTTATGCAAATCGGAATTATCAGTAGAAAATGGCTGTGTTATGAGAGGACACAAGGTAGTTGTACCCGAGGGTTTACGTCAATTTATATTAAAAGAGCTACATACATCGCACCTAGGAATTGTAAAAACAAAGGCAGAAGCTAGGTCTCGGGTTTGGTTCCCAGGTATTGATAAGTCGTTAGAACATATGATAGCTTCCTGTGAGGTGTGTACGCAGCTGCGTCCCGCTCCAGCCCGTGCACCGCTCGCGCCCTGGGAATACCCGAGCGGCCCGTTCATTAGGATACACATAGACTTCTTAGGTCCAATTAGGAATTGTACTTACCTAGTTATAGTAGATGCATACTCAAAGTGGGTAGAAGTGTACAACATGAACACAAATACCACATCGGCTGCAGTTAAAAATAAGCTGTGTGATTTTATGGCCAGATTTGGTATTCCTAAAACGCTAGTGAGCGACAACGGAACTGCTTTCTGTTCACAAGACTTCGAATATTTTTGTAAACTAAATGGTATAAAACACGTAACTTCTCCCGTATATCATCCAGCCAGTAACGGACAAGCAGAAAGTTTTGTAAAAATAGTAAAGAAGGGCATTAAGTCTTCATTGCTGTCGAGTAGTAATGCTAGGGACACATCTATTAAATTATTAAGATACCTAATGGATTATCGTAATTCTATCCATACAACAACAGGTCATTCACCTTCTCAAATAGTTTTCGGCCACAAATTAAGATCGCGCCTAGATTTGATATCGCTCAAGTCATCGTCACCCTCGACACCTGCAGTCCCTTATTTAAACAATATTCCCCAGTGCTCGCAATCTGATGTAAATAGTGCAAATAAAACATATTTCTTCAAGAAAAATGATGATGTATTTTACAAAAAGTTCACAAACAAATTAAATTTTGCATGGTGTAAAGGCATCATAATAAAAAGATTGGGGAAAGTAATGTATTTAATACAAGATACAAATACCACATTAAATGTAAAAAGACATAAAAATCAAATAGTGTTAAATAAAGGCAATATAAAAGACAATAAATACATACCTGGGTTATGTACATCGCCGCCGCCGCTATTGTCGCCGCCTTCACCGCCGCCGCCGCCGCCCCGCACGCCGTCGTCGCCGGAACAACTACATTCGTCTCACGATGTGGCGCTCTCGCTTGACACCGTGGGGACGTCACCAACGCCATCAGTGTCACCGCCTACCCCAATACACATGCCAGGGTTGCGCCAAGATAGGAGAGCAGAGTTGTATTTACCGAGTGATCCATCACCGCCGCAGATCCAACAAGATACAGAGAGTGAAGGGAGGGAGGATGAAGCAGATACAGATCTGTACGTAGAAGCGGAGAGTGACTAGGCATGTTCTCATATAACCCAGTCTAGGTTAAATGTTAATTGTTATTTTAAGTAGTTATCTAAGAGGGAGGAGTGTTATGTATGTATATACATATTATGTAGGTGGCTGCGACCACCAAGTATACAGTGTGTGACATCTGTCAAATAAACCAGTGCGTTACTAGCATCGGCTCGTTTCACTTGTGCTCCACGTCCTTATATCTATCACATTACAGTATATAAATAGACATAGTTATGTAGTTAGTATGTAGTATATAAAATGAAATTTAAATCGCCAAAGAAGAAACAAGTTTTTAATCTGCAGCGACCCAATGAAAAGATTACTTTGCTACTATATCTCGTCATAAAACACGTCAACCACTCACCTCTATAAATTATATCATAAAAAATTGTATTGACTTCAATATGTCTGGACCTGTATTGGAAACACATAAAATTTTATTACTACGCCCGTCCAGATTAGACGATATTATTTTATTGTTAAGTTTGGTAGGTATTAACTGCAAATGTTGATAGTTTCTTTTCATACCTACAGAAGATTATGATACTTAATACTTGATCTAAAATTCCTTATCTTTGGTTATACATGTTTAGTTTATTGGTGTATAAATAAATATATAAATATTTGCATCGTTAAGTTTCATGAAGAACTTGTGATATGGATACCAGATAATGGTAAAACATATTTATATACTGTTATTTTATAAATACGTACTTATATACATATTAAACACCTAGACCAAGAAATAGACATGTTCATACACACAAATATTTGTCTTGTCCACCTATATGAAGCTTTTTTTTATTTTATGTTTAAAGATTATCTGTCACTCTTCTTTTGTTTTTATGTGTAGAGAAGTCGGTGAAGGTGCAAGGGTGTCACTTTGTTGCATCTGCATTTCTTTACTCCGGGCGGTGCATGCTGCATGTAAGTTTTTCTTGCGGAATTATGTTACAAATTTTTCGTTTTCTACTACCTTTTTCTATACCTCATTCGCTCACCGATAAGCAAAATGCCGTAGTGTTGATTGGTGCAAATTTATGTTGGACAAGTTCGAATGAGGAACTTCGCCTAACGTATCCTACATTAATACAATTGACGAATCATGGATATGTAGCTACGATCCTCTCACGAAGCAGCAATCCACGCAATGGGTGTTTGAAGTGGACGATTTGCCCACAAAAGTTCGCGAATCGGAGTGTTAATAAAAAAATTAGAGCGGTTTTTTTCCACGGCCTACTCCAGTAGCAGTAATACCGCTAGAAAACCGTAGAACAGTTACCTACTAGTGAATGGTATAGCGAAGTTTATCTGCCTCAAGCTTTAATAAAAATTATAGCGGTTTTATTCAACGGAGTGGACCAGTAGCAGTAATTCCGCTAGAAGACCGTAGAACAATTACTAGTGAATGGCATAGCGAAGTTTGTCTGCCTCAAGCTTTCGGGGAGTTGGAGAGCGAGCGCTCAAGGAGCGGCGTCCTTGGCATTCTTTTTCACCGAGATAACGCGTCCGCTCACGCAACAGCTAAAACCATAGACTATTTGACAACTTCGGGGGTACAAATGTTACCCCATCCTCCATACAGCCCAGATTTCGCTCCATAAAAAATGCTTCGTTTGCGAAAATTTAGCACGGCAGACGAGGCCGTCGAAGAATGTCGGCGGTTATTTTCCGACCTACCGCAAGACACGTTTTTTAAATGTTTTGTAAGCTGGTTCACCCGAATTCTTAAATGCAATGGGATTGGATTGGAGGGATATTCTCAAAATTGTTAATAATAATAATAAAACTGTTAATAAAAGACTTGTGTAACTCCTGAATGAATGAAAATATATATATATATATATATATATATATATATATATATATATATATATATATATATATATGTATATCTTTTCAAAGAAGCTAATCATTCACTAACTCAATTGTATCTCAAATATATCTTTATATCCTTTGATATACGACTTTTTTCTGAGCGACTGAAGGAAATGAACTGAACTACAGGACTGAGTGAGACGAAACAATTACTTGAAAGAGAGAACTACATATTATATGTAGCTATCGTTCAAGGTCTAACCATGAAGTTATAGGTATATGTGGAGCTATCACTCTGAATATAAGGGTATGCAATATTCAGAGTGATAGCTCCACCTTATATACAAGTGAGTTAGTGAATGATAGCTTCTTTGAAAAGATATATATAATTTTTGTCATTCATTCAGGAGTTACACAAGTCTATTATTAACAGTTTTATTATTATTATTAACAATTATCCATATATCCTTACCTAAGTACCTGATTGAGGCAAAATTCTATGTTGCGCTATCTCACTCACTTGAGAACTCTCTCTCTTTCTAATTAATTATGGTTTCCTATTTTATCACTTATCAGTGAAAGGATAAGTTAGCATCTTGGATTTCATTTACTTCCGCAACCACGTAGAACACAAAAAAATATGCTTAATTGCTCATTTTTAAAATTTATTTCACTGTGTCTGAAGTTTGAAATTTTGAACGTTTGAAATCTTTAGCTATTTCTTTCACTCACACACAACACTTTACTTACCTAGCTCAGCAAAAGAATAAATCAATCGTTGATCGACGATTTGCATGCTGTATCACTGAGGTAAAAGATATAAAAGAGTGATCAAAATCTCATAATGAAGAAGAAAAGAAGCTCATAATGATATAAATCACTCTTTTCTTTTCATTGATATATTTTTGCGCATGTCTAAATAAACTTTCTTTACATTCTATTTTTCATTTCACTAACTATTTTTGGAACAGCCACGGATGAACCCACGTATGTAATGTGTAAAGTATTTGAAAAAAAATAATATCTAAAACATCCACAGTGCGACACAGAAGATATCTCTACCTATGGACATATTATTGAACTAACAAATAAATAATTTTGTACTGGTGCGTAAAAAGTAACAAGCTATTTTTTATCCCGTAAAACCGCGGGCGGAAGCTAGTATGGTTAAATTAAAAAAAAAAAATCCTTATAACTTCCTCAAGGGGGTACCGCGCGGATGAAAGCCTTCTAGGTTAGAATAGCTTTGTTCTTGTTACCCATTCTTCAGTTTCAATAAACCGCAATAACTCTCAAACAGTGCACATTTTATAACTTTTTAATTTTGCATTTTACAATGCTATTTTTATGTGATAAATATTAAACAAGAAAATATAATAGAAAAAATCGGCAAAGTGCGAGTCGAACTCGCACACGTGTTCCGTCTCTTACCCAAGGTTGCCTGGAAGAGATTGCTATGTAGCAATAAGGCCGCCTATTGTGTGTTCCTCTTTTTTGTCATTTTCACTGTTTGTGTTTGTTTTTGTATCGTGTGCAATACAGTTTCTATTATTATTTTTATTATATTAAATACACCTACCACTAAATTTTTTCGTCTGCAAAAATAACTTTGTTTTTCATAGTGTTTGTATAAATGACAAAGTTATATTTGCGAAATGTGCTATAGCTCTGAAACTGCCAACGTTTCGTTCAAACCAATTTTCGTTGAAAGTTTTTATTAAGATTTACAGCATTTATATTTTTAAATTTTTCACTCTCTTATTTCAAAAGTTAGAGGGGGGACACACACATTCAAACGGTTAACCTTAAAAAAAACGATTTAGAAACCACAATGTAATTTTTAAAGAATTATCTATACACGCAAAGGATTGATAAATTAAAAAAAAAATGCTGTAAATCTTAATAAAATCTTTCAACGAAAATTGGTTTGAACGAAATATAGTTGGCAGTTTCAGAGCTATAGCACATTTCGCAAATATAACTTTGCGAAATGTGCTATATATATATATATATATATATATATATATATATATATATATATATATTTATATATATAAATATATACAAACATAATATATATATATATATATATATATATATATATATATATATATATTATGTTTGTATAAATACCGTAAAGCGGTTTACAGAATACATCTACCTACTAAGTTTCAACTGTGTAATTCTCATAGTTTTGGAACAAAGTGGCTGTGACATACATCGGACATGACGAATCTATAAGGGTTCCGTTTTTGCCATTAGGCTACGGAACCCTAAAAAGCAACTTGTCTCATGTCGCTCTGTCGGGATGAGACAAGGTGCTTTTAATTCGTGCAAAGTTCGTGCAAAGAAAAATAGAAGAGTCTTAATTGCTTTATATTGTTTATTTTTTCATTGAATTTTTAAATTTATTGATTTATGCGTAACATTTACAAAGTTTTACAAAACAACTTTTGGGCATCGTTACCTGTATTTCTTGCACATAACAAAAATGCGGCGACCTTGTGTAACGATCAGGCTAACCTGCACCAGTTTTTATTTGAAGTGAGAACTTCTTTAGCGGCGTTGTGCATATTAGAGTTTGAATTTTTTTGGATGGGTAAAAAATGTTAAAGTCGGACACGTGACCCTGATCGAAAATTTGTAAGACAATTTACCGTTGACCTATTTCAAATTACATAAAGTCTCATACCTGAAAGATCTACGTATATTAGTTAATAACATCCATTATATAAAGATCTCTCATTACTACCAACTTTCATATTGATGCCAGGTCAGTTTTAATTTCAAGGGAGGAATATTCTTTTCTTTCATTACAACGCCATCTGGATATAGTTGCCACTAAGTTTTTGATACTTGATGAAATTGAGAGAGAATTAGAGTTTCATACTACAGTACCAGATGGCGTTTTTATTTTAGATTCATTATTCATAAATAGCTATTGTATTTATAATTAAATTAATTATCACATGAGACTAGTTGCTTTTTTCTAGTATATTTGTTGTTTAATATTTATTTCAAATTTTTTATTATTTGTTATTATTTTAAGCGGTGTTCACTTCTGCCGGCACTCCCGGAGGTTTTTTAACGTATTATAACCGCTTTATCACGCTATATAATATGACGCATCATGGTGTCTTGCTTACTCTGCTACGATGTGAGCAGGACAGTGACACGTTATCGAGTTATCGAGTCAATAAAAACCGCTCATCCTAGGCCTACTGGACTGATCCTAACATAGGAGTGAATACAATAAATAGCCCTCATGACCTACGGCGGTGAGAGAGCAAGTAGTGACGAGTTTAGCTGGTGGGGGTAGTATCCCCCCCCCCACTCCCGGCCCCCCATTGAGCCTTTCGAGGCTGAATGGAGAGCCGGGAGTTGGCGGTCCTTCCCTTCTCCCGTCCCCCCGTCGAGCTATCAAGCCCGATGAGGGGGCAGGAGCTGGATGGATCCTATCTCGAACCCGGGCGAACATACTAGGCTTGACGGGGTGTCGGGGGGCAGCGAAGGATAGGGTGCTGGACTTGGTTGGTGAGCCCAGCATAACCTCAGTGTATGCGTAAATGTATTCCCTTTACTCTAAACAAAAAAAGGGCCTATGGGAGATAGTACTCACTTAGAAGTACCTACGAAATTTTCGAAATTTTGTGCGGGGCCCCCTAATGTATAGTTATAGGTATTATCTAACATAGTCTATGTTTGGTAAGGCATTTTGCTCAGTTCACTATTGGAATTTATGCCACATTTATGTTGGCAGCGGTTTCCTCTTAATGGCCACTTTACGATCTATGGTGTGCCAAGTTTTTTACTGCTGATGTAACAATAAAATAGACCTTAACAGCTAAGATTTAAGAGCTATTAAGACCGCAGCGTGCGTGTTGTTTTATTGGTGTACCGGTAATTCTGGGGTTTGTTATTTCCTATTTGTAAATTGCAGTTGGTTCTGTTTAAAATGTGGAAAGTGAAAGTTAGATTTTTTAAATGTTTGGAATTTTTCAACAAAAATGCTACACAGCAAGTGTATAAAAATAATCTAGAATGTCAAATCATGGAGCATTGATATGGATCTAATTCATAGTCATCAGTCTACATCAGCCATTTGTATGTCTCAACTGCTGGACCACCTGGCCTTCCAGGTTTAATGGAGATCTCCCGTAGCACAGAGAAGCTCGATATAATAATAATATTTTGGTCAACTCGAGACAAAAAATTTTTGGTCACCAATACCGTGACCGACCATTGCAAAAGTTGCTTTACCACCACAATCGCAGACCGAGCGCACAAACTAAATTATTTGCTTATATATATTTAGAACTGAAAACCCCGTTTTTATGAGAAACACATAGGCAGACAAACAATTTTTATTTTTAAAATTTTCTTTAAGGTCCCTTTGTAAAAACCTTACATCATTTAAATTATAATTCGAGAATATCTGTCTGTTTATCTTTTACTTTCTCACGCCTAAACCTCTAAACCAACTATAACTGATTTTAGAATATAATAAATAAGTACTTGTATAGCTTAGACTTTGAAGAACGACTAGGATTTGGTAACTTTTTGTCGCAAAAAATTAAGTGATCCCTTATTCAGATTTACAAGTAGACATGAATTATGTTATTGACTTTGCTAGTGATATAATTTTTTGTGATTTTTGTATGGAATTTTATTGATTTGTCGACATATTTTTTTAAATAAACTCATTTGCAAAAAAAAACGGGCACCTAAGCAATGAACCATTTTAAATGTTAATATTGCTTTGTTTGATAATTTTATGTTATCCTCACAATTTGGTAAATGAATAAGAAAATAATCGTTTTCATCAGTATTTCATAAAATTTAGATACAATTTATGGGAAATAATGCTAAACCTCGCTAGTAGTGTATGTTCGCTAGTAGTGCATATACTCATGAAGTAAAAATAAAAAAGTTTTTTTGTTTGTTTTTCTTTAATAAAGTAAAAGCAGATAAATGTTTAGTATCGAGTGTGACCCCCTCTAGCTAAAATCACAGCTTGAATTCGTCTGGGCATGCTAGCGAGTATATCCCTGATACTTGCTTGCGGAATACGTTCCCACTCCGCAGTAATCACATTCTTCGGCTCTCTGATGGTCTGCGGAGCCGGGTGTACTGTTCTCACACGCCGTTTCAGAACGTCCCAGACATGCTCTATGGGATTGAGGTCGGGACTTCGAGCTGGCCAATCCAAACGACGAATGCCGACCTCTTGCACATATGCATTAACATCGCGGGATCGGTGGGCGCGAGCATTGTCGTCGATAAAAATCGAGTCTTCACCTAGAGCGGCCAATGCGGGTTGTGCATGAGGAATTAGAACTTCCGTTATGTATCGATGCCCAGTCAGTGAGCCGTTTTCAATGAAGACTAACTCTGTACGATCCATTGAATTTATTCCTGCCCAAAACATAACAGAGCCCCCACCATAAGGTGTGATTTCTTCGAAACATGCCTCTGCAAAGCGTTCTCCTTGTCTTCTTAGCACTCGCCGACGTCGATCTTCACCGAACAGAGATATCCTGGCTTCATCAGAGAACAAAACCCTATTCCAATCTTCTTGAGTCCATGATTCACAATTTCTAGCGAACCTAAGCCTGTGAACTCTGTGCTCACGGAGTAATTTGGGGCCGCGGGCCGGGCGGTGACTGCGTATATTGGCAGCGAGAAGCCTTTCATAGCCGTCCATAGACTAATATGCACATTTCTTACTTCTTGGAGGTTGTTATTAAGATCCACATACGAAGATTTGCGATTTCTCAATGCGCGACTCACAAGAAAACGATCATCCCGTGGTTGGGTACATGGTTTTCTTCCAGAACCAGGCCTTCTCTCGACGGAACCAGTCTCCTGATATCGCTGCCAGGTCCTTTGGACTGTCGAGCGACTAACATTTAGCCTCCTAGCCACGAAACATTGGCTGCAACCCTCTTCAAGCAGCGCGATAATTTTGGTAGCTTTCACCACTTTATCTTCCATTTTTGATACAGACAAACAGCAATAAATAAAGCTTTGACAGTCAAGGATATGAAATTAATCGATAAAAATTGAATAAAAGTTATGAAAGTCGATGTTATCTTCTGGAACTTCGCGCCAAAAATGTAGGATAAAAAGGGGTTTTCGGTAAAAATGAGCATCAAATGAAAATTTGAATTTAGAACGTACTTTTTTAAATACCACAGCATTTTTAAAACCGGCCAGTAACGTGTACAAACGATTGAAACCTTTTTGGTATTGTATCTTTTTAAAGATGAATGAAAATCAAAACCGCCCGTTTTTTTTTGCAAATGAGTGTATAATAATGAGATCTATGGACATCCTGTGAGTCTGTTTTTTTTATTTAGTAGGGGCAATATATACAACCGAACTCCGGGCCGCCAAAAGTCCCTAATAAGTAATATTTTCAGTATAAGAAAGCGTGTCTAACTTAATTTCGTTTCCATAGATAAAGGAAAATATTAGATGAAAAACTCGATAAGTAAAAAGTTTAACTTCGACGTTTTTTCGACTTTCGTCGAAATCACGCGACGTCGGCTCATATCTAAATCAGAAACATTAAGAATTACGCTTTCAAAAATATTGGTAAGTAGCACAAGACATGTGAGAGTGTAATAATATACAGGGTGTTTAAACACCCACTCACGTTAAGTCACTCTCTTATCTATATCTCAACTACGCCACATTTGACATTGGTTGAATCTGATGTTGTCTATACTAATATTATAAAGAGGAAAGATTTGATTGTTTGTTTGTTAATACTGAACGGATTTGGATGAAATTTGGTACACAGATAGGGGATATGAGCCTGGTTATGACCATCGGATACTTTTTAATTCGATATTCCCACAGGAACGAGAACCACGCCGGTAGTCCGGAAATAAAAGTGACAGATTCACTCATCGCCGTTTCCGAATATACCCTGTAAATTAATAGGCTTTTACTATCAGCAAAGAAAACTACGGTTGTAAAATTCCTTTCTGACGGGAAAATACATAACGTTCCAAATAACCCAAAAAAGCAAATTTGCCGGTTTCACCACCGACAGATTATGTTCCGGATCCGCATAGCTTCTCTTGCAGAAAATTTTACGGTTGTCAAATAAAGAATATGTCAAATTATCTGCCAGATAGGCTATCTAGAACTTCCTAGAAGTCTCGAGGCTAATTTCCGGGCTACACGCTCCGGCTTAACAGAAAGCATGCCTGCATAAACCAGATTGCGCAGGCAAAATGGAGCGTGACGCCGGGACAATCCGCTATGCCTTGCCTGCGCCAACCGAATTATGCAGGCATACATTCAGGTATGACGGTGCGTGTAGCCGGGACATTAGAGATACTCACTAAGTGGCGAGTTACAAGAGATCTTTGAGGTCGTAGTGACCATACTTCCCACTTGAGTTGCATCTCATCTAAATAGCAAAAACAATAAAAGTTACGCAGACGACGTTGTGAAAAACTGCTTGTATGTCACATATTTGTAAACTGCAAAGCTCGGATGTTCAAAGATAGCCTTATCGCTTGCTCGCACGAGTAATCGCCAATTAGGGCGGAAGCATTTTGTTTCGAAAGACAACGACATTGTCTTACGTGGGTACCTACCCTTATTCATTTCAGATAAAATTTATAGCGTCTTCTGTAATAAATTGTGTATGTCATGAAAAGAAGACGCTTTATCGTAATGGCTTTATAATATCGAGGCGAACGAAACGTTCAAAAGACAGCTTATGCGAAGAGTGTGCTGAGATTTTTTAATACATTGAAGAATGTTTTGAAATATTTCTTTCCTCGATAAAAGTGCAGGTATTTCTAGTGCAATCAACAGCACGTCACGCTTTACATTACGAAAACCACTGCTATTAACAGTCCGCTGCCCATAGGTGGGCTGTTCATCCGTACATTTTCTATGCTTTTTTGTGAAGTGGGACTCATAAGGTTTGGAGTTTACAAAAGTGAAAAGAGTGGACAGAACAAACTGGTATCAGAAAAGTACCAGGGCATTTTCAGACGGTTTTTTTTAATGTTAAACTGCAGAATAAAAAATGGAACCAAACGAAAGGTATTGGACTTGGTGGCTATATCTTTCGATTTGGCTTGGACTGTGAACCTGTTAACACTTTGGCGGACACACAGTCACCCTTGTTGGACACAATTATATTGTATGGTTTTGCGTTGACACAATCATTGTTCTGCCTATATTTCCTATAAGCTGCGATACAATACACGTCAAATATAATCGCAAAACGTTCGACTGCTCAAGCATCCGCGCACAGATCTATATCGAGATACACAGTGAAAGTGTCCTTGCGTGTCAAAAGTTTGCGTGTCAGAAGTTTTTCACAAAAATAGTTAATTGTGCAGTGCTTTCTTGCAAGAGCTCGTCAATAACATTTCTACATCGCTAAATCTCGCTCGTGATGTCATCGTAGGTGCGAAAAATGCGACACGCTATATTCTCATAAGCGTTTGAAGCGCTCTTTTCGTCTATCTCGATCCAGGTCTGTGCATCCACGTCACTGGCAATGGTGCAGAATCGCATGCTAATGCATACATGTAGTCTGATACTGTCGCGTGTTCATTGAGGTATGTTGTTGTTTGTTTTTGTTGAGTGTGTAGTGCACATTAAACGATAAAATTTAGTAGACCGTCTACGGCTATGTTTGAAGCGTTTTACTTCCGGATTTTTTTTGACAAACATGTTTGTAAAACAAACATATTTTATTTGACACGATATTTGGTTGGCAAACTAATTAGTACAATTTTCTTCGTTTACCGGACTCTTTATAGTGACTAGGTAACAAACTAAGTTTAGAGAATAGTTAAAATTGACAAAGCATTATGTAAGTATTATCTAAAAGCTGTAAAGAAGAAGAAATTATAAATATTTTAAAACCTCATAATTGAGCGAAAAAACACCTTTTCTCAGCTACAGGTTATATCTTTTTAATATCCGATTAAAGTAACGACTCACCATTTTTTTTATATTCAATCTATTGCTTTTAAATCGAGGTAGGCGTATTTTCTTGCAATTGCTTTCCATGTAATGGATAAGGTAATAACAGAGCTGTTAGGGATTTTTTACAGCTCACCCTAAATGTTATGGTTACCTAATCTAATATCAAATTATAATCACCTTTTGCTTCCAGGAAAAATAAGACAAAATGCATTATGTTACAGCGGTTTTGCAATGCTTCTTATTAATTTTATTATTTGACGACCTGTTTGGCGCGAAGACATTTCGTTCATAAAAAAGAAACGCGACTTTGTCTGCGCCAGAGGTGAGGGTTCGATCCCCGGACAAAACATATTTGTGTGCATGAACATTGTCTATTTGTCTTGGTCTGTTTAACATGCATATTATTTATGTAGTATTATTTATGTAGTAAAAAAAGTATTTATATTTATTCGTTATCAAGTATCGTAAAACAAGTTCTTCATGAAATTTATCTTGAGCTAGTGTTAAGCTGATTGTCTAATTCCTTCAGAATATTAAAAAAAAAATCATTTTATAAAATAAAATTCAAACCGACTTCAAAAAGTAAAAAATAAAACTTTTGGAGTCGGTGCCAGCCAGGGCATTCTACATTGCACTTCTATTAACTATATATTTTTTTGGCCTTAGCTAGCTAGCACCGACTCCAAAAGTTTTATTTTTTACTTTTTGAAGTCGGTTTGAATTTTATTTTATAAAATGTTTTTATTTCAGATTTTTTAGTTACATCATGTGCCGTTACTTACACTAAAAATCAGCCCATACACAACAATGTCATCTAGGTAAACGACTACTTGCCAAAAGGTGATTGATATTTTTCAAGATTATGAAAAAACTACTAGCCAGATCTTCGTAAAAATTATATGGGACCACACATAAACCATTTTCTTTCAGATAAAAAAAAGAATTATAAAAATCTGTTAACAACTGGCGAAGTTATGGTAAAACATACATAAAAAAATAAAAAAAATAAAAAATACCGTCGAATTGAGAACCTCCTCCTTTTTTGAAGTCGGTTAAAAAAAACTTTTTTTAGAATAGCTAATGAACCGGAAGTGTGAAAGTTGGAGGGAAAAAGGACCGATTGAATCATGGCGGAAAAATGGCGGCATTCTGTTGAAGGCGGTCAAAGTGTCGAAATGTTGGAAAACTACTGTGACTTTACTGGTTGAATTAATAATTGCTGTGTGCTGTGTATATTGGTGAATAAATTGTGATAACCTGAGTAAGGAGTTTTACTTCACTAGATAATTTGGTGTTGTCAGCCATGATTCAATGTCCTCACCGCTGATGGAGCACAGGTCTTCCCTGGTGGATGAGGTATAAAAAAAACAAAGAAAAAGGGATATTTTTAAAACGTTTACAATTCTTTTGGCTTTATCATAAAAGTTAAGAGCCATTGTAGGTTTTTCTTAGTTACATTTGACCTTATTTACATTGAAAGCGTAATAGACTAAAAAGCTTATTTCTCTCAATTCCTTAACGTACCTCCTTATACCCAACCCAGTTCTTAAAAATGCCCTTTTCAATGTACATAATTCGCTGTTTTCCATTTCATCCGATTACATTCCTCTTGCCGAGTGGAAGAAAAGATTATTCTTCTCAAAAAGAACTACAGCTACAAACAGATGGTTAAAGGAAACACCGGTTCAAGCAAATTTCCGTTCCCGACAATCCAGGAGGATCTGGAGCTCTATTTTTGAATCGCTCGTATGACAATATGTTGTCGCATGCGACTTAAGTCACGAATTCGCTAGCTTTATTTCACATTAATTGCTTTACTAGCGGCCGACCGCGGTTTCCCGTTCCTGTGGGTATATCGGGATAAAAGTTTCAAGCTAACTACTATATCTGTGACAAGTTTCATCCAAATCCGTTCATTAGATTTTGCGTGAAAGAGTAACCAACAAACTTTCACATTTATAATATTAGTAGTACGATTGCGGTCGAGCGATAAAAAAAATAGAAATTTAAATGTCGAACGAAAATCAGCAGAAACTAAGCGCTCGACGAGAGACGAGTAAATCAAATATAGAGCCTCAAGAGGTTCTGACATTTGTGAAAAATAATGACGACCACTTTTCCTTTTGAATGTTTATCTTATATATCTTAGTATCAAAGGATGGTGTCGTTTAAGGAATTAATTTGAGAAAAAGCGCTTTTCCTTGAAGAAAATGTTAAAATAAAAGTTGTATTAGGTTATACTTAGACAATAAAATATAATGTTTGAATGTTTACAGAATTTCGGGAATAAATAATCTATGTTGAATTATAATAGTGTTTAGGTCACATTTCAATTTGACGTCTCTTTAGGAAATAAAACAGGCAGAAAAAAATCAGCTCTTGACGAATTTCTTGCCGGTTCTTCTCGTTACAAGTCTCTCGTCTCCCGCCGCCGCCGTAGGGTTTGTGAACCGATGGCGTAGCTTCTTTGACGTTCATAAGTGCTTGTAATAGCCTACATTGAATTAATTATTTATTTATATATGTTCTGATAACTGAATTTATTTATTTAAGTAATTAATAATATGTATTTCTATCCGTTATCCTAGTATCCCATAACACAAGGCTTACAGTGCTTACTTTAGTACTAGGCTAATTGATAGGTATAAATGCAAAAAATAGTTTATTATTATATTTATTAAATTTTGTTTTTTTTTACTTTGAATTTCAATGGAATGCATGAAAATCCGGGTAAATCGTTTTCAATTTCAAAATACCAACACTCTGGCAGATTTGATAAAACTTAAAAAAAAAAGACGGGTTGCACTCCGGGAGTGCCGGCAGAAGTGAAAACTTGATTATTAACGTTGAGCATGTTTGATATTTTGGAATGGTTAGGGAATAATTTTGCACCAATTGCTTTATCAGTATAAAAGTACTATCATTTATGTGGTAGAATACAATATTCATTTATTGCGCTATCGTACACAAACATGACAAACCATATTAAAGTGAACGTTAAGGTAGGTAATAAGATATAAGAAAACATTAGTTATTATAGAGAATCGAAAAATATATATTGACAATAAAACAAGAGACAAGTAAAAGACATTATCAACAGTCTGTCGCTAAGCAACCGAGACCATAGTCAACCTGTCACCTCAACATTCTCCATCCGTCCTACGCTTTTTCGATCAGGTCACGTGTCCTGACGCGAGTTTAAGATTTTATACCCATTACAGAAAAAGTGCTCAACGCCGCTAAAGAAGTTTTCACTTCAAAAAACCGTACCTTTCGAAGCGAAGGAGTTTTTCACATAGGTACTTACAGCTGAAAAATAATGAAAATTTCGTGAAATGTAAACTTGCAATGGCCCTGATAGTGAAAAGTATGGCTCCCATCTCTGAGCAAGTTGGGCAAAATTCATCCACAGAAAGGCAACCTTTTTCTTCCAAAGAAAGGCCATCTTTATAAATTATCAGAAATGATATCGAAATCGTAAGAATTAATTATAGTCCTGAAAATTTGAACGGCGAATCGTCATTATACCAAATATTGAAATGCTAAGGCAAGTCACCGTTAAATTTATGTCAATTTACTCAAATATTGCTGAGTGCGGATACCTCTGTAGGCTCGAGACAAATTGTCTAAATTTTGAATTTCAAATAACCTCCGGTTAACGGATGGATCAAGTAACTAAACCGGATTTTAATTAAGCTTGAAACAGTGGTTACTTGTCACGTAGCGTGTGTTTCATCTTGTGTGTTTGGAAAGTTGTTTAGTTAAGGGAACACGCCATCACATTCAATTTAATTCAATATATATTGTTGTCAATGACTGATGTCACATCTGGGCTGACTGATTCACTATGACCACTTACCGATTCCTTGCTCAAACCACGCCAATGTCGTATTTGGTTTCGACATTTTCAAAATCGTTTACTTAAAAAAAAATACTGAAAGGAACTGAATTTCTTGAGTTTTTATAAACAGATTCATACACTGGTTTCCTAATGCCTTCACGTAACGAAATATCAAAATGAGATTTATATTACTGGAATGAGGAATATGCAATTAACAATGTTCATGTTAAGACCCGCCTTCTAATTTCAAAATCTATCACAATCCCTTTCAAAGATATTGTGATTGTGATATTCGTCTAGGGAATTGTGTAACTTATACTCGCAATCACTTTCGGAACGAATGATGTGTTAAATGAAATGACACTTCGTTTGACATTTCTCCATAGGTACATTTGAAAGATATTTTAGACGACCTGTTTGGCGCGGGGGTACTAACCCCACCTTCTGCGCCAGAGGTCCCGGGTTCGATCCCCGGACAAGACAAATATTTGTGTGCATGAACATGTCTATTTGTCTTGGTCTGGATGTTTAATATGTATATTATGTATGTATTTACAAAAAAAATAGTATATAAGTATGTTTATCCGTTATCTAGTATCCATAACACAAGTTCTTCATGATACTTAACGTGGGCTAGATAATTGGTGTGATTGTATAGAAATATATATTTATTTATTATTATTTATTATTTTCGTCTGTCACTTCGCTTAGACAGTTTAATTTCGTTCATTCAATACCTTTCCAAACGCGTCCCGATCACAATCTCTATCAAAAGTCAAATAGTGACGGCCTGAAGTGTGTGAATATCTCTCTAATGACGAATTGAAATTGATTGCGATAGATTTTAAAATTAGACAATTAGCCCCCCTGGTTTCCTTTTTAATTCCTAAAACATTAATTGTCTGTGATTTTTTCTTTACATCTAGAAAGTAAGGAAAATAACCTAACTTTTCGTTGTTATTTTCATAATATCTTCTTTGAATAAAAATCCTTTCAGCTACCTATAAACTCTGACACTAGAGGTGGCCACTAATCCTCATACGATAAGAAGAAGAAGCTACCTATGAGCTTTATTGTAATAAATGAATCATAATATTAAATTACTTATTGTAAAATACAACCGATAGTAGGAGATAAAATGACACGGTAGAGGTAACTTTGCGAATATATTCTATCGAGCCAACTTTATCAAATCTTGACAATTTTTAATCAAGTAAATATACTAGAAAAAAGCAACTTGTCTCATGTCGCCCTGACGGGACTCGAACCCGCATCCTTGGGAATCCGGCTCAATGCACTGACCAATTATGCTACAGAGACCTATATACAGAAACCTAATTGGTCAGGGCATTGGGCCGGATTCCCAAGGATGCGGGTTCGAGTCCCGTCAGGGCGACATGAGACAAGTTGCTTTTTTCTAGTATATTTACTTGATTAAAAATTATCACATAAAAATAGCATTGTAAAATACAAAATTAAAACAGTTTATCAAATCTTGTTTTTTACCGGATGAATTCACTAAAACATACCCTAAACAGTATACAACAATGTTATTATTTTAATTTTACTGTTTACTTACGAATTATAAAAACGTGTTAATGTGGATTTTGCAGTACCACCCCGCCTTAATTGCGAACTCTGTTTTGTAAACGTTACAAATTGACGGAATATTAAGATAGCGTATTTTAATAAATTAGGTACCTTAAGACTTTGGTGGGAATATTCTTGATACTGTTAAAGGATTACGTGAGCCAATCAAGTAAAGTACCGGGAGATTTTAATCTTAATATCGTTTATAAGAAAATAAATTTAATGAACATGCGTTATTTTAATTAAAATGATTTTAACACAGTTTAACTCTTGTTGTTACTCTGTTTTTAACCGACTTCGAAAAACGAGGACATTCATATATACAGTTATTAGTTATATATATATTGAACATTATGATCATTTTAAAAAGAAGATCATACTGTAAAAGAGTGTAAATTCAAAAGAATAATTTTGATTTGTAAAGTCAAATCATTGTCATGGAAATTTCTTTGGTTTCAGTTTAAATTAATTTTAATTTAATATTTGAATTAGATTTATTTACTCAATTTCTAATGTGAAAATGGCTTTGAATGCAAAATAAACACTTCAGAAAAAAACAATATCTACGTTGACTCATGAAGTGCGATAGTAAGACGATGTAGTAGTTAGTGAACGAAGGTTTTCTATCAAACGACACATTTATTGTGAAAAAGACGTTCCGTCTAGCTCCGAAAGAAGTGAGCGGACCTGCGGGGCGACCGCCTAACTCAAAGCTTTTTTTCGGTAACGCACTCAGCGATAGCCGAAGTGAATTTTCGGCGTTGACTCCGAGCGACCGCCTAACTTTCTAGCGCGCTTGATGTAGCGTAGGCTTTCGTCGAATGAACGGCTGGCCCCCTGCTCTTGACGCGATCACAAATAGATGGAGATTGAATTAATGTCAAACGTCAGTAATTATGTCCAAAAATAAGTAATTAAGAGGTGAGGCGGCCAATGTTTTTTCCATACAAACGTTCTCGACGGATTCCTCTTTAATTTTTAACACTAAAGAAATGATTTTCATACATAAAATAATTTTTTACTTAAATTCTGTGCTCCTATGTCGATATTTCAAAGCAACTAGAAGCCCTTAAACATGCTAAAAAATCCTAATTTTTATCACCACTAACGATATCGATTGTAGAGATTGAATAGGTATTTCCAAAAAAGCTAAACGTAGAGGCCTACTACAACTCCTTATTATTCTATGGGTGAAATTTATTTTATATAGATCTAATTTTCGAGGAGGAAATCGTCGAGAGCCAAACCTAGAATTTTGCAATTTTTATTCGCAATACTTAATACTTGAAATTAGTAAATAAAGTAACTTTGTTCTCTATTAATCGATTTTAGCTTCACTTAAAATCGAATCAACATCGAAAATCAGTAATAATTATTGACATTCAATCTCGATCTCAACGCGATCCCGTCAAGAGTAACCCCCTTGTTGTTTGCATAACATTGAGTTTACGATTAAGTTTGTTAAAAAAAATCAAAAAGTAAAGATTTGATTTTAATTACATAGGACCATAATGGTTCCACATCTACTGACCTATAGAGCCTCCGTTATTATTTTTATTCCCGGTTCTAGCCCCTACAAATAATATTCTAGACAAGACAAATATTTGTGTGCATGAACATGTCTATTTGTCTTGGTCTGTATATTATGTATGTATTTACAAAAAAAAAGTATTGTATGTTTATCCGTTATCTAGTATCCATAACACAAGTTCTTCATGAAACTTAACGTGGGCTAGATAATTGGTGTGTTGTAGGCAATTATTATTATTATTATAGATTAGATTTACTTTGGCCACAAACAGTTATTATTTTACAAAAGTACTAACTATCTTTATAGCTAGCTAGTAAAGCTATAATAGACCTATGTGCCGATGAAGATATTTTACCAATGTTTAGCAATCAATGTATTTTTACAGCTTCTTAACCCTCCATTCCTTTTTATTTCTTCGTTCTATCTGTTTCGTAAAATCAAATTAATTATTGTCTGTAATCGTTGTAAACATTCCATACTTAATATTAACATTCAAAATGCCGCCTTTGAAGTAATTCTGTTGAACGGGACTCTTATCTTTGTTATTTCAGTAACTTGAATCTTAAAACGAGCGTAAATCAACCGAATGTCTCCAAATAAAATGTTTGGTGTAGAAATTTGAGAATTTAGTAGGTTATTTTAAGATATTAATTGTAAAAGTTTGGATAGAAAAAGTGTTTTTAAGGGATTTTTATTACATAACTAATTATTTATGTCACCTGTACTGTAAATAATGGAATATATTTGAACAAAATGACATGTACCTACAAAGGACTTTTTACCTTTTTTACGACTTCTTCCCGATAACGCAGGCATGACAAAACTGATGGCAGAAGAAATCAATCAAAATAAAACCACATTCATTTAATTTACGATATTTCCAAACAATAAAGACAATAATTGACGTTAAAAAAACCATAAACTTGGCCATAAAGTATTTAACGCTCTCGTACCTCGTCGTAACACTTGTTGATACAGCCCCGAATGAAATCATAACAAGAAATTATCACAACTGGCAGTCCATTAAAAAATGAACCTTGTAGGTTCGGGACAAGGTCTACGATGACACCAACTAGAATACGTGCACCGTAGAACATAAAGTCGTGAAATTACTCCGTTGGTATATTCAAATTTTATATTGTACTGTTGAAAGCACATCTAGTTGAAAAGTTTGAATATTATGAAAATTGCTCTTCTAACAAACGTTATAAAAGAGATTAAATGATTACAAATGATTTTTTTGATCGTTAAAGAAGTGATTATTCGTGATTTTAGAATTTTTGCATTTTTTTCTGCAATTTTTATACTTATGATAAATTTAAAATAGAATAATATTAGAAAAAATCAACTTCACCACGTGAATTCCCATCTGAGAATCCTATTCGATTTTATTATTGTTTGCTTAAACTAGTGATGCTAATCAACCCAAATATTAAACAACCTCAAAGGAACGGGAGCATTAAAAATCTATTTAAGAAAGAAAGAAATACTTCTACTACGAAAACTGACAGTAATTATGATATTATCTTGTTACGAATTGTTTTTTACCAGTTTACAAAATATATTTGATATCGGTAGACGTTAATTTCTAAAATATACTAAATCGTAGCATCCTAATCACATCACAAAATATTGATGTACCAATATCCCCTGAGGTTCAGGATCAATTCCAGTGACCGTATAAAGAAAAGTTGAGCGTTTCATCCCCTTTGGTCCCACGGGGAAGTTAAGGTGACTTACACGAAAGAGGTTAATATGAAAGCATGGAAGAAGGATTTAGTATTCGCTTTATCGAAAGAGGTCGGTCGCTTGTGAACAGGAGCTCTATTTTTGATTCACTCGTCTCGAGGATTCTACTGATTTTCGTGCGACGTTTGAGTTTCCGTATTGCGTAAAAGCGACCTTCCCCGTATATACATAGCTTCGCTTTTCGCCTGTAGTACCGCCCCCCAACGCGAGCGCGTGAGGGGCAAAGCGAAAAGCGTACTATGACCACGCATGCAAGGTCGCTAATCGCCTGATCGCCTCCTCGTTCGCCTCGCCACTCGCGCGACGAGTGGTTCAAAAATAGAGTTCCAGGAGCTCTATTTTTGATTCACTCGTCTCGAGGATTCTACTGATTTTCGTGTGACGTTTGAGTTTCCGTATTCCGTAAAAGCGACCTTCCCCGTATATACATAGCTTCGCTTTTCGCCTGTAGTACCGCCTCCCAGCGCGCGAGGGGCAAAGCGAAAAGCGTGCTATGACTACGCATGCAAGGTCGCTAATCGCCTGATCGCCTCCTCGTTCGCCTCGCCACTCGCGCGACGAGTGATTCAAAATAAAGGTCCAGCCATTTTTCTACTGAGGGCTTAGTGTGAGTGTGCAAATGTCAAAGTAAGAGAGTAAAATTTTGACAGATAGCCTTAATGCAATTGGAATAAGGTTGAGAAAAGTAGATTAAGCTGCGGCGAGAGTTTAAGCTGAATCATCATAAAAACGCCATTATCCTAATCCTAATCTTAACTAATATTATAAATGCGAAAGTGTATTTGTTTGTCCTTTCTTGTCGCCCTAACTAAGCAACCAATCGATTTTGGCATAGAATTAGAGAATAACATAGGCTACTTTTTATCCCAATATTCCTACGGAAACGGGAACCACATGTTTCTCTGTTTAGATTGAAACTAGGTTAGCAGGGGGGAGAAGCGAGTTTCGTGGCAGATGCCAAGTTAAACTGTCCATCGTCGTCTCGTCGTCGTCGTCTCTGCCACATGACACCTACTGCTGGGTATAGACCTCCCCCAAGGATCTCGGTCTCTTCAAGCCCGCCCGAATAGACGACGCCGCGCACCACCAGTCTGCTTGTGACCACGGCTGTAGCAACACAGCCGAAACGTCAAGCTGTAAGTACATACATATGTGATACATAATATATGTCGCGTTGAGCCCTGTTACTCTCGTTTACAATAATAATAATTGGTTGAAAATTGCGTTCAAACCACACGTAGGTAATTCTTGTTGGTGGTTAAGCGCATGATTAATTTAGCGGTTGTTTTGATATTTCAACTGCAACGTACCACATATGCGCTAATTACACTTGAAAACTATGCAGTGACCAATATGTTCGGCGGCTAACGTTCAGTTATGAAACAAATTTGATAATTATTCTCCCATACAAAATTTAGGGATTCTCCTTTTCCGAATGCAACTTAAACTATTTGATGATTATTATAAACTCATGGGAGAAATCTGTCTAAACCGCACCCCTCGCCACCAGATGCAGAGGCAATCCGAAATGTTGGATTCAATAGTCAAAGACAAATTAACACAAAACGATTTTAGGTCCTAGGTTTGAATCCCGTTAGTAGAGATAAATGTTTATACATATATATATATATATATATAATGAGTAAGAGCATTTGTACCTCAGTAATTATGGCTGAGGCATAATTATATAAAAATATACTTATCTATATATGAGTATCTCTATCCGATGTCCTAGTATTCAATACACAAGCATTACTAACGGAAAACTATTTAAGAATACGTTGGAGTCGTAGACATCGGCGGCTGTTCGCGCCTCCGCCGTGTCGTACGGTGGCGCACGCGCAATCACCATTGCGTCGTATGCATGAAGCACTAAACGCGCTCCAGGTAAATTTTCCAGAAATTGATATATTTTTTGATAATCCTTAAAGTATTACTAATCCTAGAAGAATTACTAAAATTATAATAATTTAATTTAATATAAGATACTAACATAGGTTAAGTACAATTGTTACTAACAAATAATGAGATAACTTACTTGAAATAAATGAATTGAATTGAATTGAATTACGAATGGCTGGGTGGGGAAAAAATTTACTAATTTTGCTTTGCTTAAAATTGTGCTTCCGAATAGTTAATTTTTTCGAATAAAAATCTTTGACTTTGAATCGAATTTAACTATCTATTTGTATCTATTTTGGTTTTTTATAAATGTTAAATAATTACTTCGTTTAAGATAATAATGTAATTGAGTTTATACCCGTTTAACTTTGATTAATAATAAATAAATTACAGTACTGGACCAGAGCAATGGACCGGATTTCCAAAGGTCGTGGGTTCGAGTCCCATCTGAGAATTCACTTGTGACCGAGTTGATATTTTCCAATATTTTTCTATTTAACATTTATCATAAGTATAAAAATAGCATTGAAAAATGCAAAAATTCAAAAATCATAAAGTATTATTATTATTATTCAAATCTAAGTTTACCATAATTCTAATTGTACTAATAATAATTGTAGTTGTATTATGTAACTAACTAGGGAGGTTACAACCCGATACTCGGGTTCGTCAATCGACGAAAAATTCCAAATTATGCGAAAATAATGACACTTTTTAATTGCAGTTTGTGATCATCACGTTTAACATTTTGTATATTTTATAGTTTTCGGAACAAATAGACTCGAGTACCTTTAATTTGATACCTTACTCGACCGCGTACTACGCGCCAAAGTCCCTATCGAGTCGTCACAAATTTTGCGAACCTGAATTAAGTATATAGATTGAATTTGTAATAACTTTGTATTTTAATACAACGAGATATTTGCACGTTGAACCATCCCACGGAATATTTTGAAAGCCTCTATATAACAACTTGTATAACCATATTTTTTGCAAATAAATAACGGAATTATGAATTAAACGTTTTGTCAGCTTATCGCCTTTAGTTTTGTAGTATGACCTGTCCACTGATAGGTTCTTGCTATTTGCACTGGAAACTTTGCGTTTGCGTTTTGCGTATGTAGTGTATACAAATGTAATAAGAATACAAAATTGTATCATCCGTACTGCCAGAGAGTGGAATTATTTGCCTGAGTCTGTTTCCTGATACTTACAATTTAGGGGCCTTCAAGTCGCGTGTGAATAGGTATCTTCTAGGCAAGCGCGTTTCATCCTAGATCGCATCATCGCTTAGTATCAGGCGAGATAGCGGTCAAGCGCTAACCTATACATTATAAACAAGTTAGCAGCTATGTTTTTCTTTCACTCTCAGTGCTGCATAGATATTTCTTTACAGTACAATTAATTAAAACAAAATGACGTGTACGAGTACGAGTACGAGTCGCACGAGTCTCTGTGCAAAACAATAAATTACACGCGATTTTTTTTTACAACTTTTTACTTTCTCGAAACTCAGCACTCAACCCTAAAATGTTAACAGTACACCACGACATGATATCGTGTTACAGCTAATACGCCTGGGACTTTCAGGGAACATACGTGTGTCAACTACGGGTTTTACCAGCATTTGAGATAGGTCAGCAAAAAAGTATCTTATTCCATTTTAATAAGGATCATGTATTAATGTATAAACACTGGTTGAAGAAATTACGTGACTTTTTAAGAGTGCTGGGTGTCTACAGGTTATTTTTGTATCGTGTTAAATATCCAGGTAAATTCTGATTGCTGATGAAAGAAATTCAAATGTACAGAATTGGATCAGTAAGTGGGACAGTAATCTTAGCGGTTACTCTAAATATTAGTATATCTATATATTATTAAAAAAAAATCCGCCATGTCGATTTTTTTGTTGTGTGTCGTATTTAAGTTATTATTAAATTTGATGATTAGAAATTGTTTATTCAAACAGATATTTTTGATATATTCACAGACACGGACCTAGCCTAGACTCCATACATTTTGGAATATCTCCTTTATACATTCCTGTTTATAGTTATATTATGTCATCTAGCTAGCCACTTTAATATCGAATCAATCGATCTATCAAGATTAGGTGCCTATCTACAAACATTCATTCGGAACAAAGCTGAACGTCTTACACCCTACAGGTAGTCGACGGGCTTTTGGTTGAAAAGCTTTCAGTGGGGTTAGCACGAATAACTTTCGAGTAAGTATCGAAGAAGTAAAGTAAAAAAATGTATGACATATTGATCAGAGTTTCTACCGGACGTAAACGGAACTACATTTTTAACCGACTTCAAAAAAGGAGGAGGTTCTCAATTAGGTTGGTTTTTTTTTTAATGTATGTACACCGATTACGCCGAGATTTTTGAACCGATTTCGGTGATTATTTTTTTGTTCGATGCAGAATCGAGCACGTAATGTCAAAAAATGTATAGGAAAACTTTTTATAAAAAAAAAAGAAAACCAAAAGGTTTATTTTTTGCTTTTTTTAAAAGTTTTCCTATACATTTTTTGACATTACGTGCTCGATACTATTACGATAGTTGTTCGTGCTTGCCCTACAGTTAATTTGACTTTATCTGCTGTGGAATTCAAATGATTATTTAAGATTTATAATGTTTTATCGGATTTAATTTCATTAAACAGGAAAGCTGATCATTATCAGAGCTCGTATTCACTATGACCACTTAGCGATTCCTTGCTCGAACCACACGAATCTCGTACTTAGTTTCGACATTTTCAAAATTCATATTTATAAGACACATAATAACATAGGACATAGTGAATAAGGGCCCAGTAAAGTAAAACACATACTTGCAGAGTTGGGAGAGGATCAAAGGTCATTGTATAAAACTATAGTAAATTATTATAGTTTTATACAATGTTTTATACATCTAAAATAAATTACTATTGACCTGTATCTACGTCACAACTTGCAGTACAGTAACCTTGTAATGCGAGAAGTGTGAAACGTAAGTCCTTCCTAGCGAGTTGAAAATTGTTTACGGTTAGGATAACCTTAGTATTTTCTTTTTGTGATGGAAATTGACCTTACTGATATGTTAAGGTCACTTTTCAATTTGACGACTCTGTGTGAAATAAAACAGGGAGAGAAAAATTGCCCCTGACGAGTTTCTTGCCGGTTCTTCTCGTTACAAGGTTTGTGAACCGATGGCGTAGCTTCTTTGACGTTCATAAGTGCTTGTAACAGCCTAGACTGAATAAATGACATTGATTTTTTTTTATTTTTATAAACATAACTCTCATAGCCAGATCTCAACGCCACCTTTGACATTATGTAGGTCGATTTTATCTGGAAACAATAGTAACAGGTCAGCCAGCTCTTCGCCTATAATAGTTTACGATTATGCCAGTTGATAAGCTTTTACTATTTACATTGGAAAGCCAGCAGACACATCAAGTTTATCTTTCGCTCAAATTTCCAAAGATATAAAGCTAAGGATTAAAGTTGGGCAAAATTATCATAACTGTAAACACAGAAAATATAGTTTGCCTTACTAATAGTTCTAGATAACTCAATCTCGCCTACGCATCATGAACTTCTAATGAATTCTGTAAAGAAGATTTTGAATAGGTACTTAACTTTGGAGAAAGTTAGTATAAGGGATCTAGTTTTTAGTCTAAAACAAAGCTAGTTTTATGTCATAAAGTCTTTGTCTAGTTCAAAGAAAACTTGATGAGAACTGACTAGGTGGATTAACGTTAAGTTTACGAGTGTCGGTGTTATCAACATTTTCGCTTTCCCATTACTGGCATTTAATTTTACCAATATTATAAATGTGAATGTTTCGATGTTTGGAAATTTGAATGATTTTTTGTTGTTACTGAATCACGCAAAAACATCTGATAGTTTAATATAGTCTGGCTTAAAATATCAGATGCTTACATTTCATCCCAAAATTTACAAAAGCCGTTTTCTTGTAAATTTTGGGATGAACTACGCGAGTAAAACTACTGGCAGCCACTGATTTTAAAATATTTTTTATGTTGGCAACTTAAATGCTATTTTATCCCAGTTTAACAAAGCTGTTTAAACTATGTGAGGCTCTAGGGTATAAAGTAAGAACTTAACACAATTCAGAACATCACCAGGCTCATATTATTATATGAAATGCACATTCGATTGACATACAATTTTTAAAGAATACTTTATTACGTTATAAAGCTCCTACATCATTCTTTTCACTGATAAAAGTATCGACTGTAACGAGAATATTGACATTTTGACGACATTATCGGGGTTTCAAATTGGCAGATCCCGATTAATCCGTTTTATCCCGTGATAAACATAACCATATATTGCAAAATATGTAATCACGGTTTAATAAAAATGTATGATGTTTCACCCGGTTTCGGGATTGAGTTTTCGCCTCAAGAAACCTTTTGATGTTCCGATAATTCTTTGATATTAAATCGCTAGATATTTCGGTTTATTTTCGTGGTTTTTTCGTGACAAAATTCGTTTGATGAAGGGTTTTGTTATTAAGTATTAGCGGGCGTCCGCGGTTTTACCCGCGTAGTTTCCGTTCTGTAAGAATATCTGGATTAAAATTATTCTACGTTGTGATCCTCTCCCTCGACGTTGTAAACTCGAATAAGAGAGTACAGTCATTTTTATTTATTGTCTTTCACCCAATCAATATCGTTAAAATGAGATTTTTGGTAAGAGAACCGCGGATAAATAATATTTTTACGATAAATTTTAAAAGAAAAATATTAGAAATAATCGACTCGGCACACAAGTTATTCTCAGACGGGGCTCGAACCCCGCGAACTTTGGGTCCCCGGCCCACTGCTCCTAGCAAATTATCTCTAGGTATTTGATCATTGTGCCGTGTGGTGACGGCCTAAGAATACAAGTGTCACCACTCCCTTACATGCCTGGGATGTCGTAAGAGTCGACTAAGAGGCTCGACGCATTGAACACCTGTGCGAGAGAAGGAAAACTTGAAATAAACCCTCTACCAACCCGTCTGGCCAGCGTGGTAGCAGTAGGTTAATAGCCTCCTATGAACGCCACAATAGGCGTGACCTAGGAGAGGCCTATGTCCAGCAGTGGACGTCCACAGGCTGATGATGTATTTGATCACAATTGTTGTTTATTGTTATTATTATTGTATGTACTTAAAATAAACATGCACCTGTGTATATATATATTTTTTTTCATTTTAAATATCATTATTGTTTATGTCAATACCTGTCTTTGCATTCGTCGTTTACTTGTTGTCTTAAAAGTCAATAACAATTGTACCTTTGGCATTTTTTTTATTTCATATTCAAATACACTTCGAGCATTTCTACCGTTAAAGGTTCATTCAAATTATATTAAAATTGAATTCCTCCTGGCAATTCACTAAATGTCTTTGGTAAAGCCGTTGGTTAAATCCGAGAATCTATTCCATCTGAATTATCGTTTCCATTTTCATTCAATTGGGGAGAAGACTAATGTCCTTCACTGAGAAATAATAATGAGCGGGAAATGAGCTTCGCTGTGACTCCGTTTGACTTACAATGCTAATTTTCATAGCAGTGCACTAGCGAGCTGAGCGAGGTTAAGCCCGGCGCACGTGGAAAATTGTTACTCCGACATCCCCGTTGGGTCAAGATGACCCGTATTTAAATTATAGCTTATTATATGTTATACGTATTTTTATAAAATATTTAAACTGCTATAATTTATAGAAAGTTATTATCTTATTTGAATGATCTATCTATACATATAATAAAACTGTAAAATTATAATTTCTGTACATTGAATATATTTACCAAAAACCAATTGGGGATGACGTAAAAACAGGAAGAGAATACGTTAAGCGTGATGAGCATTTTCTGTTGACATATTAAAATCCAGAATTTTAATATGTCAATATACAATATTTCATTAATATATTAAATATTTCATTTCGACCCAATTTAGGACAATGGAAATGCCAGAAAAGTAATAGACCAGCTACTATTAGAGATATGGAAATGACCCCTTAGAAAAAGTTGTTAAGCGTGATAGGCATTTTCTATTGGCATATAAAAATCAAGAATATTTGAACCTGATGTAGGAAAATGGAAGTGGCAGAAAGTAATAGACCAGCTAAACTATTAGAGGTATGGAAATGACTCCTTAGCAAAAGTTGTATAACATGATGGGTATTTCCTGTTGAAATTAGAATCAAGGGTTTATTATAACCCAATGTAGGAGATTGGAAATGGCGTCTAACCTACTAAATTTGTTTGGGCATTTTCTTCTGAAATATGAAAATCAAGAAAACGTTTTCTTCATTACACGAAAAAAAAACCAAAAACAAATTAAGAATGCTAATTATTGCACCTGTTGCTCCAAATTATTCGAGGATCGAATTCTCTTAGTGTTTTAAAGACAGTTGATGCTGTAGAGTTTCCTGCGTTTCAAGCAACCTGTAGGGCACTTCATCTTCATGACGATGATCAACACTGGGACAAGACTCTAGAGGAGACCAATGTCAGTGGCAGCCCCCGCTGCTTACGACATTTGTTCGCAATTATGTAAATGTTTTGTGGTCTTTTGGATACTCTAGTATTGTGGAAATAATACAGAACATTCCTCTCTGAAGACTTTGATAACACAAACCCATGGGTAACGTCACATCCCTTTTCTCGGGGAGATTTTAGACAGACTCTTCCTATTATAAGTCGGAGGACAAGAGCCGATGAGATTAACACCTCATTAAAATGTTCTAAGGCCATCTCAACTATAAGGCCTCAGATACATAAGCTGGGATTGACAACCGATATGAAAGCGCAGCTTGGCGGTTATTTACATGCCCAAGAAATTTCAGCATGTTATCAAAAAATAGAGAAGGAATCCTCCCTGTAGATCAGGGTCAGGTAAGTCTTCCCCAAATACTGAGAAAAGTCGTTGCCTCAGAAAAGGAACTTATACACTCAATATTCGGGGACCTCCAGTGTATCTCAAGTTAGGAGAATTCTTGGTTATGTGAACGCGCCACATTAACACCAAAAAATCGGCTAATTGCGACTCGAACTCGCACATGAAGGGTTCCGTCTCTCGCCCAAGGTTGCCTGGAAGGGATTGCTATGTAGCAATAAGGCCGCCTATTGTGTGTTCCTCTTTTTTGTCATTTTCTCTGTATGTGTTTGTTTTTAAATCGTGTACAATAAAGTTTCTATTATTATTATTATTATTATTATTATTATTATATTAAATACACCTACCCAAAATGCCACTATAATTTTCGACTGCAAAAATAACTTTCATAGTGTCTGTATGAATGACAAAGATATATTTGCGGTTTTGGAAAATGTACTACAGCTCTCAAACTGCTAAATATATTTCGTTCAAACTAATTTTCGTTGTATGTTTTTATAAAGCTCTACAACATATATACTTTTTTGAGTTTTCACTTTCTTATTTTAAAAGTTAAAGGGGGGGGGGGGGCACACATTTTGCCACTTTGGAAGTGTACATCTTTCAAACGGTTGACTTTGAAAAAAATCGTTTTAGAAACCTCAATGTAATTTTTAAAGACCTATCTATAGATAGCCCACACGTATAGGTTTGATAAAAAAAATCTGGTTTCAGTTCCATGCATGGGGAGCCCCCCCTTAATATATAATTATATATATTTTTTTTTTTTTTTTGTGTAAAAACCGTAAAGCGGTTTACAGAATACATCTATCTACCAAGTTTCAACTGTGTAATCTTCATAGTTTTGGAATAGTGGGTGTGACATACATCGGGCATGACGAATCTATAAGGGTTTCGTTTTTACCATTAGGCTACGGAACCCTAAAAATTACCAAGCAACTGCAATAAATGAAAGAAAAAATAGCGAAAATTGTTCCGGATGAAGTGGTTTACACTTGCTTTAACAATGTAGTTGATCAGGACGACCGACTTCACAAATTACCCAATTGAATTTTTTTATTCACTTCCAGCGAGTGGTCTCCCTGAACACAAGATCAATCTTAAAGTCGGTGTTCCGATATTGCTTTTGTGAAATTTTACTGAGCCAAAATTATGCAACGGGACCCGACTTAAAGTAAGTGCTTTGCAAAGAAGCTGATATCATGACTGGGTGTACTGCCGGTAAAACTGAGTTTATACCGCGTATACCGCCCATCACTAACAATTTTATAAACCCCGTGGTTTGATTTGACTATAAATAAGTAGCAGTGACAAACGCTTAAAGCCACTGGTGTCGCACTAAGGTCCAATTGTTTTCGTACGGCCAGCTCTATGTTGCTTTTTCGCGGGCCAGTAGAGCTGCAGGTTTATTTATATTGGCTCAAAACGGAAAACCACCTATGTAGTTAATAAAGAAATACTCTAAACACCTTACAGCTACATTAGTATAATAAATTTCCTTTGGCATACGGCATTTAATAATCATTTTTGTTGTAAGTACCACGATTTAATGGTCAAATTAAAAAATGTAAACATAAAAGTCCACGCGTACGAAGTCGCGGGCACCAGCTAGTTGTAAAATAATATTATTGAACGGAGTCTACTGTTTAGTATTCCGTAAGTTCCTGGAACGCTTTTTTACATTGTTCAGCTATCCCAATTGCCCGAGGAGCCCGTGGCGCAGTGGTTCGCGCGCTCGGCCTGCGATTGTTGAGGTTAAGCAACTTTCGCAATGGTCAGTCACGGGATGGGTGACCAAAAATTTACTAACTCAAGCTCCTCCGTGCTTCGGAAGGCACGTTAAGCCGTTGGTCCCGGCTCGTTCTCCTTATCCATCCATAAGGAAGGCCAGTGCCCCAGCAGTGGGGACCTTAAAAATGGCTGATGACGACGATGACGACAGCTATCCCAATTCCAACACAGTATGTATAAGTGGAACGCGGTAACGTTTCTATTCTACTAAAATTTAATAGTATGTCAGTGTGTTTGTGTATTTGTTTGTTACTGTTTCACGCTAAAACTACTGAATATTGCTAAGCCTACATTTATTAGACAGACCAGCCCCAGAAGCATTACGAAGCTCAAAACGGCGATATTTTTTCTGAATGAAGTAATTTAATCAGGGGTTAATTGTCTAATTTTAAAATCTATCGCAATCCCTTTCAATTCATTATTTGAAAGACATTCACATACTTTAGGCCGTCACTATTTGACATTTGATAGGGATTGTGATCGGGACGTGTTCTGAAAGGTATAGAATGAACGAAATTGAACTGTCTAAGCAAAGTGACACACGAAAATATCTTTCAAATGTATGGAGAAGTGTCAAATGAAGTGTCATTTAAAGCATCATTCGTTCCGAAAAGGATTGCGACTATAAGTCATACATATCCGTAATTCACTATCACAATCACAATGCCTTTGAAAGGGATTGTGATAGATTTTGAAATTAGACAATTAAGGGGCTGTTCTAATACTGCATTTAAAAACAAATGATATAAATGGTTAAATGAATATAACTTTTATGATGTACGGGAATTGTTAGACTGACTTTAATTTGCTGACATTTTATTTGAAATTGTTTTAATCTTATTATTATTACTGTTTAGCACACCCATTATGGGTAAAATATGACGGACTAAATATTGTACCTTGTGACCTCTTATGTACTCATATTTCCTTGATTATTTTATTATATTGTAGTGTGTGACTCACCTCCACCATCTTATAATTATATATATGATATGTAACGCCTAAGTAAGAGGCAGTAATAAACCTTCTTTCTTCAAAGTCATACGTCCTATCATTTCACGTCTCCTGGGTCCCACATTACATGGCGACCCTGCCAGTGCTGCCTGTGGGCAGTACTGGGTCAGATGGTTAGGAAAAAAGTGAATACATATTAGGTATAGACTAAAAAACTGAAAAAAAACTTAAGTTAACTAAAAATTACTATAAAACTACATAAAATATAAGTTAAAGTGTTTAAATTAGTACTTTCTATTTCATAAAAAAAGGACAATTTCAAATAACAATCATGGGTTGAACTATTTGGAAAATAAAAAGAACTGAATTTGTGCGGAAAAATGTGCTGATGCTGCTGGGAAAGTTATGAAGGATGGAGAGAGCTGGGTGCCGGGAGACGATGGAGCCTGATGAGGAGCAGCAGGGTGTCGTTCGATTCAGTTGGCCAGTAAATTAGTGCAGAGGAGGAAAGTCAGCACCGCGATTTTATTTTCTCTCTTATGTTAATCGATTGATTGATTGATAGTTAATTGATTTTTTTAATTTAATAGAATTCAGTGATTTTTTGTTTTCAAAAGTTAATATGTAACTAGTAAAATGTATTTCAATTTTAAATATTGCCTAAATTAGAACGAAAATTTTATCAGATTTAAGTAACGTGTTAGTTTTTTTTTTCAACTCCATCAAGTATCTTCTTACGTAGTTGCAAAATGTTTCCTTTTTCAGCTTTCTTATTTGCAAAATGAGTTGCAAAATAGAGTACTTAATGATAATTTAATTATAAAAAAAAACGTAATTTTCAATTTTGTTATTTGGTGGTTATTTGAATTATTCAGTAATATTAAAAATTCATTTCAATGTTGGGTAGCATTTTTACAAAGAAATTATATCACTATTATTACAAACTGGGAATTACCTTCGAAAGGGATTGTCATAGATTTTGAAATTAGACAATTAGGGGGCTGGTTCGCCAAGCTATGAAGGCGTAATTCCACTGTGCCACACAGAGTCCTGCACAAAATGTTCTTTTCGGTGGACTCTCTTTAGCGAACATTTACAAAATGTGCGTTTTACTCGTAGCTCTTTGCTTCCGCTGAGAGCGAAAACGTTTATTTGTTCGCACACACGTAGTGGTTCTGCACTGTTCCTTTACAAAAATTACCCAAAACTTAACCAGTGGACAAAGAGCCACGTAGTTGACGCACTATTTGAGTTTGTGCACGGAACATGTGCTGAACATTTGTGTGGCACACGCTTTTTGTGGACCATTCAACGTCAAGTTCAAGATCAACAAGAACTATTTTCACTTACTAGACCAAATGTTGTAATTTGGCATCATATAATTTTTTAAACTGTAAGTATTTAAAACTGAAGAATAATCTACCTACAAGAGTTCTAAGATAAGCATCAAGCGGTTGGAAATATACATCATTGCATGAGGTTTAAAGTATAAAAAACAATATTTATTATCGGTCGTTTATTTAAACATTCACGGGAAAAATCTTACTCCACTTTTAACGATCGCCATCTTTAGAAAACACCTGGTGCCTAGAATTAAAGTACGTCGACTCGGATTTTTTTCTTATAATGTAAATTTACTCCATTGTTCATATAGAACTAGAATATTATTAGGTTTTCCTTTGTTAAAACGACGATTTTGCTGGAAAAGTTCGTCATTGTTGTGTTGGAGCTGAATTGAATATACTTTTATTGTCGTTGGACTTTTGGACAATGGCGCGAGCGCCCGAGTGCAATATGCCTGTTAATTTTTGCTTCGCGAATCATGGTTAAAATATCGTTCTTTTAGTTTGTGATTATTTTATTTAGTTTACCAATTGAAAAGTCAGCTTTGTGAGTGCAATCAGACTAGTGTAATTCAACGGGGATCGCAAGATATAAGAAGAAATAATTTGAAAATATAACGAATATCGAAGTGACGCTGACAAATTGCATTGAGCCCGCGTCCTTGTCGTGGAGCCTCGTTCTGTCGAAGAGTTGCTACTGGAACGTTGCTGTGCTCCATTCAAGCGGTCGAGATGTCCTTAATTTTTTTTTTTAAACATTTATATACTTAAAATAAATGCTCAATGTAGTAGTGGGTGTAATAAGCCTCTGAAAACTAGTGAGAAGATCTTTTCTAATGTTAACTATCACAAATAGTTTCATTACCATTGCGTAAATCTGTCAAGTACGAATTATTAAAAACAGACAAATTTGAAATGCCCGGGATGTGCAATGGAAATCTCATCTACTCAGCATAGTAAAAACCAGCAAAAATCACCCCATAAAGGTTGCACTACTAACGAAGAATCGTCCGATGAACGACTTAATGTAACAGTGGAAACCGTGGAAAATCCGTTTGTGATGTCATTGATGAGGAAAATTCCACGCTTACGCTCCAACATCAAAACAATACTGCACGAAGAAATGCGAGATACGAACGAACATAAATAAACAGATCCAGTTAGAAAATAAATCCCTACAGCTCAAGGTTAAAGAACTAGAATCGAGGTTATCGATGATGGAGCAGGATTCTAGACAAAATAATGTAGAATACCACTGTCTACCAGAGCATCGTCAAGAAAACCTTGTTAACACACTTACGCAGATAAGTAAACTAGTCAGCTCTTCAATCACGGAAAATGATATTGTAGCCTGTAATCGAGTTCAAAAACCAAAATCAAGCCTCGAAACTTCCAAAGGCCGTGGTTTGCAGATTTGTTAGTAAATTGAAGCGCGACAACTTCATAACAGTGTACATATACAACAAATCTCATCCCAAAGACAAAATTAAACACCAAATTGTTAGGATTTAGCGATACCGGATCTCCTGTTTATATTAGTGAACATCTCAGCCTACCAATAATATTTAGGATTGTATCGCTCTCGCGAGCGTCTTTTTCTCATTACTATCTCGCTGCAGTCGAGTAGCCCCTTAAGACGCTATACGGAAAAAGTATGTAATTTGATATAAAACTATAGGATTGTGATAGATGTTACAAATCTGGTAATTATGATATACATTTCTTCAAATCTTTATCTAGATTTGTTGTGAACCAGAAACACGATTGTATGATTGAGCTACGCCTCGACACTTTTTTTTTTCGAAATTACCCCTTAAAAATACGAAAATTCAAGATTATTCTCAAATGGGGTTACCCAAACCAATAATATTAAGCATCGTGTATTTACTATTACTACGAAGTGATTTCGTGGTATTTTAGCCTAATCTGCAAAATCGGTCTCGCTCCCGCGCGCTTCTTTTTCTCATCACTATCTCGCTTCAGTCGTATAGCGCCTTTTTTAATAACAACGGGGATACTCTTAACCTTCATTATACCAGACGTTAAGTGTTGATAAGGCTGAAGAAGGAAGCGAGCCTCTCCCGGAATCCTCTATCACTTAGAAACTGGCTCAACATGCTATGCGCCTTAAACATGCCAACCTCGAAGGTTACGATAAGACGAAATGTTACAGGTGAGTCATCGTCCTAAGACTTTACATTTTTATAATCTCTTAATACGTCATCAAATTTCAATATAACCGACCCGTTAAAATATTCTGCAAACTATCTTATGCAAGCGGTCGCGAAACGCGCTCAATATGGAAATATTAAAATATATTCCGTAGCCACAGTGAGTTTTATTAGAGGTCAAATATTTATCCATCTGTGACTTTTAGGTCAAATATTAAATCTGTAATAATCTGTAATTTTAATATGAGATTATACGATAATCGCTTTGCAAATTAATTCAACTCGCAGCTTGTATAAATTATATTTGTGAATTTTCAGTCTTACAAGTTTAATTAAAATAAATTGAGATAGATTAATCACATGATAAACAGTCCTATTGTGAATTCCTTTAAATTATTTATAAACTTATAATAAGCTTTTCATTAAGCAAAATAATTAGCTACCCTTGACGAGTGTCCGGCCAATTCGTCTCATCTCGTACAAGGTCTCCCGTTCGTAGGATTTTGCGAAATGATAGCATAGCTTCTTTGAAATTCATACGAGTAAGTGCTTGTGACAACCTTTTAATTTTTTATTTTCATTATTAATTTAATAACAAAAAGGATCGCATTTTTCCTATTTCTATCACTTCGTCCGCTCAGAAATATCGTTTGGCAGAGCAGTATACCGCTCGGCGACGACCGGCTCACCCATGCCGAAGACTGCAGTCGAATAACTTTCTCGCTCCAGTGAATAACATTTCTGCGTGTCGGAAAGAGATGGACTTAGAAAAAAATTCTTTGACTATTGGGTCAATTTAAACCTCAATAACCTGCCGGATTCCTTGCAAAGCTTTTTTTACCTACAGCAGGGAAATGCTTAGCCTTCATCATATTGGATTAGGTAAATTATTATAAGGCTTACTTTCGTAAGAGGTGGAATCGTGCATTTCCCGGAATACTCAACCACTAAAGAAATGGTTAATCTTGTTTCTTAAATGCCGGAAGACAACAATTCTGAAAACATTTGTTGTCATGGTGACAGACTAAGATCGGTGGAGCTTGCCAGGCGGACATAGAACAAGTCCGAATACATTACCCTACTAGGAATCGAACCCGGGACCTCTGGATCTGATACCGGTGGTGTTACCACTAGCGAGGAATTTCATTTTTCTGTCGGTCGCTCATATGTTAGACTGAAAAAGACAGCGGAATGCTATAGCATTCCGCATTCATTCTATCCGTAGCACGGTTCTGATTGTCAGAAAAAGATAGAGCGACCGGAAAATGTGATTCCGTCCTGACAGATATAGCTCAACCCTAACAAAGTACTTTAAAACCAGTACATATGACATTGAAGAGTTATGAGTAGAACTTTATAGCATGCAAACTTGATCCCAAACGACCATTTGCTAATAATAATAAGCTGCCGATGAACAATGCGAAACAGTTGTCTGCAGATGACATGCACAAAATGGGAAATTAACGAGTACCAACCCTTGTCGTGTAACTATAGGTTAGTGAGTGCTATGAACTCTGTGTGATTTGGAATTGATAGCTTATCGTACGAGTTTTAGGTACTTATAAGTTTCTTCAAACTTTTTTAAGAAGTGGTAATTTTTAATAGTATTTTAATTAAATATAAAATTAGACGTAGGTATGTATGGTGTATATTTTCTGTGAATTCAGTGATTTACAAACGTGTGTCAATATCAAATTTAAAACTGTAGTGGTTGTGGCGCATCACTGCTCGCTGCACCCCATCACTATGGCACGCGCCGGCCAGAGCAGCTAATCACCGATGCTCCGTCTATTCGTCTTGGCCCGCCACGGACTGCACGGACGACGCACGCTCACAGCTTCGCCCGCACCACGCGACCAATTCGATCTCGTTTCTCATTCCGCGCCGCCATACTGTCTGTCGTTACTCAAGAATTTCATGTTTACTTAAGTTGCATCCTAATGTAATAAATACAAGTTTGAATTGATAAAAGTCGCCTAATTTGCGGTCCAATATGGTAAATTCTTTTAATAGAGCAAATATTTTACGTAAGGTATGACACGCAGCTGTCAATTCACCTTACTTTACTTGATAGCATCCATCTTTATAATCACTATAAAATTATTATTAGAATGAATTTAAAATGTTATGGTTGACGTGGAAAACAATATAATTTATTAACCGTTCTTAAAACCAATAAAACACAGACAACGCGTAACAAAAGATAAAAACCCCAAACAGTAACAAAAGGATCAGTGAACTAATGTGACAAAATTTTCATAATTCAATATTCCGTCCCAAGGAAAAAATCCACCACATTTTCCCGACGCTAAAAGAAATATATCGCGGGAATCTGTTTTTCCCGCGAAACATAAGGACACCAATTCAGTAAGGGAAAATAATGCGCATACATTTGTGGAAACTGACATGACACCATTTGTTTGACTGTTGGGGATTATTTTCGAAGATCATGGTTTATTTATTGAAGTTATCCGTTTGGGTTGTAGAGCGTTTTCCGATTGTCGGCAAATAGGAAGTGCCTGGCTGAACGTTTTTATTATATACGACGCTTCTGGTAGGCGTTTCCAAATGATTCTGGGGAAATATAACAGTTGGGTTCTTTGGAATAAAATTTATCTTGGGTCACGTTGTTATCATTGCTTTATTTTTCCCGCACATTATTTTTTACCCGATTGCAAAGGAAGGGTTATGTTTTTCGCGCGTATCTTGTATGTAAGTATGTATGTTTGTTTGTTTTTTTTATTTTTTATTATTAGATAAGTAAAGCGCTTGACCGCTATCTTGTCTGATGGAAAGCGAAGATGCGATCTAGGATGTAACGCGCTTGCCTAGAAGATACCTATTCACTTGTGACTTGAAGACCCCCAAACTGTAAGTGTCAGGTCAAACACAGACTCAGGCAAGGAGTTCCACTCTTTAGCGGTGCGGATGATAAATGTCGAGTCAAAACGCTTAGTACGATTCTTGGGTATATCAACCATATAATTGTGGCACCTATTTGTACGTCGGTTGTCCAATGAAAAAATGGGGAAGGTGGAATGAGACTGTGCAATTCCGCTGCACACTCCCCGAAATGTAACCTATAGAATACGGATAGACCAGCAACCTTCCGTCTATGTTCAAGGCTCTTTAGTTTATATGTAATATTCTTTATAGCCTCTTATCTTTAAGCGGCTTAACGTATTTTTTATAATTAAGATAGTAAGATTGGTTTTGACAGCCCAAGTATTCTTAGGTAAGTGCTATTAAGAAAATACCAACATAGCGCCTATGAGGTGCTACTATTTGCAGTGAAAACATTTTTTTTGAATCCTTCAATATGGGTATCAAATAAAGAGCTGATCTTAAAGATTTCAAAAAGGTATATCATGACCAATAAATAACAAAAGGGATATAAATAGAAAATATATAAATTTAAAAACTAATAATCCGCCTCCTTTAAAGACAAGTCAACTGAAAAGATGGAAACAAGATTAAATATAAAAGGCAAATCTTTTTGGCAAAAAGGCAAAAATATTTTGTTCAACATAATAGCATGCAGTCGGAGGTATAGAATTTAATTATTATTTATTTGTTTATAATATACAAAGATATACATCATAGTTTAATCTTTTGCAGTGTTTTAAAAGTCAGCATAGATTTTACTGAACACTGCCATTCATTATCCACAACACTTAAAAGTTATGAGTAAGACATTATAATATAAGTGTAAGATTAGTTTTTTTTAATGGTCACTAAAAATTATATAAAAAGAAAAAATTTAGACATTACAACAAATCCTATACTATATTTTGTTCCGTACAAACAAATAAAAGCGCTCGGTATCGGCAATGCTACTACCAGCATGCCAATCAAGTAAATTATGACAAAATTTTAGCTAAACATAAGGAGCGCGTACACACGGGAGGATTCTAAGCATTTCATTCCAAGCAATAATAATATTGTATTTTCACGACGGGGAGACTCTTAGCCTAGCCTTCATCATACCTGATGTTAAGTATTGATAAGGCTGAAGATGGAAGCGAGCCACTCCCGGAATCCGGCAATCTTATCTCTAACTGCCGGAACACAACAATGCTGAAAACATTGTTGTTATGGACTCAGACTCGGGAGTAGATAAGATGGTGGTAGCTAGCCAGGCGGAATCACAACAAGTCCTACCAACAACCAAACTGAATACAATCATTGATAATGTCGTGCCTCCCACTGCATGTTGTGTTGAACAAAATATTTTTAGATTTGCCTTTTATATTTGATCTTGTTTCCATCTTTTCAGTTGAGCTTGGTAATGGAGTTGTAATTGAGCTTGGAGACATCTCGTCCAGCTAATTGATTTACTGTTCCACATAAACCCAACTAATCAGTACCTACTAACTACCTCAATATAGAAAATAGTTATGAAAGTTATTGTAATGGCCATTATAAAGAAACAGTGTGCAATGGGACAAGTTATCGGGACAAATTCAACCTATATCTTTAGTATTTTTTTTGTTTTCCTTACGTGTTAAAAGGTAACCTTTGCACTATGAACAAAAATATAAAAATGAGTGATTGGTTTCCCTTCAGAAATTCATTATCAGAAAATAATTCTTTGGAGTTAGAGAGAGACTGAGATATTTGCGTTTGTTCTTATAGAGAGATTTTCGTTGTATTTTTGTCTGTATGTCAAGACTAATACGAAGAGTTATCGACTTTAAATAAATATCAAATATTTTATCTACCTACCTTTCCGGCTGTCTTCATTATCCACCAATAAGGAAAGCCAATTTCTCAGCACTGCAGTAGGGACGTCACATATTACTGATAGTGATCAAAGTTATTTTATTATCTCATACATGTTTTCACACTTGACAAAAGAACAATCACTAATTTATGTTAAACCATAAATATGTGATGTTGATCAATTTAAAATGGAATTGGAGTACAGAATATCAGAGAACATGATATATGTGACGTGGATATATGGCGATAATAAATTCTCGCGACTAATAACAACACATTACGCAAATTCATCATGTTTTTTTTCAGGCCTGTAAATGATTAATTACCCACGCCGCGACAGTCTTCAGAATTTGTTAAAAACAAAACAGGCACTTTATAATAAGAGGCCGAGACTTTTATGAATGTAAAAAGTAGCGGTCCCAAAATGCTGCCCTGAGAGAGCTGATAAGTTAGGTTAATACTTGACCTCATAATGAATCACAGACTTTTTCTACATTCATAAATCAGAAAAGAGAGCTTTCTTTAGTTATAAAATCTGACATTTCTAATAAAACAGATATTAACTGCGTGCAAATATGTAGTCCGAGAAATTAAAGCTATAAAGATTAAAGTTTGTTTATTTTGTTGTTGTTATAATTGTTGATTTATCTTTACTACAGATTATATAATACTATACTAGTATCTTTACTAAACACGAAACATGTACTTATTAATTAATAACTTCAGCTGTTACATGTAAAACTGTCTCAGTACCATAGAATCTGATATGCGAGCCACTCAACCGAAGGTTTCAATGGGTTAATGAAACTTACTAAATTAATTAATTCATGTTTTGGTCACTATAGTCTCCCGTCAGCAGTTGACCGGTTAGATAAGATTGTTACAGTCATATCTGGATTTTCAATATTTATTCATGCTGATAATAAATAATTAAGCTAATAAATTTATTCAGACGATGAAAAACCAGCCTCCAAAAAGTACAATAGACTTTTATACCCACCAAATCAAACGCGTACTACAAAATTTTAAATCACAAACCTACTTCAACAAAATTCAATTCCCCACTTCGCCTATTGTTAGAAAACAAATGCCACTCGCATTCTACAAAAAAAAAGCGTTATCGCAGCTTATTTTAAGTTAACGAACTCGCTAATAGAAAAGTTACACGACACGCGAGTTTTTATATCAAGCGTATTCTAATAGCTAACGCTCACGTATAAGGGCTTATGCATAGGGAAACATTTAATATTAAATCACACGAAAACGGCTCGGTTTAAATTGTTTATAAGATTATAAAAAACTAGCGGATCCTCGCGGTTTTACCCGCGTGGTGCCCGTTCCCGTAGGAATATCGGGATAAAATATAGCCTATGTCACTCGGGAGAAGTGTAGCTTTCTAAATTGTCTAAGAATTTTCTAAATCGGTTCAGTAGTTCCTGCGATTAGCGCGTTCAAACAAACAAACTCTTCAGCTTTATAATAATCTTATATAGTATAGATTAAGAGTGATAGTAAAAAATGGAAGTATTAATTCTTCCAACAAAAGATACCATGACACCATTGTTAATGAAAGTCCGCTGGTAAGTTGAGTAATACCTGTTGAAGAGAAGCCTTTTTATGACATAACTTAAACTGCACTTAGTTCAGTTTTGTTTCAGTTTCTCAAACTCACGCAATATTAACACGTACGTTAGTATCTGAAATAATGTTTGCCGCCCTAACGTGGGTTTTAAACGTCAAAATAGGCTGTGATTGTTCAGTTTATGTCTTACATAAAATATCGAGAAAATTTAATAAGATAGGAAAAGAAGTCATAAATCATGATGGGCTTGGCATAGATGCCTTGGCTGAGGGAGTTTACTTAGCAGAATATTAGTGCATCGGGCCCTACCTGTCTGCTCATGTCTGCTTGTGTTAAAATGTGTTGAGATATATATTTTTGTTTTGATTTTATGTTATTTATGTTGTTTTAGTTTATGTTATTTATGTTAGTTAAGACGCGTGGCACTGCTTGATCAGAATAAATAAAAAATAATAATGTTTTAAAATTATTTCAATTATATATAAAAGTATTCCTTTTTGTTAACTTACTTTAAATATGCTTTCTGATTATGACCCCGCTGATGCGTCTTCTAGTAACATTGTAAGTTGTGTCTTACGTTAATGCACTTTTATCTTTCTTTTTTTGCTGTTGTTATTGTATTGTTTTTAAAATATTTATACAGCTTAACATAAGTACCTGAAGTACGTCATGCTCACTCAAACGTTTCTTCGGCGGTGTCGTGTGAGGCGGGTCGTTACGTTCCCTAAAATATGGTTGAGCGAAGCGATGGCTGGTTCATGCGTCATGCTCGTGAACGGGTGCCGCCAGCGGAAATGGGTGTACTTCAGTCTGCTTATCTTAATGTTGTGTTTAAAGCTTTGTTGGCGCGCTACGATGATAACCGACGGAAGACGGCCGGACCCGAGGCGGTCGCGGCGGGGCTGCGCGCGCGCGGCGCGGACTCGGAGCTGCGGCCATATTACATTCATTCCCTTTAGACGACGACGCGTATTTGCTTGTTTTATATCGATAATTTCGTTGTTCAACATTGTATTTAATAAATCACCATTTAGCAAGTTCAAAATAAATTTCTTCATTGAATTCGCCCTGCCCGACCTACAGACCATATCACGACCATAACCATCAACATTTGGACCTTCTTCTCCGGATCATCACGAAGACACCAGCGTGGAAGACGTCAGTGCAGCAGGAGCACCGAGTGGTTGGGCAAGTCATCCCTCCATCATCCCCTTCCTTAACGCTTGTATTGTGCTAACGTTCGTGTCATATTTCTAGTGCCCGTCAGTGCCCCGCGCATACCCACATCTTTTTTGTGCATCGCGAGCTTCGAGAAGCTTCTGGAACTGTAAGTACTTGACTTGTCTCACACAAACACACCACCACAATGACGAAAAGGAGGCAATCGGGTGTAGACACCGTAATTAATGAGGATATTATTCGCGATTTAGTTAAAAAGAGAAGTGTTATTAAAGGTAAATTCACATTATTCATGAAATACGTCAATTCTTTAGACAATTTGCAACTAACCGAGCAGAATACAGTAGAATTAAAAGAACGTTTCGATAGGTCACAGGTTTTATTTGATCAGTTTTCTTCTATTCAAGATGAATTAGAGTTAATAGTTTCCGAAAGTCAGGTAGATAAAGAACTAGCCGAGAGGGAAATCTTTGAAAATCAGTTTTATGCGCTTGTAACCAAATGTAAGTGTATTTTAAAGGATTCTGTGTCGTCTCAAACCGCGTCTAGTAGTCACAGATCCACGATTAAATTACCAACCATTTCGTTGCCTAACTTTGACGGTACATACGATCAATGGCTCGAGTTTCGCGACACGTATCTATCCGTTATTCATAATTGCAAAGACCTTGATAACATACAAAAATTTCATTATTTACGGTCAGTGTTGAAGGGAAACGCATTACAAGTGATAAAATCGTTAGAGTTTTCATCCGATAATTATATCACGGCGTGGGATCTTTTAGAAAACAGATATAATAATAATCGTTTGTTAGTGCATAACCATTGTAAAGCTTTGTTTTCTGTACCATCCGTCACTAAGGAATCCGCATCCCAAATTCGCAGATTAATCGACACTATCTTGAGAAATATTCGTGCCCTCAAAACGTTAGGCGAGTCTACCGATTCATGGGACACTTTAATTGTCTACATCATCGTCACAAAATTAGACTCGTCCACTGAACGGGAGTGGGAACTTCACAAAAGTTCAATCACGCATAACCACGAAAAATTGTCATTATCGGATTTAATAAAGTTTCTTAAGGATAGGGCTGATGTACTGGAGACAATTAAGGTATCCCAAAGCAAATACGTAGATCACGGTAGGTCGTCGAATCATAGTAAAATCACGCACAGTAATATTTCTACGCAAAAAGAGTTGAGTAAATCGTCGAATTCATCTAAATTGTCAAAGCGTTATACGTGTATTTTGTGTCAAGCGAATCACCCACTTTATGCATGTGAAACTTTTCTTAAGTTATCTGTAGGCGATAGATATAAATACGTAAGCGATAAAAATCTTTGTACTAATTGCTTGCGCGGTGGCCATGCAATTAAAGATTGTTGGTTTGGTGCGTGCAAGCAATGTAATAAAAGGCACAATACGTTATTACACAAAGACAGTGTTGACAGCGGTGTATCGTCGTTATCATCACCGGCCGTCGCGCAAGTCTCGCAGACGGAGTCACCGCGCGAGGGTAGTCTAGATTCATATTCGCACATAATTCATACTGCTTCGCTTAAGGCTAGTAATTCGCTAACGAAAGATAATAGTACCGAGTGTAATTCGCATATAATGTCGCAACAAGTACTACTGTCAACCGCCTTAGTGGAGATTGCAGACGGAAATAACGAATATTATACATTTAGGGCACTCCTTGATAATGGGAGTCAGCATTGTTTTATTTCCAGTTTATTATGCAAAAAACTAAACGTTCCAATGATACAGTCCACTGTTCAAATCACGGGTGTAGGTAATTGCGTAACGCAAAGCACACAATCATGTGAAATTCGTTTAAGATCGAAAACAAGTTTATACAATACGCGCATTAATTGTTTTGTTTTGGATTGCGTTACGGCTCGGTTGCCGTCACTAGAAAATACTCGTAATATTCAAATACCGGAAAATATACAACTCGCAGATCCGAATTTTTATTCATCTAACGAAATACATTTATTGATAGGCGCAGATATATTCTGGGGTCTTTTAAATCAAGGTTTAATTCGATTACCAAGTGGTCCATACTTACAAAATACAAAATTAGGTTGGATTATTTCAGGGTCAGTGTATAATAACTTGCGCATTAATCAAGTACACTGCAATTTCTCACTAGATTCAAACCTTAGACGTTTCTGGGAACTAGAAGAAGTTAATTCGGATCACAAAGATAAATTATTAACGAAATCAGAGAGTTTATGTGAAAGGTTATTTAAAGAAACAACTACGCGTGATAACACGGGCCGGTTTTGCGTGCGCATTCCTTTGTGCGAGTCAGCTGATGCGTTAGGTGACTCATTCACTGCAGCCGAACATAGGTTCCGGGCGCTCGAGCGCAAGTTAGAACGAGGTACCGACGTATACAAACAAATGTATAAAGAGTTTATGAACGAATATTTGCGCTTAGGGCACATGACTCGCGTAAGTAATTATAATTCACCACATTATTTTTTACCACATCACGGGGTATTTAAAGCGGATAGTACTACCACAAAATTAAGGGTTGTGTTTGATGCAAGTGCAAAAACCACATCAGGCAAATCGTTTAATGATATTCAATTAATCGGCCCTGCATTACAAAACGATTTAGTTTCAATTTTATTACGATTTCGACAATTTAAATACGTAGTTTGCGCTGATGTGGAGAAAATGTATAGACAAATATTGGTACAACCAGACCAACGCGATTTGCAACTTATTCTTTGGAGGGACAATCCGCGCGACCCAATCGGTGTGTACCAGCTTAATACGGTTACATATGGCACTGCCTCGGCGCCTTTTCTCAGCATTAGATGTTTGAAACAACTTGCATCAGAAGTCACAGATAGTATAGTAGCTCAAGTCATTAACGAAGATATGTATGTTGATGACGTCATCAGTGGGAATGATGATCAACAATCATTAATTAAAATATGTGACGAAGTTTCCAAAGTGCTTAAGTCAGCTGGTTTCGTTTTAAGAAAGTGGGTATTTAACACTCAAACTTCAGAGTTTCCTTCCAAGGATTTCTCATTAGGCGATAATTGTCACACAAAGACCTTAGGATTAGGGTGGTTACACGACGACGACAAATTGTACTTTACTACCAAGTGCGACTTAAACGATAGGTGTATTAGTAAGCGTGCAATTCTGTCTGTAATATCACAGATATTTGACCCCCTAGGACTTTTAGGGCCAACCACAGTTATTGCTAAACTTTTATTGCAAAAATTATGGTTATCCAAAATCGGTTGGGACGAACCCGTCCCTAGTGACATTTTTAATGAATTTAAGACTTTTTTAAGTAAATTAACTCATCTTAAATATTTACGCATTCCTCGTCATGTTAAGGGTGAGAATACACAACGCATAGAATTGCATATTTTCTCGGACGCGTCGCAAAGCGCGTACGGTGCCTGTGCGTATGTGCGCACAATATCAATCAATTCAGAAATAACGGTTCATTTGTTATGCGCGAAAAGCAAGGTTGCTCCAGTCAAGCCGGTAAGCATACCGCGCTTAGAGCTTTGCGGCGCTTTAGTAGGTGCCAGATTATACGATAAAATTATAAAATCGCTAAGACTTAAATTTGATCATATTTATTTTTGGTCGGATTCGACTATCGTGCTAGGTTGGCTTAGGATGTCACCTACAATTTTAAAAACATTTGTACAAAATCGAGTTGTAGAAATTAACGATTTGACGAGTGAATCATCGTGGATGCACGTCGCCGGTAAACAAAACCCGGCTGACTTGTTATCGCGCGGAATGCATCTCGATGCGTTGTCCTCTTCCCACCTATGGTGGAGTGGACCGTCATTTTTACGCGAACCTAATGACATTTGGGAATATAATAAAGACAAAAATACATTATTTTGTGATCAGTTGCCGGAACTGATTCAGAGTAGGGTGTCCATGACAACTCTAAGTCCATCGGACACTTATCCCTTTAATCGATTTTCGACTTATAATCGTTTAACACGTACAACTGCTTACGTTTTGCGCTTTATAAACAATTGTCGTAATAAAAATTCAAAACGCTTCGGTCCGCTTCTTTTGGATGAGTTGGGTGATTCTACAACAACTTTAACGCGAATTTCGCAACGACAATCGTTCGCTACAGTATACGATGATTTAAAAGGTGAACGCGTTGTTACTTTTCCTCGTAATATTTCAAGTTTAAATATTTTCCTCGACGAACATGATTTAATTAGAGTAGGTGGTCGATTATCCAACTCGGAATCATTTACATACGGAAAGAAGCATCCATTACTTTTGTGTAGTAAACATAACTTTACTAAACTTCTGTTCCGTCATCATCATCACACTTTGCTTCATGCTGGGCCCCAATTGCTTCTAGCAACCATCCGAGACACTTGGTGGCCCCTTAGAGGGCGCGACCTAGCTAGACAAACAGTACGTACTTGTGTTAGATGCGGACGCTTTAACGCTAAACCATACCAAATTCAAATGGGTAATTTACCTATCGAAAGAATAGAACAAGGCTATCCATTTATGCGTTGTGGGGTCGACTACGCCGGGCCATTGTTTTACCTGAATCGCAAGGGAAAAGGCGCGAAATTAGAAAAATGCTACATTTGTTTATTCGTTTGTTTTACTACGCGTGCAATGCACTTGGAATTGGTTACAAGCCTTACATCACAAGCATACATTCTCGCATTCAAAAGATTCCTCTCTCGACGTGGTAAACCTTCAGAAATATTTTCCGACAATGGAAGGACATTTGTAGGGGCCGCGAAGGAATACAATTTATTTTTAAGTAAAATTGAATCGGATATTACTAATTTCGCTACTAATAATTCGATAAAATTTTCTTTTATACCTCCTTATTCGCCTCACTTTGGTGGTTTGTGGGAGGCAGGAGTCAAGTCGTGTAAGTTCCACTTACGTCGCGTTATAGGTAATGCCAACCTCACATACGAGGAGTTAAGCACAACGTTAGCACAAATAGAAGCTGTCCTTAACTCCAGACCCATATCACCTCTTTCCACCGATCCCAATGACTTAGTCCCGCTCACTCCCGCTCATTTCCTTATTGGCCGACCGCTCACCGCGCCTGCCTGCCGAGACCTGACCGAGATGACCACGCAACGTCTCGACCGCTACGACCGGGTGGAGCAGATGCGGCAACACTTTTGGGCGAGATGGGTAAAGGAATATATCTCCGAGTTACAGAAGCGGACTAAATGGCAAACGCACAAAGATACTATAACCCCAAACACTTTAGTTTTGATAAAGGATGACAACTTGCCGCCCCTGAAATGGCGCCTCGGACGAGTACTCCGGACCTACGCAGGGAAAGACGGCATTTCACGAGTCGCGAGCATCAAAACAGAGAATGGCGAAGTTCAACGGGCATTCTCACGCATATGTCCACTGCTGCCCGCCGCATAACTGCGAGCGGCTCATCGATACCTACATACGTCGTCGCTCCGTGTCTTCGTTGGAACCGGATGGACGCTTCCAAAGCCGGGGGCATGTTGGCGCGCTACGATGATAACCGACGGAAGACGGCCGGACCCGAGGCGGTCGCGGCGGGGCTGCGCGCGCGCGGCGCGGACTCGGAGCTGCGGCCATATTACATTCATTCCCTTTAGACGACGACGCGTATTTGCTTGTTTTATATCGATAATTTCGTTGTTCAACATTGTATTTAATAAATCACCATTTAGCAAGTTCAAAATAAATTTCTTCATTGAATTCGCCCTGCCCGACCTACAGACCATATCACGACCATAACCATCAACAAGCTTAATTATTTTTTTTCTAAAATAAATTGATACTGACGTGTATTGTTCCTCACAACTTGCAGTACTCTAATCTTATAATGCGAGAAATGAAATGTATGATAGATAAGTCTTTCTTTGCTAGTTGAAAATTGTTTACGGTTTCGATAACCATAAAATGTAATATTATAATTAATATTTTCCTTTTGTGATGGAAATTGACCTTACTGATATTTTAAGGTCACTTTTCAATTTGACGACTCTGTATGAAATAAAACAGGGAGAAAAAAAACAGCCCTTGACGAGTTTCTTGCCGGTTCTTCTCATTACAAGGTCTCCCGCCGTAGGGTTTGTGAACCGATGGCGTAGCTTCTTTGACGTTCATAAGTGCTTGTAACAGCCTAGACTGAATAAATGATATTGACTTTGGCTCGACTTTGACTTTGACTTTGCTGCATAATAATAATATACTGAGCTGAGCATCTTTTGACACTGCACGTCATTATCAACAAACACACACACACACACACACACAAGGAAATACACGTTCTATAACTTTTCTTCTTCTTTATTTGTCTCTAACCTAATTGTTGACAAGTGACTCTAATTGTAAAACTATACATCTTTTGACACTGCACGTCATAATCAACAAACACAGACACACACACAAGGAAATACACGTTCTATAACTTTTCTTCTTCTTTATTTGTCACTAACCTAATTGTTGACAAGTGACTCTAATTGTAAAACTATAGTTACATTCATAAAGAATGTTATTCTGTCATGTTGTGTTTACCCACTCACAGGCTTTATTCGCTTAAATGGAGGCTCCAATCACCATTTAATTATTTAATTAATGGCAAAGTGTTTTCACTCAATTATAAATATTTTATAATAAATATATATATATTATAAATATATTTTTTTTTAATATTTATTGTCGTGCAATGTCAAGATAAATATTTTTTCTTTCTTTTCTTTTTTTCTTTGTATACAAACATAGGTATACTCTTCTCTTCAGCAGTGATATGCAGGGACCGAGAGACAGATTACGTGCTTGCCGATTTCAGATTAAACACACACCCCGTGTGCGTATGCCTTAAGGTGAAACGGCCAAAGAATAATGTGTCACATTCTTCACTGTGGATCCACGAAATAGTGTGCGATTACCACGGTTCGGCTCGGTTGCGTTGATACATCGACTACTTTGAATGGACTGATCTCATATCTCCTTTATGAGGGAGATTGGCTAACGAAAAATTATGGGCGATTTTCATCGTGTGTTGTAACTTAATATTTTGTATTGTAATGACCGGATTTTACGCTTTTTAAAATTAAATTTTTCGACTCGAGTGTGACAGTATCAAATCCATATATTTAAAATGCTATCTTCTTCTTCTTTATGAATGGCTTGCTCTATGTTCTTAACATAATTCCGCCATTGTTACGGTAGTTTTTACACCGTGAGGTGGGATGTAAAAAATGCTATCTGTTCGCAATTGACAGCTTGCCAATAACCTATCTGTGTTCTTTGACGTTTGAAGATCGGTGAAAACGATCTCGGATTGCAATTCTAGAAATTTCGCGATCACACTTTTGGCTTAATAAAATCATTTTACTACGATATTTTTAAGTGATAATCACAGTGATTAGGACAATTAAATGCCACTGCATTTCACTCCCATGCTGGACTGGGAGTAAAAAAGAATGTTAGCTTTTTAGTTCAGGTAGTAAAAAATACCTAGTCGGGTCATAAGTTCTGTCACACCTATCAAGTTTTAATTTTAAATGGATATTGAAAATCTATTTTTTATGTTCGAATTACAGACATACTAGGAATACAAAAAAGTCGATGTCGACTATTTCATCGACTAAACTTTTTCGTTTTGTAGAATTCGCGAGAAATACGCATTTCGAAAACACAGTTTAATCAATGGAAAAGTTGTTTATTCGCAAGCGCAGGCAAAGGCACGGTGGGCCTATAGCAACACTCACAATGTCACAACATTTTTATGTGTGTCGTCATCCATATCGTCATCGTCAGTCACTTTTAATATTCCCCACTGCTGGGGTACTGGACTTCCTTATCGGTTGATAAGGAGCATGGGCCATGACCTACCAAGCGGACCCGATGCCGATTTGTGGGTTTTAACGACTTTATTTATTTATTTATTTATAAGGTACACCAGCAGTGCATGCAGTAACACAGACAATATAAAAAAATATAACAAAGCATAGTTCTGATGCATACACCTTTACGGGTGACATGATATTTACCATAAAACAGAAATCAAAGTAATTAAAATAAAGCCCAAAAAAGATCCGCTAGTAAGAAAAAAAAATATCACATTAAAATCACAACATACGCATTACTTATAGATTAGGTACTATTAAAATACTAATAAAATTCACTTGAATTCCATTAAAACATAATTAAATAGAATAAACAAACAATAAGATCACAACATTATATGAAGAACATATTACTTTAAAATTTTAACTTTAACGAGCTGCGACCGACGGCTTAACATGCCAGCAGAAACTTTAATTTTTGGTCACCGCCTTTCATATAATCTCAAGGAAGTAGTTCCACTAAACTCCCAACCGAACCCAAACCTGCTGGGTTATTACCTAAAAATTGGCATAATCGTGCAGTCATCGCGCGATAGACGCGGAACGTCGAAAAATTGTATTACGTATGTGATCGCTGGCTAATCGCTCGCTGATAGTTTTATACAAACGCATTCTATGACTCTAGCGCCAAAAATAATTTGGTAGCAATAACAGGAACTAAATGAATCACATTATAGTTCATCTACTGTTCGGTAGAGGCGGAATTGTAATGACAGTGTGTTGCTAGTGTGATACGTGACGAAGAGCAATTATTGTTATCGTATTGCTCTTGTAAAGATAGGTAATAATGGGGGTGATCTAAGTCCGTCTTCTGTGTTTTAACCTTAATCTAATCAGCTCAATCCTGATTAACTCAACAAGACGGGAACCTTTTTCAGAACCAAGCGAGAAATTAAAAAACTTTCACCGTCGTTTGTTTTTATTATCATTTTTTAGACGACAAACAAGCTCGACGCGGCCTTTGAAATCTAAACTTTATTCTGTATAGTTTATGGGTAAATTTCCAATGACGTCGTTTTCTAGTGATCCGGTAAAACCTGGTTTTATGGCATCACCTGGTGCCATTTTGTTGTTTTGTTTAAGCTTGAGGCTTAGCACGAACTGTTGAGCAATATTAAAGTAATATTGTTAACGAGATGGCGGTATATCTGTTTTAGTTTGTTGAACAACTTTTTATCGAACACTTTGTATAATATACCTATAATAAACTTTAAAAGGAACTTATAACCATCTTTATTAACTTCAATATTTTAATTTTGCGATAAAGAAAAGTCTGCCTCTCCAAAGTATAATCTATAACAGAACTGTTTGAGTACATAAATATTTTTATTTATTTATTTCACCATATTATAATATAAAACGTTACATTTGGCATGTCATAGCGTTACAATAGAAGAATTAAATTTAATCTTAAGTAGGACAAACTAGGATTTAGTCATACATTAGATAGGTCATTCCATGTTTAAGTGCTTAGTTAACTAGTCATAACATAACTTACGATCTATGTATTAAGAAGCCATCACAGTAGGCACATACAGCTGTTTATTTCATAAAAAAAAAATTAAAACAGCTAATAAATAAATAAATTAATTAATGTCACTATATTTAAAATATATAAGTTACAAATCAAAATCATTATTTCATAAATATCATAAATGTCATAAATTCCTTAATTTTATAGGATTCAATGTAATTATATTTAAAATCAATGCATAATCAACTAGACAATTAAAACAGCTATTGAAAAAAAAAATTACACTCTAATAAAAATATATTTTAAATTCAAATCAAAATCATTTTGCTTCCATTTCTTTGTCATGATTCATTAATTTTATAAAAAGGGTTTAATTCAAATAATGACTTTATAACAGTATTCATTTGATCGGTGGCAAATTGGTAACCTAAAGTGGTAGTTTATTATACATGTCAATTTTAAGGCTAAACCTTGTTTGTGCGTTTTATGTAATCGCACCGCTTGTATCTGTAACTTATCTTTGTTACGTGTACTGTACCTGTGAAAATCAGATTTTTTTGGTAAGTCGTCTTTTTGCCTGTGTACTTCCAAAAGCGATTTATAAATGAAAAAAGACACCACAGTCATTATCCTGGTTGATCTAAAGAACTCCCTCACTGAATGATACTTTCTGAGGCCGTTAATGATTGTTAAAGATCTCTTTTGGCAGATCAACACTCGTTCAATATTTGAGGCATTACCCCAAACTGTAACAGCGTAGCTAATAATTGAATGAAAATAAGCATAGTAAACGGATACTTAAGTATTTTTACTTACAAGAGATCTTAGTTTAAATAAGACATAATTCGCACTTGCTAATTTTTTACATATTCTGTCAATGTGATTCTCATGACTGATCGTGTAATCGACGTCGTATCCTAGAAAAGTGTTGCTTTTTGTTTCGTTAAAATGTTTTCTTAATTTATAATTAATCATTACTGTTTTATCCGTATTCAACACTATTCCATTATTTTCAAACCACTTTTTTAGATTATCTAATTTAAGCTTCTTTTCGTTCACCTCGTTTTCGGTCGCGTCTTTTACACATATATGTGTATATCATATATGTGCAAATAAAGTAGCGTGAATTCCATCCGGCAAACAATTCTCGAGGTCATTTACATAAATTAGAAATAACAAAGGCCCTAAAATAGATCCCTGTGGAACACCTATGCCACATATTTGTTTATCGGAATGTGTATTATCAATTTTAGTAACTTGTTGCCGGTTCTTTAGATAAGTTCGTATCATATTTAGCTCTTTTCCATCAAACCCATAGTAATTTAACTTCAGTAATAAAATATCATGCCTCAAACTGTCGAATGCCTTGGACAAATGGCAAAAAATGCTTGCACATTTTTGTTTTTCATCCAACGCACTTAAAACCGCATAAACAACCCTATGAATCGCCATTTCCGTAGAGCGACCTTGACGAAAGCCATATTGTGTATCTGTAAGAAAATTATTTGATTCAAAGAATTCAAGCATTTAATCTTTAATAGCAGTTTCCAAGACTTTCGGAAGCACTGGTACACATACAGGCCTATAATTTCCGATATTTTTAGTATCGCCTTTCTTATGAAGCGGTACAATTTTACCAATTTTCAAAGATTTACGGTGTACAAAATAAGACTAATAAAATTATCATTATTCAAAATAAGCTGCTTTAATATTCTACAATTCATGCCATAGATATCTATGGACTCTTTATTTTTAAGACCCTTAATAATATTTCTTAGTTCCCGAAACGTTAGTGTTTCAAAGTTAATGCACTTACAAGGTTTGTTTGATTTCTTTAAAAAAACTCACATTGATTTCTATTTGAATATGCTCCGTAAGTTTTTCTGCGATTGTATTAAAAAACACATTAAAAGCATTTGCAATTTCCTTATCCTCTATTACCAAATTACCACTACTATTTGTTACAGCGTTACATTTACATTGTTGTTTTTAATTTTTATTTGTCTGATTAATATTTGTTAAATGATTTAGGAGTGAGATGATAACAAACAGATAGGCAAACATTGCTATTTTAATATTTATAATAATTAATGTGAATTAGTTTAAAGACAAACCAAATCAAAGAATTATTGACAGTGCTACAGAACAGTGATTTACCTCTGATACTCCGAAAAGACAGATTGACTAATGACACATTACCCAATTTATATTGGCTGCTTTCAGTCATCCAAATTTATATTAATGACACCCATTACAAGCCAATGGCGCTAATGTTTCATAATTCCGATGAAATTAACCGACAAGATAAAGCTATGTGTGTCGAAGGCATATTGTAGAATTGGCCGTTTTACGAATTGCCTGTTTTAAAAATCCAATTAGCTAACTGTATTGTCATATTTCTCAATTTAGGTTATAATTGTTGTTAGGTTATTTATAATAAATTTCAAATAGAAAAATATTGCATAAAAAATCAACTAGGCTTAATAAAAGTTATAGGTATTTTGATGAAGAAAATATTACTTATAAGCACATATTACAAAAATATCGCGCATACTGTTCATTGAAATGGAAAAAAATCTGATCAATAAATATACGTATTACCTACTTTTTTTTTAGATATTTTGGAATAAAAACCAATTAAATATTTTACCCAATCGCAGCAGCGACAGTAGGCAAAGGCAAAACCGATTTGGTTGATTTTTTGTGTGTCCGAAATAAATTGCAAAAAAGTTTGAAAATGTTGGAAAGAAGCGTGATCTTCAGCTGTCATAAGTTACTTGTGCGAGTTCAGGACGGGTTGTTAGTGCATAGTAGTAGTTGTAAGTGATATAATAGTGAAGTATTCATTTTTTAATAAAAAAATTTTGATGAAACTATTTCCTGTAGTACTAGTGATGGCGTACAGTAGGTACAGTTGTTTTATTTCACGAGCGCGGGTGAGTCATACTTGTGTGTGTAAATTGTACATGCTTATTGTCTTTGCGTGCGTAAGCTCAGGCGCGCGGCCCGCCCCCGGTTGGTTGGATCGGTTGGATCGCTACACACACACAAGCGCACGTGTCCATACGCATTACGTGGCATTACTACAAGTATGGTACACCCGCGCTCGTGAGATAAAAGAACTGTATTCATAAAATCCCAAGCGGACAGTTAGTGTCTCACTTTCCTGTATCTGACGAGTTAACAACTTTCATACTACCTTCTACATTTCTTTTTTTATACTTACCTTACCAACAAACTTGAAATAACCCATTTAGTCCCCAACCAACTACATTGTCACAACAGAATGAGTATTGTAACAATTAGCAACTCGTATCATTAAAAGCATGTTTGCCTTCGATTATTCAGTCTTTGTGTTCAATTAAGGCTTTCATTTGCTGCCACTGTTAATTTGATCTTAGGAAATATTTTAGTTACAGTACGTGTTATGCTTTTAAATGTTCCACATAATTTACATACGAATGCTACGAGAATGGTATTCAGACTACAAGACCTTTGAACTGCTAGTAAAGTGAATGGCGTTGTCATGTCTTTATAGGGTACACGGCTAACTATGTTAAAAAAACAAAGAACAACAAGTAAAAAACTAGTGACTGGAAGACCAGTGGCTTTTCATAAAAAAAAGACATACAACTATAAAAAATTCACTCAAGTTAAATAAAATAGATTTAATTACAATATCAAACCTTTAACACGAAGTTGTGTCTGTGTACCTACCTGTAACAAAAAGAAGACAAGAATATTAAAAAGAAAGAAGAAAAAGTTGATATAAGAAGAAACAAAAACATTCCATTCACATAAAAACGTCAACCTCAAAATTACATCCAAATATTTTCATAGCGTACCCATAAAAAAGAAAACCAATCTCGTCTATAATCTTTCAACAAATTGAAAGTATTTTACGTCGTCTAAAATATAAAATTAACCCAAAAACCAATTTAGACCCGCAACATCCCGTTTGACACAAATTACGCTACTATATTGAAATATCGCAAACTTTATAACTGTATGAAACATTAATCAACCCTTTTCCAAACTTTTGATCTCTTTTCTCCTCGTCAGGGTGGAAATTATCGGAAATTTTCTCTCACAAAAACTTGGGACCTTCTTCATAGAAATGTTTCAAAATTAGGTTGACACTAAGGACTGCTCTAAAACGTGCTTCAAAGAGTGAAGTGTAAGTAGGTAGTTATATTTTAGAATACGAGACACTAAATTGAAAATGTTAAGGATTTAAAAACAGTGTAAAAATCTCTGAACGATTGTTCAAACAATTTTTTCACCATTGAATTGAAGCACAGTTCATCCGGTTTGATGCATGGACTTTATGATACGGTGATTGCATACTGACAGAGTTTAAACAGTCCTTGTACTGCCTACAAACGGCTGATATGACGCACTCACACAGATACACGCCACTACACGCGCGCTCGCTACTGTTTTACCAGTGAAAACCAGTGATATCGAGGGGCCGCGCCGGCTGGCCGCTAACCATTGCAAGCGGGCGGCGCGTGTGTGAGCGCGAGTGCAAGGACGGCCTATGTTTAGATTGTGATACTGACGCATGGTATTTACACTTGTGTGAAATAAATAGCCGGTAGTCTATTTTTCCGAGTGCACGTATATCACAGTCAGCACTAAGCAAATTATACTAATTATAAAAATAAAACCCATCATAGTCACATCCTTCGGTCTCCCGAAAGCGAGCAGCGGGAGACCGCTTTGCAACGTTGACTATAAAAGGAGGAATGGAAATTAAAACAAATAGGGTATGTAAGAGGATAGAGAAGCCCGTGGTGCCGTTGTTCGCGCGCTCGGCCTGTGATTATTGAGTTCAAGCAAGTTTCGCAATGGTCGGTCACGGGATGGGTGACCAAAAATTTACTATCTCGATCTCCTTCATGCTTCAGAGGCACGTTAAGCCGTTGGTCCCGGCTGCATTTAACCCACCAATCCGCATTAGGCCTGCGTGGTAGGTCATTTGATGACCCATTCTCGTTATCCATCCATAAGGAAGGCCAGTGCTCCCGCAGTGAGGACAATAAAAATGGATGATTACGATGTCAGACGTTAAAAGACATATGTATGAGGAAATTGAATTACTTACTCAATTTACGCTGTTACAATAAGCACTTAAGAACGTCAAAGAAGCTACGCCATCGGTTCACAAAATCCTATGTGATGAAAAGAAGTGATGTTTGCCTAACTCTAAAAGAGTGAAAGGCTATATTAAGACTATATTCTTAGCAAAGAGGCGCTAATGAGCAGTTTGCGAGAATTATCTAGTAAATTGTGCATCATGGCACATTAAATCAAATCGGCATCAAAGAGACTTACTATGAAAACAGGTCAATCTGTGGTATCCAGTCCACCTGCCAAACTTGGTCACTAAACTCTTCCTTTGGTCAATACTTATTTATACCTAACGACTGAAAAAGGAGTTAAATTCATACTTACTATGTTAAACGGTCACGATAACGGTACAAATTAATACATGTTTAATAGAGGCAGTTATTAAACGGCATTTTAAAAGCCATTATACGGGCAGTTAAAAGCTTTATACAGCCCAATACAGCTATAATGTATGCACAACAAGTATGTTACTGTTACGAAACGGATAATATCAAAATATCATAATTAATTTATGATTATACATTGTTACATATATCATTATAAAGCCGTAATATAAGCATACTTAAGTATATGTGAATACGAGTGAAAATGAAAGCACAGTATAAAGATATAGTAAGTTGTGTTAGTTTTTTTCTTGATAAAAGTTTATTATTATTATTGCAGCCGCGCGGTACGCAATACGCGATAGGGCTGTCCATGGACATAGATTAGCCATTACAACACGGTTGCTGAGTACAGAACTTTCAAAGTGTCCGTTCGTCACCGCGGCGCAATCGAGACTGACACCCATTTGCACTAAACTTAAGAATCTCCTAAGGCCATTCTTATCTAACTTAAGACATTAATATTAAGAATAGATTAAACGCATAAGCGCTCGATATTGGGCCTGTAAGTTAAGACTAGCCTTAGTGGATTTAAGAATATCTTAAATAGGTTAGTGCAAAGCCATTTTTATTAAGACTATAATAGATAAGAATAGCCTTAGGCCATTCTTAAAATTTATTGCAAATGGGTCTGTGATTGTTTATAACTTTTAATGTTGCATTTTACAATGCTATTTTTATGTGATAAATATTAAACAAGAAAGTATACTAGAAAAAAGCAACTAGTCTCATATCGCCCTGACGGGATCTGTGACTCTTGCCGAGTTCTCGCCGATTCGAGCGCGTCGGGTATTACTCGCGAACTAACCTAAATACTGTGCATCTTTATACTATGATGAAAGGGATTCATTGATTGATGATTGTGCCCTCACGTGACAAAACTTAAGTAGGCAAAAGGACAATGCGTTTCTGACATTGATAAAGTGGTTCTTTACAATAGCTTTACTTCTGTGGTGCCTGTATAGCAAGTAAATCTATGCAAATAAAAGAATCCCAAACATTTTCGGGTCAGTCACTTTGTGGAGGGTTCGATCTTGCGACCTACTCAAGAAAATATTTTGCTTGTAATAAAACTATGTAAAGTAAAATTGTGACAGATGATAATAAAAGAACGTAGTACTATCTACAATACAATTAAGGGCTAATTTAATTAATTTAATTGCAGATATCTTTTAAATAAATTGAAAAAATAGACCCGTGCCAAAAGTTCTGGCTGGTTGACTTGAGGTTAGCAGTTACTCCTATTTACAAGAACTTACTCGCACATTAGTTTCTTATGGTAGAAGTACCTCAAAATCTAAGTATACCTAAGCAATGCCACAGTGTAACTAAGGAATTACTAACAGAGGGACAACGCCTTTGAAAAGCGAAGCGATCGCTGGTTCATGCGTCATGCTCGTGAACGGGTGCCGCCAGCGGAAATGGGTCTACCTCAGACTGCTTATCTTAATGCTGTGCTTAAAGCCTAAATACCTGTATGTACCTCACAACTTGCAGTACAGTAATCTTGTAATGCGAGAAATGTTGTAATATTATGATAGAAAAGTCTTTCTTTGCCAGTTAACAGTTGTTTACGGTTACAATAACCATAAAATGAAATATTTTAATTAGTATTTTCTTTTTGTGATGGAAATTGACCTTACTGATATGTTAAGGTCACTTTACAATTCGACGACTCTGTATGAAATAAAACAGGGAGAAAAAAACAGCCCTTGACGAGTTTCTTGCCGGTTCTTCTCGTTACAAGGTCTCCCGCCGTAGGGTTTGTGAACCGATGGCGTAGCTTCTTTGAAGTTCATAAGTGCTTGTAACAGCCTAGACTGAATAAATTATATTGACTTTGACTTTGACTTTGAAACCTCGCGTTCATGCCGCTTTTGACAAGACTTTAATAGTATTTGACAGGACATAATGTCATTGTCCCGAGTGAGCGTATGACAGCTCGGTCTCGCTAGCACCCCCCCTCTCGCCACACGATTGCGCTGGCACAACGTGTCCATTGGACGACCGTATGCATAGATAGACAGTGGCAATGCCTTGAAGAAACGATGGTTTGCCGCTGACTCTACTATATAACAATAAATAAAATAGTCCCTTTTGTCTTTTGCCGACACTCAATTTTATGTTGTGTCAGTCTCAAATTCAACTCGAAACAAAATTTTCCTACAATATCATGCAAACCGAAGTGAGGTTTGAGACATTCTCGACTCCATTAGTCTCATTCGATTGATAAAAGCTATTTATTGTAGCTAGACACTAATTGTTTACCTAAGAACAAAAGAAAAGACTATTAATGTTACGTATAATAGCATTGGTTGGCTTTTGGACAATAGGCTCTCATTAAGGTTGATTAGTAACGGATCATTAAGACGATCTTGCCTAGTAAGCTACGATTGTATCTTAATTAAGATTAACCGGTCATCTTAGCTTCTCCTTTATTCATTTCATACTGAAAAAACTAAAAAGAAAAAATTTGCCAGCCACGACAAGAAAATTCAAAAGTAGAATGCATTTTAATTTTTGAACTCGAAATTTTTTCAAGTACTTTTTTTTATTTTAGTTTCTGTAATAGGTTTGTGTAAACTACAGTAGGATTTTCTCGATTAGATTAGGTTTCTTGTACATAATAAACTAAGTACCGTGAAAATTACATCGTCCAAGTTAACGAAAATGCTCATAAAATAAAAACTACTAAATTAAACTTAGTCAAATTTTTATGGGACAAAAAAAGAAACACGGTATTCGGATCAGAAATCTCGGCGTGATCGGTGTACCTATATTAATAAAAAAAAGACACCAACCGAATTGAAAACCTTCTCTTTTTTGGAAGTTTGTTAAAAATAAATAACTAGAATTCACATGCTGCGACGAGGTACCCCACAATCTTAGTGTAAGCGGAATAAATCTTTTTCTTTATTAACTTGATAACATTGAAAATAATTATTTAAATGTTCAAAGACTTTGACTCGCAATCTTAAGCTGACCAGACTAATGCTTGAATTTAAAAGATAAATTTTTCCTTTTTTAACTAAATGTGAGCATTTATTACAGTAATGAGAGGATTACTTAAGTACCTCCTTTTGTTTTCAAAAAGTGAAATAGCTTTTTAATTACAAATAAGCACTCATAATGATACTTTTCTGTCAACAATGGTAACAACCACCGGTATCAGACCCAGAGGTCCCGCGTTCGATTCCCAGCGGACTTATTATATGTCCGCCTTTCTAGCTATCACCATCTTGTCTACCTAAGTCTGATGCCATAACAACAATGTTTTGAGAATTGTTGTGTTTCGGCAGTTTGAGATAAGATAGTCAGTTTCTCAGTGTTCCAGTATTCCCGGAGAGGCTCGCTTCCATCTTCAGCCTTATCAATACTTAACATCACGTAAAGCTAAGGCGGACTTACACCAACTGATATTAAGTACGTTTAGTGCTAGACATATTTAAAGCAACGCTCTGTCACTTTTGACTTCAAACGAATTAGCTTACTGAATTGCAATGTCATTTTAAATATGTTTAACGCAAAATATATTAATTGACAGTTGATGATAGTGGCCCTAAGAGTCTCCCTGTTGTATAAAAAAAACTTTCATTAATTTTTGGGCAAGAACACCCAAATATCTAAGACCATTTTTTGGGCCACTTACCGAAGTTAGTAGATGAACAGATGGCCTCGTAATGGTAAGTAATCTGGCACCTAATGGCAAGCAGCCTAGTTATTAGCGTGCAGGAAACTTCCAAACCACAACTTTCTAGTTATGAAAGCCGGTCTTAAACCAATTTGTATTTTTAAGCTATATTCTGAAATAGCAGATATCTGACAGACACTATTACTTTCGTATTTAAAATAGTTTATTCCTGTATGAAATAATTCGCAACTTCACGCACCACTCCGCCACCGTAAAACGACACTATGCACCATGTGACAAACAAAAATATTAGAGGCCTACTCCCTAAGCCCGTCAACTAAGATACGGGTCCTCGTCCGTAAGTTTCCCGTAACTACGGATGGAGCCTACTCTCCATTGATTTCGGATGTACTAGTTTTGGACAAACGGCACACGGTAATATAACATTGGGAGTAGGGACAATGTCAAAACATATTCTCATTCATTCTTAGTTTGGGTCTTCGAACTAATAAGGTGATACGGAGTAGGAAACGTCCGTAACTTATGCCGAAACTACGGGTTTCGTGCTTAGAGTAGACCTCCAGATAAGTGTGCATAGAAGGTTATTGCCCCCTCTGTACGAATGTAACCAATTTACTCAAAACGAGCGAGAGTTTAACCCAAACCCAGGGTCATTGGGTTAAATCAAATAATACTGGGTTAGCAATGCCAAAATATACCAAAGGGTTTCGAACCTTTTGGTCTCGTCACTGGTCCGCCATTTATGAAATTTTTCAAAATCGTTCCGCACAATAATACCTATATAAATGGATAGGGAACGTAAAGATGAACAAAAAATATTACACAACATAATGCCCTAAAGCGTCCGGTTATATTGATCATTGAGATAATAATTGAAGTTAAAAATAGAAAGGTGATACTTTGGGTCGGCATTATTCATTTTTAACTCTAATTATCTGACTAATGATTCGGACTTACGTGACACATAATTCATAAATCATAATATATTTATTGCAAGTCACATTATATAACGAGATGATACAGTAATATTTAAGTAAACATGTGACGCCCTGCAAGGGCATAGCAATACCACTAGACTAGAGGGCTTTAAACTATTACAATACTTAATGATATTTAAATTAAATTACATTTATAGTTTTGAAATTACAATAATAAAACAGAGAATTATAATATTTGTCTATTCCAGGAATAAACAAAAAAAATTTAAACAATTTTAATATTTTAAATTAATAAATGATAATAATATAATAAATAAATTTCAATAATTACAATCTATCTACTTGGTACAGTCTTTATAATCAAAAAAATCTTTTAAGTCATAGAAGCATTGCTTAATCAGGAATATTTTTAATTGTTTTATGAATTGTTCATTGTTTTCTTTGTTTTTTATATAATTAGGTATATGGTTATAGATTTAGATTGTCAAGAAGTGAGGGCTTGAAGAAACTAATTGTAATTTTGTAAAGGGTACTCTTAGTTTATTTAAATATCTATTATTTCTTTTTTTTTTTTTTAATGGGTGAGTAAAGTTCTGGATGTTTTCTTATAAATTTACAGGATTCAATAATGAAGATGGATACTAATGTCAATATTTTATGCTCAATAAAGTGAGGTCTGCACGATTCCATTTGGTCTATATTTGTAAGGATTCTTGTGCACTTCTTTTGTAGGATAAATAGTTTATTTACGTCAGGAGAGTTCCCCCCCACAAGATAATTCCATAAGGAACATACACTTTAGGGCATTATATATCATAATACTTTTTTTTGCTTTGTGTGTCCTGTTCATTTATACAGGCATTATCGTGCGACGTCACATCTAAAAAATCTCAAAATGGCGTCTCATACAATGGATTTGGACGAGGCCAGCCTCCATAAACAAAAGTTCAAACCCATTTTTTATAAGTTTTTTTTTTATTTTTTTTTTTATATTACGACAACATTTTGGGGTTATTCTCCCGTTTTGAAAAGTTTTACCATCAGAAATTATATAATCTGTGTTCAGACGATAATCACTTTAACAGTCAATATAATGCGACAAAGTACAGTACAAGGAATAGACTTGTTGTAAGTCCGCCTGGCTAACTACCACCATCCTATCTAAGTTTTTCGCCATAACAACATTGTTTTCAGCATTGTTGTGTTCCGGCAGAAAGATAAGATAGCCAGTTCCTCAGTGATTGAGGATTCCGGGATAGGCTCGCTTCCATCTTCAGCCTTATGAATACTAAACATCAGGTATGATGAAGGCTAAGAGTCTCCCCGTCGTTAATAAAATAAAATAAATAAATAAATATCTTTAAGTAGACTGTAATAATTGATGATGGAACTAAAACTGCGTAATTCTATAAGCAACAGTGAAAAAGTTTCAGCTTGTCTTTCCTTCCCGTAAACTAAGCAGAATGACTAAGGTCCAGAGAAAGAGGTCCAGTATTAATGAGTGACATCTATCTCCATCTATTTTCGTTTAAATCCAGTTTGCCAAGCAAAAATCTTCTTTATCTACCTCCACATATACTTTACTCCCTTGGGATAAAGTCTTATTTCCTAGGCGAGGTAAGATCGTGTTTTATATCTGTCACTTTGTGTGTTACCACTAGATTATTGTCTCTGTTGTCTTGCTGTGCAACTAATTTTCTTGTTAAAGATAAAAGGCGTTTTCCTTGAGCTTCTAATATGTAGTTTCCATCTGTTTATAAAGGTTGTTATCGTAAATTTAAATATTATATTCACAAATATGAAAGCTTAAGTATATAAGTACAATTATAGGTTACTAGTTTCCGGCCGCGGTTTCACCTGCGTGGTTCCCGTTCCCGTGGGAATATCGGAAAAAAATTAGCCTATGTTACTCTCCGCCCTTTGAACTAAGTCTATGTAAAAAATTTAGTCCATTTTTAGTTCCAGTTAGGGCGTCAAGTAAGGACAAACAAACACACTTTCGCATTTACAATAATTTATATTAATTAGGATTTGATCTGTCTATGTTAGGAACCTTAGAATACCCGTTATTGTTCTTTAGAGTATCGCTCAATCAAAGCATTTATTTTATCATAATTTCGGTTCTAATACTAAACAGTGAACTTAATTTAATGGAATTGGAAAACAGTCGAGTCGGAGAATAGAAAAACCATTTACATTTTGACGAAGGTTCAGTCGCAGAACTTCCGGAAAGCTAACTATCTAACGAAAACTCGGTTCAATTTCAGTTTCGTCGCTGTTGTGGCTGCCATTTTCGTCGTCATACGACTACAGTATGAAAATATGACTGTAATGACAGCGATAAAACTGGGTGCTTGGTGACTTTTTATTAGATAATCAGCCTACCGGTCCCATCTTAGGCGATATTCATGTGTCCTAGATTTTGGAGTCGTATAAGCTTATTTATATAATATATATATTTTTCATTTAACCATTTATTTCAGGCATGGTCCGTACAATAAATACCTTATACAGGAAAAAAATCTATGGGCCCTGGAGGAGAACTACCTTGAAACCTTTAGTTAGACCATTTTACTGAAAGGAAACATTCCTTTATTTTTTTAAACAAACACTTTTTAAATATGCTTCCCACATCCAGGAATCGAACCAGCTAAAGTCTGTTAAAAAATAAATGCTGTACTTTTATACCATCAATCGGTAGGGTCAATAAAAAGGATCAACTCTCTTTAACAAACTTTTTAAATTAAATTAAAGGAAACACATGAAAACTCAACTTATAAACTCAATGGGAAGGATAAAGCACTTTTTTCAAGGCTCTTTTGAAAAAAATACAAAATCTTTGAATGCAGTTTTGTTTCTAATCAAAAATATAGGAATGTTTCCTGATTTTTTCCACCATGTAGACTAACATACATTATCTAAAATATAAAATTCTCGTGTCACAGTTTTCGTTCCCATACTCCTCCGAAACGGCTTGACCGATTCTCATGAAATTTGTGAGCGTATTGAGTAGGTCTGAGAATCGGTTACTATCTATTTTTTATCCCGAAATTCCACGGGAGCGAAGCCCCGGGGCACAGCTAGTAATATATATAAAAAAAAAATTTTTTTCTTACACTCACACCAATTAACCTAGCCCCAAAGTAAGCACTCTAAGGCTTGTGTTATGGCCCATAACTTATGGGATACTAGGGTAACGGATATAAATACATATATAAACAATTTATGTGTAGAAAAACATATAAACGTCCATGACTCAGGTACAAATGCTCGTATTCATCGTACAAACATTTGTCCCCACCGGGATTCGAACCCGGGACCTCAGAGTAGGCGACACCTTGAAACCGGTTGTGTACGTACCACTCTACCACGGAGGTGGTCTAGGAGGTTTATTACAATTAAAAATTAAAATAAATTGGCAGCTTCCGTGTCGTGTCGGAGACACGGCAGCGCCCCTCTGAAGCATCTGTATACAACGCCCTGCGGCCAGAAGTCCTCCTTTATAAAAAGTTCTAGCCTTGTTGTCGGGTCGGGATGCGCACCACAAACGCCAAAAAAGTATAAAGTATAAAAACGCCCCACCGATAGCCGTTCAATGTGAGGCAAGTAGTCTACCGGTAACCACCGCGACTGTAACTACCTAATTCATATAGTTGAAAGGTTTTTGATCACCCATCACATGAATAACCTAAACTATGTAAATATAATATAGTGTCTTGACTTCCGTTATCACTCTCAGAATACACATGTGACGAGCTACCTAAAAAAGGTGTTTTATATTTAATACTAGCTTGTTCTGTTTGACATAACGATCTTCAAAAAGCATTCATCATCTTCGCACAAAATCCATTATAAAATCTGAATACATTATGATACACGATCGATAGGCTTCGTCATCCATTTTTATTTGTCGAACGTTGTTATGCGAATCATTTTCCAGACAATACTGTGCAAGTCACCCTATATAAGTGACATTTGCAAGATCAATTGTTCTGTTCACCATTTCAATCTGAACAACGGATTAGCTAAAATGTAGAGTAAGCACTTTATATTTTTGAGTGCTATAAAACACAATATCAAGTTGTAGGTAACTAAATCTGATTTGAATCTAATTTGCTAGTAATTTTGAAAAGAATATCAAGATTTTCGAGTTATTTTGGGACCACTGTTTGATGTTTAGCATCTTCATTCATCTGATTAGTTTTAAGTTGCTTGATAATTTTGTGATTCCTGACGTGGAAGACAAATGGTATTGAGATTTGATTATATCGTCGTCGTCGTCGTCTCAGCCACATAACACCCACTGCTGGGTACAGGCCTCCCCCAAAAGGGGGGGTTCGCCGTAATCGCCACGCTTGGCAGGCGGGTTGGCGATCGCAGTATGGCCAAGTTTATAGAAGACGCTGCTGCCCGTCTCCTGAAGGCTGAGTCCCTTAGTCGCCTTTTACAACACCCACGGGATGAGAGGGGGTAGTGCTATTCTAAGCCGACGCTACACAGCTATATACAGTATTTGTTATATACAGTTCTTTTATTGTCACATTTTATCAGAATGTCTCAGGTTTAACGGTTTTGTTTTTTGATAGAATCAGGCGTTACTTGGCGGAAATCCATATCTTAGTAGAAAACGAAAAATATGTCGCGTAATTCCGCAAGAAAAAATGCAGATGCAGCCCAGTGACACACCTTGCACCTTCACCGACTACTCTACACGTGTTTCGCCCACACACGGAGCATCCTCAGGAGTTGTTAGACCTAACAACAGTAGGTAGTAGTAGGTAGTAGGTTGTAACGATGCCATTTCGTTCTAGCCTTATAGATGGATGAAACCTCTATAATGGCTAGAAACTCCGTTGTCTCACTCTATGGTAATCAAATTATATTTTTATCTGTTCTGTCTAAATTCAAATTTTCTCCGTTCCACGATTCCTTTTCGGCTCATTTTGACGTAATCATACAGAAACCAGCTACCTGAACGGTACGTTTTTAAAATTTGGGTAAATAATTTATATTTTTCTAATACATCAGGAACCCGATACACGGGTCCTTTTTTTATGCTTCATATCAAAATTGAACATGGATAAACGAATACTCCATCTGGCTAGTCGACCTGTGGGATTATCGAGATGTAAGAACCATTGGAGGGCAGAATGGTCTGTATAGATAGTAAATTTCTGGCCGTTGTCTAAATAACAACGCCAATGTTCTAGAGCAGTTATGACACTTAATAATTCCCGTTCGGTAATCGAGTAATTCCTTTGAGGTTGAGTAAGGGATTTACTCATGTAAGCAATAGGTTTTTCTATGCCCTCAAATTCCTGTGTAAGCATTGCTCCCAACCCGTATGCTGACGCATCACAGTGAACAGCAAAAGGTTTTGTAAAATCAGGACAAGTTAAAATTGGAGTAGAAACTAAAGCTTGTTTTATTAAATTGAATGCATCATTTGCTGCAGAAGTCCATTTAAAAGGAGGTGCTTTTTTGCTGGTTGAAGTTAATTTTGTGAGAGGAGCTGCCAAAGTATTAAATGTAAAATATCAAACAAAGTTTCACCGCTTATTTATGATTTATCGGACATGTCCAATAAACCATTAGGTCGTTGGCATGTCAAAGACATTAAACCAATTCCGAGATTAGGTTAATTTATCTATCTCATTACACATTAGTTTAGCATATTTTCTTATTTTTACTTATTAATTTATTTTCATTATTATTACATACCTACTTTAAGCGTGATGCATGTCACATAATCTTATGATTTGTATAATTGTTCTGTTTTTATATACACCTCCATCCTTTTGGCTAACCATCAACTACTTTATTAATGCATAATTCTGTACATATAAGATGATTACATTCTATTTTTAACTTAATTTGTCGTATTTACGACTATCGTAATAAGTTGCATACTTACTAACTTACTTATTATCTTATAGTATTACCTTATTATTCTAGGTACTTACTTTTATTCTCTAACGAGATTTAACATTATTTTCCTGACCATTTATTATGGTCAGTAAACTTGTAAATTTTAAGACACTATACATAAACACTTGTACATGACATTCATCACACACATATACACTGAACATGATCACCAAAAGCCAGCGGGTGGTGACTGGCATATTTAAATAAGCCTGCACTATCTGGGTTGGTTTCATGAGAAATATCTTCTTTTATATAAGATTTCTCTACTTGTCTGTTGCCTTAATTCAAAATTTGTTGAATTAAGACTTTGATAGATATGACGGATGTTAGTATTTATATAGAACCGGAACCAACCTAGTGTAAATTTCTCACTGTAAAAACCGTTTATATACTCAAAATTCTATCATGCACATCCATTAAATTAGTTAATATTTTATTACCTATATTGTATTTTTTATAAAAGAGACTTGTTTTTTACTACCTATTTATTTTCCAAATTAAGTTAAGTGCAGAAACGACATCGTTAACATTGCCATATTGTTTCTTTTACAAAAAAATCCTTAAAGATTTTTTTGCGCCGGCCGCCCCGGTATTGTAACGATGCCATTTCGTTCTAGCCTTATAGATGGATGAAACCTCTATAATGGCTAGAAACTCCGTAGTCTCACTCTATGGTAATCAAATTATATTTTTATCTGTTCTGTCTAAATTCAAATTTTCTCCGTTCCACGATTCCTTTTCGGCTCATTTTGACGTAATCATACAGAAACCACCTACCTGAACGGTACGTTTTTAAAATTTGGGTAAATAATTTATATTTATTTATATCCTGTAATAATAGATGTAAGTGTGGAAATAAATAAATAAATAAATAAATAAAAAAAAAATTCTAATACATCAGGAACCCGATACACGGGTCCTTTTTTTCCATTAAATAAAACGAGTCTCCTGGAACGATTCTTTTATTTGGTTAATATTCTATTAAACGAGTGCGGCGGTTCCGACGTTCCGGCGACTCTAGTGCTGCCGGACTAGGACCCCGTCACAAGGTAGTAGTAGGTCTAACAACTCCTGAGGATGCTCCGTGTGTGGGCGAAACACGTGTAGAGTAGTCGGTGAAGGTGCAAGGTGTGTCACTGGGCTGCATCTGCATTTTTTCTTGCGGAATTACGCGACATATTTTTCGTTTTCTACTATTAACGGTTTTGCTCAGGCTGGACCAGGTACCCTAGACAAAGTTACAATGTAAAAACGATAATGACGATTTAGCATGACATAGCACATATGGGCAATAACGAATCGAATTATCGTTTCGCTACTTAACGATGTTACTTTGTCTACAGGCAAGGAACATTTGTGGTCTAGTAGGAACAACCACCAATATCAGACCAAGAGGTCCCGGTTTCGATTCGGTTTTAGGTTTGGTTGGTGTTATGACTTGTTGTAAGTCCGCCCGGGTAGATACCACTATCTTATCTAAGTCAGGCGCTATAACAACAATGTTTTCAGCGTTGTTGTGCTACGATAGTTGAGATAAGATCTTCAGTTCCTCAGTAGTTGGTGATACCGGGACAGGCTCGCTTCCATCTTTAACCTTATCAATACTTAACATCAGGTATGATGAAGGCTAAGATAGAGTGTCTCTGTTTTTCATAAAAAACTATGTTTGCAATCCAGGTTTCTTGTTATTGAGCTGCAGAAACACCCAGTCACCTGTATGTTATTTAGATTCTTTTTATATTCGGATAAAAACAACTTGTAATTATATTGTAGCACCAGCGGCCGGCCACGATTTCACCCGCGTGGTTCCTGTTCCCGTGGGAGTATCGGGATAAAAAGTATCTTAACTATCTTCTATCTGTGTGCCAAATTTCATCCAAATCTGTTTAGTAGTTTCTGCGTGGAAGAGTAACAAACATCCAAACATCCTCACTTTTCGCATTTATAATAATTAGGTAGGATATTACACCAGCATCTATATTTTATCAGAGAAAAAAAATCTTTTTTTTCGGCCTATACAACGCTGGCAACAATATAGATAACAATATATCATTCTTGAAACTCGAATTTTCCGATTTTTTGCTTTCCTATATTTCATTCAGCAAAAATCCAAATGAAGCTATAAATATTTCTCTCTTATAATTTAAATGGGGCATTTGAATATTGTCCGATTTAGCGATGCGACACAGGCATGTAGGAAGGGACAGATTTATATTTGTTAAAAAAGCACAAATATTATGACGACCCACAGGCTGATTATCTAACAAAAAATCACCTAGCAACCAGTTTTGTGAGCTGTCATTACTGTCACATTTTCATACTGTATGACAGCTAAAACAGCGACGAAACTGAAACTGGGGGTCTACTCTCGAACGGCCGAAATTAATAACCTATCTGTATATATGGATTGAGCTATCTGAGATAGTTGCATAGGATATCTTAGTTCATATAACCAAAATAACGACAGTTGCTAAGCAACGAAGCCAGTTTCCTAGGAAACTATCTGAGATAGTCCTATCCATATTTACAGATTATTAATTTCGACCGTAAGCCCGTCAACTAAGATACGGACCTCCGTCAGTAAGTTTCCCGAAACTACGGATGGAGCCTACTCTCTATTGATTTCGAATGTACTAGTTTTGAACAAACGGCACGGTATTCTCATTCATTTTTAGTTCGGGTCTCCGAAATAATAAGCTGTCCGTTGGTGATACGGAGTAGTAAACGTCCGTAACTTAGGCCGAAACTACGGGTTTCGTGCTTAGAGAGTAGACCTCCTGAACCGAGTTTTCGTTAGATAATCGGCTCTCCTGTTTGGCACAGCGGTCGTGGGCTCGATTACCGTACAAGACACATATTTGTACGTCTATTTTGTATTGGTCTAGGTGTTTGAAAAAAGTAAAATGTATACCCGTTACCTATAATCAATAAGAATTACGTAACAACTTACATTGTACAAGTTGTTAATGAAAGTTGCCTTGAGCAATATAATTTTCACCTCACACGCTCGGAAAAGGAGGCAAGACCTCCTTTTCCGAGCGTGTGAGGTGAAAATTAAATAATCATTCAATTTCTGCGTGGAAAATCGCGGCCTACTGTGGAAAAATATTATTTCAATTTCGAAAGAAAAATACGTCGTAATGCGTACCGCATCGCAATATTGACTTTTCATCAGAGATGGCTTTTTTCCAAAAAAGCAGACTAGACTAGTGGGCGACTGGTCGGTAATCCACCATTCGGAGTTCGACCTCTAAGAGGATAAATAGGGGATGAAAGTATGTTTGAAAGTCAATCAGTTTCGAAGTTAGGATCTTAAAATGTTGTATTTAGGTGACTTTGTTTTGGACAAAAACACTTTTTATTCCGACAGATGGCACCACCACGTGATTAATTCACGCGATAACTTGATTCCTCACGGAAGAAGTTGGGCGGAAGGCTAATGATGAATATAAGAGGAAATGTAGTAATAATAATTAAAAGAATTATAATTATTACAAAAATGTATCGTGTCTGGCGCTTGGCCGGCCGCTAACGTGGCACGCTCGCTCACGCGGCTCGCGCGTTTTTGGCACAGTTTTAACCTTACGACGTATTTTTCTTTCGAAATTGAAATCATATTTTTCCACAGTAGGCCGCGATTTTCCGCGCAGAAATTGAATGACAAGACCTCTTTTCCGAGCATGTGAGGTGAAAATTATATTGCTCAAGGCAACTTTCATTAACAACTTGTACAATGTACGTTGTTACGTAATTCTTATTGATTAGGTATAGGTAACGGGTATACATTTTACTTTTTTCAAACACCTAGACCAAGACAAAATAGACGTAAAAATATTGGTCTTGTACAGTAATCGAGCCCACGACCACTGTGCCAAACAGGAGAGCTGATTATCTAACGAAAACTCGGTTCAGGAGGTCTACTCTCTAAGCATGAAACCCGTAGTTTCGGCCTATTGACACTGCGCCAACGAGCCTGACAAACGTTTTAAAATGGATGAAGGCAGATTTTCATATCGAAAACGATCGTAGCAAATATTTAGTTACACAATTAAGCCCTGGAGGCGTACCTGGCAGACCGGCAGCGGAACGGTTTTAACGGGATATTTTCTAATAAATACGATTACTCGCAACCAACTTTGTTCCCTTCTGGCGACCTTTCCCTCCCCCCTTTACACCCCACTTTCCAGGTTGTGGAATAAATCACACTGAAATTACTCATTGTTTCCAGTATTTGCCGTTGAAAATATGCTGCGTTTCCAATTGGTGACGGCGTGATATTTATACCTATCTATCTTTTTTATTTTTTATGGGAAAGCTGTTGAAAATTATTTATAGGTTTATATTTGTCCAGTTCAAAGGTGTGAATCTGGTCCATGTCCAAAGAAAAATGACTATTGGACAGAGTTTTACTAAATAGGTATGAGAGATTTTTTTTACTGACAAGCGGCCACTGATGAGTACTTATATTAAAGGGGTTGTACTTTTTTGTATGAGGCTGGTCTCGTCCAAATCCGTAAGATCAGACGCCATTTTGTTTTTTTTTATTGACGTCGCGTTATAATATCCATATAAATGAACAGGTGACACAAAGGAACAAATAAAAATAATTGCATACAATCACACCAATTATCTAGCCCACGTTAAGTTTCATTAAACATGTTCATACACACAAATATTTTTCTTGTCCGGGGATCTAACCCGGGACCTCAGGCGCAGAACTGCGCCAAACAGGCCGTCAAAGTGTTATGACATATTAAAATGCATTAAAGTGTCACGTTAACTTAAGAATGAATAAAGCCGACTCAAAGTATCACCTTTGTATCTTTAACTCCGATTATCTCACTAACCTGACACTTCAGGGCATTATGTTGCTTAATGTTATGACAAATTGATATTTTTATCATTATCTTTCTTTTTACACTTGACATTACTTGTTTGACTTATCATTATCATATTACTATTATTATTTTAAACTGGACATGAAACATATTTACTTTTAATTAATTTATAATTTGTAAGATTGTATTATGTTTTGATTACTGTCTTTATTTTAATTTGTACACCGTTTATGGTAAAACATGTTTGAGTCTCTTATTATAAATGAACATCTTTGTTACACATGTTTTGAACAAATAAATTATCTATATTTTTATCTTTATCTTTAATATTTTTTGTACATCTTTGCGTTCCCCATTTATATAGGTATTATCGTGCGGCGTGATTTTGAAAAAAAAAACAAAATGGCGGGCGGGGTACGAGGCCAAAAGGTTCAAAAACCCCTTTAATATATTTTTTTTTTTCATAATTGTATCTTTCTTTAGTATCGTATGAGGATTAGTGGCCAGCTCTGTGTCAGAGTTTATGAAGCCGCCTATAAGGCCTCTGACTTGTCATACCGGTAGTTATCAGATGACAACAGCCAGGACCGACGGCTTAACATGCCTTTCGAAGCACGAAGGCGCTCAGTTGTAATGCGGTCACCCATCCGGTCAAAATTGAATATGATCAGTTCGTTTGTTGTAATTTTGTTTTGAGCACTAAAAACAACTTATCTCTTAAATTTGGGCACAAAAAAAAAAGAAACTGTATAAACACATTAATATTTTTTATATCTTGAGTAAGTATTTTGGTATTTACGTCATCTGTTTATTAAAACTGGTGGTCAACCCTGAAAAAATAAATCATACTGATCGGAACGTATTCGTCTTTTGAATTTTTAGATTATTTACAGAGTAAACAGCTGTCGGAAAACGTAAACAGCGGTGTTCGATTATCGTATTTATTTAGAGTAGGCCTCCTTATATTTATTTGAACTGGTTTCCAGCAGTTCACGAAATGTATTTTCACCTCAGCATATTTTCTAAAAGCAATGATCTCGGTTTGAAGTAACCTAGAAATTATTGTCACATCTTTCTATTGCTTATATAAATTATTTAAAAAAATCAGAGAACATCATACCTGATCAGATCTGATTCCGAAATAAGTAACTGATTTGACACTAAATCACTTATGGATATTACAAATATATACCTCCCTACATAGATACGAAAAAAATAGGTACATCAAGACCAAATATATGTACTAACGAATATCGAGAAAAATTGTCCTCAGTTACTCTCCGTGCTTTTGAATAAATAAACAATAATTTATTTGCCAAAATATGGTTACAATTCGGTTCGTGTTTACAGAGATAGACCAACATATTCTGAGCAACGTGCAAATATTGATTAAATTCAATTCAATTCTCCTACAATTAAATTAAGACATTATTATATAGCAAACAAGATGTCCAATGTAACATAAAAATTATTAATAATTAATGTCAAAATACAAAAATGATTAAACAATTATATACTTAATTACGTGTTTCACCGCAATGACAATAAAAAAATTAAAATAAAAAATTATAAATTATCACGTCAGAAAAAAAATAAGATTCCAGGTCAAAATATATTAATACTATTGAACTATTCATACAATCTTATCCTTTAACTAATTATAGTCAAATACTATAGACACTCTAGCGAGTTCTATAGTGGTGGTCACATAATTAACAGTGTCGTTAATAAGTCGATTTTCATACAATAGAGGTAATTTTGGAGCCTTCGTTCTCGGCCAAGGATTGACCGAGCTGTGATCTGATAATGCCCATCCGGGGAGTGAATGGAGGAGACCCAGATTGCTATACACACCCAACTGATCTCATCTACATTCTAAAAGATGTAAGGACCAAGGTTTTCAGTTTCAGAAATTCTATTTTCATTTTAATGCTATTTTCGCGGTTTTTTTTAAACATAACCATAAATCTCTTAGAATGTTGATCACGATCAGTTGGGTGCGTATAGCAATTGGAACCTCCTCCATTCACTCCCTGGATGGCCATTATAAGTACAGCTCGGTCAATCCCTGGTAGAGAACCAAGGCTTCAAAGTTACCTCGTTTCTACAAAAATCGACAAGTGTCGTTAATTATGTGACCACCACTGGATATGCCAAAAATCAAATCGATTGGTTGCTCAGTTAAGACGTGAAGGAAGGACAAATAAACACACTTTCGCATTTATTTTATAGTTTGGGGTAGGATTAGGATTTAAGAATGGAAAAAAGAAACAACGGTTTGCACTCCGGGAGTGCCAGCAGAAGTGAAAACCGCTTAAACGAAACAGCAGGAGCAGGCATACATATTAGCCGCGCGGTAGAAAGCGGCGCGGGATATTACTTCCTCTACTACGCCGCGCCGGCGCTCTACTCTCCCTCCGTCTTACGAATTTTCGATCAGTGGGCCTACCATGAGTTTTTCTTTCCGTTTACCGTACCGTACAGTAAATGGGAGACATTTTGTATGGTAATCTGTAGTTCTGCTACTGCCCACTAGAGGCGCTGTACAGATTCGCATACAAAATGTCTCCCGTTTACTGTACAATAAACGGAAAGAACAACTCATGGTCAGGTCACGTGTCCTGACGCGACTTTAATTTTTTTTACCCATCCCAAAAATTTTAAACTCTGATGTGCACAACGCCGCTAAAAAAGTTTTCACTTCATAAACTTTACCTTCTGATTTTCTTTAATTAGTAAATTAACCGCAAATAAACAAAGCTTATTTGGCACCATTCCATAAACTTTCCTTATAATTACTCATAATAAGATATACGGAGTACTTTTTGATTAATGTAACTGTAATCCACTTAGTATTGTGTAAAATATGTCAAGACGTAAGTAGACGCATGTATTCAAGGTAAAAACTACTTTTGATATTCCATTAAGTTTACGGGCAATCCATCATCATAAATTTTGGTAAATGTATTAAATACTCAAGACACTTTAATATATTGAGTGTATTTAAATAAACTATGTACAGTCAAGAGCAAATACGGCCTATGTAATATGTTAATTTTTTTTGCCTTTCCTAAACTCCACACCTCACGTCTTTTAGTTCAAAGAGAAGTCCTTTTTTAATGAATAAGATAGAAAGAAAGAAAAGAAAATATATTCATTTGACACAGACATTAGAATGTTAAAGGTTAAATAGAGAATACACAGAATATTAAAAGTGCCTAAAAATTAATGAAATGAAAGAAAAAAAAGAACACTGATCTAAGGGCTGCGTCACAATAGGAGACCAATTCCGCATATGTCGGGTTTGCGCGATCAGCGAGACCCCACTCTGATTTTCAAGATAAGCGCTTAATCCTCAGCGTACCCTAATAATAAGGCTGAAGGTGGAAGCGCGCCTCTCCCGGAATCCTCAACTACTGAGGCGTCAGGTAAGATTAAATGGTGATATCTAGCCAGGCGAACTTACAAAAAGTCTTACCCACCAACTAAACCGAAAACCATAAGTGTGGGTAGTTCACTGGGAATCGAAACCTGGGACCTATCTGGGTTCTGACACCGCTGGTGTTACATACTAGACCACAGATGCGTTAAAAATATTGGAGAAATTTGTCAGTTTTTAGGGCCTGACCTGCTGTTGAGTGTACATATATGTTGAGGTCTAACGTTGTAAGGAAAATAAATGACTTGCAGAAAATCTGCTTCTCAACCTTTGCCCTTATTTTGTTTGAGCCATATAATTTGTTAGGCCTTTTGGCACAGGCCTAAGCCTTTTAGTGGGCGCGCTGATATATGTAAGCAGTTGATTGAAAGAGTTTGAGGTTAAATATAAGAATACGTTACATTTCTTTGTTCAGCTAAAAGGGTTGAATAACTAGTGTATGCTGGCTAAATTCCCACTAACCGTTTAAGACGTATTTTCGTGATAAAAGAATGAAATTAATAGCAAAAATACAATGCGATGTGAATACGATATTATCGGTGTGCTCTATCAGACAAAATAAACACTATGGTTTTATTAGTTAGAATGTATAAAGAATAAGAAAAAGCAAAGAATATTTCAAAATATTGCCCACTAAGTTTAATCAAACTCGCAAAGGAAGTATACCTAGATATGAACGTTGTGTTTATGAAACTGCCAGTTTTCAAACCAACCAATTTCAAAATTCAGAATTTCATAATTCCGCATTATTTAGAAGTCCGAATATCACACTTCCGATTTATGTTATATCAATTTTTTACAAAATGCCGAACTTTTACGATCACCATAATCAAAATGCCAACTTTCAATACCCCAAACAATCAAATTTCCGACTCGACAATAATCCGAAGTTTCACAAATACTAATTCCGATGATTAAAATTGAATTATTACCTATCCGCAATGTTAAATTTCAGATATGTTTAAGGAATAGTTATTTGTTATGCAAGGCTGGAAAGTTGGTTATTAGCGGCGAGTTACCTCTATTGAAACCTGAGCAAGTGAAGGATTCTAGGATTGAATCCTGAGCGAAGCGAGTGGTTCAAAGATTGAATCCTGAGCGAAGCGAGGATTTTAAAGGTACAAGACGCTAAAAACTTTTCTGCCGAGCGCAACACACAATTTTTCACCTCACAACTGCCAGGAACATTTTATGGTTGCTTCCGCGGTCAACTTCCGGTAAAAAATTATTTAAACAAAAAAATTAATCTAAATATACATTATTATTGTTATTATAATGATATAAAAAACTAAAATAATAAAAAGGTAGTATTATAGTTAATTCAATGTTATAGAAAGTACGAATATACTTATAAATAATAATAAAAACGATTCGGTAAATGTTGACATTGACATGAGGTACAAGACAAAGACAATTTAAAAATAAAGGTTTATGCCACGTTCAGCTAAAAATGTTTTTAATAAGGTTGGTGAAAGTTGCCCTTACAACAACAAAAAATAACAATGAAGAGAATATGTCTACTGAAATACCTTATAACTGCTACAACTTTGCCCTGTAAATGAACTAAGATTTCGACTTCTAACCCTTTTCACGCCAGCATTGTGACATACTGAACCAAACACGCGAAGGTAACCGTGCGGTTACCGCATCAAACGCGAGCCGTCCGCAACATCAACCGCACACGACGTAATGTTGGCAACATGTTGGCGGCGTCTGTTACCGCACATTTGTGATGTTCAGGGAAATATGTTGAGTGACTTATTCGTCCAAGGATAACTTTCATAATGATCCAAAAGAGCGATGTTAACGTCCCTTCTTAATCAATATTCCATAGTAGTCAGTAGTTTTTTGATGCTTACTGAGCCAGGTCAAAAAGAAAGTTGCTTAACCCTCCCCAGTCCTAGCTAGATCAAGCTCTCAATTAATCAATAACAAAAAAAAATGAAGGGAATACTCCTATTAAATGCACTGCTACCTATTTAATTATTTTTTTCATTAACACTATGTACCAAACACGTGAAGGTTACCGCAAACGCGAACCGTCAGCAACATCGACCCCACACGACGTAATGTTGGCAATATGTTGACGGCGTCTGTTACCGCTCACCGCCACCGTCATTTGTTAGAACGGGTCCGGGTCGGATACAAAACACGTGAAGGTTACCTCAAACGCGAACTGTCAGCAACATCGACCCCACACGACGTAATGTTGGCAACAATGTTGACGGCGTCTGTTACCGCTCACCGCCACCGTCATTTGTTAGAACGGGTCCGGGTCGGGAACCAAACACGTGAAGATTACCGCAAACGCGAACCGTCCGCAACATCGACCCCACACGACGTAATGTTGGCAATATGTTGACGGCGTCTGTTACCGCTCACCGCCACCGTCATTTGTTAGAACGGGTCCGGGTCGGATACCAAACACGTGAAGGTTAGCTCAAACGCGAACTGTCAGCAACATCGACCCCACACGACGTAATGTTGGCAACATGTTGACGGCGTCTGTTACCGCTCACCGCCACCGTCATTTGTTAGAACGGGTCCGGGTCGGATACCAAACACGTGAAGGTTACCGCAAACGCGAACAGTCAGCAACATCGACCCCACACGACGTAATGTTGGCAACAATGTTGACGGCGTCTGTTACCGCTCACCACCACCGTCATTTGTTAGAACGGGTCCGGGTCGGGTACCAAACACGTGAAGATTACCTCAAACGCGAACCGTCAGCAACATCGACTCGCACACGACGTAATGTTGGCAACAATGTTGACGGCGTCTGTTACCGCTCTCCACCACCGTCATTTGTTAGAACGGGCCGGGTCGGGAACCAAACACGTGAAGATTACCGCAAACGCGAACCGTCAGCAACATCGACCCCACACGACGTAATGTTGGCAACAATGTTGACGGCGTCTGTTACCGCCACCGTTATTTGTTAGAACGGGTCCGGGTCGGGTACCAAACACGTAAAGGTTACCGCAAACGCAAACCGTCCACAACATCGACCCCACACGACGTAATGTTGGCAACATGTTGACGGCGTCTGTTACCGCTCACCGCCACCATCATTTATTAGAACGGGTCCGGGTCGGGTACCAAACTCGTGAAGGTTGCCGCAAGCGCGAACCGTCCGCAACATCGACCCCACACGACGTAATGTTGGCAACATGTTGACGGCGTCTGTTACCGCTCACCGCCACCGTTATTTGTTAGAACGGGTCCGGGTCGGGTACCAAACACGTAAAGGTTACCGCAAACGCAAACCGTCCGCAACATCGACCCCACACGACGTAATGCTGGCAACATGTTGACGGCGTCTGTTACCGCTCACCGCCACCGTCATTTATTAGAACGGGTCCGGGTCGGGTACCAAACACGTGAAGGTTACCGCAAACGCAAACCGTCCGCAACATCGACCCCACACGACGTAATGTTGGCAACATGTTGACGGCGTCTGTTACCGCTCACCGCCACCGTCATTTATTAGAACGGGTCCGGGTCGGGTACCAAACACGTGAAGGTTGCCGCAAACGCGAACCGTCCGCAACATCGACCCCACATGACGTAATGTTGGCAACATGTTGACGGCGTCTGTTACTCACCGTCACCATCATTTGTTAGAACGGGTCTATGAAGTTCAGGGAAATATGGTGGTAGACTATCATAGTGATTTACGAAGGACAAATGTTGGATATTCCAGTAATAGGCTAATAGAACCTTTTTTGGCGGATCTGATGGCGTAGTGGTACTGACAATGCCTACTGAGCCACGTGTCATGGGCTCGATCCTCACCCGTTACTAATTTATGTAATAAAATAAACATAATACAAGTACTTTTAACTCGAATATTTTTCATTACCGCCCATTCAGCTTTAACAGAAGGGATACACATATTATATACGTATAATTACTATGTACATATAAGCCTTATAAAAATGGACATGTAGCTGCGACTGTTAAGAAATCTGAACTATTTGTTTTAAAAAATAACGTTCTTTACTCCGAAGGTCTGATGGTATACGTACAGCGCTTGTCTTCAGTATTGTTGATTTTATGACATTGGTTTTCAAATTACATTGGAAAGTAATGTAAACAAATCGTCGGAAATGTTTAGGTACCTGACTAGTTGGCATCATAACTTATGAAAGTACTCAAACAAATTGTAAATTTAACGGTGCTTAAAAACACCTACTTATGATATGAATTTTGTTTTCTTCGACCACAATTTTGTCAGATAATATACATTTATTAGATATACTAGGTATAGATAAAGCATAAACATATTGATGAATAAGTTTTTTGGGATTAAATACATACAGACAAAGAGGTCAATCATGTTCATACACACAAATATTTGTCTCGTGCGAAAATCTAACCGACCTCTGCGCAGAAGGCAGTTATCCCTATACCTGCTCCAAACAGACTTCAAATAGTATTTTAAAGAAGATTCAAAGTTATGCTGACTGTAAATAATGTGCACATTACGACAGCAAAATATGCAACATGTCCACAACATAATGTTGCGACCGTCTGTTGACCGCAGACGTTTCTGGGCCACAGGGCTGTGCTTGCTATATAGTGATTTACTTATTAGGCAGTCAACAAAGACATGTAAATTACATAAAGAATTTTAATCTTTATAACTTCCGTTTTTTAACCGACTTCAAAAAAAGGAGGAGGTTCTCAAGTCGACTGTATTTTTTTTTAAATTTTTTTTTTATGTATGTTCCACCATAACTTCGCCAGTTGTTAACAGATTTTTATAATTCTTTTTTTATCTGAAAGAAAATGGTTTATGTGTGGTCCCATATAATTTTTACGAAGATCTGGCTAGTAGTTTTTTCATAATCCTGAAAAATATCAATCACCTTTTGGCAAGTAGTCGTATACCTAGATGACATCATTGTTGTGTATGGGCTGATTTTTAGTGTAAGTAACGGCACATAATGTAACAAAAAAACTAAAATAAAAACATTTTATAAAAAAAAATCAAACCGACTTCAAAAAGTAAAAAATAAAACTTTTGGAGTCGGTGCTAGTTAGCTAAGGCCAAAAAAAATATAGTTAATAGAAGTGCAATGTAGAATGCTTTGGCTGGCACCGACTCCAAAAGTTTTATTTTTTACTTTTTGAAGTCGGTTTGATTTTTTTTATAAAATGTTTTTATTATTTTAGTAAGTAAGAACAAAGACACGAAAAGCACGGAAATGAAAGAGATAGCTATTAAATTATATTTGAATGAGTGCACAATATCACATAATTTCAATTTCAAATGTTTTCTTGGTGCTAGTCCCGATACATACAGCCATGTTTATATTTTTCATAGATTCTTTGCAGTATCAGTTTAATAGTTATTAAACTCCTTGAACTAGGTGCCTGATGCCTTATATTTTTTTTTTACTATTTTTGATAGAAGTTTTTGTTAAAATTTTGGCGTTCCAAATTTAAATGTTATCATAATTACCTAAGGGAAGTTCCATACAACATTAGCTGACTCCGGGCATTAATAGCTTACTTTCAAATTGAGAATACTTGATATTCGATAGGTGCTATAGAGGCAGGTGGTGTATAATAGTAGATTGTTTACCAAGGGCTGTATGACACCCATAACAGTCGAGTGTTTTGGCGCCCGAACGAAGTGAGGGCGCCGATAGTTCGAGACTGTTATGGGTCCATACACCCGAAGTAAACACTCTACTTTTCATTTTGAATATGAGGAAAGTAAAAACAAACAGAATATTATAAAAAAAATTTTTGTAAGGTTTCTACGATCGATTTTAATTATTTTATAATGTAGCAAAATAAGCTGTATAGGCTTCTGTGCCTTTGCCAACATACCTTTGGTAAATAAAAGTCCAAAGAGATTACACATATCGATTTGACATGACACCCCCTATTCTTTTTTCAAATTTATTACAGCCCTAGGGCCGCCACATATTACTTTCAACCCGCATTTTAGGCAAGTTATGAGTTACTTTCAGAATATGAGACATGAAATAGTAGATTAGTAGCCAAGGGCTGTAAGGCATTCGAACCTCGAACTATAGGCGCCCTCGCTGTGCTCGTGCGCCTAAATATCTCGGGCTGCAATTGATGCTTACACCCGAGCTAACTATTCTGCTTTACATCTCGATTGTGTGGTAAGTAGAAAAAAACCGGCATTACAAGAATAAAACATTTTATTTGTTGAAATTTATAGTGAAATGAGAACAATCCCAAAAACAAACAATATTTGAAGTAATAGTTTTCTATTCCCGCCTTTTTTCATTAAAATGAATAAAGTAAACAACTTTTTATTTTTATTTCTAAATCGAAATTGAGCTTCGCCGTTTGATATTTAAAATTGATGACTGATAGCAAAGCGACCTCTTTGGTCATTAGGCTGAATGCGTGATGTCTATTGCCAGTATGATGGTTAGATGTACGCGAACTTTTTGAAAGAAAGAAGTGTTTTTTTTTAATTACTTACCGCCCTAGGGCTTTTCTAGCTAAATTATTAAGCGCTAATTAGTCACCTACAAGCCCCATTTAGAGGTTATAAGAACCTACTTACCGAACATGAGAGATGTAAAATATTTTAGTGCCCTGTGGGAATCGAGCCCACGATGACTTGTGTTAAGAACCTCACTAGAAAAATATACACCTAATTAAATTTACAATATGGGTATTGTGTCTGGGGACAGAACAAAACACAAAATATATTCATAAAACTACCATTTGCCTAGCTGGCCGTAAAACCGACCCAGGCGTAGTAATAAGATAGGTAAATAAATATTCGTTTAAAGGACAAAAATTAATAGCTCAAAATATAGCGAAAAATATAGCGAAGGTAAGCCGGACTAAATAAACATCTTAAAATTCTCTTAACAGTATGGTAGATTGGTGCTGTGGTATTTCTAAAGGGGAAGCCGATAGGAATCGGTATGTATGGACCCTTCAACACTGATAGGTAAGTATTGTTTAACTAATCAGTTCGATATTTTGTAGGGTTAGGAGACATCTCGTTCTACTAAAATCTCGCTTGCAGGTGACTTGTGGCCTTTCGTAATGTCCAGTCCAGTTGTACCTTATTAAAAGAACTTGGAGTCAAGTGGCCCCATCAAGCTAGATTCTTACACTGATCTTCTGGTACTTGTGTTTTTTTTTATTGCTCAATATCGTCAAGAGTCAATACTAAGTTTTTTTTTACAAAATATGAATAAAATAGGCGGCAAAACTCATTGCCTATACATTTATATGTGATTATTATTATAGACAGGTAAAGATGTTGTTACGTTTAATTTCAGATTTGACGACCTCTGTGGTAGAGTAGTACGTACCGGTTTCAAGGTGTCGCCGACTCTGTGGTCTTGTGTTCTAATACTACGGTATAGCATTACAAATTTTATAGTAATATTAATACTAGTATTTCTATGTCGTAAAAAACGTAGTAACAGTAAACGTAGATATTGAGCAATAAAAAAATACACAAGTATTAGAAGATCAGTTTAAGAATTTAGCTTGGTGGGGCCACTTGACTCCTAGTTATTTTTATAAGGTACAACTGGCCTGATCATTAGGCGAATCATAGACTAACATCTTACTAAAGGCCACAACTCGCCTGCAGGCGAGATATTAATAGGGCGTGTTGTCTCCTAACCCATTTTGTACAGTTGGCACCCCTGAAGTGAGGTCAAAGCTGTGGGGCGGCATCCCGCGCGCATTCATTCAATCGCCAGCATTGTGTTATTATAGTCCCTGTCGGTATCTGTGTAGCGTAAATCTTTATCACCACTTAAAATAAAGATTTACGCGTATCTACTATAGAATTTCCCATCATATTATATGTTTTGTCTTTCCCAATCCAATTTCTATAACTTTTAATTCGCTTTTTCGGTAAATATCCCTTTGTATGCATGGTTTTTCTTTTTCCTTCCATTTTAAATTAGCTTTAACTATTTTGTCTATTTTTAACTTGTATTTTCTTTACTAATGTAATTTTCATATGTATTTAAATGTCAAAATAATGTAATTGTTTTGATTGTTGACATTTGACATTGATACTTTTTATTCTTATTGCTATTTTTATAACAAAACTATATCAAAACCTCTTTAGAAGCTACTAATAGAACTATATTTTACGTTTGAAAAGTCTACTCTGGAACATTAGAGCTCAGGGTATAAATACGGCCATAGGACAGAAATTGAGTCAGTTTATCTTCAGTCTTCTACAAGTTTACAATCCTCTGCCAGTACACAACCTTCTACCACGGGGCATTTCTTCATTCGTCGTAGTACGCTCTACTACAAAATACGCTTCACCTTGAACTCGGTCTACGGCGAGTGTCTACAACAGTCAGCAAATCCCTATAATCAAGAAGGAAACAGTCAGCAACCATTTTTGCAGGTCAGCAAGTAGTCGACAAGTCTTTTTAACGCAAGAGAGAAACAGTTGCGCGACTACGTACCCTCGCGCGTCTCCACCCATCCCCTGGTGGGACGCATCTGCGCTAACTCCCTGCCACGCACCTATTTCTTGCGTGCACAGCAGGCGAGTCCTCGACGCCCTTCCACTACGTTCCACAGTCTGCGCTTCCACTACAGCCGATTCCACATGTCGCCGGTCTACCAGTCCTGTGCGCCGCACGCTCAGCACGCCCCCTGAGCTCCCGCACTATCAGTTCTGCACCCTTTCCTTATTTTTACTTAGTTAATCTCTTTAGTTTTAATGTTGTATAAAAACGTGCCATTCTTATGTTAATGGATCTTGTTAATCTCAATTAGTATTTAATTTCATCTCCCTTTCATTTCTAAATTTAATTGCCGTTACCTTCCGTAACGTAAAATCTGTTAGCAGAGATAGAATTAAAAAATGAAGTTAATAATAAAATACACCGGAAAGAATCCCATCACTACCACCTACTCTTTAAAATGAATTTTAAATTTTACGAGGTTGCGACCATTATTATGAAGAAAAGTCACTAATGAGTGGATGTTTTTAACTGACTTCAAAAAAGGTCGACTATATATGTTTTATGTATGTTTATCTGAAATAACATAGTTCAAGTGTGGTTCCATATAATTTTTACGAAGATCTGGCTCTAGTAGTTTATACATAAATCCTGAAAAATATAATTTACGTTTGATGTCATAATTGTTGTGTATGGGCTGATTTTTTGTGTAAGTAATGGCACATGATGTACAGTGATACAGAAAAAAGTAGAAAGCGGATTTTTGAGGAAGTAACCAAGTACACTATATGACAGCACAACTTCCGGTTGTCAAGTTGGTAATTCTACTGTCAAACCTTTAGCTAGCGTCTTCATATTAAATAAATATTTTTGTGATTAAGAAGTGGAAATTGTGACAAACTCCAAGACTATTAACTAAATGAAGTCGTGGCGGTGCCCGTGATGTAATATAAAAGCTGTTTTTGCATTGCTTGGCAGAAATTCAAGCCGGAAAGTTGTTTAGCAGTCTCGACGATGTTTACAAACGAATAGCGGATTTTACAAGTAAGTAAGTTGCATGACACGTATTCACGAAGTATTAAATAAATCATGGAAGTTAATTAATTAAGAATTTCCCCTCATAATATGAGGGGAAATTCATATTATGTATCATTTTTAATTTTTTTTTCTTACCTTGGAGGATTATATAGAAGTAAACAAAAACACGTAATTTTATAGCGTGACTGAAATATTTTGAGCATTTTAAATTAATACGTATTAATTAAATATTCAATGTTTGATTATGATCATAATAAACAGATCCCAGTCCGTTACATTCTAATGTAACTTTATAAGTGTATTTATTGTGTGAGAGCATAATAAAAATTTAATTGTTATTATAGGTTGATGAGGACTAGATGATGAACTTTATGATGAATGAAAACATTATAATTATATGAATGAATAATGAATTGACCAAAAATTAAGCAAGCATTAACTACGGTGTTATAACATCTCAACAACAGTCGCAAAAATGCATGGAAGGTGTAAAGTACCAACCTAAGTATATGGATTTTGAATCATTGGATAATATGTTTAAATAAAGTTTGTTACTTTATACCAACGTGTTTTATTTAATCTATTTGTGACAGTTAGATCTGCTAGCAAAAGAGATAATTATTTCCTTCTTTTTAATATTTAGCATTTGTTATGTTAAAAATCTCATTATAACATTTTAATTTTGCATTTAACAATGCTATTTTTATGTGATAAATATTAAATAAGAAAATATACCAGAAAAAAGCAACTAGTCTCATGTCGCCATGACGGGATTAAAAATCTCAATTGACTAGAACGGCTTGGTTGCAGACAAGTAGATTTTCAATTGAAAATGAAATGTTAGAAATAGTTATTTGTTATGCAAGGCTGGAAAGTTGGTTATTTAACGGCGAGTTACCTCTATTGAAAGCTGAGCAAGTGAAGGATTCTAGGATTGAATCCTGAGCGAAGCGAGGATTTCAAAGGTACAAGACGCTAAAAACTTTTCTGCCGAGCGCAACACACAATTTTTCACCTCACAACAGCGAGGAACATTTTATCGTTGTTTCCGCGGTCATTTTCCGGTAAAAAAATCTTTAAACATAAAGTATAATCTATATATATCTTATTCTCGTTGTTTTAATGATATAAAAACTTAAATAATAAAAAAGGGAGTATTATAGTTAATTCAAAGTTGTTTAAAGTAGGAATATATTGTCACTTTTAGATAACAATAAAACGATTCCGTAAATGTTGACACTGACATAAGGAACAAGACAAAGACGATTTAAAAATATAGATTTATGTCACGTTCCGAAATCCAATCATAGGTTGTAAAATCTCACCCAGCCTAATATAAATTCTTCTAACAAATAGTTTAATCTTATTGTTATTGTTTTTATGACTCAATGAACTAAAATAATATAATAAAACCAAAACGGAGTATTATAATCAATTCAAAACTATCTAAAATAAGAATAAAATATTACAAAAAGTCAATAGTGCGATTCGGAACGCATTATGACATATTTTTAGGTATTAAATTAAAAAAGTACTTTACCGCGCTAGGCCGCAAAACCTCCTCTTCCGAGCGCGTGAGGTGAAAATAGTATTTTCTATCATTTCAGAGGTTACTATTTTGTTCTAATACATGTATCAAAATTACTTCCTTTCTCTATTTCTTAGCTTAAATAAATCGACTCAGGTTAAGCTGCATAAAATAGAGCTTAGCGCGGAAGGTCTAAGTTTCTTAGTGGTTTTACAAAACTATAACAAATAATTAATAAAAATATGTCAAGTATCAAACTTGTTTTCGTTGTATTATAAGTGTTGCCAGTTGTAGTCTAGTACAGTACTACTATTTTATATAAAAACATTAAACCGACTTTAAAATAAAAAAAATAAGCCAAGGCAAGAAAAACAAAAATATAGTTAATAGAAGTACAATGTAGAATACCTTGGCACCGACTCCAAAAGTATTTTTTTTTTACCTTTAAAGTCGTTTTTAATATTTTTTATAAAAAGTTTTTAAAATCTAAGTCATTTGTATTACGAGTATTATTGCGTGAAAAGTGAAATAAATTGTATTTGATAAAGATTTTTGGCATAAAATATGTACTTAATCATAAAGAAGATGTACCTACCTAAAACGTGTTGTTATGCATACAAAGAAAGTAGTTAATTAAATATTGTCGCCTAACAAAGAATAACTTATAGCAACGATATAGTTCTTCTATTTTACTATCAATCATTTTAAACGATGCCTTATTCAGTGTCATAATGTCTACTTTTTAGGAGCGATGTCTACAGGAAGGTGTTTGGGTAAGCACTCACTTTGTATCGCTTTAACATATGGGTCACATCCGCTTCAGTTCATACATTATAATACATATACTGAGGCAGTGGCAACACAGATTCGCCCGAAGATACAACTTACCACCAAATATATATTTTGTGATTTCATAAGTTTTGTAAATCGTAAATAACACATTTCAATAGAATAATAAAAGAAAAAATAATAATTTAGCTATTAATTAAACATTCTGACTGTCTGTCACCGCTAGCCTAGAATAGAATAAAACATCATAATGTCCAGTGAGAGTCGTAAGCGATTATACATTACTAAATAGATATCACATTGATTGTATTTCGATAAATCAGAGAGCACTTGGGTTCCACATGTTACAACTCAGAAACGTACTAAAATAATCTAGTCTACATTAAAACGTGCTGAGAAATAAAAAACATGCAGATCGAATTCAGAAGCATACATCATGTATTTACAAAACTGATAAATTTCTCCAATCGACTAAGAACCTTAAAACGTCACCCGTTGTCTTTGGAATTTAATAATTATAATAATAATTAATTTAGCTTACAGTCACAACAATTAACCTAGCCCCAAAGTAAGCTTGTGTGGCTTGTGTTATCGGAGACTAGGGTAACGGATATAAATACATATAATTATACTTATAAAGTGTTTGTGTAGAAATTAGGCTTTACTCGTGGTCCCACCGGTTTGTCCCCCTGGCCCTGGTGGGACCACTGCAATTTTTTTCCCCGTAGTCCCAATGCGGTACAGTTTTGACGTCCAGTAGGACCACGGGTAACTCAACAAATAATTTTTTTCCCTGTAGACCCACTGCAAAATAAATGCTACTCGACAGTTCAAGTATCGAGTATTTTATATTAATAAAATAATATTTAAGTAAAAGTACCAGGAATAGGTACATATCTAACGAGGAGTTATTTTGTGTAAATGTTTCGAGATTTTTATATACAATAGCTTTTCATACTTAACTCCTAGTGGGTTATGCTGCCCTGGTACTTTTCGTTCAATATTTTAAATTTTTAACCGACTTCAAAAAAGGAGGAGGTTCTTAATTCGACGGTTTTTTTATGTATGTTTTACCATAACTTCGCCAGTTGTTAACAGATTTTTATAATTCTTTTTTTTATCTGAAAGAAAATGGTTTATGTGTGGTCCCATATAATTTTTACGAAGATCTGGCTAGTAGTTTTTTCATAATCTTGAAAAATATCAATCACCTTTTGGCAAGTAGTCGTTTACCTAGATGACATTGTTGTGTATGGGCTGATTTTTAGTGTAAGTAACGGCACATGATGTAACTAAAAAATCTGAAATAAAAACATTTTATAAAAAAAATTCAAACCGACTTCAAAAAGTAAAAAATTAAACTTTTGGAGTCGGTGCTAGCTAGATAAGGCCAAAAAAATATATAGTTAATAGAAGTGCAATGTAGAATGCCCTTGCTGGCACCGACTCCAAAAGTTTTATTTTTCACTTTTTGAAGTCAGTTTGAATTTTTTTTATAAAACGTTTTTTTGTATAACAAGCAGTGGGTCCACGGTTAAAAGTGTAATTACTCGTGGATCTACCAAGAGGACAAAGCGGTGGGACCACGGGTAAATGCGGTATTGTCGTTTCAACACTGTAGCGCAGTGGGACTACGGGAAATAAAATTACCTGTTGTCCCACCAAGCGGACAAATCGGTCTGACCACGGGTAAAGCCTGGTAGAAATACATATAAACGTCCATGACTCAGGTACAAATGCTCGTATTCATCATACAAACATTTGCCCTTTTAACTTTTGACCATTGGAGCTCAGAGTAGGCAACACCTTGAAACGTACCACTCTACCACGGAGGTCGTCAAATAGTATGAAAAAACATTTATAAAAACTAATATTATAAATGTTTGTTTGTCCTTACTTCACGCCCTAACTAAGACACCAATCTATTTGATTTTAGACATAGAGTTTTTTGAAAGGACGATCTACATTTTATCCCGATATTATACACGGAAACGGGAACCACGCGGGTGAAACCACGCACGGCCGTTAGTTTTGTAGAAGCATTTAAGGCGGTACCCCCACCGAAATTGGCGCCGCGTTGAATTTTATTTAATATCGTAATTCTAATTCACAATTTTAACAAAACTAAACGTGGAATTTTTAGAGCCCATAGTCTAGTATTTTTAGACGGTATCATTACATTCCCTCGTAGTCACTGCTAGAAGTAGATAGCAAAACTGCTAAAAGTGGCCGTTTTTGACACATTTGCTATCTACTTCTACGAATGACTATGACGAGATGTAGCGATACCTTCTAAAAATACAAGACAATGGGCTCTAAAAATTCCACGTTTAGTTTTATTAAAATTGTGAATTAGAATTACGATATTAAATAAAATTCAACGCGGCGCCACTTTCGGTGGGGGTACCGCCTTAACTAATGAAAACTGGCAGCTACATCTTTTGAAACGTAATGTAATATAGATATTACTTGTAACTTTTATTTCAATACAAATCCATCGCCTACTAGGTTGATTATTACTGAAATATTTCCCAATTATTTCGGTTTTAATTAATCTTAAAATTGAATACGACACCGCCATTTCAAAACGATTGGTTAAATTAAATTTTATCGGCTCTCGTTAACAGATATAGATTAACAAAGAGGCTATTTCTAATGATCCAAATAATCGTATCTTAAGCAGAAAAGTAATTAAAGGACTGGAGCCCTCTTCAGAATAATTTATTGTGATAACGGTAATAAGATTTTTTTAGCCACTGTTAAATAGGACGACCAGTAAAATCTAATTCTGTAGATTTAGAATATTTAAATTTTAGCAGCCATTAAAATTTTCCTACTGCTTGGGCATTGACATTCCTTAAGAATTGATAACCAGAATGGGCCATGCATGACGCACTCGCATATTTTACAACTAGCTTCCACCCGCGGCTTCACTCGCATGGTTCCCGTTCCCGTGGGAATATCGGGATAAAAGTAGCCTGTGTTACTCTTCGTCCTTTCAAATAAATCTTTACCAAAAATCAAGTAGATTGGTTGCTTAGATAGAACGTGAAGCAAGGACAAACAAACACAGTCTCGCATTTATAATATAAGTTAGGATTAGGATATAGGATAGTAGTTTGATTAGGAGAATGGGCCATGACCCACCACACGGTACTCTGGCATATTGCACAACATTAGTTTGAATAATAGCGTTTTGAGGACTTAATGGTGCCGCAGTCAGGAAGTATCACAGCAGATTTAACTTTGAAAGAGATTTAGAACGAACGATATCAAGTTTAATATACCCGTACGTACGTATTCACGTCGAAAGGGGAACAAATACGACAGGCTATGTTTTATTCATGAAGTAACCTAGTTAGTAGAAAAAGTTAATTAAAAATATTAGCAAACCTTTTATTAGCTAAGTAATTTAAACAGTAATATTCAAATCTTGCATTTTTGCTGCAAGACTCCTAATCCTAATATTATAAATGCGAAAGTGTGTCTGTTTGTTCGTCCTTCCTTCACGCACTTACTTAGTTCACAGGATGGAGAGTACCTAACATTTTTTTTAAGAACTACGTGGAGACTCTTAGCCTTCTCATACCTGATGCTGTAAGCATGTGCCCCGAAAGAAAAGCAAATTTTCGTGTACTGGGATTTATTGTTCGGTTATCACAGGAAGAGGTTCGCAGACAGAGTGGCGGCGCTCGTGGAGCGGGCCCATATTCATATTCAACTAATTTACCGCAGGCGCCATCTGGCGTTTTCTTAACCACTAGCGCGCTACGGTTGCGCGATAAACGTACAAAGATCAATGACTAATAAACTACGACGTTGATCAAGCCATCGTTAGATGGCGCTGTTTTTCAGATGCTAAGTATTGATAAGACTGAAGATGGAAGCGAGCCTCTCCCGGAATCCTACTTACTACCTACCGTAACTTTACATCGTCATAAAGTAGCCTATTACGGTAGTAGTAGTTAGTAGCCCCACGAGAACGGGACACCCGTGGGTGAAACCGCGAGCGTTCGCTATTTCTAGATAAATACAAAAATATATAATTCATAATTCTCACCATAACCCATTTCAATAAAAATACATAAACATGAACTTAGGTACACTATGCTTAGTTTAAATATAGGATCTAAGATAGTAAATGACATTATTTTATCAAATAGGGTTACGGCGGGCTAACACCTGAAGTAGGAAAATCCTGTGTGTCTATGGTACGCGTGGTGGGTCATGGCATGGATCATTCTCCTTCAGCCAAAATAAAGGCTTAATTGTTTCCAGCTGTTATTTATTAAGGTCTGTCAACGGTTGCTACACTATTCATAGTCTATATTAGTACTTAATGGTATTTATTATACGAACCTAAATGTGCAATGCAAACCAATTTATAGGCGGACACCGCATGCAAAAATATAAAATAATAGCTCATAAATGACTAACTTAGAGTACTTCCATCATCAGCCTGTGGACGTCCATTGCTGGACATATGCCTCTCCTAGCTCACGCCTATTGTGGCGTTCATAGGAGGCTATTAGCCTACTGCTACCACGCTGGCCAGACGGGTTGGTAGAGGGTTTGTTTAAAGTTTTCCTTCTCTCGAAAAGGTTTTCAATACGTCGAGCCTCTTAGTCGACTCTTACGACATCCCAGGCATGAAAAGGAGTGGTGACACTTGTATTCTTAGGCCGTCGTTAGAGTACTTACTCCTTAATAAACAGCTAACTTATGATTAACCCTTAACCACATAGCACATATTGTTGTCACACAACCACCTAACGTACCTCTGTGGGACCCCCAGAGTCAAACAATTGACAGTTGTTATAGTTAGTAAGAAAAGGAATCTCTAATAAGTTGTCTTTAGCATTTATATTATACCAACTAACAAATTTGAAAAATTAGCTCCTCAAAAAATATTAATGTAATAGAAACTTCTTTATAGTTTTTTTTTAAGTTTAGTAAAGACTTAACTCAGAAATGAAAAATAAAATCTTAAAATAATAATTTGAACAAAACTGCCGGCTCCTAACTTTTAGTTTTTCACGGCCGTAAAAACACAGCATATTTAAGCAAGAAATGAAAGAAAATATGAAAGTTACTGACTTTCAATTAGAGTAGAAATAAATATTATTTGTGAGGTGGAGATTTTTTTTTATTACCCAATGCAGATGGCTCTTCGAGTTAGCGATGGGCGATGGTTACTAAAAAAACAATCGAATGAATCGACAATTGCACTAGTATGTATTCGATTGTCGAGATTCATTCGTCCTTACCTAGAAACAATTGAATAAAATTGATGATCGCTTGTTACTAAAAAATAATCGAATGAATCGACAAAATTGTACTAGTATCTATCATTGTGTTCGATTGTCGATTCATTCGTTCTTACCTGAAAACAATCGAATAAAAATTGATGATCAATTGTTACTAAAAATAATCGAATGAATCGACAAAATTGTATAGTATCTACTAGTATCTATCACGTGTTCGATTGTCGCTTCATCCGTCCTTACGGTACGGTACGGTACGGTACTGTACGGTACGGTACTGTACAGTACCTACAGTACGTAGAGTACGTAGGTTTGATTTATTCGTGGTGAACCGCCGCCGGCCGTCTGGTTGTTTCTATGACACCGATAAATCAGTTTTCGAAAATTGGTCAGATCAACAATGATTTTCATTCGTAGTAATTAAAATTAATGCTCTTATTTTCAATCGGTTGTTTTAGTAACAATCGCGAAGTTACTAAATTAATCGATCAACAGGTTACTGGGTATATGTACTAGCTAGTAATTAATAATTCGGATGAATGCTTTCGTTTGCATCCTACTAACAATATTGAGTGATAACGATTTTCATTCAAACACAATCGGCTGTCGATCGTTTTTTAACAATTGCGAAATTACTAATAAATCGACTACATTCGAATGCTTTCGATTGTTCTAGTTACAATCGCGTAGTTACTAACAATCGATTATCGATTGCATAGTAACGATTTTCATTCGAACACAATCGACGATTGTTTTTATAACAATTGCGGAATTACTAGTAATCGACTAGTTATGATTTTCATTCGAACAATTTCGATTGTTTTGACAATCGAATAATACGATTTTTTAATAACAATCGCCCATCGCTACTACGAGTTCGGAATCAGACGCAAAAATATCTTCCAATACATATTCTAACCCCACAATCAAACTCTACACACACCCTTTCTGATGACGAAAACATACTTAACTATCATCGTTATGTATGGTTCCGTCATCAGACAGGTCTAGTTCCAACTACCGCTCGATTCTATCAATGAGAGCCATTTAGGACAAGATTGATAAAAAATGCACAGTGAAGAAAGAACCACGTAACCACCTAAGATACGACCATTGACGGTTCGGTTCGGTTCGGACGGTAAGGTTCGATCCCCGGACAAGACAAATATTTGTGTGCATGAACATGTCTATTTTTCTTAGTCTGGGTGATTAATATGTATATTATGTATGTAATTACAAAAAACAGGTAAATATTATGTATGTTTATCAGTTATCTAGTATCCATAACACAAGTTCTGCATGAAAACTTACCGCCACTGTGGTCTAGTTAACCGTCTCTGTGGTCTAGTGGTAACATCCACCAGTATGAGACCCAGGGGTCGCGGGTTCGATTCCCAGCGGGGTAACATATTGTATTTGGTTTGGTTGGTGGTAGGACTTGTTGTAAGCCCGCCTGGCCAGCTACCACCATCTTATCTAAGTCTGTCGCCATAACAACAATGTTTTCAGCATTGATGAGTTCCAGCAGTTAAAGATAAGGCAGTCAGTTCCTCAGTGATTGAGGATTCCAGGAGAGGCTCGCTTTCATCTTCAGCCTTATCAATACTTAACATCTGTAGGTAGCAACGGTCAATACGAAACTTTGACGCAAAATATTTCCGATTATTTCGACGGCGTCTGTGAGACATAATAATATGTCAGGTTAAGGGTTAATAACATTTCAAAAATGAAAGTATCTTTAAAATATACTTTCATTTTTGAAATGAAAGTATATTTCAAATGAGTTTTTATGAATATCGAGTTTTGCACTGCATTTGTTAAGAAGTCTGCTCAAAAGAGGTACGAATGCATTCCAAGGTCCGTATAATAAATAAATCACAGCATAACAAAGTAAGTTGATACTACTAGCGGCCGCCTGCGATTTCACCCGCGTGGCTCCCGTTCCCGTGGGAATATTGGGATAAAAAGTATCCTATGTTTTAATTCGGGCTATATACTATTATCTGTGTGCCAAACTTTATCCAAATCCGTTCAGTAGTTTTTGCGTGAAAGAGTAATAAACAAACTAAGGAACAAATAAACAAACGAACTGACATACTTTCGCATTTATAATATTACTAGGATGTACCAACTTCGGTAATCGCAACTTGAACGCTACGAAATTATCGTAGCTCGTAGTACTACCTCGTAGCACGTAGCACGTACGCCTTTTATTACGAGTTATTATTAATATTGATATTTCTTCGACGCTGCAAAATTGTTCCTTTATTGTACTTAACGGTATATGTAGTAAAATTACAGTACGCCCAAATACTTAATCGGTTCTTAACTTAGTACTAAAGTCACTTATAACATCATGGCGTCCTTTTCGTACCAATATTCGTATAATACGATACCAATCAGAGGGATTATTTTTGTCTGAGCATTGAAAAAACTTTTTATAAAAAAAACCAACTTCAAAAAGTAAAAATAAAACTTTTGGAGTCGGTATTAGCTAAGGCATTCTACTTTGCACTTCTATTAACTATATTCTCATTTGTCTTGCGGCTGGCACCGACTCCAAAAGTTTTATTTTTTACTTTTTGAAGTCGGTTTTAATTTTTTTTATAATAAGTTTTCTTTAGGTACTTTTAGGTATTTTTAGGTACTTCTGTTCCGTTACTTACACAAAAAATCAGCCCATACACAACAATGATGTCATCTAGGTAAACGACTACTTACAAAAACGTAAATTATATTTTTAGGATTATAAAAAAAAAATTCTAGCGTAATCTTCGTAAAAATTATATGGGACCACACTTGAACAATGCTCTTTTAGATAAAAAAAGAATTATTAAATATTAAACAAGAAAATATACTAGAAAAAAGCAACTAGTCTCATGTCGCCCTGACGTGATTCCGTCAGGGCGACATGAGACTAGTTGCTTTTTTTCTAGTATATTTTCTTGTTTAATATTTATCACATAAAAATAGCATTGTAAAATGCAAAATTAAAAAGTTATAAGAATTATTAAAGTCAGTTGACAACTGACGACGTTATTTAATACGTAAAACATGCATAAAAAAAATAATAATATACAGTTAACTTCAGAACCTCCTCATTTTTTGAAGTCGGTTAAAAACCCAAACAATTTTTTAAATACAGTTGCTATTGAATTTTGAAACCATAGATTTATTGTTGGTATACCAATGATAAATCTATGGGTGAAACATGAGACGTAGGTTAAGATTTTCAAAGTTTTTTGCATTATGTTTTTATTATATCTTTTACTTTATGAACTTTATTCCACTTAAACCCTTAAATACTTATTTCATATACTTATACCTTTTTTAAATTACTGAACTGAATTACGGTATTAACCTCGTAAACCGTTGTTCTTACGTTCAAAGATGACAAAAAATCAAATATGTATACTCGTTCAATTTATATGTATAATAAATAAATTTCAAAAGACATTTTGAAAAACATTTTCTTTGTTCCAGATATTTCTCAAAAGGACATTTTGAACTGGAATCGAGTTTATTTTGCTTTGTCGCCAACAAAATTAATTAAGACGAGGGTATTTCGTGAACTTTGTGTAGGTTAAAGCCTTAGTTCTCTCTAAGAGCAATATGTTATACAAGTGAGTTTATATTCTTAGTTGTTTCCAATGGAAAGGGTAAACATTTCAAATTAAATATGTAATTTATGATTTTAGATTTTTTGCATTTTTAATGCTATTTTTATACTTATGATAAATTTTAACCAGAAAAATTTGGGAAAGGTCAACTCGCCTACAAGTGAATTCTCAGATGGGACTCGAACCCACAATCTTTGGACATCCGGTCTAAAGCTCTAACCACTGAGCTACCGAGACCGAGTGAAAGTTCGTAGGTTCTAGTCCCATCTGAGAACTCACTTGTGTCCAAGTAGACTTTTTCTAATAATTTTCTATTTATTAATTATCATAAGTATTAAAATAGCATTGTACATTTTACACACGACAGACAGGCCACATCGCAGGGAACGCACGTAATGAGGCTGTAGTATGCCCGAGCCTTTAAGGTGGTTAGAATCGGGGAACTTCCCGATTGACCAGTAGAGATTTTTGGGAAATGTTTTATCGAAACGTAAAATGGTTTGAAAAAAAAAAGAAATGCTATTCGAATAAATGCTCAATAAAAAAATTCTTTTTGTCAGCCGCGAAGTTCTCCGACTGCACGATCAGCAGCACGTCAGTCTTTACAAAACTGACAAAATTATCCAATCGACTTTGAAGACGTAAGCCGTTGAGTTCAGAATCGTTTGTAGTGACATTTTATCTATGCCGTTGTTGCCGTTGACTGTACTTGTTCTATCGAGATGCTTAGCCTTGTGATCGCTGAAATTAAACGATTTAAACAAGTTCGGATCGATATAGTTTTCAAATGGGTGGTCGGTAAACTACCCGTTTGGATGCCATGATTAAATAACTTTGGGAATCCTATCAACTTGATCGCTGTGTATTGTTATCCAGTATATACTTAGAATATTCTATTTTCCCAGAAACCAACTTATTCTTGTTATTTCTTTGCAAGTCAAGCCTTTTGCTCGAAGTAATATGTTGCGAATACAAGACGAATCAAACAAGTAACAATATAACAAAGTAAGCTAGCCTAAGCGCAAGAAGCAAATAAGTCTCGATTACTTTGATTTCGACGTTACAGTGAGACAGGGTGGCAAAAGACGGTACATCCAGGAAAAGTACCTGGTCTAATTTTTGAAGGATGTGAAGCAATCATCTAAAGTGATGTGAACATCATAAACTGCACTTTTGGCGGATTGAATACTAACTCTGCGTTGGTACATGCAGAAACATGGTAAATGAATACAAAACTGGGGTAGTTGTTATGTATTAGATAGTAGAAAAAAGGCTAAAATCTTATAACTTTTTTAATTTTGCATTTTACAATGCTATTTTTATGTGATAAATATTAGACAAGAAAATATACTAGAAAAAAGCAACTAGCCTCATGTCGCCCTGACGGGATTCGAACCCGCATCCTTGGGAGTCCGGCCCAATGCACTAACCAATTATGCTACAGAGACCTGACACGTCGAATTTTTCTAGTATATTCACCGTTCTACGGTGTTGGCCGCCGTCGCTTCAGCAATGAGAGAAATATCCTCGCATTTGAAAGAAATACCTTTACAGATGTTTGACTATCTATTAGGATGAAACAGCCATCTAATTATAACTTTTTTAATTTTGCATCATGCAATGCTATATTTATCTGTTTAGATATTTTGCGTGAAAAGCAACTTGACGAACAGTTTAAAAAATATTTAGTGTCTATACCCTACCCATAATAATCGATTTACTTTTGTTACTGTTTTTATGAAGGTACTTAAGCATATGCCATTCATTATTTTTAGAACATTAAAACACTGAATAGCTATTCTAAACTTTCACACTGTTTCTAAAGCCTTTAGCGTTTCCAGTCGAGCTGTGTAGTTGCATAATTTACTTTAGAAATGAGGTTGTTTCGATTATTATTGACTTTTAGGGTGCACTATAATCTGTATAAAACGGTATTCTATACAACCTAGGAGTTCGTTTTATCCTACTAATATTTAAATGTGGAAGTTTTCAGTTTCTTTGGTTGTTACTATTTCACGCTAAAACTACTGAACGGATTGAATGAAGATTGGTACAAAGATACAAGATAGTCTGGATTTAAACATAATATGATACTTTTTATCTCAATATTCCCACGGGAACGGGGATTATGCGGGTAAAACCGCGGTTCGCTAGATTTCAATAAAACTTCCCAAATAAAAAATTTTCTAGCTTATCTTTTTTCTTTGAGAATGAATAAACCTGGTATTTTTTTAGATAGATTATTAATTATTTGGGCCGTCCTTAAATCCGCTTTCTTGTTTTTGTATGACTTGTTTAACATTCGTACTGTCATCGGCAGCTATGGTTTGTACAAAATGTCAAATTTCTATACGCAATTAAAAACTAAATGGCTTACGACTTAAAGTTTAAATTAGTTTAAATTAATTTAACACACATGTAAAGCGGTAGCTACAGTTGACTGTACAATATTAAAATGTATATTTTTAACAGTTATAGCTACCGTGCTTACAGAAAAAAGTGCCGGCAGAAGTAAAAACCGCTTAAACGAAACAGCAGGAGCAGGCATACATTTTCGCCGCACGGTAGAAAGAGAGGGGGACTATACTTCCTCTCCTACGCCGCGCCTGCCGTCTACTCTCCCTCCGTTTTACGAATTTTCGATCAGGTCACGTGTCCTGACGCGACTTTAACATTTTTTACCCATCCCAAAAATTTTAAACTCTGATGTGCCGCCAAAGCAGTTTTCACTTCAATGACCAGAATCCTCAATTTAAATATTATATTGATGAGAAAATAACAAAACTGTTAAATTACTCGTATATCGTTACTATCTTTATCTAACCAGTGATCTTATCATCTTAGTATAGTTGGATAAATAAATAGCAAAAATATTCAATACTAGCCCCGCCCGCAGTTTCAACCGCATGGTTCTCGTTCCCGTGGGAATATTGGGATAAAAAGTCTTATGTTTTAATCCAGGCTATCTACTATCTCTGTGCCAAATTTCATCAAAATACGTTCAGTAGTTTTAGCGTAAAACAGTAGCAAGCAAACAAACAAACAAACAAACTCTCATACTTTCTGATATAATATTAGTAGGATTTACAAAATATGATCGTTGTAATATAAATATACCTACCAAAATCTCAAATTTGTGACTTCGCACGCATTGAAAGTCGGAATTTAATAACTCGAAATGGAATGTTCTCCCACAGGAACCTGTAGGGATTATTGAAGGATAACACCCATTTCGGCAGTGCGTTAGTCGCGTGAATTATAGCAAGAACTTCCCATATTTTATGTGTGAGGAATGACTAAACTATTATTTAGGAGTTTATAGGTTTGCCACATATGTAGAAGTTAAGAAGCTCGGTGGCGCATTGGTCCACGCTCGGCCTGCCGTTGTTTAGGTTAAGCAACTTTTGTAACGGTCGGTCACGGGATGGGTGACCAAATATCTTGAGCTCTTCCGTGCTTCAGAAGGCATGTTAAGCAGTTGGTGCCGCCTGCGTTTGCAGTCGTTAAAACCCACCAATCCGCATTGGGGTCCGGTCCACGTGGTGGGTCAAGACCCATTCTCCATATCCTTTCTTAAGGAAGAACAGACTCCAGCAGTCGGAACATTCAAAATGACTGAGGATGATGCTAATGATGATGATGTAAAAGTTCTTTAATATTTTATGTGATAGCAGGCCTGTCTCACTTCCATACAAGCGGCGCAAAATACCCGAGATATTTACCTACTATTCTGGAAAACAACCTAATTTCAACCTTTTGCATTGCGTATAGCGTTCATAGTACAATGTCTGTCGTGCGACTAGTCATGCGAGTGCCAGCCTATTGAGACTAGTCCGGTGACCGGACGCTTGCGTTTATCATACCTAAACTCGGGAGTGAAATTTCTGTACCGTAAGGTACTAATATATATTCTGTGGTGATAGGAATCTTATATTATGAATGTTGAATTATACTCAGGCTGAAAGCAAAACCAATAATTTTACTGCTTATTAACACTTGAATAAGATCTATCTCCAAATGTATGCATATACTCCGCCAGTGGTCTCACCCGCGTGGTTCCGTTTCCGTGGGAATATCGGGATAAAGGCCACTCGGCCTATGTAACTCTCTGTCTTTTCAACAAACTCTATGCCAATAATCATGTTGATTGGTTGCTGAGTTAGGACGTGATGCAAGGAAGCAAGTGAACAAACAAAAACACTTGCGCATTTATAATACTAACGTCCGCCCGCGGTTTTACCCGCGTGGTTCCAGTTTCCGTGGCAATATCGGGATAAAAAGTATCCTATATTTTAATCCAGGCTATCTACTATCTCTGTGCCACATTTCATCTTAATCCGTTCGGTAATATTAGCGTGAATGTGAAGTAAACAAACTGACATACTTTCGCAATTATATCAGTAGGTGAAACTTGGATACGTAACAAGCAATAGCACGGTTTTATTAATAGAAAACTAACAAAGTAACAATATTTGGTTTGTTACGTCCACTGTATTGTTTGTCAATTAGGTAACAGTCTGGAGATGTATTAATGTATGGAGCCATACAAGACTTCCATACTCAGAGGGTCTAAAAACGCCACTTAAGCAAGGAATCACAATATGAATTCCCTGACATTTCATTTATTTTCTTTGGAATTCGCTTTTTTTACGTATTACGAAAATTCTGCTAACCTGACTCTATTCTATGGAAAAGCAAACACAACATTCCATAGAAAATAAACAATTAAAGAGAAGAAAAGAGAATTCACGTTGTCATTCCCTAACAATATTGCTTAAGTTGCCTTTTTAGACCGTCTGTTCTGTTATTATTAAACCGACAGGATGATCAATTAATGTTATTATTTTGTTACGATAAATCTGAAACGAAAAATGTGGACAAAGTTGCATTTGGCGGTTGGTGCATTTGTCAAATTTCATATGTGTTATGTACCGGCCACACGCAATGTCTTACCTGAAAGCATGCCTGCACAAACCGGTTTGCGCAAGTAAGACGGAGCGTGTGGCCTGGAAACGGGTATCCCGATTAAACGATATTATCGCTAACGTTGCGAACTTATCGCGGTACAGGGGACAATAAAAAACTTACCGCAAAACATCATGATATCACTATCCATTAGAAAATTTACCTTTAACTCCTTTAATAGCAACAGCCACCGCTACTTCCCACAGTTTAAAATCTCTGTTTCAAATTAATTGAAATCTGTAGTTTAGTATATATCGCAATGACAGTTATCTGTTTACAATTTTATCCATCATGCATGACATGTCATTAAAATCAATATCAAGTTTTTATTTGTACCAAGTAGATTCAGCCTTGGAATTATTAAGTACTATATAGTACGTAGTACCTATTAATTCCATGGATTCAACGCTTTTTACATTATGATCTTTTTAAAAAGAAGATCATAGTGTAAAAAGAGTATAAATATAAAAGAATAATTTTATTTTGATCAGTAAAGTCAGAATATTGTCATGGTAATTTCTTTGGTGTCAGTTTAAATTAATTGAATTGGATTTATTAACACAATTTGTAATTCAATGTGAAAATGGCTTTGAGTGAAAAAAAAACTCTAGTAAAAAACAATACCTACGTGGATTCATGAAGTGCGATAGTAAGACAGTATTATTTTGCTATCAGCCGACACATAAATTGTCAAAAAGACTTTCCGAGTAGTTCCGAAAAAGTTGAGCGGTACTGTTGCTTGCATTACATTGAAATTAGGATTAAGTTTGTAAGAAAAAATCAAAAAGTAAAGATTTGGTTTTAATTAGTTGGGACCATAATGATTCAATTTCTAGTGACCTATACAGCCTCCGTTTTTAATATTATCCCCGGTTGTAGGCCCCACGCGGTATAAACTACAATTGTTGGTTTCACCGGTGTCTGATAAATAGTATTTAATAATAATTGTTAAGGGTAAAAAATAATACTTGTTAAGGGTATTGTCTGGCAGATAATAAAGTTTCTAGTGACGGAAACGAGAATTTGACATAACGAATTTATATTTAATTTATATTTCAATAAATTAAATATAAATTCATTATGTCTAATATCAGATATAGTTTAATATCAGATAACAATCTAAAGCTTTATCATTAAGTGGTGAAACAGTCTAATAGCAAACTAAATTTAGCAACAATCATGAAAATTCACTTAATGGTTTGCCATTTTGCATACATATTTCAACTATTTCATTTGCTTCAATAGTTAATGAAACAATTAATTCCAACAAAGACAAATATCTTATTAGAAGTACTTGTATCTGGTTCCAACCTCTTCGAAAACAATGCACATTAATATCAATCTTATTCCCTGTGGCATAGAGTTAAAATTAATATCATTTATCAGTCTATAGTTAAAATTATTTATCTGCATAAATTCGTTAACCACATTCACCAGTTGAATTATTCTATAACAATACAAAGCCTTTCAAAATAAATGTTATGTACCCAATATTTTAAGTTAACAATTTTTGGATTATTGTCTGTTTTTAACCGACTTCCAAAAGGAGGAGGTTCTCAATTCGGTTGGTATGGTTTTTTGTGAGTGTACACCGATTACGCTGAGATTTCTGATCCGATTTAGGTGAATCTTTTTTTTCCGATCTTTATCAATTTTTTTGGGACCAATTGGCAACTATTTCGCAGTAGCCAATTGGTGGTCCCAAAAAAAATTATTAAGTTTGGCCTAGTGATTTTCATTTTATGAGCATTTTTGTTAACTTGAACGATGTAATTTTTCACGATAGCTTGTTTATAATGTACATGAAACCTAATCTAATCTAGAAAAATTCTACTGTAGCTTATAAAACAAACTAGTACAGACAGTAAAAAATAAAAAAAATGTGTTAAAAACCGACTTTAAAAACTAAACAAGCAATAAATAAGCCTTTTTCTTTTCGGTTTTTTCTTATTTGAGATATCAAGTAAACAATGAGGATCAGCGAAGTTTTTAGTTAAATATGTACGATTATAGTCTCATCAAAACAAATTATTCCAGTGAAAGAATTATTGAAATTGGACCAAAAATGAAGAAGTTATATCGAATTTAGTTCCGCATTCCCAAAAATGCGCGCTGATATTATGCACGATTAGCCGATGATGTCATCAGGCACGATCGCGTTCACCACCTCCGTGCGTTCTACTATATTTACTTGCAGTGCGTGACTTGTATTACACATAAATGGATAATCATCATCATCATCATCATCAGCCTGTGGACGTCCATTGCTGGATATAGGCCTCTCCTACCTCACGCCTGTTGTGGCGTTCATAGGAGGATGTTAGCCTACTGCTACCACGCTGGCCAGACGGGTTGGTAGAGGGTTTGTTGCAAGTTTTCCTTCTCTCGCACAGGTGTTCAGTGCGTCGAGCCTCTTAGTCGACTTTTAAGACATCCCAGGCATGGAAGGGAGTGGTGACACTTGTAATATATATTATATCATATTATCTGCCACATAAGCTATTACAGAAGCAGTGGAAAGTCGAGATGCAATGGGTTTTTACTCCCGAGATTGTGATCCGCGAGGACGACATGAACCTCAAAACAAAACACCACCAGAACAAGCTGAAGAAGTAAGGTAAGTAAGTCATATCAAATCTTTTCCTACGATGGAAAGTCATTATGTGCGCAAAGATATTAAACGCCAATATCTACACTGTGATCTTTCAATTAAAAAAATGTACATACTTTATGTAGAAGAGTGTGAGAAGAAAAGCCTTACGCCCGTGTCAATGGGTACATATCGAAATATATTTTGCACCGAATTCAACTTGGGGTTTTTCGTTCCCAAAAAAGACCAGTGTCTTTTGTGCACCAAGTATGATCGATAAAATACCGAAGAGAAAGTTAACATTGAAGAAGAATATAAACAGCACATGCAAAGAAAAGATGCATGCAATAGCGAAAAACAAAGGGACAAGGAGAGAGCAGAAAAAGAAAAGAACTTTATTTCAGCATCTTTCGATTTGCAAGCAATTTTACAAATCCCTAGTGGAGATGTAGGTCTTTTATATTATTGCAGAAAACTTACAGTGTACAACCTGACGATATACGAGAGCGCTTTTCCAAATGAAGCATTTTGTTATGCCTGGACGGAAATTAATGGCAAGAAAGGAAGCTCTGAGATTGTATCGATAATTTTATATTACTTGAGTGAACTCCCCGATCATATCGTCGAGATTTCATTATTTTCAGACACATGTGGTGGACAAAACAGAAATCAATATGTGGCCGCTGTTTTGTTCTGGGCTGTCAATAAAATCGACCATCTAAAATTGATTGAACACTTTTTTTTGTAATCTGGGCACTCTCATATGGAGGTCGATTCTATGCATAGCAGCATAGAATCGGCCCAAAAACATTCAATCATTTACTCAATTACAGAGTGGTTAAATATTTTTCGACGTGCCAGATCATCACGCCAATGCAAGGGGAAAAGTAAGGGTCAAACTAAAAAACCCTATCATGTAAAAGAAATGAAGTATACGGACTTCCAAGATCTTAAGGGACTAGCCAAAAGTTTGATGATTACTAAAGCAAAACCAGTAATGGGCGACGTGTTAGGTGGCTTAAAATCAAAAGAATGCGTTATATTATAGGTGAATCAAAAATATTATTTAATTACGACATGTCTGAAGACTTTTTTTATATAAATCTCGGAATTGAAGAACCCTCTTTAGAATCACAGCAGTCCAAAATACAAGACTCAAAGAACTGTCATCGTTACAGTACGCGATTCCAGTCTAAGCAAGTCGAACAAGTCGAAACAGTTGTCACTGAATCACTACCACAAGCCATACAGGATCAACGTTTTCCTCAGATGCTGTACCCATTATACAAAGAACCATTATGTATTTCAAAAGCCAAAAAAGCTCATTTATTGAAACTTTGTGAAAATGGAGTCATTCCAGACGAATATCATGGATGGTACCAAAGTTTGAGAGCTGATGGGAAAAAAGTAGATCGTTTACCTGATGTTGCGGTTTCTGAAGAATCAGAGGGCCCAGAGGCCTCTGACAGTGATTAAATTATTTAAATTCTTTTTTTAAATCCTATTATTTGTTTAGATTAAGTACGCTTTGTGTTCATTACGAAGTACTTAAATAATAAAATGCTTCTTTTTATTACCTACCTGTCAATTTTGTTTTCATAAGCGTTGTCTTGCTACCTACCTACTGCCTGCTAAACAGATTTTGAGTGATTTAAACAATACAAATCAGTAACCTGTAAAGTTAATACAGTTTTGCTTTCTAGATTCAAAGACATTGTTAATTATTATAAAGGCAAAACCAACTATTTTTTTGTATTTTTTAAAATTGCTTCAAAATGAGTGACTCTCGTAAATGCGAAGACAATTAGAAATAGGACTAATACTTTCTCAGATATGTCTGTATTTTTTCTATACAGGCAAAACCAACTAAAAAGGGGGGTTAGAAAGTTTTTTTAATTTTTTGTACCATTACAGCTAATGTTTGGATGTAACATGTAATTGTTAAAATCTTAGATAATAAAACAACACGCTCATATCGATTCGGTTGATTTAATTTTATAACTAAAGGCTTCAATTTGGTACCAAACTTGCCAAATGCAATTATTCAAAATTTTTTATTGATTTTTTTGACTAAATAATCGGTTTTGCTTCTAACCCGTTGAAATATCATATTATCTGCCACATAAGCTATTCTGAACTTATCTGTCGTTTATTATATGCCAGGTAAGCTATCCAGAACTTATCCGTTAGTCATTATATGTCAGATAAGCTATTCAGTCTGGAAAATAAAACTAATAAAGTTTTAGTTACCATTCAAAAACTTCACATTTTGAATCATCTTTTTATCGGAGTGAGGGATGCGTAAAAGCATTTCTCATAATAGGTATAAAAGAAACAAGGTCAAACCTACCTAGTACTTAATCTAAATAAGTATCTACCTGTTCTTATCTTTTCATTTTATATCGCCGTATTTCTGCACTGGAATAACTGAAATTGATTTTAAAAACTTTGCAACAAAGAACTAACCTATCTTCGGGAGAATGACCAAGTGGACCTTGATAAACCCTATGTCTATTTTCCTATCTACCTATATCTTAATTGAAATCTCTATAATACTTAAAGAAACAACGAAAAAATAAAAAAAACAAGAAACGACAAGGTATACTACGTCAATAATAACAATGCTCACCACGCACTATACTGTACGGACGGCGAGGGCCCGCCGCCACTGTGTCTAGTGACGTCATCGCATGTTCCGCGCCAAAACTTCCTTTTTTTAGACTTTAACTACTCCGTAATTTTTTTAATGGATTTGAGTAGTTTTAAAAGATATGTACTCAGATATTTATATTCGATACAATGTGGTATACAGAATTGCTTTATTCTTTTGTCGAATTGATCCTCATTAGTAACCGCATCTTAAAAGAATATTTATTCTGTTATTATGTTTAAAAAATTACTAAAACAAATTCGTACCTACTTGGATATTTTTGGTTAATTAAGTAGGTCAGAATTAGCAGGTGAAATATACTATTGCAAATTTTCAAAGTTCAATATTTGAGTATTTGTCCCGATAGAAACACAACGAAATGAAACAAAACTTTTTTTTATTGCATTTAGAAACTTGTGAGTTGTGAATGACTGCATTAGTTATAAGCTATGGACTTACACGGATTCCAACAAAATATTTCGTTAAACCAAACAAGGACAAACCTTTAACAAGTGGGCCCATTATCCTTTACAAAAGGGTGATAAAGCCGATGAGAAGATAAGCTACTTCCCTCATATGATTGTCTTCGTCTACCGTGTTATATTGCTTTACATGTTCGTCATGATATCTAAGATTTATGTGAAGATCTTTATTCTATTTTCCGATTGCAAATATTTAAGACGCTTTACGGAAAACTATGTACTTTTTCATATTAAAATAAAATAAAATCCGGTAATAAGATACCTATACATTTCATTATACCTTTATTAGATTTGTAATGTACCAGAAAAACGATTTTATGATTTTGCCTCGACACTTCGAAAAGACCCCCTAAAAATACGAAAATCAATATTTTTCTCAAATGGGGTTACATTGGTTTAATTAGTGGACACCAACAATATTTAGCGTTGTGTAATTTAATTTGCTCTGTAATCGCTATAGTTATCTACTACGAAAACTGTCAACAAAAAACGATTCTTGTACAAATATTATGCCCCCTGACACCAAACCTACTGAAACAAAAAAAAAAGACTATAACTGATTATTTTCCAAAAGTAAATGATAAATCGTTTTTTCGAGACTAAGCTAGATAAAATTAAAATACTACACCAAAATATTGCGAGCATTCTCTCAAAACAGTCGATATTGGAATTAACATTACAAGAATTACGTGAAGCGAATGAGGATCCCGATATTATATGTCTTACTGAAACATTCCTTCAATCAGGTTATGACCGCCTCATAAAAATAAAGGATTATCAGTTGGCAGCAGCTTTTTGCAGAGATAAACAAAGGGGAGGAACTTGCATATTGACAAAAAGGGATATATCTCATAAAGAATTAACTTGGATAAAAAACTATGCTTTACCCAAGACTTTTGAAGTATGTGGCATTGAAATTCCTCTTTTTAAGTTAATAGTAATTTCTTTATACAGAACTCCGACGTCTGACCCTAATGTTTTCTTAGGTAAGTTGGACAGTTTGTTGTATGAAATATATAAAAAATATAAGTCCAATGTAAAAATAGTTATTGCAGGAGATTTAAACATAAATACGTTAAAAAAGGGTAAAATTACAGAATATTTAAAAGATATATGCAAAAATCACAATTTAAAAATTCACATAAATGAGCCTACTCGAAAACAATCATGCATTGATCATATCCTAAGTAACATTAAAAACGCTGAAGCCAAAACATTACCTTTGTTTTTATCTGACCACGACACTGCGCAATTACTTAGTTTCAATGTTAAACAGAAGCCACTATTACCAGGGAAACACTTTGTGTTTAGAAAAGACTATTCACCTGAAAACTTAAATAAATTTCGGGGGTTTCTGAGTAGTTTTACATGGCACGACGTTTATGAGCAAGCTGATTTAAATACTGCCTTTTCAAAATTTTACGAGATGTTACGTCTACTCTATAATTTGTGTTTTCCCGTAATTAAGGTTAAGCCCAAAAATAATAATACTAATAGATGGATAAGCAAAGGTCTAAGAACAAGCTGCAAAAACAAAAGATTTCTGCGTTATCGCTATTACACACACAAAACAACAAGTAATAAAAATAATTATCTGACATATTCTAATTTATTGAAAAAAGTCATACACAAATCAAAACAAAACTCGAATATTAAATTTATAAATAACAGTGACAATAAATGTAAAGCGACATGGTCTGTAATAAAGAATGAAGTGGGTAATAATTTAAATAATAGTAATAATAATAATGTATCTGAATTAAAAATTAATAATAAAATATTAACTAATCCTACAGACATAGCAAATGCATTTAATAATCATTTTATCGATAACCAATCTTGTTTTCCAAATCTAAAAAAAATACGATCACCTCCCACAACAATATCCAATACTCTATTTCTAATGCCGATGACGGAGGACGAAGTGAAAAGAGAAGTGTCAAAACTAAACAATACAAGTGCTGTAGGCTATGATGGTATGAATACTAAAATAATAAAAAGCTGTATTAACGAAATACTAACAGTTCTCACCTATCTAATAAACAAATCGTTTGAGACAGGAACTTTTCCTAAGGCCTTAAAGCTATCTGTCGTTAGGCCACTTTATAAGAAAGGTGATAAAGATAACGTTACCAATTATCGACCGATCACTCTGGTCCCCATTTTATCAAAAATATTCGAAAAATGTATGTACAAGAGAATGATCGATTTTTGTACCAAATATAATATAATAAATAATAGCCAATATGGTTTTCAGAATGGTAAATCCACAACATTGGCTAAATTTGACATGATAAATACAATTTTGACTAATGTTAATAACAATAATTGGACGACAGGACTCTTTTTTGACTTATCTCAAGCATTTGACCATGTTTCACATGATTTACTTTTAAAAAAGTTAGAGAATTTAGGCATGAGAGGCAATACTCTTCAGTGGTTATCATCATACCTCTCTAACCGTAAACAATACGTTACAGTGGATAAGTTAATGAATAATGAAATTAGATCATTCTCATCCAGTTGTCGTGAAAATAAAACTGGTGTCCCACAGGGAAGTATTTTAGGACCTCTTTTATTTATATTATATATTAATGACATTTTTGAAATTACGAATCATAAATGCATTTTATACGCAGATGACATTTCTATAATTGTGACGACTGAGAAGAGAAAAAATTCATTAACTATTCATGAAATTGACATTAATAAAACTATTGACATTTTAATTGACTGGCTCGATGCACACAATCTCAACATTAATTTAAATAAATCAGTATTTATTCAATTTAATCAATCCAAACATAAGCAATATAATTTTAAATTAAATATCATTAAAATCAATGAAGTAACAAACGTAAAATATCTTGGAGTAACAATAGACCAGTTTATGAACTTGAAAGATCAGATCGAAACTATTTGTAACAAAATAAATAAATTCGTGTATGCATTAAGACAAGTTACAAAAGTTACAAATAAGAAAACAGCAATTTTATGTTATCGTGCATATGTAGAATCCGTGTTGAGATACGGTTTGATGATATGGGGTAATGGCACGGATTGGAATAAAGCATTTGTGGTACAAAAAAAATGCATCAGAGCCATTTGTGGTATTATGCCTGATGAATCGTGCAAACCTTTATTTAAAAGCCTAGGTCTCCTGTCCCTTCCTTCGCTTTACTTGTATGAAGTAAGTAATTTTGTACATCAACATAGGGGTCTATTTACTAAAGCATGTGACGCCCAGAATACCAGAGTGCGCAGAGACAAACATAAACTTGTCGTAAGAAATGTTCCCAAAACATGTAAATATAATAATAGTTGTCTTGCGATGTGTGTCAGAATATATAATAAGATCCCTAGTGAATTAAAATTGCTGAATATTTTTTTGTTTAAAAAAAGGTTAACGGAATGGCTTAATGACAAAAACTTCTATAGTGTTAAGGAATTTATTGACAAATAGATAGATTTAGCTGACCTACTTGATACTTCTTGACATTTAATAATCTTGTATTAATTATTCTAGAATTATTGACATTTGCTCTTTTTTATTTTTATTTATTCAAAACAATGTAATTAATTTAGACCAATGATGATGATGATGATGACATTTGTAAATGATTTGCATGCTATTGTATTAGCGAAACATGAGTACTTTTATTGTTTTTTGTGATCATTTTATACCATGTTTTGTGCAAATAAACGATTTTATTTATTTATTTATTGAAGTGATTTCGTGGTTTTTCCGCCTAATCTGCAAAATCGGTCTCGCTTCACTGCGCGTCCTCTGCTCATTAGTATATCGCTTCAGTTGTATGAGGGCCTTAATCATCACCATCATCGCAGCTACATCATGACACACAGCTGGGTATTGGTCTTCCCCAAACATCTCCACGACTAACGGTCCTGCGCTTTAATCATAAAGATAATGTTGGCGACTGGCTGAGATGCCACCTTTTTTGATACGATCAATTTATATTTTTGTAATGACGTTTTGTTTTGCTTTTACTTGTCAGTGTCTCCTTGCCTTGTGTTTTTGTATCAGTTGATTCTTGTGATTAAATTAGTTTTTAGTCATAAACTGAGTGTTTCCATCATCCTCCCATTAAAATCACATACAGTCCACTTAGCTCTCCAACATTTTGGTCCATTCTCGCCATAAAAACAAACCATTTTCAAAATTTTCATTTTGACGTAAGTTTTTCATTTCGCCTAGTAAACAGTAATTTCGTCATTTGTATTCATTCACCATGGTGGAAACACGCAATCAAAGCAAGGCAAACGCGGACACGGCTACGGAAGTCGATCGGCCGCAGCCCGAATGTCGTGAACATTCACGGGGCGGCGACCGGCCGGCTTCGGCCATGGAAGTCGAGCGGACGCAACCCGCACACTCGCCGGGTGGCGACCGGCCGGTTTCGGCCACAGCCACGGAGGGTGCTTCGGCATTGCCAACTAGTTCGTCCACACTGCCCGTGGGCACCGACTCTTGCGACCAGGCGCAACTTAGCCTCGCAAATCGCCCAAGTGTTCGATCTATTTCGGATTTAGACGCAAATGCCAAAGCACCTTCTCGTAGCGGCACTCACTCCTCGAGGTCTTCGGCGACCGTCCGCGCTCAGAAACTGGCCATCGAAGCCGACGCAATGCGGCGCCGAGTAGAGCGCGAGCGCGAGCTTGTGCGACAGCAGGCGGAGCGCGAGCGCGAGCTTGTGCGACAGCAGGCGGAGCGCGAGCGCGAGCTTGCCCGTCTCGAGGCTGAGGTGGAAGCGACGGAGCTACAAGCCAGACTAGCCGCTTTGGAAGCATCAGATAAGTCATCTAAATCCCGTTGTTCACGTTCTCATTGTGATTCAGCAAAACGCACTGCTACGTGGGTTTTCGAGCAGAACATGGCTACGGTAACTACCGCGAACATGCCTGGTGAGGCACCGACTGTCACCTTGGGTAAACCCCAAGGACAACATTCACAGCCGGCCGCTCCTACCAACACGGTATCGTTCTACGTACCGAATGTCACCCCTGCAGCCCCGTCGATAGTTACACGCGCCGCCGGTAACAATTACAACAACGACGTGACACAACAATTAAATACGTCTGAATGCCCTGTCACGCAGCTTACCAAAGCTATAAACGCTTTTTCTAACAGACCAAAGAGACCCGAACTCGTCACGTTCTCGGGCGAAGTTAGTCAATGGATGGCGTTCAAGAGTAGTTACGAGCGAACTAAAACTAATTTCTCTCCGTCAGATAACTTAGATCGTTTAAACAACGCTGTGCGCGGTCCGGCGTACCAGTCCGTGGCGTCTCTCCTGTGGACTTCTGGGGAACCGGACGACATCGTGAGGGCCCTGGAGCAGACGTACGCGCGCCCGGAACTTCTCGTCGCCCGCGAGGTCGCCGAGCTACGCAACAGTCCTAAGCTAAGTTCTCCCGAAGACTTAAACCGCTTAGCAAATAAATTACGCAATTTCGTGACAACGCTTAAACTGCTTAAACAGAGCGAGTATTTATCGTCACCAGAGCTCTTTCGGTGCATATTGGTAAAGTTGAGCGAGCACACGCGCGCTCGTTTCACAGACTTTGCTTCCATTTATGCATCCGATCAACCAAATTTCACAAAATTAGAAATTTTGTCACGCTTTCTTTTAGTTGAGGCTGATAAACAGTTGAAATATAACTTTGTTGCTGACAGCACGGTTAAGGCACAGAACACACCGTATCCTACTAATAAATTTCAATTGAAGAAGGAAACAATTCACACCACCGTATCTAGCAGCAAAGGGCCCGAGCGTTGTACCTATTGTAAACAAGGACCTCACAACATTAAAACCTGTAAAGTCTTTTTAGCGCTTTCAATAGACGATAGATGGCGATGGGTCCGTGAGACAAAGATATGCTACCGGTGTTTGAAGTCCAGTCCACACACTTGGAATTTTTGTCGCGCCAAACGTTGTGGAGTAGACGGATGTCCGAGACGTCACAACGCGCTCCTTCACGGCACAGTGACAGCAAACTCCAAACCTAGCGTATCTAACAGCCAATGCAACAACATTCAAACTTTGTTTGCCGAATCGACCACTGCTGTCAACGTTGACAATCTAACCAACGAATTTGAACCATCTGTCAAAATTGGAAATACGTCTGATACTTTGATTGATGCCACAGGGACTTCGCGGTCAACCGACCGTCCTCGCGGGCTGCTGAAGGTAGTCCCGATCGTACTCGAGGGTCCTGACGGCGAGTTCCACACGACGGCGTTACTCGATGAGGGCAGTACCGCGACGCTCGTTGACGGAGAGGTTGCTGCGCGCATCGGCGCGAAACCCACCTGTCAGGAGCGGCTGCGTATCGAAGGCGTCAGTGGTATGACGAAAGAAGTCGACGTAAGTTACGTAGACTTTTACATTCGAGGTCGAAACCTGTCTGACCGATATTTAGTGAAACACGCGCGGGCGATCAAACCTCTGGGGTTGCGCGCGCAACACCCAGGCAAAATTAACTTCTCAGATTACGATCATTTGGTTGACTTATGCGACGAACTTTCGTACACTGACACTGACGTCACCCCTACTGTCCTCATTGGTGCGCCCGATTGGCACCTGTCTTTGAGTCGCGAAGTGCGGTGCGGCAAGAAGAGCGATCCTGTCGCCTCAAGGACTTTGTTAGGTTGGGTAATTCACGGCGCGCTTTCCGTTTCGTCTAAGCCACTCGAATTCGTGAACCACGTATCGGACGATTTAGACATTCTCATCAAAAGTCAATACGACATCGATGCCTTAGGCATAACGAAAAGCGCCCCTCGCCCAAACGATGACGATAAACGAGCCGTAGACATCGTCGAATCGTCGGCGCGCCAACTTGATGACAGACATTTTGAGGTTGGCCTACCCTGGAAGAAAGAGCTGCCGAAGACTATACCTGACAGTTACCCGCAGGCTTTGTCCCGCTTCAAGGCCCTTGAACGCCAGATGTCGAAAGATGAATCGTTTGCCACAGCCTTTCACAAATTCATAGGTGATGTTATCGCAAAAGGCTACGCTGAAGAGTGCGAACCCATCACCTATCATCAAAGAAAACCTCCAAATGGTTCCTGCATTGATACAGACACTGGCATTCGCTGGTACCTGCCTATTTTCGGCGTATTTCACCCCCAAAAGAAGAAGCTCAGAGCAGTCCACGACGCCGCAGCGATGACGAAGGGTGTCAGTTTAAACTGTTTGCTCCTACAAGGCCCGGACTTGCTTTGTTCTCTTCTGGACATCCTGTTCCGCTTCAGAGAAGGCGCCGTGGCTCTAAACGGTGACATCAAAGAGATGTTTCCTCAAATAAAAATTGCTCCAAGAGACAGAGACGCCCAACGCTTTCTCTGGCGTAACAAAGACGGCGTGCTGAAAGAGTACCGCATGTCCTCCATGATTTTCGGCGCGGTTTCAAGTCCGTTCATCGCACTCTACATTAAAAACAAAAATGCTAAAACATTCCAAGCCGAGTACCCCGCCGCCTGTAAGGCAATAATTGACGACCATTATATGGACGACTATCTAGGTAGCCACTCCAGTGTCGCCGACGCGGCGCAGCTGGCCGCCGATGTAGTCACCGTTCATAAAGGCTGTGGTTTCGAGATGCGCGCGTGGACGTCAAACGATCCGGAAGCACTTTCACTTATCCCAAAGGAACTTCGTAGCGACGCGACCTCCGACGTCTATTTACCGCCTAGTAGCGAGGTCGGCGTATTGGGTGTTAAGTGGAACCCAAGTCAGGATTCACTGGGTTTCCGCGCAGTTTCGCAGTTACCGGCCGACACGTTAACCAAGCGAAGTCTATTGTCTAACGTCATGAAGGTCTATGACCCCCTCGGCTTTTTAATGCCTGTCATCATCTGGGGCCGCATTTTGATACAGAAACTATGGAGGGCAGGGGTCGGCTGGGACTCACCGCTCCCCGATACGTACGTATGCGAATCTGAAGACTGGTTTTCACAATTGCAGGTCGCGTCCAACATAAAAATACCTCGTTGGTATATGACTAGGACAGATTTAGTAGATACACAATTGCATGTAGTAGCCGATGGTGGCGAACAAGCCTACGCATGCGTTGCCTATTGGCGTTTTACTTACGATGACGGCTCTGTATCTACAACTCTAATCGGCAGTAAAGCACGCGTTTCACCCTTAAGACCGGTTTCGATTCCACGCATTGAGTTACAAGCTGCGCTTATAGCCTCTCGTTTCGCGCAAACAATTTTGAAAGCTCATCGAATCAAGCCCTCCGAAACCACTTTTTGGACAGACTCAACCACCGTCCTCAAGTGGATTCGGAGTGATGCTCGGGCGTTTAAACCATTCGTGGCTCACAGGTTGGGAGAGATATTGGAAACCACCAACCCGTCCAACTGGAGGTGGATCCCTACCTCTCTCAACGTCGCCGACGATGCCACAAAACCAAAAAAATTAAACCTCACACAGTCTCATCGATGGTTTACAGGTCCCCCGTTTCTGTTACAGCCGCCATACGCTTGGCCGACCGAGCGAGTTGCTGACATCGAGGAGACTCTACCAGATCTCGAGTTAAAGTCGGAGCTGGTGGGGCTGCTCCTCGACGTCCCGTTCTCGAGTCCAGTACCTGACGCGACGCGTTTTAGCTCTTGGCTGCGCCTTTTGCGCGCCACCGCCCGTGTTCTCCACGGTGCGCGAATGTTCCGGTTTAAACTATCTCGGCCATTAGATCGAAATTCTAAATTATACGTCGACGGCACCACATCTCCTTCACAACTTCACGCGGCGGACATTATAACAGCTGAGAAGATGATACTCCAACGAGCTCAGAAAGATAGCTTCCCAGATGAGCTGAAAGCAGTCGAATCTTCACAGCCCGTGCCCAAAAACAGCCGAATAGCAAAACTCGCGCCGACTCTTGACCATGATGGCTTGCTGCGACTGGACTCACGGATAAAGTATGCGCCAGGAGTGAGTGAGAGAGCCATATCGCCTGCAATTCTGGACGGTCGCCATCACGTCACACGGCTTCTCATCCTTCACGAGCATGTTCACGCCGCTCATTGTTTTAACGAACTCGTCCTTAATGAGGTCAGGCAGAAGTTTTGGATACTCAAAGCAAGAGACAGCATCCGTAGCGTAGCCAAAGCCTGTCTCCAATGCAGAAGGTGGAAGGGCCAACCTGCTCAACCTAGAATTGGCAATCTACCCGAAGAGCGACTCGACCATCACAAGAGGCCGTTCACGCACGTTGGCCTAGATTATTTTGGTCCGATCACTGTCACAATATTCCGACGCCGAGAAAAACGCTACGTCGCGCTGTACACCTGCCTAGTAACGAGAGCCATCCACTTAGAACTTGTCACCTCACTTTCATCAGATGCTGCCATTATGAGCCTGAGACGTTTTATTGCTCGCCGAGGTTCGCCTTCAACAATATTTACCGATAATGGTACCAACTTTGTCGGAGCCTCCCGAGAGCTACGCTCGTTACAAGACGACGCAGTGCAAGCATACGCCACAAACCACAAAATCGAATGGCGTTTCATCCCACCGGCATCACCGTTCATGGGCGGAGCGTGGGAAAGATTGGTGAGAACCGTGAAGACAGCCCTGAGAGCCTGCCTCGCCGAAAAAGTATTAAAAGAAGATGTACTTTCCACACTACTCCTCGAGGCAGAGGCCATAATAAATTCGAGACCTCTCACATATGTGCCATCTTCACCCGACTCACCAGAAGCGATCACACCTTTCCACTTCATCCTGGGCTCCTCTTCAGTCGCACCTTGGACCAGCACGCTCACAGATGCAGACTTAGACAGAAGGTGCGACTGGCGTCGAAGCTTACGTCTGGCAGATCAGTTTTGGGCACGATGGCTGCGCGAGTACCTGCCCACGCTCCGAGCAAGAGGACCCTCCACCAACACAATAAATTTCAGTGAGGGAGACGTGGTGCTGATCGTCGACCCTACCCTTCCTCGTGGCCTATGGCCGTTAGGAAGGATAGTGTCAACCTACCCAGGGCTAGACGGAGCGGTCCGCGTGGCAGACGTCCGCACTAAAGGCGGCATACTGCGCCGACCGGCCCGTAAGCTAGTCTTAATGGAAGCTGCTTCCCAGCCAGTAGCCACCGCTGGTTGTTAGTGTTCCACTGGGGGTCCGGTATGTTGGCGACTGGCTGAGATGCCACCTTTTTTGATACGATCAATTTATATTTTTGTAATGACGTTTTGTTTTGCTTTTACTTGTCAGTGTCTCCTTGCCTTGTGTTTTTGTATCAGTTGATTCTTGTGATTAAATTAGTTTTTAGTCATAAACTGAGTGTTTCCATCATCCTCCCATTAAAATCACATACAGTCCACTTAGCTCTCCAACAGATAAGATTCAATAATTTACAAAACACAATCTTTCTACAATAATCAATACAAACTTTTACATAAATTGCGTGTATTTTTGTATTTTTTGTTTGAAAGACCGCAATGCAATCATATTTGTGTAAAAAGAAAATATTCTGATAATTCTATGAATACCACCCGGGAGAAAATAAAATTGTGGTCGGTTCGAAAGAAGGCACTTACATATTTAAAGTTAGTATTAAAAAAAACTTAATATTTCGAATGGTTACGGGATAACCAAGTGTATTAAAAAAACTTTTCAGTTTCAATCCGTAAAAGTTGATTATTTCTATTACAATCAAGATATTATAAAATTTCCAACTCTATATTAAAAATTCGTTCCCTAAAAAAGATTATAGTACTTACCTACCTTGTGCGAAGAAATGAAAATGATAATGAAATTGATTTATTCAATTTAGGCTCTTACAAGAACTTAGTATGAACGTCAGATGGGACTCGAACCCACGACCTTTGGAAATCCGGTCCAATGCTCTCGTGGGTTCGAGTCTCATCTTAGAATTCACTTGTGGCCGAGTTGATTTATTTAAGTATAGATACATAGCACATCAGAGACAATCACAAAACTAAGAGGAGTCCAATGGTACTCCTGGGGTTCCATTCCTTTTAGCAAGCTGAATTTTCTACCATAAAATTAATAATTGTTGCGACTGATACATTTTCACAGAAAAATAGAACGTGGTAAAAGTTCTTAAATAAAGTTTATTTTGGTAAGATTAAAAACAAGCTATCTTTTATAATTAACCTAAAGGAGACTGGGCAAACTTTTTTTCTCGTGAGGACGGATTAAAAGTTATAAAAGATTTTCTTTATAACTTAACTAGAGGCCGGGCGCGGTTTCACCCGCGTGGTTCCCGTTCCGTGGGAATTTTGGAATCATTTATAGCCTATGTTACTACTTGGGGTCTAAGGATTGATTGACGACCTGTTTGGCGCAGAGGTACTAACCCCGCCTTCTGCGCCAGAGGTCCCGGGTTCGATCCCCGGACAAGACAAATATTTGTGTGCATGAACATGTCTATTTGTCTTGGTCTGGGTGTTTAATATGTATATTAAGTATGTATTTACAAAAAAAAAAAAGTATATATGTATGTTTATCCGTTATCTAGTATCCATAACACAAGTTCTTCGTTAAACTTAACGTGGGACTAGATAATTGGTGTGATTGTATGCGAATATTTATTTATTTATTTATTTATTTAAAAAAAAAAAAAAAAAAAAAGGATTCTCTATACCAAATTTCGTCAAAATCGGTCCAGTAGTTTTTGAGTTTATTCGTTACATACAAAAATACAAATCTTTCCTCTTTATAATATTATATAGTATAGATAAGTTTTCTTTATAAAAAAAACTGTAGGATCTACTTTTAAAAGTAAATTCATTAATTATTTATAAGGTTTTTATAGTTCAACTAGCCTCCACCCGCGGTTTTACCCGCATGGTTCCCGTTCTAAATATCGGGATAGAAAGTAGTCTATGTCACTCTCCGTAATTTCAACTAACTCTACCAAAATAAAGTCGATTGTTTGCTTAGTTAAGCCGTGAAAGAAGGACAAACAAACACATTTCGCAATTCTAATATTAAGTAGTTGGGACTAGTTAGGATTAGGATTTGATTACTGCTTTAATTTTAAACGAGGGCAAATATTTTTAGGCTGTTTTGAAAAAATATATTTATTCTAAATCCTCTATCGGTCGGATTTAATAAGTATTAATTTCATTTCGTTTAAGAATAGAATGATTTTTGTGTTAAAATCTTTAGATAATAGTTTGGTAATAGGGACATTGTGAAATCATTGCACGGTCTTTGTGCTACCACATACATTTTTACTTGAATTTTTTTTGTCTGCTACATGGCAATCTGTTCAAGAAACAATAAGCCACTTTCTTGTTCGATTAATTAATATCTGTTTAAATGTTATCTACGAGAGCCATGAACTGATGAAAAATGTGTCTAAACTGGGAATCTTTTCGTGAGATTAGGGATGTCATGTCTCTTTAATCGGGTATGTTGAAGTCCACCCATTCCACTCAGAGTCCTGGCAAGTTCATTCAGTCCTGGCAAGTGGTTTGTTAGCTTCTCCTGGTACTTCAGGCTGATTAGGACTATTTCTTGCCGGACAGTATTTACGTCCAGGTCTAGGTACATGTATTTATTGCTAATACACTGGGGGATAACGAGCATTGTTACATACATACATATAAAAAATAATTTCAACATCAAAATACGTTGAAATGACATGATGTCATCCCGTGACCACGGTAGCTGAAAAGGTGCCGAAACGTCGGGAAAATCAAAAAACCCCTAAAAAACCTAAAAATACGGACAATTACAACTTAGTTCGTGAAATATAGCGCGTTTGATATCCGTAAAAGTTGTTTTATTTCAATGAACAGTGCGCGCCAAAACATAAGATGTACGTATCAAAATACGTACTTTGTGTAGACTGTTGACCATAAACCATATATATGATAAACATTATGAGTTGATATTGTATTTAGAACTTAACATTGATATTCTAATTTATCTAGGACTTACAATTTTTGCATTAATTTTTGAAAAAGGTTCTTTAACTTTTGTGAATGAACTGGTTATTTAGAGTCTCCATAGGTAGGTTTAAGTAATTTTATTTCATATAAAGGTGTTTGAATTTTTTTTATACTAAAACCTATTGTAGAAAAAAAACAGCTCTAGTCACTGGAACCATTTCTACACAGGGCCATAACCACTGTAAGTAATGCACTATAATTTCGTTATTTAATGCTTCATAAAACGCGTTCATATAATGCACACTTACTTAAACTTGTACAAATAACTTACATATATGATGCATAACTTATAAAGGCATAATGGCGATCACTCAATTAAATATTTACCTGAAAACCCGCGAGCTCTCCGAAACTCGAACGAAACTTTGCAAAGTTACACAAAATTTGTCACAACACTAAGAAAAAAGTTTAAAGTATAACTCAAACTTTTTTGGAAAACCTTATTCTTTTTACTAAAAAGGTTTTGCTTTTATTTAACACAACTGTACACTGGTTGAGGAGTTCGATTTTCAAAAATGGCTCTGTTCGAACTTCGGCCGGACGCGCCCGACTAGTGGGTTCCCCTTTCGGCGCCTTGCGTTGAACTGACGTAGGGCGCGCTCTCGATTCTATTGGTGCCTCGATGCAAACTGTACGGTTCGAAGTTTGAATTCAAATTTCAATTTTGGAACATCATATGAACGTTTTTATATTGTTTTAATAGAATTTTTCGGCTAAGGGTTTTATTGTTGCTAAAAATATTGATGACGTTTGAATTTATTGTGACTCTACTTAGCTGTCTCTCTATCAACGAAATTTTCTACGGAGAATGTATTACGCTTTTGTGTTAACGTTATTAGCAAGTAATAAATTAGACATTTTAAAATAAAACTGAAAATGATTAAAAAAAATTGTCTTAGGTATTTGTTAAAAATGGCATGGAGTTGCGAATACTTGTTTTTTTTTTAATAACTAAATAAAAAAACCGGCCATGTGCGATTCGGACTCGCGCACGAAGCGTTCTGTACCATTATCAATAAAAACGGCAAAAAAATAGGTTTGTAGTATTGGAGACTCCTTAAATATTTATGTTATTTTGTTTATTAGTATTTTCTGTTATAGCGGCAACAGAAATACATCAGCTGTGAATATTTCAACTGTCTAACTATCACGGTTCATGTGATGCAGCCTGGTGACAGACGGATAGACGGATCTAAGTAACAGGGTCCCATTTTTCCCTTTGGGTACGGAACCCTAAAAACACTCAAATACCCAGAAAAATATTATAACCAACATATTTCGCTATTGAGAATAGGATTTGTGAGGTAAAAATTACCAACGCTGTCAATCTAATGCGTAGCACGATGTAACATTGAGTAGTAAAAAGTTCTAACCAAAAAGATTCCATCCTACTTAATTTGACGACCAGTTTGGCGCAGGGGTACTAACCCCGCCTTCTGCGTCAGAGGTCCCGGGTTCGATCCCCGGAAAAGACAAAAAAAATTGTGCATGGACATGTCTATTTGTCTTGGTCTGGGTGTTTAATATGTATATTAAGAATGTATTTACAAAAAAAAAAGTATATAAGTATGTTTATCCGTTCTAGTATCCATAACACAAGTTCTTCATGAAACTTAACGTGGGCTTGAATAATTGGTGTGATTGTGTGCAAATATTTATTTATTGTTATTATATATTTATTATTACCTACTTATAATATTATGAATGGGAAAGTATATCAGTTTGCTTGTTTGTTCGTTACTCTTTCACGCTTAACCTACTGTTGTTGATAGCCTGGATTAAAACATAGGATTTTAAACATAGGACTTTTTATCCCGATATTCCCACGGGAACGGAAAGCACGCGGGTGAAACTGCCGGCAGCCGCTAGTATTTCATCATGTCACAACTTCCTTCAGAATCGATATAGTAGCAATTCTAGTGAGTTAGGCAAGACTTTCGGGAATGGCGGGAGAGTTGTCCTTCTGTTATAATATTAATAATATAATATTTCTTACATTCACACCAATTTACTTAGCCCCAAAGTAAGCACTGTAAGGCTTGTGTTATGGGATATTAGGGTAACGGATATAAATACATATAATTATACTTAAAAAAGTATTTATGTGTAGAAATATTTATATAAAAGTCCTTGACTCAGGTACAAATGCTCGTATTCATCATATAAACATGTGCACCTACCAGGATTCAAACCCAGGACCTCAGAGTAGGCGACACCTTGAAAGTGGTGTACGTACCACTCTACCACGTAGGTTGTTGTTCTGTTAACTTTTACTTTGTGGTTCTGCTTAATATTTTAATTCTAATCGTTGGGATCAAATTAACCTCTAATTAATATAACCTCTACCATTAATAAAAACAAGGTTTAAATTTTAAACCTATTGTTGTTATTCCCAGTAATTTTATATGTTAGCTAATTTGTAAACAAACAATCGCGTTTTAACTTAAAGTAAAGATTAGGTAATCGTTAAAGTCGTGATTTAATCCAATAAAATATTTGTGCGTATTAACTGAAATGAACCATGATCCATCACAGAGTAATGAAATTAACAAGAAGACTAACAGAACTTTAGTAATTAATGCAGGCACGACGCACACTGATACGATATTGGTCTAAACACAGTCAAGATTATTGTTACTTTTACTCATTTAATAAACTAAGGAGTTTTCTTGTTTTTGACCGCGGAAATCTCTGGTTCACTGCCATTTGTTGCGAGAAATTGCACAAGCAGTGAAACATAAGTCGATAGTTTGCAAACGGTAGGAATATTTTAGTTTATTATATTTATTTTTACAATTTTTGGAAGACTAACAGCTATGTATGTAATACATTTTTAAATATAATATGTACTGACTGCTAATTACAAGTTTTCACAGGTAAACAGTTAAAAATAGTCTTTTTCTCACACAGTTTGAAGAAGACGACGAGACAATTTACTTATAAAATTAACATTGTGCAATGATAAGCATATTTAAGTTTGTGCTAGATTTTAGAATTTAGGTATTTATCTAAGTCATTCGAAAATTATACATATTACAACAAAAGGGTAGTGGGTTAATTTACGTCTAAAAAGAAATTATTGTTAAGAAAACGTTTTAACTTAGAAACTGAAGTGTTGAATAAATCTATAGTTTGAGTTTAGATAGTTAGATAGTTTAGATAATTAGATAGTTTAGATAGTTTTTTCGGGAACCGATTAGGTACTTTTCCGAAAGTAAAGATTTTAAACTAGGGTGTATTATTAGTGTTACAGCTTTCTCGACTACGGAAGCATATTAGTATGCCAGCACAATGCTGGCCAGTTATGTTCTGGAAACATTGCTGCAAACTCATAGAATATTGTATTTATTTATTGTTAAACATCGCAACATTGACTATTTAAATTATGATAAATTTTTAGTGGCTATAGAAAAACTTAACAAATGTCTTGCGATAAATTTTTAATAGAAAAATATTCCTAAAACCAAATCGGCCACAAGTGAATTCTCAGATGGGACTCGAACCCACGACCTTTAAAAATCCGGACCGGAGAGCATTGGACCGGATTTTCAAAGGTCGTGGGTAAAATTTATCATACGAATAAAATAGCATTGAAAAATGCAAATATAAAAAAAACATTAATTAACAAATGTCATCAACTCTCGGGATGATCGCTTAGTGATAATTCTAATGGTATTAATATAAACATCACTTCATTTCTTGACGACTTACGAGTGGTACGTACACCGGTTTCAAGGTGTCGCTTACTCTGAGGTCCCGGATTCGAATCTCGGTAGGGGCAAATGTTTGTATGATGAATACGAGCATTTGTACCTGAGTTATGGACGTTTAAATATATTTCAACACATAAATACTTATATATGTATAATTGTTGAAGCGCCTCTACGCTTACCATGTAGGTTTTACGCGCGGTGTGCCAGTGCCGTGAAGTTTTTCCTTTTTTATTATTATTCTACGGCTTGAACTATTTTTTGTTTAGTTCTTATTCTTTTGTTTGACATATTTATTACAAGATAATATTATAATGTATTAAAATTAAATTAAAATTGTATTTATATCCCTAATTGTATTACCCTAGTATCCCATAACACAAGCCTTACAGTGCTTACTTTGGGGCTAGGTAAATTGGTGTGAGTGTAAGAAATATTATATATATTTATTTATTTATTTATTAGCCCTAACTCAACGACGACATATTTAGCATTGGTTGGCGTTGGAGATGTTGTCTGGCTATCTTAACTGCCGAATCACATCAATGCTGAAAACATTCTTGCTATGGCGGCGATGGTGATAACTAGCCGGGCTGACTTAGAAAAACTCCTACCACCAACCATACTGAATACAATACCCCCATTGGAATCGAACCTGGGACCTCTTGTTTTGATACGGGTGGGTGTTACCACTAGACCACAGAGACGGTTGCAAATGTTAATCCAAACGTGCTATTGACTGTACATATACATACTCGTACAGTCGCGAGCAACGACATTGTATTCACTTTACAACCATATCGCATTGACGCCCACGGAAACAAAGCTCTCTCTGCACACAAATGTAATTCAATATTGTAATGTGACAAGGTTGCTTAGGCGCTGGATTCTCTGGCCGCCGGCCGGCGGCGGACGACAGACGCGTATCCGCGGCCGACAACGTCCGAATGCTATGTATGGTAATGCTCGGCGCTGGGTTCTCTGAAACGTCGCCCGCGGCGGGCGGCGCAAGCGGGCGACGTCGCACGCCCACGCGTCGGTCGGTATCATTTTGTAGAATAGCGACGGGCGCACGCCGCGGCGTCCTGGTTTTTACAATGTATTTTAATAAGGAAAATGACGAGTTTTTAATGAATTGAATAAGATGTAACACTTTATTGTACGATGCTTCTGACAAAGTTTATAAGAAAAATATTTTAAAGCACAAAGTATAAGAGAATATAAGTGAAACAATGAAAATTCCAGGTAAGTGTTTATTTTAAAATTTTATAACCTCAAAATCACCATCATTGTATCAATGCGGAGTTACACAAGATCTGACTGCCAAGTCACTCTTCCTTGAGGTGAACATAAATGCAGACGCGTCTCCGCCAGACAACCCATACGCCCGCGGCCGACGGCGTGCAGACGCGTCTCCAGACGTCGTCGGTCACGTGCGGCGTTCCAGAGAAACCAGCGCCTTAGTGTTCCTATGTCATTGCACGTGACTGTACATACCTAATACTTACACATGTAACCCTGAAAATGAAGGTGAGAAAAATGTCAAAGGAAGAGGGCGTGAAATTATAAGTACTCCACCTAATGGGTTTATTCGTCCAGTTCTAAACACCTTATACACAAAAGCTTTGAACAAAATCTATGTTAACGGTGTCGCACGCAATGGTAAAGGAATAACAGATTTATTTTTTCTATTTATGCCATGAAATTACTGTGAAATGTGTTATTGTATTTCGCTTGTGGAGTTTAGCTCTAAGGAAACTGAATAGTAACGATTTTCTTAAAATAGAAAAGAAAAAAAGAAAGAATAAGATTTCGTATCTTAATATTACTATTATGAATACAAATCTGTTAGATTTTGTTAAAATCGAAATTTAGAAAGAAAATTTCGTGTAATTTTTAAGTTTTAAGAGAATTACGCATATAGATTTGCTTTTTAACCGACGTCAAAAAATAAGAGGACATTCTCAAGTCGACTATATTTTTTTTTATGTACGTTTTAATATAGCGCTGTCAGTTGTCAACCGATTTAATTAATTATTTTTTATCTGAAAGAACATTGTTCAAGTGTGGTCCCATATAATTTTTAAAAAGATCTGCCTGCCTAGCATGACCATCATTATATCACGCGATATGATATGATACGTCATGCTGTCTTGCTTACCCCACTAAGGTGTAAGCGAGATAAAGGATCTTTATCATGCGTCAATAGTCGATAAAAGCCGCTCATGCTAGGCCGGCTGGCTAGTAGTTTTTTCATAGTCCTGAAAAACATCAATTACGTTTTAGCAAATCGTCGTCGTTCGTCTAGACGACATTATTGTTGTGTATGGGCTAATTTATAGTAACTAAAAACTTGTGAAATATTTAAAAACAAAAAAAAACAAAACCGACTTCAAAAAGTATAAAATTAAACTTATGGAGTCGGTACCTGCAAAGACAAGAAAAATAAAAATATAGTTAATAAAAGTGCAATGTAGAATACCTTGGCTGGCACCGACTCCAAAAGATTTATTATTTACTTTTTGGAGTCGGTTTTGATTATTTTATAAAAAAGGTTTTTTTTTACGAAACGATACGTTCCAATATTTATTTCTATTACATCCTTTATGATTTATTGTAGCGACAAATACTAAATTACTTTTAATAAAATTGATTTCATAGAAAGGTTTAAATTAGACATTTGACGTTCTCATTTTCATTGTTATTTCACCCATCAAGATTTATTTTAGTGCAAATACCAAAATTCATTATAATTGATTTCGTAGACTGGTTAAAATTGTAATTTTCATTCTTTAACGATACGTTCTCATTTGCATTCCTATTTCATTCTTTATAATTTATTGTAGTGCCAAAAAACAAAAAGTTTGTTTTTTGTCATGATTGATTTCGTAGACTGTTTCACATTGGAACAGATAACGCGAGTTATTCTAATAGAAGTTTGTATGAATTTGGCGCTTTTATTCACAGACCTATATCGAGATAGACATAGAAAGCGCTTCAAACTGTATGATCACCTAGCGTGTCGAGTTTTTCGTATTTACGATGACGCCATGAGCGAGATTTAGTGATGTGTAAATGTTATTGACGAGCTCTTGCAAGAAAGCACTGCACAATTAACCATTTTCATTTCTGATTGACGCGTATTTTCATGGCAATGGTCTCAAGCAGACTGACTAAGGTCGTAAAACTTTGACCGTGGATCAAACTTTTGGTACGCAAGGTAGGTACACTTTTACCGTCTATCTCGGTATAGGTCTGTGCTTTTATCCTTAAATTATACAAAGTCAAAGATTACGAATACGACGATATTTTGCTTAAGGGGCCGGCGCATCATCTACCTTAAAGTGCAAGTTTTGATTCAACTTAATCAAGTAATTCCACTATTTTTTTTACAAAAGCAAACTTGTTTTTATATTAGTATCTTAAAATATGTAGCCAATTGCTATAAATATCTAAATTTTATATTAATAAATAAATCATTAGATAGCGATTATCGGTTACAACAATGCAATAATCTGTTATTTTATTTGAAAAATAGAAAATGAACGAAAAACAAACTTTAAGAGCGATGAAAATAAATAAACCCGAATTTCTTTTGTTCAACATCATAAACATTGCCATACCTATGTTGGATTACATAGGCAAAAACAAAAACACTGAAAGCACTCAGTGAGAGCCGACCCTTAACCTCTCAATAGCTCCTATTGTGTACCAAATTAATTGTGTGCCTAACTGAAATCTGGCATAATGTATACAGCACTAGCTTTAATTTCTATTGGCTATAGCAAATTATTGTTTACCTGCAATGTTTTTCTTGGTTAAGATTCAATTTTGATCATGTCAAAGGCTAGAGATAATTAAATTAGAAGACAGTGTGAAACCTGTCGAGGCTTATTTGAAATCTGTACATCGTAAGTGCATTAGTTAATCATTTGTATATTTTGATAACGTTAAGGGTTAAGCTTAATAAGTTATATAACTATTACGAGTTGGTACCTATAGACCTTTCGCTGACAATGAACGAGACATAATAGATTTTTTATTGTTACAAGCATAAATATGTCTGATTTGCCAGTACAGGGGCGACATCCATAGAGGAGCCCATGGCGCAGAGATTCGCGCTCTCGGTCTGCGATTGTCATTAGGCAAAGGTTAAGCAACTTTCACAGTGGGATGGGTGATCAAAAATTTACTTTCTCGAGCGCCTTCGTGCTTCGTATAGCACGTTAAGCCGTTGGTTTCGGTTGAAGCTGCATTCGTTAAAACTCACTAATCTGAATTGGGCCCGCGTGGTGGGTCATGGCCCATTCTTCTTATACATCCAATCCAAGGAAGGCCTGCAGCAGTGGGGACATTAAAAATGGCTGTTAACAATGATGACGATGGTCTTCTTTGACAATAAATGACAGTATTACGGGGAACTAAACTATCTTAGATAGTCAGGAGGATATATTATTAACTTATACCATCTGTTCACCTGGAAGAAACCACGGCATTAAATCTGAGGGACTACTTTGTCTTACGAATTGCCTTTGGGCAATTTGTTAGTCCAATGGTCAAAAATGTATATTTCGCAGTTATCCAATTCGGAATTAGTCCAAACCATGGGAAATTATTATTCCCATCGTCCGGCCTGGTGGATTATGAGAAATGTTTTTCCCGTAGTCTACTTGGGTGGACCATTAGAAATTATTTCTTTCCAATATTTGCCTTAGTGGACTCAACGAGTAAATTATAGAGACCAGGAGGGCAATTTACGGCCTTCGACATCTCGAATTCGACATTTTTGGAGCCATAAATCTATATTTAAAACTCACAGAAAACAAGCTTCAACATTATAGGATTGTCAAAGATCATTGAAACTAAAGTATTATGACCGTAGTAAAGATTTTACTTACATTTTTAATAAAGAAATTATGGTTTGAAAAATGTCGAATTCAACATATCTCAGCGCGAGAATTGGCCCCCTGTGTTTTCGGAATATCCCTAAGATTCTCGCGAAAATTCAATTTATCTAATTATCTTGCGATATATAGGGACATGCTATACTAGGTTGAATTTCAACAAAGTAGTTTTTTCTTATCATTTCGGTGGTTGGTGGTGGTGGTTATTATTAGGTTTTTTTTTTTTATATTGACTTAGAATTATAAAGGCTAGGCTGTTTCATCTTAATCGATAGTCAAACATCTGTAAAGATGTTTCTTTCGAATGCGAGGATATTTCTCTCATTGATGAAACGACTGTGGCCAACACCGTAGAAAGGTGAATATACTAGAGAAATTCGACGAGTCCTCATAGGTCTCTGTAGCATAATTAGTTAGTGCATTGGGCCGGATTCCCAAGGATGCGGGTTCGAAACCCGTCAGGGCGACATGAGACTAGTTGCTTTTTTCTAGTATATTTTCTTGTTTAATATTTATGACTTAGTATTATTGTAATTCCTGATATTGAAATGGATCGACTTGGAAATTCTGAAACGAACATGCACTGAAACGTACCGTAACGCATCGTAATGATAAAAAGTTCATTTCGGTGAGTTTTTTTATTATTTCGGCAAACATTTTAGGGCACCTAATGAACCGAAATAAGAACACCAAAATGAAAATTACAAAATAAACGTAGGTAGTACAATTGACGAACTCGCAAATACTTTATAAACTGCACTAACTCATTCGAAGTAAAAAGTTGTCCATTGGCCACCGAAGCAACATACTTACTTTATAGCGGGAACACGCAGCAAGCGACGTACGTCCTTCTACGATTAACGCTTAGGCGTATATTAATTTCCTTCCTTCTAAAGGTTGCTTACTGAAAAACTGTTCTAGCTACTGTGACATGGTACTATACTGCTCAGTTAATTTCGAGGCCGACTGTTTATCACGTCGACACAATACGACGCTCCACTATAACAAATGAGGAGTGACGTCCAAGTTAATACAATTTTGTAACTACGTCACCTTATTTTGTGAGTTCATAGTTTGTGATGCCACTGTAGGTGAATTAAACGTTATATACGACATATTGTATCTTTATCAAAGGGCAGAGTATAAAGATAAGTAAGAAGTAGTAGTGACGTCTTTGCTCTTTGACTTTTAATAAAATGTTTAATTTAAACGAAGAAAAGTATTAAATCGGATAATAGAAGAACTTACATTATTGTTATGTAAGTCTCGGTAGCTCAGTGGTTAGAGCAGTGGGCCGGTTTCCCAAAGGTCGTGGGTCCGAGTCTTGTCTGAGAATTCACTTGTAGCTGATTTTTTTTTTCCAATATTTTTCTATCTAAAATTTATCATAAGCTTACATTAGTATGTGAAGCTATGCACTCTGTCAATTGTGTGGAATTAATAACATTCTTAGTGGTCCATTTTTATTAAATTCTTATTTTTTATGTATCCATAACCAGAGATAATTATACAGCAGAGATAGATTATACAGCGATAACAGTCAACAATATTTATAACTTTTTAATTTTGCATTTTACAATGCTATTTTAGTTTGATAAATATTAAACAAGGAATTTCACTAGAAAAAAGAAAATATGCTAGAAAAAAGACTAAAATATACTAGTTATAAATATAGCTGTTTCGTCTTAATCGATAATCATGCATTTGTAAAAATGTTTATTTCGAATGCGAGGATATTTCTCTCAGTCAACAATATTGTTGAGTAAAACTCTTAAAAGTTATATCACTCTTGAGATAACTCTCAAGAGTGATATAACTTTTAAGATATAACGTTAGTTCGCAAAACCCAAGGAAAACATTTCAAATAATAACCAGTATATTATACAGAAGTTAAATATACAACATATAAGTACCTAAATATGTCAAAATGCAAGCAACACGTTTTTCCATTACACACAAGTAAATGATACGGCCTCGTAGTCATTTAACAAAACGGCCAAAGTTATACCACAGTTAATATTCACTCAACAGTATCTCAACTGAGCACCTATTATGTAATACTTGCGGACGCTCGCGGTTTCATCCGCATGGACCCGTTCCCGTGGAAATATCGGGATAAAAAGTATCCTATGTTCATAACCAGGCTATCTACTGTCTATGTACCAAATTTCATCCAAATCCGATCAGTAGTTTCGGAGCCTATTCCATGCAAACAATCAAATAATCAAATCTTTCCTCTTTATTATATTATATAGATAATATTTATGCTCCACAGCCCTAAAGATTTTAAGACGCTATACGGAAAACAGTACGTACATTTTGTTATAAAACAAAATGTACGTATATTTAAGTATTGTAAATTTTAGTATATTATGATTATCATCATTCATCAGCATTTAGTTATACTAATTATCCTTTATTTAAAGAAATGATATCGGAGGTACAAGTTTTCTCAGAACACAATAAAAGAGTATATTTGAAAAAAAACTAGATTTGTAAAGTTTCAGAAACACGATTTAAAAATTTGCCACGTCACTTTTTCTTTTCAAACAATATGAAAACTCAAGATTATTATCAATGGGGTTCAATAAACTATCTTGAGATTGCTTTAATTAGTGTAGACCAAATATATTTAGCATCGTGTGGTTTTATTATATACTTCGAAGTGATTTTGTGATTTTGTGTTCTCGCTACCGCGCGTCTTTTTCTTATTGCTATCTCGCTTCAGCCTTATATCGCCTTAACAGCTGTCTTCGTCTCGGCTGACTGTATGCAAACTCCCCATAGCTTTGTTTGCAAGTACCTAATAGCAGAGGTGAAGATGCAGAACAGTGTTAGCTCTCACCACAGTGTCACTAAAAAGCAAAACCTGTGCTATCCAACTGTAGATGGCATGAATGTTGCTTAGTAGGGAACGGCAATTGAAACGTCTCTAGCTTTAATTAAATATCACTATATTTTGCAACGGGTATCCGATTGAGAGAATTCATATGCATATTATAATCATCGAAAAAGCTTACTACCTCGGCGGGTTGTGATTCCTACGCCGGTAAACCTATAACTAGAAGAAACAGTTTATTTCATAGTGTCGTCAAACTCGTGCTCTCAAGCTCGTGTATACGAGTTATAAGACACAATGGATAATCTATTGATTTCTGGAATCGATGTCCTGCTAGCAAATGACGTATTAATAATTACCTCAAGAGTTTGTGCAAACTGGATTCGTTAACGAAAACTATCCCTTTTAAGCCAACTAAGTATTTCGTTTTTTTTTATTAGACTTTATAAACTGTTTACTCGTGGTCCTAGTGAGAAAATTAAAATTTTATTAGCTGAAAGTACCAGGATTGTATAGCTAACCAGGAGTTACTTGTAAGATGTTTCGATTTTTTTATAGGCAGCAGCTTTTAGCTAGGTACAACAACTGCTAGTTGGTTATGGTGCCCTGGTACTTCTCGTTCAATATTTTTATAAAATACCTAGTGCCATGAAACCAAATGTAAATACAATTTTATTTGCTTTAAGAATAAGTAAATTAACTACAGCAACATATTGTTGTATGTAAACGATGGTTTTCATTATTTTTCTTTCGAAATTGCCCAAAAATAGTTAGCGGAGCAAGCTATCTGACGCCATATTTGTTTTGGTGACACCAGCGCCGCAGTGGTAAAAAAAAATTACAAAATTTTAATCACCTGCCTGAATTCACGTCAGCCATCTTCAACGGGCTACCTTACAATCAGCCAACTAGTTGAACATTGAGTGATGCTATTTCAATCAATTATCGGCCTAGGCATTCAATTGAATCGGCATTCAATTGAATGTTCATGCGTTCAATGAACGGGCTAACCGTTCAATTAAAAAGCTGGTTTAACCAGATGGCTGCGACATCGACATGAGCAGTTCTCGATAACGTTGACCAATAACAGTCGTTCCCAATAACTTACCCATACTAACAGATAGGGCTACTATAGTTTTGTTGCTTAGTTATTTCTGTTAAATGATGGCAAATAACAAATATTGCCTAGCAACTCAACCACAGTAGGCTTACCTCTTACTGCGGATAGGTTATTGGGAATGGCAGTAAGTGAACCTATTTCTATCGTTCGTATGAATCTGCGATACTGCTTTATCTCATATATCATGCACTGTGGTTATACCGCGCACCATTAAGGAGTGACTGGCTAAAATAGACACATTAGGGTATTTCCGTCAAGACCAATTTATTACGGGGCGTTCCTGCAGTAGGCTCGTTAATTTATTTTCGAACTAAACTGCTGCTTTTAAAACTATCAACGCCCATCAATAAAGGATTATAATGAGTATTAAGTCTCATCTCAGGCCACACGTGGAGACTACGTGGCAAGGCAATGTGGAAACGAACGATGACGTGGTCATCGTATTGTAAATTTTAAATAGAAAAATATTGGAAAAAATTAACTCCGCCACAAAATCCGGTCCAATGCTCTAACCGCTGAGCTACCGAGACTTGCGAAACACCGTCGAAATTCTCCAAAACTTTTATATTTTTAATACGCTGTAGGCCAGCGCTGTCACATCAATGCTAGGAATATCCTTGCATTCGAAAGAAACATCTTTTCAGGTGTTTAACGATCGATTAAGATGCAACTGCCAATAATTTATGATTTTGTAATTTTTGCATTTTTCAATGCTATTTTTATACTTATGGTAAATTTTTAATAGAAAAAATATTGGAAAAAATTTACTCGGCCACAAGTGAATCCTCGGACGGGAATCGAACCCGCGACCTTTGGAAATCCGGTCCAATTCTCTAACCGCTGAGCTACCGAGACATGCGAACCACCGTCGAAATTCTCCAATACTTTTATATTTTTAATACGCTGTAGGCCAGCGTTGTCACATCAATGCGAGGAATATCCTTGCATTCGTGGTCATCTTTTTCTTCACTTCACTTTTTTTTTTTTTTTTTTTAGTTTTGGCTTCTTCCGTTTTCCACATTCACTTCACTTACTTTATCACACGAATTTCTCCCGAGACCCTGCCAGAATAACAGCGTGTTGAGCAGTTTTTTGGACGGCACAGCAACATCGCTGAGGCAGGGTCCTCATTAGTCTCTGATATGAACTTATGTGTTTTTTCTTTGTTTTTCTTTCTGTTTTATTAATTATTATTGTTTGTATGTTTTGTTTGTTACCTTTTGTTAATTTCCATTGTGTTTAGAAGACTAATAAAATATTTTCTATTCTATTCTATTCTATTCATGACTTATGATGGCAACAACATTTTGGTTGGAAATGCAGCATGGTAAGTCTTGCTTGAATATGTCGTTCACACAATTCGAACTCAACTGTGGGGCTAGCACGAAAAACTTTCGAAATAGTATAGAGACGTATCATCAAAAAATGTATAGGAAAACGTAGAGCTCCGTTTACGTTCGGTAGGAACGCTGCTCAACATGTCATACATTTTTTGACGACATCGTCGGTACTTACTCCTAAGTTTTTCGTGCTAGGCCTCCAGTTCAAAGTCGATTGTAATTTTTTAATTGCTTATATGGTCTAGTGTAACAACCAACAGTATCAGACCCTAAGGTCCCGGGTTCGATTCCCAGTAGGAGTACATATTGTATTCGGTTTGGTTGGTGGTAGGACTTTTGCTAGTCCATCTGGCTAACTACCACCGTCATATCTAAGTCTGACGCCTCGCCTTAATAACAATATTATTGGCATTGCTGTGTTCCGCTAAGGATAGCCAGTTCCTCAGTGGTTGAGCATTCCGGGAGAGGCGCGCTTCTGTCTTAAAGGGCTACTCGACTGAAGCGAGATAGTAATGAGAAAAGAACGCGCGCAAGAGTGAGACCGATTTTGCAGATTAGGCGAAAAAACCACGAAATCACTTCGTAGTAAAGAACTATAGCAAAAAAAGAGAAAATTAAAAATAAAAAAAAACCCACGCCGAATGTAATAACTTTTTATTTTTCAAAATGTTTAATTTTGTTTTCAATTTTAATCTTTTTGGAGAAATCGCAGCAGAATACTGCAGCACCCTCTGGTGGTTTACAGCTATAAAACATGATTATCAGGTTTTGGGTCAAGCAGGGGCTGCAATAGAGGATGAAAGTATGTATGTTTTTAAGGAAGAACTTTTCAATGGTCGGTCACGGGATGGGTGACCAAAAATTAGTATCTCCGGCCCCTCCGTGCTTTGGCAGGCACAATAAGCCGTTGGTCCCGCCTGTATTTGCAGTCGTCAATCCGCATTGTGCTCGCGTGATGGGTCATGCCCCCTCTCCTTATCCATCCTTAAGGTGGTACGACTTCTATACAAACAAACATTACACAATTATTGGTTCATCATACCTTAATAATGCATAAATACATGCGCAACTAACTTATTTCAGTTATTTGTTTGCGTGAAATAATAAAAAAATTGTACATTCATACATAAAACACGAATATACTAATATTTTATAATTTCAATAAATATACGTATGTGTGTGTGACTCATCGCATTTATGTAGCTCATGTATGAAACTACATTTTTTTTATAATTTCGCGCAAACAAATAACTGAAACGAGTTAGTTGCGCATGTATTTATGTATTATTAAGGTATGATGAATCAATAATTGTGTAATGTTTGTTTGTATAGAAGTCGTACCACCTTGTGGGGATATTAAAAATGGCGGATGATCATGACTGCCCGTTGCTTTACCCGTATTAGTCGTGGGTAAAATATTATTTGTGTACACTAATTAAACCAATTTCCAATAGTATATATTTGAGAAACCCCATTTGAGAATAATCTTGAAAAAACGTATATCAAAGGGTAAATTCGAAAAGAAAAAGTGTCGAGGCAAAATCATAAAGTCGTGTTTCTGAAACTATACAATTCTAGATAAATGTATAAAGAAATATTATGTATCTTATTACCAGATTTGTAACATCTCTAACCGTCTAATAGTTTTATACCAAAAAGTACGTACTTTTTTTATATAGCGTCTTAGGCCTTATTAATACTTCACATCAGGTATGATAAAGGCTAAGCGTACCGTAGTTCATAAACAAATAAAATAAAATAACTTTATTTCAGACTTAGACGTCCATATCAAATCATAAACCAATCAAAATAAAAAATCTTTATTTACCTTAGAACTTAACTATAACAATATTTATCTGGAGTCCCCTTTTAAACATAAAAATGTCTGTAGTAAGGAACTCTGCTCCTCATATAAAACAGGACTAAGCTGTGCACATGACAAATGAACTAAAAAAATGCATAGCAGTACAAAGAAGAAAGGGGAAGAAAATACAAAAACCTTTTACAATAAAAAGTCAGATTTTCTGACAAAGGTATTATAACGATGACATTTATGTAGTCTATGTATATGAATAATGTATGTGTGTGTGTGTGTGTGTGTGCGTGAGTGTGTTTGTGTGGTTGTATGTGTGTGCATATGTTTTCGTTTGTTCATGTATATCTTTGTATTTATGCGTGGTGTATTTATTATAGTGAAATCGTCTTACAATTAGTGTACAGATAACAGCGATTCTGTTTCATCATAACTTAAAGTTTTTAGCCATTTAGTTACATTTATTTTACACTCATGATAGCGTTTTGTGTGAATTTGTAGAGTTTTGTTTACTTAATAAAAATACACGCCGATATTTTATCGTATTGAATTCCCGCAAAGGTCGTTTTAGTAGTAGAAATTTTAATAACATTCTGTCTCCTTCTTTCTTTTCAATATTTTTGTCATGCAACAGTGTTTTATGTTTTTTTAATATTATATTAATGACATACAGTCATCTTACTGAAAGTAAATTGCTAATTCGATAAACACTCTCAGTAGAGAAACGTTGTCTTTTAAAATACATAACCTTCAGTAGAGCCCTTTGGGCTCTTTCAATCTCGAGTTTTACGTGCTCCACCCGATACGGATATACAAAAGGTTATGATTATGATTGACTGTACAAGAGCTATGTAAACCTCGTTTAATATATTTCTCGTTGAACCATTTTCATTAATAATGATTTTTGGAATGACGTGTCTTAGGGTTTTAAACATCCATATAAATTTCCGAATCCTAGATGAAATATAGCCGTCCATATATTTCAACAGTGTTCAGCATTGTTTTTTCCGGCAGTTCGAGATAAGATAGCCAGTTCCTCAGTGATTCAAGATTCCGGGAGAGGCTCACTTCCATTTTTAGCCTTACATAAAATAAAATAAAAATAAATAAGCCTTACCAGCCCACTTACTCTTGACGCGATCGCATTGAGATCAGTAATTAATGACTTAAAATAAGTAAACAAACTAAAAAAAAAGTGTACTTTAGAAATCCCCGGGGGATCTCTCGACGAGATCGGACGAGATCGCGATTGATTGTCAATAATTGTTACTGATTTTCGTTGTTTATATTAATTGTTACGTTGATTCGATTTAGATTGGCGATAAAATCGACTTCTAGACAACATTACTTTATTTACTAATTTTAAGTAAAAAATTACTGGTTTTTGACATTAATTCAACCTCGATCTCAATGCGATCGCGTCACGGGCTGCTGTTGACCTTACAAGTCATACGACGAAATCTTTGTCTTTAAAAGCTATCTATGCTATTATTCTTTTAGTATCATAAATTCGAATACTTTGAAGATGAAATATAGCGAGACACTATCTAATTACGTGATGGAAAGCGGGAGGGATGGACAAATTGGTCCGCCTAAACTGAACAAAAATTTGGTTTTTGATGACCCTTAATGTAAGTATGTATACGTACCCAGTTCTAGAATATTTAGCGTACTTAGCGTAGGAACCTTCGCGTTGTGTGTACTCTCTACAACATTCTATTCGATCCACTTACCCCAGAATACCTGAAATCCAGGTTTCACTTTCTGGGTGAGTCTCATCAACGTGAACTTCGCTCTAGCAGCAATCTTCTTTTGAAAATTCCTTCGTACTCTTCCGGCTTCGTCTCCTATTCATTTTCTCTTTCGGCAGTACGACTCTGGAACGCTTTGCCCTTTAGCATACGTGGTGCCTCCAGTAAGTACGCTTTTAAGAAGGTGGCCCGAGAGCATTACTTTTTAGTTCTGTACTTTAGCTCCGTCATCTCTGATTAGTATTATGTAATATTGTGATATAAATACTTAAATGTATGAATACGTATCTATTTATTATAATAACGTAGCTTTAAGTTTAGTAGGTACTTTATGTCCATACCTTTTTTTCGTAATAATAGTGTAAATATGTACATATGTATAATGTGTTTAATATCGTTTATTTTAAAATTTGTTACTTTTTTATTGCCGCCCGGATATCTCTTTTACATCCTTTCCGGTTGACTGGTAGAGATTGCCTAAGTGCATTAAGTCCGCCGTTTGCCGTATATGTGCAATAAAGTTAAAAAAAAACAAAAAAATCTGCTTTAAAACTATTATTTCTGCACAAGCTTTTTTTATTTTGTTTTTCCCGGCCAAGGTCGAGAAACCAGGCAACTTTGAATCGCTCTTTTGAACAAACATCATAACGGCCAACAAAGGCATTTTCTCAACCCATCCATCATGTATGTTCAATCAATATTGAATTTCGTAAAGGATTTTTGCTCGATCTTTATTCAAGCAAGGCTATTCCCTAAGGATACCTTTGTAAATCTCCGGTAGTATTTCGAAAGGAACCTGTTTGACCCCTCAGACCTTATAATAGTAACTGTCTTTTGTTTCGGGATAGAAATCTAATTTCAGTAAGTAAGGATCAATGTTATTTATGCGTACGACACGGTGGAGGATAGAAAATAAAAGTCATGTTACCTTTTTCCCCTTCTGTGTAAAAAATACTGTATGTTCCCTTATTCACTTTGTATTGGGAGAATAGAAAATTATATCTATGAAAAAAGTTCCCAACGAAACCACTATTTATTAAACGAGAGGAAAGTTATTGTTGTGACTTAATTATGATTAAGATGAAATTTTGCACACAGATAAACTATGACCCGTACTATGACATAGCATACTGTACCCTGACGTAGCTACGTTTAAGGAAACTATACGGGTAAAGCAACGGACAGTCACCATCATCCGCCCTTTTTAATATCCCCGCTTCTGGAGCATTGACCTTTAAGGATGGATGAGGGGCCCCTTCCCCTTGACCCCATGACCTATCACGGGAGTCCAATGCGGATTGACGACTGGAACCAACGGCTTAATGTGCCTGCCAAAGCACGGAGAGGTTCGAGATAGTAAAGTTTTGATCACCCATCCCGTTACCGACCATTGCAAAAGTTCTTTAAAAACATACACACTTTCATCCTCTATTGCAGCCCCTGCTTGATCCAAAACCTGCACTTAAGCAGATCTAATTAATGTCTCTGACAACGCTTTTAAGGTGAAAAAATTCTGTGTCGAAACAATAATGTGACAAAATTATGTATATCATGTACAGTCAACAGCACGCACGGCTTTACACTTTGACCTTGAGAGCGCCCTTACGTCGCCCGTAATAGCGGCGGTTTTCGTAGTGCAAATGTAAAGCTGTGCGTGCTGTTGACTGTACATTCATCAATGACCAATGTTTACCAATATTTATCCATGTCTGACAAACAGTTATAAAGAAACAATGTTTGATTTTAAGATAATAGGGTACCCAGACACGGAATGAACACGAATTGTTCATTACGAACGTTCGTTTCGAAAGACCAAGCCTTGAACTCACAAAATGAAACATTTATTTTGCTGCAACCTACCGAGTTCTATACTCTCCGTTTGTATATATTTAAAAGCATCTTACGTATTCCCAATATTTATGACTACACCATTCAGAATGCAATCTCGCCTTGCCCGCTGACCCAAGTGAGAGAAGCTCGTCGCTCATGCGAGATATCGCCTCGCGAGCACTAACGTACACGACGCCGACGTCACCATTATTGATGTATTAGACATGTATACCCTCACGCCATACATTTCTTGCGGGGTATTAAAATAAAATAAGAAATATCGTGGGAATCGAGCCATAGACTTCACCCATATTCTAAGTCGTTCCTCCAAAACTTACTCGTCCTCGACTTAACGAAACCTCATTGAAAACCTCTTCTAAATACTCCTCGAAATCGGTATTCTAAGTCATAACTCCGTAAGGACCTGGAGGAGCCAAAGAGTACGTAGCCACTCCGTGTTAGGCCTTGCTCACACTACCATTTTTACCCACGACGAGGTTGAGTGGAGTGTAAAAAGTTTTGGAGGAACGACTTAGAATATGGGGGTTAGTAATTAAGCGCTTTTGAATCATCCGAATTTTACTGCCACCCGTTCAAGACTTTCTTAACCGACAGTCATGTTACCTTTTTTCCCCTTTTGTGGAAACATTTTTGGCTTTATGTTCCGTAATTCCCTTTGGATTGGAAGAATAGACAATCATATGGAAGTGTACTACGGAACCAACTATAAGCAGGAAAGTTTGTTTGTTATTCTATCATGCGTAAACGGCTGAACGGATTTGGATGAAATTTTGCATACAGATAGATAAACAGATGTATCCACGTGAAGAAAAAGTAAATTCACCATCATCCGCCATTTTAATAGCCCAACTACTGGGGCACTGACCTTCCTTAAGAATGGGTAAGAAGAAGGGGCATGACCCATCAGGCGGGCCCAATGCGGATTGGTAGACGAGACAATTGTTCTGACTTGATAGAGGAGACAATAAAACCGTATTTTTTTGGTTTTTTAGGAGTTTTTTGATTTTCCCGACGTTTCGGCACCTTTACAGCTGCCGTGGTCACGATGATGACACAGTCATCCCGTGACACAGGAAATATAGCGCGTTTGATATCCGTAAAAGTTGTTTTATTTCAATGAACAGTGCGCGCCAAAACATAAGATGTACATTCTTGGTATTACTTAAGATTCAAAACTGCAATGGGATCCACATATTGAAGCCTTGTCGAGTTAGTTCTGCGGCTTACGCAGTAAAAAAATAAGACTTGACTGATATTGAAATGGCAAGACTAGTTTACTTTAGTTACTTTCATGTGTAATGTCCTACCTATGGCCTGATGCTGTGGGGCTCAGCAGCCAATGTAGAAAACGTGTTTATTATACTTTAAAAAGAGCTATGCGAGCCATATACAATCTACGTCGAAGAGATTCTTTAAAAGATTTGTTTATTTACTGTATATTCCTGCAAATCTAGTGCGTCATCTAGTTTGATCTCGTGGTCGCAATTTATTTAGTATTCTACACCTTGCGGCATAATTAGGAACTACTTCGTACGCAGCTACAACAGTATTTTCAAGATTTCCTGATAAAAACTGAACAGATTTTAAAATTGAAAAAAATGGTACCTGCTTGGGTACAAACCTGATGTAATAACGTTTAAATCATTACAATCGGTCCAGCCGTCATCGAGTAATCGGTGAATATACATATAAAAATACGCGACGAATTGATAACCTCCTTCTTTTTTTGAAGTTGGTTAAAAACCAAACGATATTTTAATAAATATATCAAGTATTTGGAATTAATAAACAAAATGGTTGGAGGCAGAATATGGAGCTATATTAAATTACTGGGCAAACATTCGACTAAACAACAAGTAATATTGCTAAGCAATAACTCTGTTTATTGTTTCTTATTTAGGTGTATTTTGTTTTCAATATGTTTTTATTGAAAAATAATAAAGTTAAGAGGGCCAATCTTTTGTTGGAAAATAAAAGAGAATAATGATTATTAAATATCTACAATTGTACGACTTTCTATAAAATAATATCAAGTGTTTTGTTTGTTTGCAATCCTCAGTGGTTGAGGATTTTGGGGAAAGCCGCTTTTTAACCGCTTCTGTGGTCTAGTGGTAAAAAACCACCGGTTCAAACCCAAAGATCCCGGGATCGATTCCCAGCGGGGTTCATATTGTATTCGGTTTGGTTGGTGGTAGGACTTGTTGTAAGTTCGCCTGACTATCTACCACCATCTTATCGAAGTCTGACGCCATAACAAAAATGTTTTTTAGCACTATTGTGTTCCGGCAGTTAGAATATAAGATAGCCAGTTCCTCAGTAGGTAGTTGAGGATTCCGGGAGAGGCATGATTCCTACTTCAGCCTTATCATACTTATCATCAGGTATGATGAAGGCTAAGGGTCTCCCCGTTGTTCATTTAAAAGGCACCTTTATACCTTCAGCCTTCGTCGTCGTCGTCTCAGCCATATAACACCCGCTGCTGGGTATAGGCCTCCCCTAAAGGGGGGGTTTGCCATAATCGCCACGCTTGGCAGGCGGGTTGGCGATCGCAGTATGGCCAAGTTTGTAGGAGACGCTGCTGCCCGTCTCTCGAAGGCTGAGTCCCTTAGTCGCCTTTTACGACACTCACGGGATGAGAGGGGTAGTGCTATTCTAAGCCGACACTACACAGCCTTCAGCCTTACTATTACCTAATATCAGGTATGATGAAGGTTACTTAAACGTCTCCACGTTGTTCATAAAATAGGAAGGAGGAATCGTAGTCGCATTAAGTATTCCGGCATTAGATTTCACTGAACTAATAATCGTAAGAGCAGCCTTATATAATATAATGAAGGATGACACTTACCAAACGACTTCTGACAAAACTTCTCCTTCTTAGTGACTCGATAGCTACTTATTTGTAAATGTTAAAGCCGAACCCGGAACCATTTTCTCAGGACGTGCTTGAACTCCGATAAGGTACAGAGGACGACACATTACAGTGTACAATCGGGTAACTTCCCGGTTGATCAGTAGAGATGTTTTCTCGGAAAGTACTAAGGTTAAGGAAATAATTTATTATTTAAATGAAAAACCGGTTAATGTTCTATTATTTGTGATATAAATATATCTTTTACTTTTTGTAATAAAGCTTCCTAAAAAACTCTACTAGCCAACCGAGAAGTTCTCCGACTGTACACGTTGTTACTTGCTTGTTGTAATCGTTGTTTGTTTGTCAAAGCTGTCACATCCCATAATTGTAGAAGTAACATGGTGGAAGTTGAAACCCACTTTAAAAGTGATTTGAAGTATGTCACGGGTTGACTACCACGGCAACTGAAAAGGTGCCGAAACGTCGGGAAACCAAAAAAATACATAAAAAAAATCCCAAAAATATACTACTAAATCTATGTTTCGGGTAAATGCAAATACATGTGCACTAAATAATCCGCAAAAGTTGTTTTATTTGACTAGGATGTTTGGTAAAAGTCTCGTTTCTGTCGTTATTTCATTAATACAATAAACTATGACGAGACCATTCTAAAGTTAATTTGAAAATCTAACTAAAAATCGTTTCAGATTCCAGTTTCGTCGCTGATGTAAAATATGACAGTAATGACAGCGACGAAATTGGTTGCTAGGCGATTTTAAGTCAAATAATCATCCTGCGGGTTTATTTCATTACCTTTCTTGGAAACGTGAAAAGATCGATTTTGCTGAAGAAAATAAATGAATTAAAAGTGTAAACAAATGAATATTCAACCTGACATCGATTTGTTTATAAAAGCAAAGCAACACACTTTCAGAAATCTGTATGTGTGGTAAAAACGAAAAAATTTTAATGGTTGACAAAGTAAGCAGTTAGTAAATTTGATAGTATAATAAGTTAGTAAGTTTTATAAAAAATATATTTATAAGCACTCATTTTCCAAACCTCTTATAACAAAAACAAACAAACCGCTTGAATAATCAGTATTTGCACAAGTACCTCCTTATCTCGATCTTCCCATTTCCTTCACCATGACCATACCCTCTTCTCGCCAATGACGGATTGGACTTAATCGGGTTAATTCCCACACGGCCCGAGAGGGCTTGAGGACACAAAATAAAAAAGTTACAAGAAGAACCGCTCCTGCCGAGTTCGTCAACTGGTGAGTGTGGAACTCGAGACCCTCAAAATACTAGCCTGACTCACTACTGTTGCTACTGTATTGACTCTGTAAAATGTTTATTTTCGTGTAATCAATCAAATGTGTTGGTCACAGGAAAATTCAGACGTTAGTGTGTGTCCTTCAGTAAGGACATCTACTCTTTAACTAGTCTATAGAATTACAGGGACAATATATCTTTCCGCTTGGTTCGCTTTTCATAGCTTCGTGTTACTAGTTTAGTTGCCAGTGCATTAGGATGGCGCTCCAGACGTTCATGGTATCTGATAGTGACATTTTTAATTTCCTTTTTAACCGTTTTCACATCTGGGCACTTATTTACTATGACCACTTTGCGATTCCTTGCTTCAAAACCACGCCAATATCGTACATGGTTACGACATTTTCAAAATTCGTATTCACTATGACACTTAAATGAAACCGTGTGATATGAACGTGACTTGCGCGTGGTTTGAACTGTCAAAAATTCCACGTTTGAGAAACGCGTGGAATCAACGTGGAATCGTTGTGACTTTGAAGAAATTGATTGTTTTTGTGCTAAAAACTTTTTAAATAAATCTATAACGTAAGGTCAGAGACCTTCTAAACACCATCTCTTTCTTTAGGTATTTCAGTGAAATTTAGTGTCAGCTATCTTAAATATTATAATCTACTATGACTAAGATTTTGTAAATTTTGTATCTAATTAAACCACATGTAAAACAATTTAATTAAGAACTTTTATGTAAGTATTTTGCACGCAACTACCGAAGACCATTCTTGATCTACACTTATGAATAAACTTGTGAATCACATTTTTAAACAAATTGATTTCAATGAAGTAAGATGTTTTAGTTTTACATCGCTTTTAAATCTGGAACACATCAAAATAGCATTGTAAAATCCAAAATTAAAAAGTTATAAGAATCGTTATCTGTAAGATTTTGAACTTTCACGTTCTATTATAATTATAAATTAAAACAACGTGACTAAAACGCGACATTTGTAATGTAGTACAGCTATGTACTTACAGCTTGACGTTTCGGCTATGTTGCAATAGCCGTGGTCACAAACAGGCTAGCTGAAACGTCAAGCTAAACAAATGTCGCGTTTTAGTCCCGTTGTTTTAATTTATCGTTATTTATTTCTCTATCAAGATCGGACTTATCCTTGGCTGGCTGAACAGAGTCCTTGATCATACATACTGATGATGTAGGGGGAATTTTCCCCAGCGAAGAGCTTCTAGTCCGTATGAATATGTCAGGAGGGAAGACTTGCTGACTATATTTCTTGTTACTGCCAGTAGTATTCACTGTCACAGGAGTCTGGCCGACCGCTCACATGGAATCTTCGGTAGCCAATTTCTCACTTGCAGGCCCGGGTACCTGCAAGCGCTGGAGGTCAGTCGGAGCTCATGACCACAGATTAATAAATAGTTACTTCGTCCATGACACCACATTCTCATTATTCCACATTTTCATATTACAAATTGGGTGATATTCCTGAGATTTCCACAAGGCCCTCTTTTAGAGGGTATTCAGATCCTCTTGGTCTGTGGTAACCATTTCAAGACAGTTTAATTAACCGCCGCCTGTGACTTGGCGTTGTTGCTTGTTTAGCACCACCCAGGGGACACGTGTAGGGTTTATCTAGAAACAGATGGAGAATCCTACTAACAAGCAAGTTCGTACTCGAAAATTCTACGGCGTTCCGGAAGGCCTTGTTACGAGAAGAACTGGCAAGGAACTCGTCAAGGGCTGATATTTTTTTCTCCCTGTTTTATTTCTTGCAGAATAGAGTCGTCAGTAGGTTTTGTTTATAAAACATTGCGCGTAGCTAGTTTTTAAAACAAAGTTTTCCTTTGTATCGTGTAAATATCAAAAATATAGCTTATTCAGGTATACAATCGTTTATGAATACTGCTTGTAACGCCTGAGGATAGTCTGTTAGACTTTCTTTTTTTTCCATTTTACCCGCGACATTACGTGACGGAATATGCGTTAGGGTGAGAGGTTACTTGTTTGTTAACATGTTCTTTTTACAAATAAGGCCAATGGGAAGTTGTTGTCAACACATATTGTCAACCTGTAAGTGTACTATCTGCTTGCGTATGTAATTTGTGCCGAGAAGCTCCGAATGGCAACAATGAGTTGAGTTTATGACGTCATTAGGCTGGCACGATCGGCCTTAAAAGTAGCTGTACCAAGTCACACTAATAACAGCGTTCGCTTTAATAATCGACCTTAATAAAAGAACGAGAAAATTAGTGTGATATGGTACTAAATCCTTCTGATACTATATAAGCTTGACAGCGATGTCGATGGACAGATTCAATGCTGATAAGAATTTGAGGGCTAGCGCATTATACAACTTTTCCATCGACTAAACTGTTTTGTCGAGTTGTGTACTTCTCTCGATTTAAACAAAACTAAAAAGGTTCACTCGATGGAAAAGTCGATGACGACTTTTTTGTCGAACAACTATCCAGTTGATAGTAGATATGTGCGCAAGCGAGGGCTTGCGCACATATCTACAATTTTTCGTTGAACACCTAAGGTTTACTCGTAGGTATGCAGAAAGAGATGAGTCTCTGTCGTCCTGTTTGTTAACTTTACACCCTTGAACTAATGAAAATGAACCCTATCATTTCCTCTATGAAAGAGATTTATCCTTTAAGTCTTTGGGACCTATAGTCAAAGTCAAAGTCAATATCATTTATTCAGTCTAGGCTGTTACAAGCACTTATGAACGTCAAAGAAGCAACGCCATCGGTTCACAAACCCTACGGCGGGAGACCTTGTAACGAGAGAGTTTTTTCTCCCTGTTTTATTTCATACAGAGTCGTCAAATTGAAAAGTGACCGTAACATATCAGTAAGGTCAATTTCCATCACAAAAAGAAAATACTAATTATAATATTACATTTTATAGTTATTGTAACCGTAAACAATTTTCAACTGGCAAAGAAAGACTTATCCATCATAAATTACAACATTTCTCGCATTACAAGATTACTGTACTGCAAGTTGTGAGGAAAATACCCAGGTCAGTATCATTTTATTTTAGAAAAAAATATTTAAACTTTAAGCACAACATTAAGATAAGCAGACTGAAGTAGACCCATTTCCGCTGGCGGCACCCGTTCACGAGCATGACGCTTGAACCAGCCATCACTTCGCTTAACCATATTTTAGGGAACGTAACGACCCGCCCACACGTCACCGCCGAAGAAACGTTTGAGTGAGCATGACGTACTTCAGGTACTTATGTTAAGCTGTATAAGTATAAAAAAATACAATAACAACAGTAAAAAAAAATAAGATTAAAGTGCATTAACGTAAGACACAACGTACAATGTTAGTAGAAGACGCATCAGCTGGGTCATAGTCACAAAGCATATTTAAAGTAAGTTAACAAAAAAGAATACTTTTATATAATTGGAATAATTTGAAAACATTATTTATTTTAATTTATTCTGATCAAGCAGTGCCACGCGTCTTAACTTAAAGCAACATAAATAACATAAAATCAAAACAAAAATATACATCTCAACACATTTTAACACAAGCAGACATGAGCAGACCCATCCCGCTGGCAGCACCCGTTCACGAGCATGACGCATGAACCCGCCATCGCTTCGCTCAACCATATTTTAGGGAACGTAGCGACCCGCCTCACACTATAATAAATCAATGCAATCTTTTTTATACTATGCCTGTGGATCTACTTCCTATACAGGGTGAAAAAAAAGATTGCATTCAAAGATTTTTGAAAAATCATATACTTGCGCCGGTAATCGAACCGGCTTAAATGAGAAAAATAACATCGTGTACTTTTATGGTACGAATCGATACTGTCATAAAGATCAATTTAGAGTGAGTATATAACCCTTCCTTTGGAGTCGGGTAAAAATTGTAACTAAAATTAAAGACAACTCTTAAAAAACATGTTCAAAAAACTTATTCATCGATTGAACTCGCGTCTTGTCGCTGTTTGTATGGAATTATGGTGAATATTAGCAAAAAAAAAATATATATATACTTAATTCAGGTTCGCTAAATTTGTGACGACTCGATAGGGACTTTGGCGCGTAGTACGCGGCCGAGTAAGGTATCAAATTAAAGGTACTCGAGTCTATTTGTTCCGAAAACTATAAAATATACAAAATGTTAAACGTGATGATCACAAACTGCAAATAAAGATTTTCGCATAATTTGGAATTTTTCGTCGATCGACGAACCCGAGTATCGGGTTGTAACCGCCCTAGTAACCTAATAATTAAAATCAGTGCACCTACTGCTGCAAATCTTAATTTTTATTTAAGTTAGTGTAAATGTAAATTTCAAAAAATCTTTGAATGCAGTATAATTTATTTTTGAAAATGAAGGAATGTTTCCTTAAGGTAAAATTTGCTTACATGAATGTTTAGGGTACTTTCCCTCCAATGACCGGCTTTTTTCCACCTTGTATAGGTAGAAGAATTGCATGCATCGCATTCATTATGTTAATAGGTACCTAGTATATTATGTCAACGGTGAATGAAGATCTAGTGACGCATCGTGGATTTGGTGAGTTAGCATTAGGCGCTCTTTTTATCTTTATTTTTATTTAGGAACTTTGTTTCTATAAGGAAACATGTCAGTGCCATCGAACCCAAATACAATTTAACTTATCAACTATTGACGGTACTTATAAGCTATTTTATATAGCATCATGGCCATTAGGCGTTCTGTCGCTTGCGTCAGATAAAGCTCCGGTGTCGCTACGATTCATCATCGCTCCGTTGACTTTGACGAAAGGGATGTCTCCACGGCTTATCACACGCATTTTCAGACCAATTATTGGAGGCTAATATTCACTCAGAGGAAGCTGAAGGAACGTACATACTGAAAGATGCGTAAGACATTATAACACAGTACAGCAACACATTTTCATCTAGTTGCATAAATAATTGTTAAATTTTCGTGTCTCTAAGCCCAACAATAATCAGACAGACAAAGCATCTCTGCAAACGATGAGATGAAGATATTAACACCACCTTAAAGGAACTTTAATAATAAGTTTTGCTCACCCATCCCGTGCCTGACCATAGCGTAAGAAGGCCGAAGACGCTTTGTTGAACATATTTTGTTTGTTTAATAATATCTAGTAGGTACTAGCTTTCGCCCGAAGTTGCACCCACGGGATTCCCGTGGGAATATCGGGATAAAATCAAACTATGTTACTCTCCGTCTTCAAAATTAAGTCGATTGGTTGCTTAGCTATAGTGCTATAGTGTGAAGGAAGGAGAAACAAACACAGTTTGGTATTTATTTATATATTTATATTAGTTATTTTACAATTACACAGCAACATATTTTCATCTAGTTGCATAAATAATCATTAAATTTTCATGTCTCCAAACCAACAATAAGCAGACAGACAAAGCATCTCTGCAAACGATGAGATGAAGATATTAACCACCCTCGGTTGCTTTCATGCCGCCATCAACAATACGTAATATGGGGTTTGTTTGGAATATTATGCTGAACACTCTGTTAATGTAAAATTATTTGAACACTGCTACTCCCAAATAATTTACAGACCAAGCGACTACGCTTAAAATGTATATATATAAATCGCTATCATACTTAAAATTTGGTTGCGGCTCTGCCACACTCGTTGCAGTACTGAAGCTGTTTTCTTTCGTACAATGACATAGAAATCATCTGTACATCGGCAAACATACCTGAAGCATTGCAAAATCGAGGGAGGTGCAACAAAGTCCTAAGGATATTATTAAAGGTTGAATTCTAAGGCCACTGTACGACTTTTTTGTAAAAGTACTCCACAGACCGCAAGTATAAAAACTTTGACAATATGATTTAAATAATGTCAGCTTCACCTTAACACACTGCGCTTGAACTTGTGTGCTATCATATTGCCACGAACCGACAATGCCCTTTTTTCTCTATCAATATCGAGATCATATTTTAGTTCTCAGTCAAGATATGACCTAGATACCTGAAATGCGAAACATGATCTAAGGTCACTTTATTTAGAGTTACTGGAGGTACATAACTGGGTTTCTTGTTCTTCCCAGTAAAGATCATAACTTGGATTTTTTTTTAACTTTGTTCCTTACTCTTACCATACTCTTCACAGATACTTAAAAGTTTTCTCAATCCGTTGATTGAGGGGCTCAGCAGCAACATGTCGTCCGCGCAACTAATATTATTTACACAAACATTATCAATCCGGCACCCGACATGTGTATTGCTAAGCTCCTCAATCAACTGATTTGTATATATATATTATTAGGATATTTAGTAAAAATCCCTTCCTTTTTTGTGACGTCACACGACAACCACTATAAATACGGCGACCGTCGGTGTCTCGGGTCATTTGACGGTTGGCTGTCGAGCGGAGCGGTTGTCTGGTGATCGGCGCAATTTGCTGTAAGTCGTGTTATTTTCCTATTTTAGTTTCTTTTTATGAATTGTTATTTTTAATAAGAAGTGTTTTGGTTAGATTTTGAATTGATGGTTGATTTGTTGAAAATGTAATAAATTGTGCGTGTCTTAACTTGTTTTTTTTTAAATAATATCTGCTTCTGATCCTAAAATCAGAAGTGGGATAGGCTTTCTGCCCACTTTATTTGCTATTCTGACTACCTACTTGAAAATCATAACCTGTGAGTTGAATTTTATTGTTGTAAAAGTAAAGTTTTAGTGTTTTACGTAATTGGTCGTTACTTTAAATCTGTTTTGAACAATCAACCGTTTGTTTAAAATCATGCCGCGTCATAATCATGACGAGTCACCGCATCGCAGAACACGCAGCAAATCGCGTCGCCACCGTCGTAGGTCGCGTTCACGATCTCGTTCTCGCTCACGATCGCGTCGTTACAGGACTCGTAGTAGGTCTCATAGCTGTGACGGCTCTGTTAAGAGAACTTTAGGCGCGATCATGTCACGTTTGAATGCGATCGAGGAAAGTGCCCAGTGTCACAGACCCCATTACCGCCGAATCGTTGCCCCACGCCTAAACGCAAAGAGGATGTTCCGACAGTAGCTCAGGCGATTGCTGATGCTTTGGTGACTTTTAACCAAACTAAACCACAGAACTACTATGTGTCCAATTTTGATCCGTCGATCCATAGCTTTGAGGCGTGGTGTAGCGAGGTCGAACGCGCTAGGATAGCTAACCGTTGGGCGGAATTAGAGTGCTTGTCGCGAGTGGCCCACTGTTTAAAAGGCGATGCTAAGACCTGGTTAAATGAGTGGACCACTAACGATCGTTCGTGGTCTAACTTTGTTAAGGAATTTAAATCACTTTGCCCTCGTAAACATGACTATGCAAATATTCCTTTTGAGGTCATGAGTGCCACGTCTGACAAGTTTCCAACTTACGCTGAGTATGCTCGTCGCTCACTGCTACGCCTGCGGGTAGTGCAGGGCTTGAGTGGGGAGCTTATGGTGCAGATTGTTATTCGTGGTATAAATGACGCTCAGGTTAGGGCGGCCGCTGCAAACGCCGATTTGACTACAGAAAATTTAGTTTCGTTTTTAGCAATTTATGTCAAACCTAATCGTAACAAGTTTGATAACCGACTACCCTCCTCTAGCGGTACTGTAAAAAGGCGAAATATTGATCGCCCTGTTAATAAATGCTTTTCTTGTGGCCAATCCGGGCATCTAAGCTTTAACTGTCCTAAGAAACAGAAGCCCTCCGATGCTACAACTAGAATTACTTGTACTTTTTGCAAGAAACTCGGACATAAAGAAAGTGATTGTTTTGCAAAGTCTAGGTCGAATAATCAAAATCAACGTAATGTTAATCTCTGTAAAGAACTTTTGAATGCATCTGAAAATAATGATATCTGCACCGCCGTTATACAGGGTATCCCGGTGGATGTGTTAATTGATAGTGGCGCGCTTAATGTTTCACTTATGTCATCATCTGTAGTTAAGTACTTTTCGGGCCCCCGTAAGCAAACTCACTGTGTTCTTAAGGGAATAAGTAGTACGGAATTCGTTGCTCGCGAACTTATATCTCTCACTGTAGAGTTTAGCAACATAGCATTAGATATCGATTTTGTGATTGTTCCTGCGTCTTATATGAATACGCCTATTATCGTCGGCACAGACGTATTAAATCGTGATGGAGTGACCTTCATTAGAACTAAGCACGGACAATATTTAACACACTCTCCTGTTCTAAATCAGATTAACTCGGTTCAGGCGATTGATAGGGTTAGTACGCCTCTTCAAAGCGGTGAACATATTTTGCTTATGTCGGTCATTGATAGTTTCGCGCCATACCTTATATCAGGTACTGCGTCAACCACTGTTAAGACGGGCAAAATGCAAATTAATTTGATTAGTGACGCTCCTATTGCTTATCACCCTTACCGTTTATCTTATCCAGAAAAACTTAAAGTGCGAGAAATAGTAGCAGATTTACTCGACAAAAATATAATAAGGGAGTCAGACTCCGAGTATGCCAGTCCCATCATCCTGGTCAAAAAGAAAGACGGTTCTGACAGGATGTGTGTGGACTTCCGCGCACTTAACCGTATAACCGTCAAGGACAGGTATCCGCTCCCGCTAATAGAGGACCACATAGATAGGTTGGGAGGGTCTAAGTACTTCACCAGCTTAGATATGGCATCAGGATTTCACCAGATCCCTATTGATGAGTCCTCAATTCACAAGACAGGCTTCGTCACGCCCGAAGGGCATTATGAATACCTTAAAATGCCCTTTGGGTTGTGTAACTCTCCTACTGTGTATCAAAGGATAATTAACAACACACTTCGGAGATTCATCGAAGCCGGTAATGTTCTCGTATACATCGACGACGTCCTCCTTTTGAGTATGTCTATCGAGGAAGGTATTAACTTGTTGCGCGATGTGTTAAAAACTCTCACAGAAGCGGGGTTTTCGATAAATCTCCAAAAGTGTTCGTTCCTCACTACAGAAGTAGAGTACCTAGGCCGCGTTATCACCCATGGTCAGGTTAGGCCGAGCACTAGGAAGATAGACGCATTGGTGGATGCGCCTGTCCCCTCTAATGTGAAACAGGTCCGTCAGTTCTTGGGGCTGGCGGGGTACTTTCGCCGTTATATTAAGGATTATGCGACAAAGACTGCAAGTATATCTCGCCTCACTAAAAAAGACGTTAAATTTCAATGGGGTCCTGAACAGGAACAGGTTCGGCTAGATCTTATTAAATCACTTACGAGCGAACCAATACTTGCAATCTTTGATCCGAATCTTGCTACAGAGCTCCACACGGATGCGAGTAGCGCTGGGTACGGTGCAGTACTGTTACAGACACATAGCGACAATAACAAGCGTGTGGTGGCTTACTATAGTAAGGTGACACAGGGCGCTGAAAGCAGATACCATTCGTATGAGTTGGAGACGCTGGCGGTCGTCAGGGCTTTGCAGCATTTTAGACACTATTTGATTGGCGTTGAATTTAAAATTGTCACGGACTGCAATGCCTTGAAGGCCACCGAGCGCAAGAAGGATCTGCTTCCACGCGTTGCCCGCTGGTGGATGTACCTGCAAGACTATAACTTTAGTATCGAATACAGAAAAGGTCGACTAATGGGTCACGCCGATTACTTAAGCAGGAATCCACCAGTGGCACAGGTTAATCACATAGATAGGCCTTTGAATTGGGCACAAATGGCTCAATCAGCCGACTGCGAAACTCAGGACCTGATTCAAAAACTAAGGGATGGTCTCTTGGACTCGAATCGTTATGTTTGCCGAAACGACCTTCTTTATTACCGTTTCACCCCTGTTGGCGAGGAATCCCGCCTTTTATGTTTTATTCCTAAAGGGCATCGTCTTAGTCTCTTGCGTATTTTTCACGACGAACATGAACATATAGGACTCGAGAAAACATTGGACCTCATCCTTAAACATTTTTGGTTTCCTGGCCTTAAGCCTTTTGTAATGAAATATACGTCCCATTGTCTCATCTGTATCTCTAGAAAACGAGTTCCAAGAGCACCGCTTCAGCCTATTACTTCGTGGCCAAAATCTGAAATCCCTTTTAATACAGTTCATGCGGATGTGTTAGGTCCTCTCCCTGAATCGAATGGGTTTAAGTTTGTGTTCGTTTTAGTAGACTCTTTTACTAAATTTTGTTTACTTTTAACTATGTATCGACAAGACGCGCATGAGCTTAAACGTGTTTTTAATAATGTAGTTGCATTATTTGGTGTGCCTAAACTTCTAATATGTGACCGAGGGCGTATGTTCGAAGCCTCTAGCTTTGTAACGTGGATGACAGAAATAGGCTGCGATATCCACTACATTACGCCGGAAATGCATCAGTCTAACGGCCAGGCCGAACGTTATGTTCGCACGGTGCTTAACCTAATACGGGTTCATAGTTATCGCCAAAACTCTTCATGGTCTGACGCATTATGTAAAATACAATTAGTACTTAATATAACAAAACAGAAGAGTACTCAGTTGTCTGCTCTTAATCTACTTATCGGTATTGATGCGACTACTCCCGTCATTCGATCGCTAATACGAGACGTTGCAGTTGAAAATGCAAACCCTAATCGTGAAGCTTGGCGTGAGATATGTAGAGAGCGAGCTAAGGGTCTACTTGATAAAAATCAGCGACAACAAGACTCGTATGTTAATCGTCATCGTCGTAGTCCTAGAGTTTTTAAGAAAGGCGACCACGTATTTGTTATAAAATACTCTCAATCTACGGGAAAGCTTGACTCGGGCATGCGAGGCCCGTACTGTGTTATAAAGGTTTTGCCAAGTGACCGCTACGAACTCAAGTTGCTTGGTGGTGCGCGCGGCAAGACTACCCAAGCTGCATCACAATACATGGTGCCTTGGAAAGGAGAGTGGTGTCCTGAAAGTTGTGCAGCATTTTTTGAGAGTAAGTTTACTGTGTTACTAACTCACTATGTTACAGATATTTATTCACGCGTATGAATGTGTGAGCAGGATCTGAGGTGTGGCTGTGTGCGGCTGAAACGGCTCGCAGCTGGTGGAGCCCGCTGTGGTGAACCGCTTTGTGGGCGATTACCTGAGGGCTCGGACAGAGGCCCACTCGGCCCTTCGGGTACGCGGTGCTACGCGTAATGGACTGCGGTCCTGCAGACACGTTGTTGTACGTGTATTGGACTTCGGTCCTGCAGACACATTGTTATATGTGTATTGGGCTTTGGCCTTGCAGACACATCGCTGTATGTGTATTGGACTTCGGTCCTGCAGACACATTGTTATATGTGTATTGGGCTTTGGCCTTGCAGACACATCGCTGTATGTGTATTGGACTTTTGTCCTGCAGACACGTTGTTAACGTGTGGGGCGGCTATAGTACGATCGTACAAAGTATGAGAACGGATGGCGTACATGTCTGATGATGTATGCTATCGTGATGAATGATTGTGTAAGGATTCTATTTTCGAAAGAATGTGTTGTTGAAAGAGGGCCTCGAACGTGTGATGAATGAAAGATTAGGCAAATATACGTGTGGCACTTTTACTAAAACTTTATTTTTCTATGTTAGACGATGAGAACGAGGTTGACGAAGCTGAAGCAGGACCATCCTCTGCCCCTGATGGTTTTAGGAGCCACCCTCCGGCAGATGAGGTCGACGACGGCGGTGAAGAGGCTGACTCTCCCGCAACCCTGGCTGGCGACCCAGGTGATGCTGCCCAGGAACCCGTAGAAGACGTGCCCGAGGACGGTGCACACTCAGGATAGGCCGTATTAGGATATTTAGTAAAAATCCCTTCCTTTTTTGTGACGTCACACGACAACCACTATAAATACGGCGACCGTCGGTGTCTCGGGTCATTTGACGGTTGGCTGTCGAGCGGAGCGGTTGTCTGGTGATCGGCGCAATTTGCTGTAAGTCGTGTTATTTTCCTATTTTAGTTTCTTTTTATGAATTGTTATTTTTAATAAGAAGTGTTTTGGTTAGATTTTGAATTGATGGTTGATTTGTTGAAAATGTAATAAATTGTGCGTGTCTTAACTTGTTTTTTTTTAAATAATATCTGCTTCTGATCCTAAAAATATATATTAAATAATCTAGGCGAAGTTAGGCCACCTTGCCTCACGCCGCATTTCAACGCATACTCATCAGAGTACACACTGTCCCACTTTCCTGTATTTTTCTGATTCGCGTACCAGTAACGAAAAATGCCAATCACCTCCTCCGAGACTCTTACGCCCCTGAGCTTAGTTCAAAGCATGTCGTATGATACCAGATCGAAGGCCTTCGACAGGTTCAGAAAACATACACAGGTGTTTTTCTTTTGACACAATATTGAACAGTATGCTTAACAGTGAGATCGCGCTTTCCGTAGATAAACCCTCTCTGAAACCAGATTGGACATCATGCAATTTTATAATATGTTCACTGAGGTAAGTATCGACAGCAGCAGGAACACCCACTTTATTATTATTAATACTTTTTGTACTGTGCCAGAATTTACTGAACTGCTTGCTTGAATGTTGTGTTACAAGCTTATCCAATTTAAACTGTTCCTGCTGTTGTTGACAAAACTTAATCCTGGACTTAAAAATGTTGCGACTTAAAAAAATACGATCATAACTCGGGCCATCATGAGGTCTGCCATGCAAAACATACAACTCAAAATTAAGCTTTGCCTGTTTATGTGCCTCAGCGACATGTTTATTTTATTTACAAAAAAATATTCTTATATTTTTTTTTGTTGCGGCCACTATCTATAGTGACTATTGACGCCTTACTAAGTACACTCACAATATCTTTATATAATTTATCTATAACGCCTCTATGGACACATTGTCGCACATTTCATCAGCACAACTATGAAGTACCACTGGAAAGTCTATTAATTTTAATTTATTATTAATTTCAACATTACTTCTTATTCCCCAAATTATATTATTATTCCATTTACTATTATAGTTTGAATTAATTTCATTTCTAATTAAATTGATATCACATTCAATTTGTAGTGGGAAATGATCAGAGCAGTAAGTATTGTGAACATTAACAAGTATACCATGCGCAACTATTTATCAAACAATGATCGAGCCGCCGCTTGACATAAACATCACTAAGATTATATGTAGGTGTTACTATTTAAACCTATTTTTTCTATATCAGCGCATACCCATTGATTCTCTGCAAAAATTTAACATTTCATCACAAAACGGGGCCCCGGGATGTGCGTTAAAGTCGCCTAACATATAAATTGATTCACTTTTATTGTCTTCTATAATAGCATTTATTTCACCCATGCACTGCGTAAACAAAGGCAGGTTATCTCTCTGGTCCGTTGGTATATACACGAACACAATTAATAGGTCTCGATGATCACAAGTCTCAGCTTTTATTGCCACAATCCGATCACTGCTACACTTTATCACCGTAACCTTACGAAACACACTAGACCGCCACAACAACGCTACCGTTCGTATTTATTGATTTCGTATTTAGTAATTCCTCAAATTGTTTCTTGAAATTAATTAATTACTTAAAAATTATAATTTGAAATTGTATACCATCGGGCCATAATTCATCGTTTAAGTACATCTCTAACCTGTGTTTAGTTACAAACATTTTATAAGCATTATATGACTTCTCTTCTTTCATATTATTTTTTTGTAACATAACAGTTTCGTTCGTTTTCGACTTTATGTAGTCGCAGATATCCTCTTCAGATGTTCCTATAAGGACGTTAGAGATAAACAAAGGTATTTTAACATCAGATGCCTTAAATTTTGCCTCGGGTACAGTTACGGCCTTACCTGTTTTTCCCAAGAATCTATTTCTTAGTTTTCTTCGTTGCACTAATTTCCATACATCACTCGGTCAATCTTGTGACCATTCACTCATTTATTCAACCTCCGCCATGATAGGTCTCGGTGCACTTTTCTCAGTACATCGCTCCTTTACTGAGCAATCCTTAGTACCATTCCCTCTCGAAAGGGTCATGTATAACGGTACATGTTGACTTGATGGTGCGGTAGTGCGGGAAGCTAACTGCGTTGGTGCAACAGGAACAGGTCGAGAGACGGACTCAACGCTGTTAGCGCATGTGTCGAAGCAAGACAGCCTCTGCGCATCACCATCTGTGTAGCCGTTATTGGTTTTGAACAGCTGATAAATAATAGATAATAAATAATTGTGAAGGTGTGGCAACACTCCTTCACAATTATTTATTGAAGGCGATAAGCCGAATGGACCGCTTTCTAATAAATAAGCACCTCTTTTTCTGGTATTTACATTTCGATAATTGTTATTCGATGTTAATTTTATGTTTTCTAAGTCTGTTCGTATCTCTTCAACCTGGCTAATTGTAGTGTAACTTTCTTTAATACTATGAATCTCATTGCGCATTTTCGCCTAATGTCTTTTGCACATTGTTACCGCGTATCGGTGGTAACTTTTGTAAATCTCGGGCAACAAAAACTGGCAGACAATCAGGATCGACTTCTTTGAAAAGACTTATTATATCTTCCACATTTCTGGTCTTTTTACCATCATTTCGCCTTACTATGTTTTTGCGTTGATGAACACTCTGGATAGAGTCAAATAATAACGACTTGCTTTTTCAACTTCAACTTCCGAGAATTCAAAAACACAAATCTTCGATAAGCTGTCACTATCCATCACATCATGTTTAAACAGCACCTCACATATCAGAATATTGCACGTATTACATTTAACTGTGTTAAACGACATTTTAATTTTACAACCACCCGATCGCTAGCTGAGTGCGTGTTTAATCTAACGTCGCGTCGTCAGTTGTCAACCGATTTTAATAATTCTTTTTTTTATCTGTAAGAACATAGTTAGAGTATGGTCCCATAATTTATTCATGTTTACGAAGATCTGGCGAGTAGTTGTAATAATCCTGAAAAATATAATTTACGTTTTGGCAAGTTTACCTAGATGAATGACATCATTGTTGTGTATGGGCTGATTTTTAATACAAGTAACGGCACATGATGTACCTAAAAAAATGTGAAATAATTTTTTTTTTTATAAAAAAATTAAAACCGACTTCAAAAAGTAAAAAATACAACTTTTGGAGTCGGTGCCAGCCAAGGCAAAGAAAATAAAAATATAATTCATAGAAGTGCAATGTAGAATGCCTTGGGCAAAAGTTTTATTTTATACTTTTTGAAGTCGGCTTTAATATTTTTTATAAAAAGTTGTTTTTTATGTTATGTAACTTAAAAGAGTTTTCATATCCCTGACTCAAGATATAGGTTCCACGTATACTTAACTTGCACTTTCACCTCCAAGATATGTCTATTAATGTGTATAAAATATACCTAATCAAACATGGGATAACAAAACAAACCTAATTTAATTCTGTTTATTAGGTAGCAATATCAACAAATACGTAAATAGAACAGGCTCTCAACAACCTAATTATTTGATAGAACAAATCCAATTAGAATGAAATTCTGAAGTTCCTACCTAATCTTATTGAAGTATCTTCAATTATTTTGTACAAATATCTTGAATATTGATTTTAAGAATTTTATGAAAATATTAGGGCATTTTACGTATAAAATCAATAAATAGACGTAAAATGATCATATTTTGCAATAAAAAAGTAATAAGTAACTATACGATAATGACGGGCCCGATGGAACAGTGGTATTAATCTTACGTACTGCGCAAGGGGTCCTAGGTATAACCCCCGACTAGTACAAATATAAAATTTTATTTTTTTCTATTAATTATGGAGGCTTACTCTTGCTCTCATTCTGAATCATTTGATTTAAGAAGAGGCCAAAGAAAGAGCGAGCTTGCCTAGAAAGCCTATTCACTCGAGCTTTAAATCCACGGGTTGTAAGATCCCAGGAATTCTACTCATTGGCTGTGTGCATAATGAAAGATGAGGATAAGCTCTTGGTACGCAGACGTAGAATATCACCAAGGTAGGGGTGATAGCCCGCCCGCCGTACGTCTGGACTGATACAACGGAGCTAGCGGAATGAGCTCATGTAGCTCAGTAGCACACTCTCCGAAGTACAATCTGTAGAATACGGACAATGAAGTACTCTTCGACGATGAGGAGACTGTGGAGCCTGGTATTCACCAGGCTAAGATCCCTACGAGTTTCCTGGCTCTGCATTCCACCGATTCGAATGCGGCTAGCTGGTATTTTGCTGTACCATCCCAAAGGTTGGAGCAGTATTCCATGCGCGGACGGATTTGCGCTTTATATAAGATAAGAAGCTATTCCGGAGTGAATTGTATTTGTTGTATTTCTTTAGATTTATACACTTCAACATAAGTACCTGAAGTACGTCATGCTTACTCAAACGTTTCTTCGGTGGTGTCATGTGAGGCGGGTCTTTACGTTCCCTAAAATATGGTTGAGCGAAGCGATGACTGATTCATGCGTCATACTCGTGAACGGTCTACTTCAGTTTGCGTGTCTTAACGTTGTGCTAAGAGCTTAAATATTTTCATCTGTAATAAATTACTATTGACCTATATGTACGTCACAACTTACAGTACAGTAACCTTGTAATGCGAGAAATATTATAATGTAAGTCCTTCCTTGCGAGTTGAAAATGGTTTATTGTTAGGATAACCATAAAATGTAATATTATAATTAGTATTTTCTTTTTGTGATGGAAATTGACCTTACTGATATGTTAAGGTATCTTTTCAATTTGACGACTCTGTATGAAATAAAACACGGAGAAAAAAATAGCCCTTGACGAGTTTCTGGCCGGTTCTTCTCGTTACAAGGTCTCCCGCCGTAGGGTTTGTGAACCGATGGCGTAGCTTCTTTGCGTTCATAAGTGCTTGTGCAGCCTAGACTGACTGACTAGCTGCCGCTCACGGTTTCACCTGCGTGGTTCCCGTTCCCGTGAGAATATTGGGATAAAAAGTATCCTATATTCATAACCAGGCTATCTACTATCTGTGTACCAAATTTCATCTAAATCCGTTCTGTAGTTTCGAAGCTTATTCAATGCAAACAAACAATCAAATCTTTCCTCTTTATAATATTATAATATTGATATAGATTTAACAGAAGCTCATAAATATGTTACAACAAGCAATAATAGCCTTTATATGCAAGTACTTAGTTTGCCAGAACTTAATGCATAGATAGTGCCTGTAAAAGTATTTTGAATCATTCGAATTAAAAAAATACTATTGGCTTCTAAGGAATACGGTAACGGTACGTGAAATACGGTTTTTAAAATTCGCATGCGATTAAATTTCAGTTCGCATGCGATGAAATTACAGTTCGCATGCGAATCTGCACCGAGGGGTCGTTTTTGATTCGAGCGATAGAAAGTTTGACCTTTGCACTTAATTTCATTTTGACGTTTTTTTAGTGGCTTTCTTATGACATGACACATGACATTAACATTAATGATAGTTCGACAGCTTCTGAACGTTTCGTTTCAAGTGATTCATGTCCGATTCAGTATCGGTTTTTTACATCTATGGAGATTTAGTTACCCTTTTTAAAATATTCTGAGTAAAAAGAAATACGTCTCCTTAGACGTATTTCTAACACGAAATCGCATTCTAAAACGGCAACACCGTTTTCGAATGCGATTTCGCGTAAGAATTTCGAATGATTCAAAAATACGTCTCCTGGTTCTTTTCGGCTGCTTCAGGGATTTTGAGAACGGATTTACATACAAATGAAGTAGATGGACGTTTTTGCGAATCTTTGTGGAGAAGATGCAGATGTACTGCAAAGCATTAACGTACAGAGCTAAAACAACACCGTATAAGCAGATGATATTGCTTTTAGTACTTTAGTGAATAGATCAATTTAGCTACTTTAACCACATATTAACTAGGATGTCTAAATTTTAAATAGAAAAATATTGGAAAAAATTAACTCGGCCACAAGTGAATTCTCAGGCTGGAATCGAACCAGCGACCTTTGGAAATCCGGTCCAATGCAATGGTCAATTTCCAAAGGTCGCTGGTTCGATTCCAGCCTGAGAATTCACTTGTGGCCGAGTTAATTTTTTCCAATATTTTTCTATTTAAAATTTACCATAAGTATAAAAATAGCATTGAAAAATGCAAAAATTACAAAATCATAGGATGTCTAAGTTGCTTTATGTATGAGTAGAGCTTTTTCACATTATCCGATCCAATATCAGTATCCGTAGTAGTGAGCCGACACCGATATAGGGGTAAAAAAATGTATGAAGGTGTCAGCTCCGATATCCTATATCGGGTCAGACAATGTAAAAGGCCGGTACGTATTTCACACATTTTACATGATGATGTCCTCCTCGACGTATCCGTCGACGGCGACACACTGGCTTATTCTCTTATTTTCTAGCATGAGCCCGCATGTGACTTGCGAAGCCAAACTTAGCCTCCATCAAACCAAACGGCTCCAATACCGATATCGAATCGGATAATGAGAAAGAGGAGTTTGAAAAATAAAGGTAGGTATATGATGTATATGCAGGCATTAGTTTTATAGTTTTAAAGGTAGCAGGCAGGTTTTGTTTATTACACACGACGTAAGTAATACGACACGGTGCTGTGCAGTCCGTATGCTCTGTGCTTGAGGGCGCAATAAGCTAATAGATTGTCACGTTACCTAAGGTGATCGGCCAATGAATTCAGAGGGTCTAAAAAGGGCGCAAACGCAATATTGCTAAGTGAATACCCTAACAATTCATTTACTTGCTTATCTTCTATGGAGTTTAGAACTGTGTCGGTGTGAGTGTAGCAGTATTTGCTTTTAATTTTTTTAAGACAAGAAAATATACTAAAAGTAAATTCCATAGAAAATCGAGATAGACGTTAAAAGTTTACCTACCTTGCGTGCCAAAATTTTGATCCACGGTCAAAGTTTTACGACTTAAGTCAGTCCGTTTGAGACCATTGCCATAAAAACACGCATCACTCAGAAACGAAAATGACTAATTTTGCAGTGCTTTCTTGCAAGAGTTCGTCAATAACGTTTACACATCACTAAATCTCGCTCGCGACGTCATCATAGGTACGAAAAAGTCGACCCGCTAGGTTCTCATAAAATTTGCTGCGCTCTTTTCGTCTATCTCGATGTAGGTCTGTGTAGGAAATGAATGAATTGTCAGAGAATTCACATAGCAATATTGCTTAAGCACCCTTTTTAGACTCTCGGAACTTAATACACAGAAAAACCAGGAACTAACATACCCAACTCAAAATAATTGTCATCATAAGCCATTTTAATGTCCCCACTGCTGGGGCGCTAAGCCTTCCTTAAAGATGGAGTATGGGCCATGACCCACCACGTGCGCTCAATGCGGCTTGGTGAGTTTTGACGACTACAAATCCGGGACCATCGGCTTAACGTGCATTCCGAAGCAAAGGAGTAGTCAAGATAGTAAATTTTTGATCATCCATCTCGTGATCGACCATTGCGTAAGTATCTTAGCTACCGAGCTCCTCACAAGAACACCACATTAACTACTTACCTATTACAAAAAATATGGACTGAACTTACTTTAGATTTAGCGAATGATGGGGAAAACAAGTATTCAATTATTCACCAGTAATGCCTTTTCGTACGTCGTAGGTACAGTCGGGGACTTCCCGGTTGATCAGTAGAGTTTGTTTGAGAAACGATATTTCGGATAGTATTAAGGCTAAAGAAATTATTTATTTATAGAATGAATTAAACACCTATTAAATCTCTATTATTTGTGATATAAACATTTTCTATATGTCTATTACTTTTGTGATAACTTTCTTAAAAAAAACTCTACTGATCAACTAGGAAGTTCTCAAACTGTACCTATCCACTAAAGACGTCCACTACGCCAATAATGGTTAAAATTGCTGTTCCTCTACGAAACAACTTTTCTTCTATCTCCGATTTGAAATAACACCACAAATTAATAACAAACCTTAAATAAAACATAGCCTGAAATTATTTAAACCATAATAAAGGAAGTCAATTCCACTATGCTAATAGGTTGATTCGAAGCACATACATTAGCTAATCAAGCGCGCACTGACCCACTAAGTTTCCTTTGACCCAGTCAGCACATTAGCTAAGCATTATAAAGCTGATTGAAATAACTATTACGGCTATTAATATTATGTGTTTAAGGATATGGTAGTGTACAGAGCTTTTCATTGACACTGTTCGTTCAAGTATTTATTCTTTTTTACCGACTTCAACAAAAAAGGAGGGAGGTACTCAATTCAACGCGTATTTTTTTTTTTGTCTGATGTATGTATACCGATTACTCCGGTGTTGGTGATTCGATTTAAATAGTTGTTTTTTTGTTCGATCGAGTACACTGTCAATTTGGTCCCATATAAGTCTCATTGAGATCCGATGATAATCTTCGGAGATATGGGGCCTAATGTCATGGAAGTCATGAAACAATTATAGCATCCAGGTAATTGTTAGATTCTTGTTCGAGCTGAAGTTTCACGCAATAATTATAATTCTTTTTTTATCTTAAAGAAAATGGTTTATGTGTGGTCCCATATAATTTACCATAATTTTTATGAAGATCTGGCTAGTAGTTTTTTCATAATCTTGAAAAATATCAATCACCTTTTGGCAAGTAGTCGTTTACCTAGATGACATTGTTGTGTATGGGCTGATTTTTAGTGTAAGTAACGGCACATGATGTAACTAAAAAATCTGAAATAAAAACATTTTATAAAAAAAATTCAAACCGACTTCAAAAAGTAAAAAATAAAACTTTTGGAGTCGGTGCTTGCTAGCTAAGGCCAAAAAAAAATATATAGTTAATAGAAGTGCAATGTAGAATGCCCTGGCTGGCACCGACTCCAAAAGTTTTATTTTTTACTTTTTGAAGTCGGTTTGAATTTTTTTTATAAAATGTTTTTTACTACTATTAACCGCCTCTGTGATTTAGTGGTAACACCGGTTTCTATTACCGATCCTGTTCGATTCGAATTTCAAAATCAAAATAAAAAATCAGAAACATCAAATTTTTACAAAAACATATTATACCGAGATCTCCTTTTATTATAGGTACTTGTGCCAATAGACTAAATCGCAATGTTGCGATTTAGTCTATAGAAGAAACACTTGTTTACATTTTCAGAGGAATTACACCTAGGTACACAGGAATTTGTTGTATTCGGTTTGGACTTGTTGTAAGTCCGCCTGGCTAGCTTCCACCATTTATCTAAGTCTGACGCTGCCGCTGTAACAACAATGTCTTCAGCTTTGTTGAGTCGGCAGTTATAGATAAAACAACCATGAGAGAGAGAGAGGAAGAAATCAAAATCATATATATAAACGAAAACCTATGGAATGCTTCTGTTATTTGCACAAAAGAGTGACGACGCGTGACAGCTAACTATCTACTTCTAACCACTTTCTTGACAGTAATAACAAATGTATAAATAAAAGCTGTCAAAACCTAAAAATCTTACCTTTTGTAATTCTTAATACTTCAAATAAGATCTCGATTTGCTTTGTGAAAATAGCCAGATATTCGAATTGCAATCAGGCTATCAGAAATTCAATTTAGCTGGCGTCTGCATCTCGTTTCCTATTAGATTATGCACACATTGGCTCAAGAGATGGATAAAAACTAGTCATTGAGAAAACTTTCAGATAGTTTAGTACCGAATTTTGTCCAATCCGCTAGAAAAGATATTCCAACTTCTCAATATGATTGAGCGTGCAGTTTTTGTAATAAATTACCCGACTGGGTATGGTTATGTTTTTCGCGCCTGATTTGTATGTTTATATGTAATATTCTTTATTACCTCTTATCTCTAAAACGGCTGAACGGATTTCGTTAAAGCTAAGATATCGTTACATTTGTCTTGACAGACCAAGTGTTCTTATGTAAATGATGTTAAAAAAACCAACATAGCGGCTGTGTTATTATTTGATGTGAAAAAAAATTTTTTTTGTATGGTTGACTAATGGTATCGTATTAAAGAGCTAGACTTAAGGATTGCAAAAAGGTATATCATGACCGATAAATAAATAAATAAAAAATATATAAATTTAAACTACAAAAAAATGTTATCTCCGACTGCTTAATATTATGTTGAATAAAAGCTCTATATTGTATCTTGTTTCCATCTTTTCATTTGACTTGTATTTTGAAGCAGTAGGGTTTTTTCTGTTATTGTCTTTTCTCCTTTTATATATACATCTACTGAGCATTATATGAACAAAATTATGTGTGGAAATAACTCATCATCATCATTTCGAATGGCAAAACTGCGACGTCCTAAACCTTAATTTTTAAATTCTTCAGATCACCGACTTCAAAAAGTATATTTTGAAGACGGTTTCTGTTGTAATTATGTGGTTTATTATTTGGTAATTTTTTGTTTTAATTTTTATATTTTCCGTTTAAAAATACAAAAGCGCAATGAATATCAAAACCAATGAAAGAAACTAGATCCCGGCCGCCTACTCGTACCCTCTAGACACACGCACAAGTTGTTACACGCGTTTCTTTACGTGTAAAAATAACACCTATTTTATGACAACGAAAAATAAAAGTCGTTTCCCAGCAATTATTTTCACGTTTTCTTATTTAGTTTGATGTCCACTACGAATATATGCCGCTTGGGTGTGGATCTTTTAACACCCTGTATAGTTACATTTTATCCCGACAAAATATAAGTCAGTCTGTGAAAAGCAACCTTCCGTTTTATTTGGTTATGGGCCCAGACCCCTATTAAATTTAGTTTATCGGTGAAATAAAATAGTATCAGTGTACGTACATCTTATGTTTTGGCGCGCACTGTTCATTGAAATAAAACAACTTTTACGGATATCAAACGCGCTATATTCACGCGCTATATAGTCATGGGATGACTGAGTGAGACACGGCAGCTGTAAAGGTGCGCAAACGTCGGGAAAATCAAAAAACCCCTTAAAAAACAAAAAAAACGGACAATTACAACTAAGTTTGTGGAAATATAGCGCGTTTGATATCCGTAAAAGTTGTTTTAGTATCAGTGTTTAAAATGTCAGCCAGCTATTCCGTGAATGTGCCAAAATTAAAAGGTCGTGAAAATTATGACGATTGGGCGTTTGCAGTCGAAAACTATATATGGTCTTGGAAGGCGTCCAGGAACGGAGACCACGCGGGTGAAAAGGTGGGCGGTTAGTAGTTAGGAATTCTAGTTTTTCCCTACTATCATTAATAATCTAAATGCAATAAGCTCAACTTCGTAGCTCAGTGGTCATAAATCTTGATATAACTAGTTGGTTTGTAATATAACACCATATTCTAAAGGTAAAGTTCCAGATTTGTAGCAAAGTTTCTGATATTGTGTGGTTTGAATTTGAATGCGATCCAGGGTTCAATTTTCCATAAATTTCCATGTTCCATTTGGCATAAAAGGTAACCTATAAAATGATAATAATTACTTATTTAAGAGACTATCTTTTAAGATTCCTTCTTACCAGTTTCAGTTCTTTTTTTTATCTTTTTTCAATATTTTCATCAATTTTAGTATTTTCATAAATTTTAGTATTTTCATCAATTCATCATAGTTAGTAATTTTGAAGATGACGTTGAGTAGATACCTACCTACCTTTAATTGGTTAAATAATTTAATAAAGTAAACATCAATATTTCTTTATGAGTTTTTCTTTTTTAAACTACCATGCGTGTTTGATTGAGTAATTTGACATTTATACCATTTAAAGCAAGATATTTTTGTACCCCACAGAAAAGACACATAATTATTATATAAGTTTAAATACTTCGGACCGAAAAAATGCCTCTTATTTGTCTTGACCGACCGACGAAAAAATACATTAATCTTCTGGATCTTTTAACCTTTTTTCGACCCTAACTTTATTATAATAATTATATATTCTTACATTATTACACGATGTTTATTAGACCAAAATTTATCCTAACCACATCTATTATATATATCATTTTGAAAATTCCACATTGGACATGTTGACACTGCGAAATAGGTTAACCTTTGGAAATAAGCTTGAAACTTATATTATTTATACTTTATTTTTTATACTATTTATATATATATATATATATATATATATATATATATATATATATATAATGTGGGATTACTCTTGACCTTAATCTGGCCTCAATTACGTAGATTAGGTCTAATGGAGCGAGTACGGCCAGAAGAAGCCTGTTCACTTGCACCTTGAAAAGGTTTGGGTTGTATGGCATTGTATGTGCTCGGGAAAACAGTCGCTGGCAGGGCACTCCACTCCTTGACTGTACGCATGTTAAAAGAGGACTTATAGCGCTTTGTGCGTAAGTTTGGAATGGCAACCATGTATGGATGGAAGCCTGCAGTACGAAACAAAAATAAATTAATGCTACCCGGTTCCAGACTAAAATTAACATCTAATAGTACATTGCATGCGTCCATTAAAATATATAATCAATTACCATCTTTAATAATTAATAAAAGTAAACATTCTTTGTTTATAAACCAATAAAAAAAAACTTATAAATAAATGCTATTACAGTTTACATGAATACTTCAATGACACTATTAAATAAAAAAAGGTATTTAAAAATCTGTCATCTAGAATTACTTTGTGTCATAATTGTTTTTTTTTTCTAATTATTATATTTTTTTTTTGGATGTAAAACTTTGCTATCTAATGTTAATTAGCGCCTAAACCCTATTGCGTGCCCGTCAGGGTCCATGATGATCTTTTATTTATGTTCACCATCTTTCATGTGCATTATGGAATGCAATAAATAATTGAGTATTGAGTACCTCTGGTATCCCGATGGAAAAAATAGTAGCCGGAATGAGGTTATGCAGCTCATATACACTCTCCCCAAAGTAAAGTTTGTTTCATTTGAAATATTAACTGCGTAGCCAATGTTAGTAAACTGCCAAACTAAGTTTGTATTTATGTTCGTGCATAATGGTTTATAATATTAGGTCTTTACATATGAAATTGCCGATTTGTATGAAACATTTCAGAGAATGTTCGTTTTCCATATTAACAATTGTTGTTAAAGTTAATACCGTAAATGCTAATACCACATTTTTTTATATACAAACATTGTATGAAGACTAAGCAATCTAATGCAATTTTTTTATTTTAAAAATTATGAGTACATAGGTAATATCTGATAAATTATATTAAACAACATTTTTGCTAACCAAAAAATGTGTACCTTTCGAGGTATTTTTTTATCGTATAAGAAACGAAAATAATAATCTTATAATTAGTGATCGTTGACCGTTCTGTTCTTAATTTAATATAAAATCAAGCAATTGACGTAAAGTGAAGTTCTCTACAAGTGTAAGAAAAAATCGGCAATTGCATAGGTAAAGAACTATTATAAGTGCGGTAATAGTCAATGGCTTTCGTCATCGAAATGGCATCGTCGAGAATGGCTTTTAGATAGCGGCTGCACAACTGACATGTGCAATGATCGAGAAAGGTTTGATGAGGTACTGCTTTTGAGTTCAACGCTGAAATTACCCACTAACTCTTCGACAACCGAGCGAGGTAAGGGTACGATAAGTTAACAGCATGCAATGATGATCATACGCGTAAAATCCAATTTGAAGATACATTATTAGTATCTCAAACCCCGACCGACGTAGTAACCTAATTTCTATCGCCAAGCTCACTATTACCCTGATTATGTATCTTGTTTCTACTAACGTTTGATTGAAAGTGCAGTCACATTGCTGCTTTAGTAAAAATCAATGTGACAATACTATCTTACTAAAATAGCAATGTAACTGCACTTTCAATCAAAATCTGTTAGCAACAGAGTTAGATAATCAACTAGCAGGTAATATTACGGATGCTCAATTCCAACTCTGCAAACGTAACCTCGTCTGTCTGTCATTGTTATAATATTAACGATTGTTTTCCAAAATCGTATGCAAACAATAACCCTGACCCAGAAACTATAAGACCAAGGAGTATTCATGAGACCATAATGTCAT